>OX638383.1:4070904-4774289 GCA_951813785.1 Criorhina ranunculi
TCCAGTGCACGGAGGAAGTCAATTTTGTCCGCAAGCTTCATTGAAATCCAGTACAAGAAGACGAGCCCTTCCTAATATTTTTAGTGGCATCGAAGGTCTTTTCCCACTGTAGCTAGTCGTCTTTCATTTCGAATTACACTGCCCATAAGCAGCCTTGAAATCAAAGCTTGAACTGCACCCATTCCACCTTAGAGCTGCTGTAAGCGCAGGTCGACCATATCGTACAAATGAGTTGTTGCATGCATTTCAGGAAGTCTTCCACTTTGTCGCACTTCTAATAGACAAGTCTAGAGAGAGACAGAGAGATACATCTGGATGAATGCTTCATGTGCCGTTAGGGGTGCAGCCAAGTTCCCCGGACTCCTACCGACTAAACTCTCTTTATCTTCAGGCGAACCAGCCCCGGAATAGCTTTTTGCACTACTTCAGGGTGCTGCGACTTCTTCTAACCTATGTTGCTTTTAGTCCTCTCAAGTTTGCCATTAGCCTGCTTAATTGCAGATCTTTGCACCCTTTTCGGACGCAGACTTGACTTGTTTCCAATATGTTAGCTTAGTGTCCAACTTCACTCCTAAGAATTTGGTATCTGTGCATCAAAGATAGTGAGGATCTGCCTCCTTGTCAGCAGAACTATCTCCGTCTTTTCGGTTCCTAGATTAAGTCCATAGTCTTGCATCCAGGATTAGAGGCGTCTCGTGACTTGGCTCAGCCATCTTTTGGTATCTTCGGAGTCTTGTGTGGTAATTATTGCCGCGATGTCATCTACACAGCCGACCAGAAGGGCATTTCCATTTTTGGGACTCAGCACTGAGGACCACCAGCGTTAATCTCCATCGTCTGCGTTCCCTCTATGGTTTCAGTAGTATCTTTGTGATGCTTAACTACTTCACGATGGTTTTTGGTCATATCACGGGAATGGGACACAGGTCTGTTTGACGAGCTCATGGAAGTATACTTTCTTGGTACCGCCTTTCTCCTTTGTGAGAACATAACTCCAAATGATAAGTTTGGCTCTCAAAGTTAGACCGCGACAAAAAAAGCCACTGTTTCTGCTCATGGAATCTCGCAGTTTTCTCCAAACGATCCATCCTATTGCACTTTTTCGATTGGGGTTCTCAGCTTTGTAGTAATCGAAATCTCCTGCAATGAGTCGCCTGCCCTTGTGTTTTACCAAGTTTCAACTTTTCTCTCGTGGTCAACAAATAGTCATCACTTGTGACATGCAAACTCAGCTGCTCAGCTAGTAGGTCACATGAAACCAAAGCTCTACCATTGTTTATGTTCCGGCTTATCCAAGTGCCTTTTCCGAGCTCCGCTGCTCTCTTAACAATTTCTTGAAACTTTAAACCCCTCATTTCCAAAAAGAAGAAACCATTCACCCTCTGATACGCAAGTTGATGTGTCAAAAACTTTTCAAAACTTCAACTACCTTATAGTTTGACTTCAGAAACAAGACGTTCGATAATAATTCCATCATATGTCACCACACCGTCTACCACAATCCATTACGTTGTCTTCCCCTGGAATGGCAATTCAGCATAAAAAGTGCGCCAACATCCGTGGATAAGCAGAAAGAAAAAAACCAACTATGGCAACAGCTGACTCCATTCCCGACTTGTATCGAAGTTCACCAAAAAAATCATGGCCTCCCCCTGTTTATCTGCCCAGCCTTGGCAATTCTCAAAAGCATCGTTAGCGTGTGAAGAGTCAGTCTTGAGGGGGCGAAACAGGAGACCATCCCCTAGTAGACGAAAGCAAAAAAAAAATATTCCAAAACACGATAAACGCTCTGGCACAAAACTTTTCTCCTTCGAAAGTATTAGCAAATTTTTGAGTATGGTATGGCACAAAAGTTTTCGGTTTCACATCTTTCGCTTCGCATTGATAAGCATTGTTAAACTTTGCAAGAGTTTTTCGCCGAGCACCGAAAGATGGCACAGTTTTTGGGTTTTGGGGGGGTTGGATTCTACGATGGATCTGTCACTCCTATACTTGATTGGATCACTTGTTCTTTTGGAGTGTGCTGTACTGTACATATCCCGTTTTTGGATTTTGTGCTAGCTGGCTTAAAAAGTTCTTCCGAAACATCTTTATATACAAACCACTATACTGCCGCGCCGACCCCCCGTGGCCTCGTTAAATATCGAAAATTATTATTGAATGAGAAAGCAAATTGGCCGCCCATTCAGGCTCAGAAGAGGAGGCCTTCCACACAGCCCTTGTGTCCACTTTGTGTGCTAAAAGTTTCTCTCCACAAAAAAAAAAAAAAACAAAAAACGGGCCTAATAATGGGAAAGTTGATTATGATGGCGGATGGGGGTGGTTGGTGGGAATGGATGCTCGTAACTGCAGAAACTAAGGGTTCGACGGGCAAGTTAGTTTAGCTAAAAGTTTTTACTCATTGGGTGGAGCGGGCATCTTTTGTGTGTGAATGTTAAAACAAATTGGTAACATGGGAGCTGGCAAGGACTTTCTTTTGTGAGAGTAATTAAGTAAGCATAAGCGATAAATTGAAATGTTGCTGGGATTGATATATTTTTTGTTGTTGCTGTGTTGTTCTAGTTGTTTCGATCCTGTTCGGTGGGGTAGAAGAGTGAAAAAGTTTTCCGCAAATGCCATTCGAAGCGATGACTTGATTTTCGGGTTATGCTTACATGACAGGAAATTTGTTCGGAGCCGTTACGATGTGTAGTTTGGATATGAGAGTGAGGAGAGAGGAGTTGGATTATGGAATTGTTGTATGTATTGCCTTATGCAGCCTACAATAGAAGAAGAAGACTGCAGCCTGACTGTAGAGTGGAAAAGAACTTGCACTTAAGGTCTTGAACAGCATTCAGATTTGTAAAGGGTCTTTCATAAAGCGCTTCCTATCTTTAAATTTAAATAAAACAAAGTGTGTGTGAGATATCATCGACATTTTTTATTCGTTTGAAAGGCCTATCGATGCCATTTTGTATGGAATATAACATCGTTCAAATGTCCGCCGCGGCTTCTCTGGGTGGCGCGTATCCGAAATGTCCAATTCTCCATGATTCTGGCTGAATTTGACCGATGGCATGGGTTATGTCGGCTTTGAGGGCCACTGTGGTTTGTGGCTTATTCGCATAGACCTGCGACTTCAGAAAACCCCACAAGAAAAAGTCTAACGGGGTCAAATCGCTACGCCCCACACAGCTCACGCCACAATTCTGCACGATCTCGGTGGCCAGTTCACATCACCTCCACGTGAGATGACCATGCCCTCGAATCGCTCGTGCAGAATTTTCAATGTGGCGTGCGCTGTGAAGCTCCTAGCGCCGTACTGTTGAATCCACATGTCGTTGGTGTCCATATCATCCAATTCAGGCCAAAAGAAATTGGTAATCATCAACCTATAGACCTGGCCAACGTCGTTCTCAAAGAAATATGGACCGATGACGCCGCCGACCCAAAATCCACACCAAACAGTGACTTGGGATGCATTGGACGCTCTTGGATCTCATGTGGATTGGTTTCGTCCCAAATTCGACAATTTTGTTTGTTGACGTACCCATTCATCCAGAAATGGGCCTCATTGCTGAAGATGATTTTTCCATGAAAATTGGGGTCAGCTTCCAACTGCTCAAGAGCCCATTC
This sequence comes from Criorhina ranunculi, assembly GCA_951813785.1. Taxonomy (NCBI): domain Eukaryota; kingdom Metazoa; phylum Arthropoda; class Insecta; order Diptera; family Syrphidae; genus Criorhina; species Criorhina ranunculi. Next base: position 4,074,520 of record OX638383.1, read on the forward strand.
AGCGAACACACGTCGTTGTCTATGGTCGTTTACCTTCAGCTCCTGGGTCAGTAGAATTTTGTACGGATGCAGGCCCAAGTCACGACGCAAAATTCGCCAAGTTGTGGTCTGCGAAAGGCCGAGTTCGAGTTGTTGTGAGCGACGCGAAATTGACTGCCTCTGATTCTCCTGCACACTCTCACGGACAGCGGCGATTTTTTCGGCAGATCTTGCGTTTCGTCGACTTACGGGTGTTGGTTGATCGTTTACTGAACCAGCGGACTCAAATTTATCCACCACACTGCGAATAGTCCTCTCGGAAGGACGATTATGGTGACTGTAAAATGGGCGAAGTGCTCGGAACGTTGCCCGAACAGGACACCCATTTTGATAAAACAATTTTATTATTTGCACGTGTTGTTGGACGCTATATCCATCCACGGTGATTTGACAAAACAGACTGAATAAATGACAGCCAATTTGACAGATGTAGCTTCAACAATATGGACGCTATCAACTGTCAAAGTTCGGAATTCCCTATTGGAAGACCCTTTAGTACCATAGTTCTTCCCTCTACCCCGTTACTTGAAAGCCAAGACGCAGCTTGGCAACCCAACGGACTGCTGTCACTTCTGCGGACGGTAACGAATTACATACTTTGTACTTAATTCATTTTTACAGTTGCTATTGAGACACTGTATAGTTTAATCCTTTTCAGATTCTAGCTGAAAGCTAACTTTTTCATTTTAAATACCGCCTTTCAACCCCATGTTTATCAAAACTACACTCTACATTTTGTTTAACTATAGGTACACTGTCTTAACATGAAGTCCTGCTTATAGTAAATATTGAAGTTCCCCACTAACGATTACTGTTAATAAATAGATTTTTTTTTTATTCTTTGCCAATCTAATTGTCGTTTCCAACTTGTTTTTGAAAAACTTTACCTCCCACTAGACCATATAAACCGTTGACAATATTTTCGTTTATTTATTGATTCTTATAAAAAAAAAAAAAAAGTTAAACCAATTTTATACCATTATTCCCAAAGGAACAAGGAAACGAGAAAGGGAGTGATAAACTTTAGCAACTTTTCAATAAATCAATAAACAATTTAAAACTTTTCTAGGCCAAACTGAATGCCACCCCTCTCAATGATACTCGTATATACTTACACCATCGGTAGCGGCATTTTAAATTCAATCACTTGTCTCTGTGTAATCAAATTATCAAAGTTTCACAGTTCCCTTGGTGGCTCATATACTCATACACGAAAAAAAAAAGAAATCACACAACGTATCATCAAGGACAATTGATAAACACAAACGATCGTTGGATACTAGTTATACCCGTTTAAAATGGGTGTTTGTACGAATCACCACCATGGTGTGGCAAATATGACATTTGCTGCTTATGACAGCTCAATAGAGGGAGAAAAAATCACTGTTCATGGTGACATTATGCACACGATATAAACTCGAAAGATTTGATTATCATCTCTTTCCCCCCTCGTGCTAGCAGAGGGAGGAAATGACACCCACACTCGAAGTACCACAAAACCAATGATAACGCTCAAGCTGTGTCATAAATTATAAGCATTTTTCCTGACGGTGGGAGGTAGCTAGCACTCCTGGCAAAACGAGGAAATTGTAAACGTCAATTTGGCAACATTCCATCTTCGCAACCCCCCCCATCCATCCATATCCGCCCACCATGCGTGCAAACATGTGCCGCCATCATGCAGGTGATTTCAACCCTTTCCGCCATGAGTAGTATCTCTGTTTGCGAGAGATATGCCGCCAACGTGCTCCGCCATGACATTCGAATCAATTCGCTTGCTGCCACAGTAACTGTCATTCCTGCTCGACATGTCAAAAGATAAGAAATGTCATTTTTCATTAGACATGACATGGTAATTTCTTTTTCAATTGAATTCAAATGAACCATCCTATCCTGGTTTTGTTTTATTTCGGGGTCCTTGTTTGTGCCGTGTGTGGTATTGTTATCCTGTGCAAGTGAGTGGCAGCACCGATTAGGCTGCCCCCGAAAATTTATTGGCAACAGGTTATGCGAACAAGTTGTGTGTCATTTTGTTTTTTATTTTTTTGGAAATTCAAATAAATTTTCTTGATTCATAATTAATTTCTTAAAACACACACACAGTCACACAATGTCATTTCCGGTGATTATATCTGAAAAAAAAAAAAAAAACACAAACATCGTGTAATATAACACGTGAAATTTTTTAAGGACTTCCGCTGACATCGTGGTAAATTTGGCGGAAGAGTAATTAAGTTTGCCCGCCTTCTCTTTGCAATTTGGGGGTGCGCTACTCTTGTCAAGTTTCACACGTGTGCCAGAAGGATGACAATTTTTGATGTTGTTAATTGTAACCGGGACTTGGGCAGGATGTAAGCCACTTAAATTAGCAATCCACTCAGTTGTGACATTGGATTATTATTTTGACGAGACGCAAGACACTTAGCTTTTGGAGAGCAAATTATACAAGAGGATAATTAAGGATGTGTTCATTTGTTATGAAAGCTGGAAACAACATTTAAAAAAAAAGTAGACCCTGCATTCTGGAAGAGTCAACTAAGACGGAGGCACTTTGTGGAGGAATGATGGCGGAAAAAACTCAATCAAAAGGAGTAACACTAGGCCAGAAAGTATTTCTGGATGCCAAAGCCATCGGGACATCCATGGTCTACAACAAGTACCTTCTCTGAAATGGATGTACACCATGTTGTTTTGACCATTTATTTTGCACCAGAACTGGCTTGGATAGGTTAGGTTAGGTGGCTGCTCTGGCTCAACCACACTAAGACCAGAATGAAAGTCTATTGTGATACCACATAGAGAACTGGATTATCTGTCCCAAGAACCCTGCATGAAGGATTTCCTTGTTTTCAAGGAAAAAGCTGTGGGTAACCGTATCGGTGTGGAATCCTTTCCGTACCACACTATGTGTAGAAATATTTAGATCCTGTCGGTCTATTATTTGGTAAATATCGAGCTATGGCTATGTCGCTGAGGTCTTCATGGAAATACTCTTCTAGGGTTTGCTTCTTTAGCCTTGAAGGAGGGCAAAGTGTAAAAAAGGTGAGTTAACGTTTCTTCCTCTTTCTCATCTCTGCAGCTTCTGCAGAAATCGTTGGAAGGGATACCTAATCCAGCAACCTGACGTGCTTGCCTATCAAACCGTGTCCTGTGAGGGTTTCAATGGCTGAAGATACAGACTGAATATGAAAGAAATAGTCTGCATCTAAACACCAGGGTCTCTCGGTGAGACTAGATGGAATTAGAAAGCATGGAAAAAGCATGACCATGTACAGAAACCCTTTTTCAATCGATTCCATGGATCATAGATGACATGCTTTTGAAGAAGATTCGACGTACAGCTTAACAATAAGAGAACATGAACGAATCCAAAATATCCTCACATAAGACCTGTGTACGAGGGTGTACGAGCTCAGAACTAATTCGAAGTGGATGCCTCGGATCTTCTCCAAGATTTTTTCAAGGAGGTGTAAGTACGCTAAAGATGTCTCCAGTCGAATGTCAATTGGACAAGACATCGTAGTCTGTTCGTCGTTCAAGCATTGGCCTCCTACAAAATCAGTTTCGCAATGGTATTGGGTAAGCCAAGCAAGACAATTGCAAAGACTGAACATATTGTACTAGAAGAGCTATGGAAGAAATAACTCATAAGAAGGCACTACCTCTGCGATAAAATCATTAAACTTAGATACAACAGTAGGAATCATCAAGACAAATAGAAAGTAGAACCTCCAAGTTACACCTTCAACTAGCCGCTTACAATGAAATCATCATCTAAAGTCCTGCCATAGCTTGAAGCTGACCTCGATCTTGGTCGGGATCACAACATTTTGACATTTTAGGAGAACTTTGCTTGGCACAAAATAATCTTCTGGTTCGCAGTGACTTGCCGGCCTCAGTCAGGATAGGTAGGACTCACCACAGAACCAATCTTTGGTATCTCTAGAGTCTAGGTGGTTCTTTGCTGACATCGAATGGAGACCTAAGAAGAAGCCACGAAAGCGGGATTTATCCCACCATTCGATGAGAAAGAAAGGTGGGAGAGGTGGGAAGGAATGGAGTCGAAACAAGGTTGTTACCTGCGTCGAATTGTTGGCCTATTAGTGTCTTGCTTTCTGTTCCAGATCCTTTCGATCGCAATTTGTCTCCAAACTCATCCACAAAGAAATAAATAATTCTCAACAGGATCTTCGATTTTCTTCAACAAATATAAGGCGGAACAATATACTCATACCTTCTCATTCTTTATGCAACATACACATCTTGTTCTGTAACTCGCATCTTGTGCACTCAACACCTTAATTTATCAAAGACGTCGCCGTTTGCTGTCAAGAATTCAATTCAGTTTTTGAAACTTTGTCGCACAAAGAACCCGCCAAGCCGACCGATACAAGAATCCAAATCCCTTATTGTCAACTCCCCCACACACTCTTATAGTCTGATAGTGAAGCCTGAAAACTATTTGAAACTCTTTCACTCGGTCCGGTACATATCCGTGTTGGCAAGACAACATGACTCCTATACCCCGTTTGAGTAATTGCATCGTAACATGCCACACAACAGGACAACTGTTGGACAAAGCAAAAAAAAAAAAAAGGACGAATGACATAAGGAACATTCCTTTGAAGAGACACACGACAAAGGAAGTTTTTTGTTTTGCTTGTTTGTTGCAACTATCAGGACAAAGTTTCTTCTCTACACTGTGTGTGTGTTTGTGTTCTGGTCAAACCCATAAGTACCTCCTCGGCTCAGACCTACAGAATTCTCAATGAAATGCCTTAGGTTTGGACACATGCATCCATCTCCACATACAAGGCTTGAAGAAAGTTTTACAAGTTCCAAACACACACACTCACACAAGCTCTGACATTTTTCGGTAAAGAAGTTCTGCCACAACTCTGCGCTACTCTACTCGTACTATACAGCTGTTGCGTAGAAGGACCTTCTTTGGGTTTGACATGGTATGCATGTTGCAAAGCAACTAGCAAGCAAATATTTCTGTCTCTCTCTCCTCTAAGGCAGTGTAACTCCAAAGAGAACTTCTTTAACATGGCTTTGACTAGCGTCGTCGTCGTCGTCGTGTGTTTCGTCCCTCCAGAGATTTCTCCGAAGACCGATGGATCTTTGAATGCAGTCCTAGCTGGTGGTAGCAGTGTGTGCTGCTGCTGATGTTGCTCCTCATAAATGTAGTTACACGAGTAAATATTTACAAACGACGATATTATTCCGCACAAACATACATGCATGCCATGGCACAACTGCATTGAAAGCGCCCCAACCCATACCCAGCCATGTTCCTGGTTAGAAAACAGTAGAAAATTTATTATTCCGTTTGGCTAACTGTCTTTCTGTCTATCCTGACGCAGACACATGGGTCTTGCTTTAAAGCCCCAGTGCAGATGTTTGACTTGGAAAAGGAATCTCCTCCTGCCGAGCAAAAAAGTGGGAAATACTTTCCAAATGTCAGTGGATGATGATGATGATGATGATGTTGATGATGACGAGGTGGTGGTGAGGTAGGTCTCATACATCCTTCTCATTCCTGAAGTGCCCTATTCCTTAAGGCACTTATAGGGGTCGACTTAGTAGCTCACAACTTTCTCTGCGGTTGTTTGTCAGAACGGTATATGTATCTCACCGTCTCTCTGTGTATATCCTTCAGTTCTGTTGTTTTCTACACTGCTGATGTTTTTCTCATATGACTCCCCAGACGGGGGTCCTCTCGAGAGAGAAACATTTGTAAATATATGCTCACTCGTCAACTTAACTGATGCGAGAATATTTTGCGGATTATGTCAGCCAGAGACAAAGCAGGGAACGCTCTAAAGAGATCTCCCTCCTGAAGGGTTTCGAATGCAATGTTTGTGTTGCCTTTTGCAACGAGAGACTGCAAAGGGTCGTCTCCCTTTTCACTTGTAGGTTTTTTTTTAGCATCATGCAGAGTATTGCATTTAATATTCCTTGAGCTTGGCAGTGAAGTTAATTCCAATGGAATCGCTTAAAATTTCATGTTAAGTATCCTTTTTGAGAAGTGATGCTGCCACAGTGTAGGTACATAAGAGGGTTTTGTGTGATGATTCAGAGCAATGGGTTAAATGGTGTGATGATTTGATTTCTTTTGGAAGTTTTTAGTGGTGTGGGAAGAGTTTACAGTGTTGTTGATCGCACAACGAGATATGTCAAAAGTGACATGTTTAGCTGTCATTTCCAATTATAAACATTTGTAGTCACTGAGGAAGATGTAGTGAAGTCACTAAGGAAGATATAGTGAAGGTTTGGACTCAAAAGTATGAATGGAGGGCATTTTGTATTCACGAGAGAGTTAGATTTGACAACACCCTGTTCATTGGAAATCTGATACAAACTGTTGACGACATTGAATGTCTCATCTTTTGACATCGTTCGAAGGGTAATATGTAGATGGGGATACCTACATAGTACACAAGTGCAAAATCCCCAAACCCCAAAATCCCCAACTTTTGAAAAATCCCCAAAGAAAATCTCCAAACTGTCCTGCGATTACCGCTCCGCTTTTCTGCTCTATTATTTGCTTGGCGACGGCGATATAAGGCCATAAGGTCTGTGCTTTTAAACGATTTTGGACATAAAAGGACCAGAGTAGCGAAGCGGTGCAATACAGATTCCCAATATGGGGATTTTGGTTTTGGAGATTTTGGTTTGGGGATTTTAGTTTGGGGTTTTTACTTTTGGAGTTTTCGTACCCAACCCATTTAGATGTCCTAAGTCCCCATAGATGGCACACAGATTTGACCTTGATCGAGTATGATTTGTATACTCTATCACTGTGATACATAAGTATAGATACAAGGAGGCTTCTGCTAGATTTGGACCCCCGGCGTGGCTCTTCATTCTTGATACTGCTCCATTTACTCGAGCGGTTGTAATGCCGGACTTGTCTAGATATTTTTTCGAACTTATCCTAGATTGAAGTGTGCCAAGCAAGCCGATTTTGATGTAGTAGTGCCGTCACCTTTTCTGATTATTAGAACCTTAGTTTCCTTTTTGCTGGTGATAGTAGAGTCCCCGTAGAGAGTTAGGCCGACTGACCACAGTCAAAATTTGTCAATTGGGAAGATTTTACGTCAGATGTCTTTAATTTCTGTGAGGAATGTCATCACATTTTCTGTAGGTTCTACGGGGACTAACGTGATTAGACGAGGGTGGCGATGGTGCAGTGGATAATGCGTTCGCTTTTGACCCGACCTGTGCAGGTTCGAGCCCGGTCGGGGAACAGCAAATAGCCACCAAAAATAAAAGGAGAAACGAACAAAATCTAAGTTTCTCAAACTACTGCACCAAAAAGGCGTTTCTGCCTAGGAGTACAATGGACCGGAACGAGTTTAAGTGCTCCTGGGATTTGGAAATTTCCTGCGCCATCACACATCATTTTCCGTGACTTTTCTAAAAATTTCTGGCGATAAATGCTGCACATCTTGTCGGATGTTCTACTTTGGGGCCGCAAGGGTTTGTGGCTTGTTCATATAGACCCGTGACCTCAGTAAAGACAGTTTGTAAAGACTGTCTATTGATGTCCAATTACGTGGCCCGTCGTCTGATTGATGTTAGTAGTTCCACCTGGACATCTGTAGCCACAGCAGCGATATTCTCTACCGAATGGCTGCTCTGAGACGGGCCACGTTTACAACGCTACAGCTTACCAAAGACAAACCCTAGCAATGTCTTCACGCCCACCAGAGGTTGACTTTTTTTATGACGAGCTAACTTTTAGGAGCTAACCCATTAAGTAGGAACTTAGTGCTTGCAGAGGCTTTTGACTGTCCCCGAGTATATTGGTGGAGGGGCCTTTTAAGTGAACCTAGCATCTATCCAGCATTTTATGACGTTGATACACTGTTCAAAACTAATTGTGAACTTGTAATCACCTAAACAAAGTTCCGTTAATCAGTTCCCTTCTATTTTGTTTACAAGAATCGTCTCACTACTACCACCAGAAAAAATTCATAAATAATTCATCAAGATGAAAACACGAAATTGATGAAATCCCATTTGCAAACATCCTATTCCTCTCCGTCTCTCTCTGAGGACTTTTCTGAACACTGATGATCTCCGCCGCCTGACGGCTAGCATGTCTAAACTTAAACCACACAACATATTCTTCCGAACAGCCGGCAAAATAATCAGACATTTACAAATACGCTGTCATTACGTTGACCATAAATACACACATCCAACAACTTCTCTGTATCAATTTCTAAGTCTTCCCCCCCAGATGGATGCCATCCTTCCGCATTCCCCATGCCGATCCCTGGACACATGTAACGGATTACAGGTTATTTTCTTTTTAATTTAACCCATCGTTTCATCCAGCACACAGCTCGCACGCGCACCAAAAAACACCCTCTCAACAAGGACACACAACAGAGAGAAGAATGACAGAAGGAGCAGCAAAGAATATACACTACCGAAAGCAGTTATCTTTAACATGATGGTCCTATCATAGGACTATTTATTTTCACTCTACCGGAAGTAACGTAAATAAGTTAATACGTTCTGTGTGTGTTGGCTCTTTGGGTTGGGGTAACTGGATTACCAGGCCTTCCTGCAACCCTTCCTTTGACCAAAACAGCAAAAAAAAAGGGAGAGAGCTAAACTAAATAAAGTATCCTGGATGCTTTCAAAGTGTCATGGGATGAAATAAGTTGGCCTGCATACTGCTCCAACTCCTGTCCAATTCTCATTGGAATTTCTGGGTCATTTTTTACTTGTCCCACTGAGATCTCCTTTTTTTTTTTTGTTTTCTGTTGCTGTATCCCCTTTGGGGGGTTGCAAATGAATTTATGAGTCCGGTCAGGCGGGAGATGGTCAACTATATGTTTTAGTAGTAAAACGAACGTAAAGAGGGGTTACCCAATTCTCTAGGCCACCCATGTAGAATTCCATTTAAGAGATTTTCGACTCTCGGATTTTTTATGCAATTTTTATGTAGACCTTCACTTTCCCCACCCAACCTATCCTGGTTAAAAGGTTAAACTTCTTCTTAAACTAAACTTAATTCGAATTCGAAATGAATTTTCATGCTCTCTGCCAATGGAATGGTGGAGTGGGAGACTATAAATTTGTAATGTGTCTACCGCCCCCCTTTCTGTCAATAAAAGGGTGCACTTTGGGGCGGTTTTATGGCATATTTCCTCTCCTGTGAGAGAAGCAAGCAAACATACCGATTGATTTCATTCGAAGGATTCACTTTTCCACGTTTATCTGTAAAGACATTTAATTTCACCGAAGCATATCATCATCAACGTTATTACAAGCAAAGCGTCTCACGGCAATGGGGGGTTGTAAAGTAGGTATAGTTGTGCGGTACGCATTTTAAACGCTTTTCAGCAATATTTGGCGTCTTGTTTTGGGTTTTTTTTTTTCTCGGGACTGAATTATTAATTTTTCCATTTTGGTAAATAAGATAAAGTAGCCGACGACGTAGAGGGACGAGGGTTTACCTTTCAAAGATGTGAATGGGAGACGTTTAGGGAGGTGAACTTTTCAAACACTTTCTTGGGGATGGAAGACATCAAATAGTTAATGCCACAGAGGTGGCAGACGTGATATAGTTTTCTTTTTCCAGATCTGGATTGAACAGATCGTTGAAAAAAAATCTGCGAATTGTAAGCGAATGAGTTTCCTAAGCCGATCACGTTCGATGATGAATGTTGGTAACAACTTGTGGCAAGACAAGAGCGGGCGCTGCGAATTACGAGAAGGACTAAGGAGTTCTACAAAAGTGGGCTTTTCCGGCAGCATTTCTATGATCAGGAGAGATTGATAGAGTATGAAGAAAACTATACTTCAGTCGATGAAGTAGTTCTCCCACTCAGGCTAGAGGAAGTCGGCACAGCCATTAAAAAGCTGAAGAACAACGAGACCGCGAGCTCGGATGGATTACCGTCAGAGCTCTTCAAAGCTGGTGGCGATGTTTTGTACCAGATCATCTGAAAAGTATGAGAGGACGAAACCATGCCCGATGATTGAACTGTCAGCTCTATCTGCCCCATCTTCAAGAAAGGCGATCCTATGTCTTGTAAGACCTAACGAGACATGCCCCTGCTTAATGTAGCCTACAAGACCCTGTTCAGTGTACTGTGTGAACGACGAAAGCCGTTTTGCACCACACTCATCGGCACTTATCAGTGTGTCTTCCAGCCCGGGAAATCGACGATAGACCAAATCTTCACACTGCGGCAAATCCTGGAAAAGACCAATGAGTTCCAAGTCTATACTCACCATCTTTTCATCGACTTTAAAGTCGTATACGACAGCATTCATCGCACCGAACTATAGAACGCGATGGCCGAACTCGATATCCCGACAAAACTGATTCGGTTGTGTCGCGCCACGCTAAAGAACTCGCAATGCACAGTGCAGTTTGGGAACAGAACTTCCGAATTATTCAAAACAAGCACCGGATTTCTGCAAGGAGACGCGCCGTCATGTGACTTCTTAAATCTTGTGCTGGAGCAGAAAGTGCGAAAGGCCGGCGTAAACACAGAAAGCACTATATCCCGCGAACTCCAAGAGCTGTTCAAAGATGTGGATGTAGTCCGGAAGCCAAAAATCCGTCGACTGCAATGGCTCGACCACATCGAGCGAATGGACGATAATGCTCCAGCTAAAAGGATCTTTGAATCCTAGCCACCCGGTTCACGAAGAAGAGGAAGATAAGGCAATCGCGGACGCCTGTTACCTTGGTCTAGTAAACTGGAAGTAGCGTGCCCGGGACCGTGAAGGATGAAAAGCGACATTAGTTCAGGCTCAGGCCCTCCAAGAGCCGCTGGCCTGATAAGTTGGTAAGTAAGGCTTTTCCGGAAGACGAAGACCTTGAGAAGGTGCTACTGCGTAAATGGTGCCAACAAGTCTAATCAGAAAGTGAAGCAGTCCCATGAAAGCTATAAAGCCTGCGGAGATAACCAAGGGAACCTTGAAGTTTGTGACGACAGACATGCTTAGTTTAAAGACTTGCTCAACCTTTTTCTGACTTCTAAAGCAAGTAGTGTATTTGTGGTCTTTGTGGCTCAGTGCGTTAGACTGTTATACGAGCTGACAATGTCAAGCCTCCGAGAGTATAATAAACCGATTCAGGGACATGAGGGAGTCCTTCAGTGCCCTAGATATTACTGTGCTAAATCTAATCCAAGCTTGGCTGCAGTTGTTAGGTTGACTGAAGGAGGATTGAATGTCAAGGTCTTCTAAAAAGATATCAGCACAGACTCACTCGGCAGGAAGAGCCGTCTGTAACGATCGAGTTGGACCTCATTATAGAGGACTTCAAGCTGACTTCAGGTACTGCTTTTCGCCTGACATCCCTAGGAAGATCGAACCAGCTACGTTAATCTTTGTTCAGGCACTGTATGAAGCACAAAGAGCTAAACAGCTTCTCATGATATTTGCCAGAATATGCTTTGCAAATCTCAAGGTCCTTAGAAGTTGGGCAGGGAAGATAGCATCAAGTTCTGTTGCTTTGTATGATTCAAAACTGTATGTATGTACTGCCCACTCTGGCTAATTTTCACTGAAGTCTGTGTTGGCGTTCATGTATCCAGAGCAGTTGAATTGGTTGTGACAGACGAACAGCCTGAAAAGTGAGTATGTACATCAACATTCATGTCACGTGAGTTGTGGTATCAAAAAGGGATATCAGCGCTTCTTGTGTTTTTAGTAGGATTTACCAGACCACCATTTCTACTTTCCTACCTACCTACCAAGATCCCATTTGCGTGCATTTGGACATTCGGCATTTGTGGTGTTTAACAGAGATCTGTTAAGTTGAAAGGGTTAGAGCATATTAGTTCGTCTAAGCATGTTTTGCAAACCCAGTTATAAACTAGTCTTAGCCATTGTAGCTGTCATTAGCATCCCTTCCCAGTCTTGTCAAATATGCATGAATTGCAAGCATCACATCATATTTTCAAAGTCCTTCCTTACTCTATCCACATCCTGCCGCTTGATAATTAATAAAACTGTTTACATATTTCCACCTTTCTAGTGCCAAATCATTATTAAAACCAAACAAACTTTCCATAACCTCAAAACACATTAACAAGCATTGTGCGCACGCCTCTCACTCACACAAAACAACAGTAATTTACAGCTGAAATCATAAACCCGGCAGAACAATGTCAAGCATCAGAGGTGCCATGAAAATTAAACGACTTCAAATTAGCCGGATCCTAATCCGCGTTAAATGTGTATGATGGTCCCTATGCTCTCTGTGCGCTACGCCCTCCTGCCGTTGCTGTCATAAATGCGGATTATCGAGGGCGTACGTCTACGGTGTACCATGTGCGTACCAGAAGTGTGTGTTGGGGTGTGATGATGTGTGTGCTCTGTGCTTTGTTGTGTTTAATTGTTATAAACTTTTGCACACAGAGTGTTGTGCATTCCCGCCGGTGTGGTCGGAGTTAAATGCATGTCTACAGCTATAAATGGAAGCTTCTCTGTTCTTTTTTTTTTTAAAGAGTTCCGGAAACTCGACGGATGCTGAGATAAAAACCGCTTTCATCTCGGTACGTTGGTGGGTGGTGCATCTGATGTGTGAATATCCTATGAGCATAAGCCCGGTAAACAAAGTGGAAGATGAGTTTGTGTTTTTTTTTCCGCATCCTTCCTGGCTGACTGCTGCCTGTTAGTTCCAGAATAAAGGAAGCGAGGAGATAGAGTGCTAATTAAAGGAAAATTATAAGCAAACATTTGCGTTCGAAAGTTTTTTTTTTTCAATTAAAGGCTTTAAAGCCGGAAGTTTGGTTGGTTGGTGTGGTAGAAATAATGAAACATTTGCACGGAGGTAAACAAAGACCATAAACTCAATCAGCTATAATCGAATCTGTGAGATCAGGGAAGTAAAGTCCAGGTGGTGATGATGATTATGCATCAGTCATGTCAAGCGAAAAGGGACGTTAAGGACAGAAACTAGACTTGGTTGTTGTTTTAGGTTCAATTAGGGTTCAATGAGTGAATATTCATTTTCAGGGATTTGAAGAAAAACATTGTTACGATGCAAATTTGATACACAAACTGAATCTGACATCAGGACGAAACTTAAGGGACTTTGTGATACAGTACACGCAAGACATTGTCAAAGCTGGAATGCATCTACTTAGAATCCACCGACTTTATCGTCTAATGAACTACATGACGTTGAATGAATCTGTATATGACGTTGTTGAAGAAGCGTCGAAAAGTGTATATATAAGGGCTCTAGTTCAAAACAAGAACTGCAAGGGAAGACTCTCGAGTCAAGTGATTAGAAAAATGAAATCCGGTGTAAGAAAAGTGCTCTAAGCGTTCAATCAGCTTATAGTTGTCGAAGAGTCTCGTGTTCGCAGCTAATTCCGACGCTTTTATGTGACAGCCAAGCAACAAAGCTTGGAGCAAGTTTGGACATTTTTTCTGGAGTTCTAAAGGAGCGCTGGCGAACGCTTTCTAAATGAAATTTAATCTTTGAACAGAGTTGTGAAGTGACGCACATTTAATGTGACCTGCAAGTAGTCGATGAATGAAGAGAATGACGGCTGCATCACTGCGTTCCTCAAGGTTGTTCAAGTTAATGAGATTGAGGCGGTTCTGGTAGGGAGGGAGAATAAAAGGGTCGTTCCAGGGCCGACCTCGGAGAGCCAATCGAAGAAAATGGAGCTGGATCCTTTCGATTCTTGAGATATGCACACGATGGTACGGGGACCACATTTGACTTGCATACTCTAGGAGGGGGCGAACAAAGCTAATGTAGAGAGTCCTGGTTACGTGGATTCTTTGGTCCACCGTTTTACAAAGCCTAATACAGAATTGGCTTTAAGGATAATCCCATCCATATGTGAATGGAAATGCAGCTCCCTATCACACAGAATGCCGAGGCCGCGAATAGATTGAACGGAAGAGACACAGGTTGATTGTGCAGAAGGTGCCGCTTATGAGAAAAGGTGATGGATTTGCAATTTTTGAGGCACCAGATCGAAAAACTATCGAGGTCTTGTCGAAGGAGGATAGAGTCTTGGGATGAGGAAATGGTTTTGACAAATTGTGCATCGTCGGCGTAAAGGGAGACGGACGAGTGTTTGATGATCCTATCGAGATCGTTAATAGTTGGTATGAAAAGAAGGGGACCTAGATGGCTGCCTTGTGGAACACCAGAGGTGGCTTAAAAGGAGCAGAGTGGGTGAACCTAAATCGAACACTGGAAAAACGGTTTCCCTGGTAAGAAGATATCCATTTCAACAGTATGGGTTCGAAGCATAGAATCAAACTAGAAAGCTGATGAACGAGCACAGTTCGGATCAGTTTTAGGCTATGCTACCCATTTTGCCACGGATATCTTAGCGGAGATTCAACGTAGAATAACACTAGGCCAATCGCTCCGACCTTAGTAGACAATTAATCAGCAAGGCCTTGTAGAAAAGAACCAAGAAGACGCTGTTAGAGCTCTTGTCATCCCTGTCCTGCTGAAGGAGAAGTTTAGACTTTTTCAAGATCATTTACTTTAACAATCAACTATACGAGCTAAACAGTAACACCAACTTAGTCAAAAAGATGCATGTACAACGATTAAGAGCTAGGTCAAGAAGAGCAAATGGAGACCAAAGCTTCAGCTCGAAGAAACTTCGATTCAACCCACGAAGTTTCTTCCCACGTGGGTATAAACGGCATGTGCAGGTAGAAGGTGAACTCAACTAACTCGGATCCTGCTAGCGGGACAAGCTCGTTGGTTCAGGCCCTGTGATGCTGTTATGAGTAAATAACTAAGTTTTTCAGAGCCAACGCAAAGGATCTCCTGTCATGTGATTTCTACAAACTTTGACTGGGACAACCAAAAGGATACCTCAGTGGGTATCTTCGGCATGCAAAATAACGGACATTTGAATAAATGGCCCAAAGACTCAAGCTTCGTTTTGATCATGCTAAAGCGGAGTAGATAGTGGGAAAAGGACTTCGTCGGACGTTTAGTCCGACAAGGAGGAGAAAATACAACATCGAACTGTACTATCTGTACCAAGATCTGTATGAAGTTCAAAAAGCTAAGACACATCAGCCACATTGGTTTGGATATATCAAGCGATTGGACAACAGCGCCCTAGGTATGAGCATTTTTAAATCCCAGCCAAAAACGCACGGCATGAACAGATGCCAAGTCACTGTGGTGTGAGTATTCTCGTCAATCGGCAGTTTTGCTTGAAGGATCCTGCCATGGCAATACCTGTAGTATACGTCTTTGGTTAGAGTGGGATATTGATTGTGAACCTAGTCCGAAGCCGGTTTCTTCACTAGTCTCAGCATTTGTTCAAAGCTGCAGGATGACATGTTGAAGGAAAGGAAACCACTTCCACCGCCCCAGAATGTTTAACTTAGAAACAAGAAAATGCTTGGGGAAAAATTAATTTTCTTCTAAAACTACAAACCTCCTTTTTGAAGAAAGTTTTCCAGTTAAGTTTTGTTTTTTTTTTCCTCAACAAAACTTTCCACCCCATCTACCAATCTTAACCCCAACCAACAACATAGATGTTCTCTATTCCCTAGCTAAGGATATAAACTATCCAAATTTACTTTAGCCAAAATTAAATGTTGATAACAGCACGAACCGGGCCTTGCCGGGTGCCCGTATCCTGCCGAAAATATAAAAAGAACGCGCTTATTCCAACAACATCATACCAACTTAACTCCATATTTACAAGGACTTTTTCACTTTGATGATGATGGTAAAAACTTTCCCATACAGTGTAAAGGATACACACAGAGGGCGAATACACTTACAGAGAATTACATCACAAGGATCTTAATTAAATATTTTCTTGTCTACGAATTCACTTAGTAATCATTCGTTTCAATGAATGGCAACATCCTTTCCACAGGATGATGACTGTAACTCATGAAATTTTATCAAAAGTAAATCGGACTGGTGTTTGTGTGTGCTGTGTGCATGTCCTGCGGCCACATTAAACAAATGCTTATAATCAAATTTTTCACCGTCTCACAGGAGATAAATCTCATCCTTAGTTTCGAAATACCAGTCCTTCCCCCCCTTTTTTTGGAAAATGCAACATTTTAATAGGATTCCGGAAAAGTTTCCCTTTTTTTTCTCTTGTTCTATCGTTGAGCAAAGGCTTTTCGCTAATCCTTTTGTAGTGGCCCAGCTCTTACTTCGGTATGAAAATACCAACGCCTGAGTGAGTAGATGCAGACAGACGATAAGGATTCACAGTCTGCCTTTCAAGGACACACACAAATACCGGGTGGGACAATACAATTGAAAGTTGAGATTTTACTTGGTTTCATTGTCGCATTGTGAATGCATTTACTTTGGAACAGAAAGAGAGAGAGAGAGAGCGTAAGGATTCTAATGCCGTGTCGTTGGAGAAGGATTTCAACAACAATCCAGTTGCCAGACAATGGAGCTAATAAGATGAAAAAGCCCGACAATAATTTGTAACGGCTAATCCTCGAGAGGATTTGTGACTGTAGGCGAATTTTTTTTTTTCATCCCCTTATAAGGATATGATAAGTATTCTTTACAGGAAGGTGGATTCAAGTGGATGCTGTTTAATACGTTTCTTAAAGATGAACAACAACTCAAGATCGTTGTTCAATAAATTTCAAATGCCACATCACCAAAAGGACATTCAATTCCTACAAACTATCGTTATCACCATCTGAACAATTACAAGGATAATGATAATTTGTTTTCTTTTCACCAAAAGGACCAACCAAAGTCTTAAAGATTATACAACTTTGTATGTCCTTCGCTTTGTTTCCTTTGTTTTGACCAAATGAATTTATTCAGTGCGAGTCTTCCCGATAACCCCCAAAGGACAATGCAAAACCGGAAAATTTGAAAGGATTTACTAAAACTCCTATAATTTCAAATGAATACATTTAGATTATTAAGCAAGGACATCTCAATGTCTTAATTAACATTCAAATGCAAATTTTCATTTAAGAAAACTCTCGTGGTGTGTGTTGTGAAAACTTTTGTCAGGATTCGACGGGACTAACATAATAATGGCGTTTCGGATCGGATATTCCTTTGTCCGAGTTTTAATCCTAACATAATACCGGACCTCAGGAGAAAGGGAAAAGGATTTGAGTATAAAAAGATGTGCCAATACTGATTTGTTAGGGGATCTTTGGGTGTGTGTGTGTGTGTTATGAATGAGAAAAGTTTGAGAAGCAAAAAGGATAATGATATCCATTCAGGACCACAAAATCTGATGACGTAATCTTATTCGATGTAATTAAGTTTTAAAATATTGTTGTCGAATGCACATGTCCCCAGGAAGTTAGTTTTTTTTTGTGTTGAAAACATGTTATTAAAGGATGAACAAACAAAGGGAGAAGGAGCATAGTCTTACAACAGATTGGGGAAGGATATTGGTTATTGGAGCGTGATTGGATATGGATATTGAAGAGAAAGTTAGACAATGCACTGTTTTGTGGACGAAAAGTCCTTATAAATTTGTCCATGTGCAACAGATTTATCAAGAGGATTTATAAAATGAAGGACTAAGCTATCAAGTTCACACACAGAGATGTGTGAAATGGTAGATTCAAGTTCCACTTTCGGACTGGTAAGCAGGAGACCTAGTTAGCGAATGTTGATTTAAATCAAAGAAGCGTTTGTTCATTGTACGGTGGCTTCCTCTAGCTTTCGAAGGACACTTGCAATGAAAGTGGTACGCGGTGTTTCTCTGTTCACATTCTTGCAACTATGCTGGGTCTGTATTTTTGGTTTCAAAAACGCTTGGGGAGGGAAAAACAGTGCTTATCCTTTCAGTCATTTGTCCACTTCGTTCAAAATTCTAAGAAGAAAGCTATGGAGCACGAGCAAAAGGTTTCGAAACACCAAAACATAAGGAGTTATAAGGAGGTAAGACTACCAACAGCACTCACCAAATGAGTCCTAAAAATCTGCCACCTGGTCCGAGTAAAGGCAGGATAGTCACGTAGGAAGTATCCCACTTAGTAACGTCACCGTCTCCACAAGCATCACAGACAGTGGTATCACTGAAGCTAAAGTAGGCATCAAGTGTCATGATGGCCCTAAGCAACCCATTGTTGGACCCCTTACTAATGTGGACTACCAGGAACAGACACCAGCAAAATTGTTGTCAAAACACATTGTTTCCTCCACAAGCTTTGTACAAACCTTACACATCTTCGTGGATTGCTACAAATGGATAGAATAAAAGAGTCCTGAAAGTATCAATTCGATGGTTTGAGGAAAGTGACCATCAATAACCGAAATGCTGGCCCCTAAAACATTGTTTGACTACCCCAGCTTCACTCTCCATACACCAGCAACTATTAAAACTGAATCATTGGTTTTATCGCCCGCCACAATTCATCAATGCAATCGAAGTCCTGTCAGACAGTCAGACTACAAAAAGTAAAACCCAAACAAGTCCGTTCAGACACTCATTTCCATTTGATAATACTACAAACGGAGTGGCATATCTAAATTCGCTTCGATTTCCAATTCCACTTGTTGGACCAGAAACAATTCGACCACCTATCTTTCATGGAACAGAAAAAAATCGTGGACAATTCCTCCATCGCATCTGTTCCAATCCACAAAAAAAAAAAATAGTTGCGTCCATTTCGCAAATAATCTACCGGTCGGCATCGACGACGCGCACCGCTAAATCTTCATTTGATTTGACCAAAAGTCGCCATGGCACCCACTCCAAAGACCAAATCATTTAATCATTTTGCGAATTCCCCGGACCCGGCAGAGCACAATTGCCGGGTAAACTATTGGACAAAATAATGGCGTCTAGTCTGCAGGCTAGTGAGTCCTTTTTTTTTTTTCAAAACACGTTCACTAAACGACAAAAAAAAAACAAGGACTACCCTCATAGGGGGTTCTCCTTTCGCAATTACTTTTATCATTGCTTCAGCAGCAGGACCAACAGTACCAGTAAAAGTATCAGGACAAGGACACACCATTCGGGATGAACGACTTTTGGTACGTTGCCAATTTTTGTTGAAAACCGATGCATTTTCATTTTCTCATGACACCCTGTCACGCCCACCACATACACTCATGATGCCCCACCCTGGCAATTTCCACCATAAAAGGGTTCCCAACTCTTGGATAACAGGCGACACGATGTGGTTACCGAGCGGCACACTCTTTAGCCGACCGCAGAGAATAATTTCGAGTGTGTACTGTATATGTGTGTGTGTGTGTGTTTTTGGAAGGACTACAGAGTACAGATGCTGGTACATGGGACTCTTCCAGTATCTCAGCCCTTCGGGTGTGTGTTTTGAATTTACTACTCTGAGGCCTGTTAATAACCGCACTAATTAATGCTTAACCATTAATTATGGAGCTTTATAGCTTTTCGGTTTTCGGCTTCGAAGTTTACGAAATTAATGGCCTTCAAATGGCGGCAGGGACACGTGGAGTAAATACAATGTAACCCCGGTCGTAATGGGTGGCAATATACACCGTGCATGGCGGCAACAAACTATCCCTACAAGCCGACACAATAATAATATTGTGGTTGAGAGTGTTAAAATAATAAACGACATCGAGAGGGTGGAATGGAGTTTGGTTTTATTTTTTAAACTTGGTGTAGGCGGGAGAATGAGGCAAGACTGTAGGTCCTTGAAGAAACTCGAAATTTTGAATTTAAGGCTCATTAGATGGTTGCTTTCCAGGTGTCGTCTCTACCGTAATACATATATTTATTTTGCCTACCCTCGAGGACTCTTCCTGAGTAAATGGAATAGTGTGTCCTTGAAAAATGTCTCCACGTAAGACGGATCTCATTCCGTTGATATTGACATACTCTCTTAAGCTATGATAAGTTTCAAAACCCTGGGGAAGGGAAGTGTGTGCACTTTCATTCTCACAATTGTAGGTCACCAATGCTCCGGTCCGAAAAATCTTCGAATCCGACCCCGAGGGACAGCGCAGTAGAAGAAGACCGCGACTCACGTGGCGCGACTGGAGGCAGCTAGCTAAAGATCGAGCTGACTGGAGACTCTTGTTGGTTGAGGTCCAGGTCCACTCCGGGCTGTAGCGCCACCGTAAGTAATTGTAGGTCACACAAGGACTTCCGACTGGTAGTAGTGGTCAGAGATGTACTCAATGTTGCATGACACATAAGTCGTCCTTAGTATTATAAACAGAACCGCACAGACAGCTCAATAGGAAAATCAATAGGTTGGTACCCATACCTCCATACATCAATGGAATGAACCTTAGTTCGGAAAGGTATCTGGGTTTGATTTTGGATGGAAAAAAAGCTTTCTGCATAGTCAAACCGAAACGGTTTAAAGCTGAGTGAAGTACGCTGGATCATAAAGGTTGCGAGGACACTTAAGAAGAACCTGACCAAGATCAAAAGATCATCTTTGCGCCAAGCATTTCAAGTTCTTCACACATTCAACATTCAAAAGTAGAATATTTGGAACCTCGTCATAACCTCTCTTTCTAGATTGTTCTTCCACTCGTGTGAACCTCAAGTCTCTAACTAGAGGGTGGATTTAAAGGAACAAATTAACTAATTGTGATTTTTCTTGTTCAGTGAAATGTTTAATATTTTTCCATGTCCTTTGTGAGGCTTTTTCAATCGGGAAATTGATTTCTTTGTATGAAACGAAATTAAAAACAAATCAAATCTCTGATCCCCAACCGAGGGAGGTTTTTTTTTTTTCAAACAATTCTTTTCGGACTTGCTCCACAAAAAGCTGTATGTTATCCACTATCCACTTAAGTTTATTAAAAATTCCTTAGACATAGAAAATGTCTTCAAAAAATGAAAAAGAAAGGAAAACACAAAAATCCCATTCATTGACCAAATGGACTAAGAAAAAAAAACAAAACATATACAGCTTCTTGTAGGTACCGTAAAGAAAGACCCCAACTCAAGTGTAAAATATCCTCTGACAGGTATTAGTTAAGTGAAACCACCACCATTCATTTCCTGGTACTATATGGTAGATGGGTGGCAACCCTCCAATCAAATAAGGATACCGAGTGTAAATAAACAGTAGGTGCTGAGAGTAAGCATTCCAAGATTCACATCGTCAGAATCAAAGTTGAAGGTCATCGAGAAATAGGTGAACAGCTTGAAATTATATGGACCCCAATGGTAATACCCTACCTCGAGGAACACCTTTTTCAACTCACAAATCATACATAAAAAAAAAAGATTTATTTATGCCCACTTTACTATTTATAAAGTCCTTTTGGTTCGCCCACATTGTCATTCTTGAAAGTCCTTCGTACAGCAAAAAGAATAAATTCCTCTTCGTTTCATTTTACACAGGAAAAACCAACCAGCAACAAATTATCCTGTGAAAATTCTTTCTCCTTCGTCCTTTTAACCTCACCACCATCCCACATTTAGTCGATATGAAATAGTGTCCATAAGAAATCCTAACACGAAACCTAAATGTTAGCTTCCTGTCGCGTATTGCAACTGTTTTTAGCTAAGGTCCTTTCAAAAAAGTGAAAAAAGAAAAAGGACATTTTGAGTGCAAGAAAAATTATGGACATGATATATTAGATAGAGAAAACAACGAAACAAACGATGAGGAGTGGTCGAGACCCAACACTCTTTCACTTGTTGTGGAAAGGAAAAAGTCAAAAGGATACAAAGGATATACTCTTTCGTTTCTTTTTTTTTTCTGCAGAGAAAACAATTTGACCAAAGAAGATGAAAATGTTGAACTAAAACCTTTTTGCAAGGATGCACATTGGTATAATGTCATCTCTGCGGGGTGGAAAGCAACAGCGTATGTTGCTGCTTCATTGAACCCTATGTGTGGTTGGGTCCTTTTTGGAATACACAATGTTTGTGGTTTACAGCTTGATTTCGTACATTTTTGAACTTTATTGTTAGTGAATTGTTATGGCGGTGACGAACATAACTGTATCATGTCCTCATCAGGTAATGGCAAATTTGTTTTATTTGTTTCGTTTGTTTGAAAAATGTTTAAACAAATATCATTGGTCAGGGTCCGAACTTTCCTAAATCCCACCTAACAAATCTCAAGCACTGTCCAAGTGCTGGACGATAGAGGGGAAAGAATGACAGATGTTGAATAATTTTTGGACAAAAATTCTTCGTCGAATATTTGGTCGGAAGAGGGCAAATGGAGGAGAAGATACAAACTCGTACTCTATGAGCTGTACCAAAATGGAGATGTAGTCCTTAAAGCCAAAACAAGTCGACTACACTGGCTGGAAGACATTGAGCGAGTAAACAACAATGCTTAAGCCAGGAGGATCTGCGAATCACAACCCACAGGTTCGAGATGTTCCTTTTGCCCACTCGGCGCGGGGAGTCGTCAAAATAAGAACGCCCTTACTTGCTTTGTTAAGTGTTGGAACGTTTTTTACAAATGATGATGTAAAAGGATTAAATTTCATTTTGGTACTTACACGTTTGAGTGTCCTTCCCGTTCAAGAGCCGCTGTCAAAATCAAACCAGAAAAGGTTCCACTGAACTAAAAGCCGAGGCGATCCACTGAACTGGAATCCGAGGCGATCCTCTGAACTGTCTCGGTGGTAGCGCTGAACGCTTTACTATTAACCCGACGTGACACTTGAATGGGGCAGAACACACAAAGCGCTTACAAAAATGTTAGCTAAATCTAAAAAATATTCATTATAATCGTCGGCAACACCCCATCCATGGAATGCGTGTACGGGATCGAAAATGATATCTAAAAGCCTGCAGCGTCTCCATCAATTGGGCCTCCATTAAGAGAGCACGTAAGAGACAGATTACCAAGTTGTCTGGTAAGATTTCGATGAAGTTTAAGAACGCTGTAACTAGCTCCTTTTTACTAACATGAACTCGACATCATCATTAAAATAAGAACTCTGATTATTCCTTGTAACTAATTTGCTCCAGGACACTCTTTTAAGCATCCGTGCACGGTAATACATTTCTAATTAAAAAAAAAAAGCGGAACCAACCCTCAGACTCTCAAACTTAACGACTAATTCCGCAATGGAATCTGTTGAAAACAGGATACGAACATGTTGCACATTCTTTTAAAAGTACCTACACACGATAACATAAGAAAGAGAATGTAAAACTACTACCCTGCGGCACCCGGGAAGATTGCAAAAATGTTTTACAAACTAAAAAGAGAAAAAAAGAACGATAGAAAGAAAATCCTTTCATAACCACACCATCCTCATATGAGAAGGATACTTTTATGCGAAAGTATGCATATTATCCCAGAGTAATGGTCCTTTAATCTCATAGTTTTCTAACAAGTTGTGTTCGGAAAAATTTCCTCCTCTGAGGACGCCGCCCTAGGCACGCACACACATTCTTTTCATGTAAAATTGGAAAACTTACAGTAAAGGATAATGAACTGTATGGTATTGTTTAGCCAGAAAAAAAAATGACAACTGTCATTGCTTAAACGATATTTACGAGATGTCCCTATCCAATTTTGGAATTTCATCCTCCTTCCCTTTTGTTTTCTCTCTTTTGCCGGATGTAATGGGAAATTACTTTGCGCCTTAATTCTTGTCGAGGACGATGGCACTAGGAATTGAAATGTCAAAAGGCTTTCTGGGGAGATTTATTACCACCACCAGACCAGGCCAGAATAGTGTGCATTATCGGCTATGTAACACTTCGCACGGTTACGGTGTTGTTCTGTTCCTTGACTCTGTATAGCAACAAGAAAACATTTCTCAATTACAAAAGGATCAGATTGCTTTTTGATTTTAAAGTGAATCCTTGTGGTGTAGCTCCAACCAGAGTTTCTGTTTCAATTTATCCAATTCCAGGTGGAGTGGTTGTTGGCTGTTCGTGCGACTTTTGAAAAAAAAAAAAAAAGAAGCAAACCTAATGGAGGTTTCCATCGATGGCGTGCGTCTGAAGCACCAAAGAAGATAAAGAATGCTCTCTCGCAGGACAACGAAGGTCCGACCACCATGACTAAGATTTATTTCTTTCCCTTGTTTTAGAGACGATGAAGGGGAGGATGGTTTTTTTTTTTAAACTTTTTTGCTTTTTTTTAATGAAATACCTTGTTGTTGAGCGTCGTCGTCGAGCAAATGAGCAGCGGATGAGGGAATAATAGCTAGAGGGTTGGGTTGAGCTCCGCAAAAGGATGACTTTAACGAGAAAAAGTTTTTCTTGTTTCAAACATTGAAAACCATAATGAACTAGTGTTGAAGTTTTGTTCGAGTACCGGTATTTTTTTTGTTCCCCCGCGTTTCCTACAAGTGGATGGAGGATTTTTTTTTTGTTCGTAAATCAAGGCTACATGGGGTTTGGTTTTGACTTTATTTTGTTGCAGCCAGTGGGAGATTTAATTTTCTACAAATGGAGGCGTGAAATATTTTTATTTAGAGCATAACGAGTCTCTTTTTTTTGTTTTTTAATTTGTGTTTGAATTTTATGGGTCACTGCGAAGTGTGTGTTGAAGGTTTCATGCTGTTTGACCACGAATTCATTAGTAAAGCGAGCATTGGAGGATAACTTGTTTTAATTTATGAACTTGTACCAATTTGTACCAAGTGCTGCCTATTCACCTCAGAGATCCTTAGAAGGGTCACCAAGTTAGAAACGAAATTTGAACTGAGTTATCAATAGATTGTTGCCAAGTTTTCTACTTAAATTTTTAAAATTTCATTCCATGAGCTTCCAAAGTCAGGAGGTGTAGCGTTACCTTTCCCTCACAGTAATCGATTCAACAACGACTGGTGTTCTTGTCATGTATAACAATGGTTTTGCTATATCCGCATAGAAAATCCACTTCCTATAGCATTGGTTGTTCAGATTTTGTCCGCATGTTATACATGTGAAGTCCTTCGTCCTTCTTCTATTCCGCCCAGTTGCCATTTACTCCCATATTGACCTACCCAAATGGCCCCTAATTCAAAATTCATTACTTATCCGATTCATTGGCATTTACTTTGTTCGCTGAATGTTTATTTAAACTCACTTTTGAAAACTCAATTCCATCGGAATGTCCTTCTACCCCATCGCGTATCCATTATGCAACGAAACACGTGCGCAACACTACCCACTCTCAACGACATACAAAACAGAACACGTGTCCTGTATTCAAAGCATGTGTCATGATACAATTTAAAATCACTTTGCACTCAGTCCGTTTTGCTCCAGTCTGTCTCTCTTTCTCCAGTTCTGGATAGGACAACC
The DNA here is from genome assembly GCA_951813785.1 of Criorhina ranunculi. Classification (NCBI taxonomy): domain Eukaryota; kingdom Metazoa; phylum Arthropoda; class Insecta; order Diptera; family Syrphidae; genus Criorhina; species Criorhina ranunculi. The sequence continues at coordinate 4,099,725 of OX638383.1, forward strand.
AAATAAACAAATTCACTCCTTCGAGGAGCTTCTCGATTCCCGTCCTCCTTCAGTTTGGTGGCACACTCTTCGCTTGGACATGGCACATAAAAACGAACGACGAACGAAGGCAAATCGACAAAAACATCCTGTTTTTCAGGTAGATCAAATATTTAAATCGTAAAAAGCTTCTTTTTTTCGATGTCCGTCTTCAAGCTTGGTATTCAGGTCATGTCCGTTTTTGCGGATACACACAAATATACCCCGGAATCAGTTGGATAAATAATTCAAAAGTGCGCCAGGAGCCCGAATGAAATATTCAGCGAACATAAATTCGCGCCGATGGTTCCGCTAAGTGTTGCTGGGAAATTTTCTTTAGATCAACGAACTCTATTGAATCCTTAGAGGGATATGTAGAATAAACTTCAACAAGGATGGGTCAATCAACTTGAAATCTATGAAAGATCACCACCATCCTTTTCACAGAAACATCGGAATTCATTGCAATCTGAGCTCCTCCAGTGCGTTGCAATAATTAAAAAAATGGCACAAGTGTCCATCCGGGTATAGTGCCACTCGAAATAAAAATTTCGAATTTAAAATTTCCGCTGAAGCAGAAGAATCCTTGAAATCCACTCTCCCGGGAGCAACTAAGAAGAAGGACAAACGAAAAAAAAGTGGAATCATATCTGTGTGCGCGCCCTCTGCCTTTATCCTTCAGTTTTTGTGGTCGTGAAGGACTCTTAATATGACCCAGTGCACTGGAAATTGCACACAAAAGTCGAAGCAAAACCAAAAGTAGAAGCAGAAGCAGAAGCAGAAGAAGTACAGCTTTGTGCACGAAAAATTGAAAATGTATAGAGAAAGCAAAAAGCATGCTTGTTCTATCGTTTCTCTTTCGTTTTTTTTTTTTTCAATTTCACCAGCAAGTCTCCATCTCCTATCCTTGCGTTGAAATAAATAACAAGCTTATCACGGGGAATTACATTTTCAACTATGGGATTTTTCTCTGGGAGCTTCAAGTCAAGAACTACAGAGCTAGAGTGGTTATAGATCTCAGCAAGGATTACAGTGTGGGCCAAGAGATGAGAAATACAATATAACAGCCATACAGATACAACTACAAATGGAAGCAAATTCAATTACAATAAAGGAGCACCGAGAATGAAACACGCTTGAGTGGACCGAAATATGGAAAGATGAAACCATATGAATCCTGAAGAGGACATTTAAGGTGAAAACTAGGTCGCAGCTTCGAAAATGATTTGTGTCACGATGAAATTGGAGAATGATTCCTTGTCGGTTTGCATTTATGTTGATTGTGATAAAAGTGGAACTCATTTCCTGAGAAGGAAATATGACCACAGTGTCCTTTGTCAAGGCAACAAAGCCTGAATAGAAACCTGTAGACATGAAGAAGGAGAGCTTGGAATAACTTCTTCTCTGGAAAGAGGGGAAGACTAAGATCCTGCTGTCAGAAAAAATGAATCGTTCAACCTAGACCCCGATAGCTAAACTTTTAAATCTAACAAGATTGGTGGACCTGATGGCTTACTGGCAGCTGGAGATGGTAGGTAGGTAGAAGTGGTTGAAACTGGTGAACCTACCAGAAACACAAATGCGCCGTTTTGATACCACAACTCACGTGACCTGGATGTTGATGGGGGTAGCTAAATCCATCCTGTGGAATTAAAAAAATTGATAATGTTGCAGAATTTTATGTTGGAAATCCCTGAAAGTTCCTTGAAAAAGGACTTTCCGAGTGTGCGCTGTCTGGCTCTGGCTAGTGTTGGGCAGTCACAGAAAAAGTGGAATACGGTTTCCTTTTCGTGTGAGTTGTCGCAGCTGTGGCAGTGGGTGTTGAATGGGATACCTAACTTGGCAGCGTGTGGACCTATAAGCCTGTGGCCCGTGCTAATTGCTGTCTCGATGCGGTTCCTATTTATCAGGTCATTCGTTCTGTTTTTGTTGTAGGTAGGCCAAATCTGTGTGGATATGACACAGGTTGTTAGACTTTTCCACCTAGAGTTGGCAATGTTGCCCTTGATGAGTCCCATCGGGGAGCAGACTGACTCCGCAAGGGAGACATCCAGGGCAGAACAATATCTGACTAACGCGTCGGATCTCTCGTTCCCCTCTATGTCACTATGGCCGGGAACCCAGAGGAGAGTGATGTTAAACCGAGCGTTTGCCTGCGTAATAGTTTCCTTACACTGTTCAACTAGATTAGAGGACGAAATAAGTGAGTGGAGCGCTTTGATGGCAGCCTGGCTGTCAATAAAGATTCCTATGATGTTTGAGGTGGTAGAGCTGAGACTTAGTATGTTGCCGGCTTCTCTAATCGCTAGTACCTCCGCCGGGAAGACACTCGAAGAGTCTGGGAGGCGGTACGATTTAGATACGTTCAGTTCAGTTCCACTGAGAAGACACCTGCTCCAACGCCACACTCCATCTTGGACCGGTCGGTGAAGATCGATACTTGGTAGTTTGATTGGGGTAGGTTATTGTTCCATTCCGACTTTCCCGGAAAGTGAACCTGAATATTATTATTGAATTTGAGTTTAGGAATGGTGTAGTAAGTTATGGTCAAGGCCAGATTCCTAGGCAGCAGGTCAAGAGCCTAACCATGGTCATAGGGTTTAGAGGACCAAAGCTTAGATTCTCTGAGTCTGATAGCACTACAGGTAACGATGTATTTGATATGCAAGTCCAGGGGCAAGATATGGAGAAGCACGTTAAGACAGCTGGAGATAGCTTGGCAAGATTTCTAAGATTTGGTCGGACAAGTGTTTGCCTGGTGAATAGAATATAAGCATCATAAACACTCTCATCTGGGCGTACTAAAGGATATAAGATCTGATCTGCAATAATATGTGAAGGTCTGAAACATTTGGTCACCAACCTGATTGATTCACATCAGGATGGCCTCAGGTCAGGAAAGTTCACACTTTGACAGATTCTCAAGAAAACTCTAGAAGTCAAAAACGATACCCACAATCTCTTCATCGATTTTAGGCAGTCTACGACATTTATAGCGACAATCTTTGTAGAGCTATGTATGTATAATTTTGAAATTGTAGTCAAACTCGTCCATCTGTGCAGAATATTGATGGAGAATGCTCCGTGAGGTCGTTTCTGACCTTGATTGCCCTGTTTAAGAGCTTCGTAAGTCTAAGTATCTTAAGAGTATTTCTCCAACCTTTGACAAAGTCATCGAAGTCTAGAAGGCTAGACGTTGACAAAGAAATAACACCGCTTGGGATAAGAGAGAACTGGGTATGGGGGTCATTCACTAAATAAAGCTTGAATACACCCAGAGAAAAATCTGAACTCAGTTAGCGACTAAAAAGAATCCATCGTTCCCTAAAGCTTCAAATTAATTCCTGTCACTTTGTCAAGTTGTCAAATTGCATAAGCATTTCTTTCACATCTGCATACTTACATAAATGTATTTTTTAAAAATTGATTTAATCTCATTTTGTATGCATAAACGCAAATTACTTAGATCGTCCATGTCTGACATCCACCGTTTTGTAACAATTAACCGGCCAATTTGTATTATAATTGTTAAACTGTTGCTTATTCAAAACTAATAAACATTAAATATTTTTGTGTACCCACCTATAAACTGTTCTGTTCAATAATTTTTAAAGGTCACACGCAACATGATACAAAAGCAAAACAAAGTATGATGACAAAATGATTACAATTTTTTTCATGACCAATCCTATTGTTTGCTAAATTTGTTGTGAATTAGCTTTTACATTAATCTGGTGTTCACAAAAAAGAATGCTCCATGATGCCTTCACAAAAAAAATGGACGAAGGCAGTTTTTACTTTCTGTGTAGCTGAAATGTTTTCGAACACAATAAATGGTGATTATAGTAAAATTATCGCTAAATTTAGTATCATGTTGGTTATTTTAGGTTGTTTGTGGTTAAATTAGTAATAATTGTTGAATTTGCCAAATCGATTGAAGCAATTTATCATTTTCAAAATACGAACTTCAAAACATGAAGTCATTGCTGATATATGGGAGAGATATGTATGTACTTTGAAAACGATAGTAGGTTCGACTTGGTCAAGTCACATGACAGCGTGTAAGCTTGTCGAAATCCTTTTTTATTACATCGAAGGTCGTTGTAAGGTCGTTATCAACTTTGATCGCTCTGTTGAAGAGATTCGTGAGTATCTTTAAAGTATTCTTCCGGCAGAGAGTCTTCTACCTTAGGAGGGCTGGGGCCCCAACAATAACTATTTGACTTTGTCAAGTCGCAACAGTTTGTAGGGATCCGTGGCCTTGTTTCTCGCAACCATTAATGGTCTAATTTTCGCACAAATAGGAGGGTCATACAGTTCCTTACTGTCACCTCCTAAGGTTAAATTGAGAAGCTTTTCTAAGTCATATTACACTCTTGGAGGTTTGTTATGCCCACCTGGTGCTACGAAGAAGACATTTGGTTGATATGCTGACTCGAACTTATGTCAGGTTCGTGGGTATGAGGACTGTAATACCAGAGTCAGGGTCCGACGGAGACCAGAAAATATCTTTTGAACCAAGCAAAGTTCATCTACAACTAGAGAATGTTGTAAGATCGAGGCCATGAGGAAACCTCAGAATCGTGGTACCGGATAAATGGTTGCCTGTTGCTGGGGAGATGAATCCCCTGCCGATGTATTTTTGTCTGCTTCGGTCTATGGCGGAACACTAGTACAAAATACTGACTTTCAAGCTTCCACGTCTCAACAACCTACCTACCTTACTCTATCTCCCAGTGCAAGGTACCTTGGCGTCATCCTTGACCCCAAGTTCAACTGGAAATTTAACATAGAACACGGAGTTAAGAAAGCATGAGTCGCCTTCTATGCCTGTAGTAAGACCTTTGGGAAAAGGTGATGGCTTAGACCTAAGATGTTCCTCTAGATGTACACTGCCGTTGTTCGTCCAATCCTCACCTATGGTTAACTCGTGTGGTGACCCGCCTTAAGCAAAGCTGAGTAGAGTCCAACGAACAGCTGGTATTGGAACCACAGGAGCGATTCGATCGAGCCCGACAGAAGCTCTGAACGTGCTCCTCCATATCCTGCCGTTGGACTTGCACATCAATTTCATCGTTTCGTGTAGTGCTATCAGACTCTGGGTTTTGCCCCCCCAAACCCTATGGCCATGGTAAGGCTCTTGACCTGCTGCCTAGGGATCTAGCCTCGACCATAACTGATAACACGACTCCTACATTTTAATTCAATAATAACATTCAAGTTCACTTTCCGGAAAGGTCGGACTGAAACAAGAACCCACCCCTATCAAACTACCAAGTATCAATCTTTACCGACGGCTCCAAGATGGAGTGTGGCGTTATAGCAAGTGTCTTCTCAGAAGAACTGAACGTATCCAAATAGGATCGCCTCCCAGACTCTTCGACTGTCTTCCAGGCGGAGGTACTAGCGATTAGAGAAGTCTGCAACATACTTAGCCTCAGCCCTACCACCTCAAACATCATAGGAATCTTTATTGACAGCCAGGCTGCCACTCACTTACTTCGTCCTCTCAATTAGTTGAACAGTGTAAGGAAACTATAACGCAGGCAAACGCTCGGTTTAACAACACTATCCTTTGGGTTCCCGGCCATAGTAACATAGAGGGGAACGACAGATCCGACGCGTTAGTCAGATGTGGTTCTATCCTGGATGCAGCCCTTGCGGAGTCAGTTTGTTCCCCGATGGGACTCATCAAGGGCAACATTTTCCAACACTTTATCTCTATTGCCAACTCTCAGTGGAAAAGTTGTCATATACAGACAGATTTGGCCCATCTACAACAAAAACAGAACGAATGACCCAATCAATAGGAACCGCATCGAGACAGCAAGAATCACAGCAATTAGCACGGGCCACTAGCCTATAGGTCCACACGCTGCCAGGTTAGGCATCCCGTTCAACCCTCACTGCCGCAGTTGCGACAACTTACACGAAAAGGAAACCATATTCCGCTTTCTCTGTGACTTCCCAGCACTAGCCAGAGCCAGACAGCGCACACTTGGAAACCCCTTTTTCAAGGAGCTATCTGAGATTTCCATTATAAAATTCTGCAACATTATCAATTTTCTTAACTCCATAGGAATAGTCTGAAATCTACACTCCTAGCTACGCCCATCATCATCCACGTCACGTGAGTTTTGGTATCAAAACGGAGCACCCGCGCTATTTGTGTATCTGGTAGGTTCACCAGTTTCAAACCACTTCCACCTACCTACTTAGTACAAGATGTGATCCTCTGCGGAGTCGGAACTTGTTTGAAGGACTTATACCCTAGTTGAGTGCGTAATGTTTAATGAGGAAGTTCGTTAGAAGCTGAGCACCTCATTTGCTTTGTCTGATTATTTCTTGAATTCTGCTCTACTTTTCCATTGTCGAAATCCTGTGGTTGTGGACAAGGTTTTGAGCTTATCTAGGTGCTCCCATGAGTTCAGCCCCAATTGTATGCCCCATCAAAGCCCCTTTTTCCGAGAATTCAATGAATGGCGATTCTATTACGAGCTCTTAGTTTCTTTCAGGTGAATGGTAAGAGTTCTCTAGAAATGACACAATGTCAACGGACTGAAACTTGAGAATCTGTCTCAGTAGTTCATTTCTTTAAAGTTTCCCCACCCTCATTTAGAATTCCCAGTCTTTTTAGTTCACCACTTAAAAGACATTCATCTAAAAACGTAATTAGAGACGTTGTTTTGACCTCTAAAATCTTAATTGCACACAGCTTAAGATAACGAATTGCACATTTAACAACCATAAAACAAAGCACATTAATTCCACAAACTCATCCTTATTGACCATTAAATCTGAATTAAACGAACTATATGTCATTGTGATCGCCTATCAACAACTCATTCTTCAGCTTAACTTCCAGCTTCTGTGCACAATAATCCGGTAGTTAATGCTAATCACGGAAATTAAAAATTCTAATTCAAAAATCACTTCAAGTTGGAAACCTGCTCTTGAAATAATTGATAGAGAAAAAGAAAAAAATCCCAGAACAAACCGGTATGGGTCTTACCCACTTACCAAAACCAGTTTAAGGTTATGATCCACTTTATGGAGGCTCGCGTAAAGGCTAAGTCGTTCAACTTTCTTCTATTTCCTCGCCAAATTACCAATCGTTATGCTTATGTTCATCTGTAATGGACAGACAGTCCAAAAGTCCAATCGGATTCGGTTTCAATAACTTAACTCGTAATTCATTATTTTTACCTCAAAATTCAAATTAACTATAATTAAGTTATTTAACACCAAACAATCTGCTGCCGGATAGTAATTAGATATCAACAAACAAACTAAGACCTTGGCATTGATTCCACGAAAGTTAAGCCGGCCGGTGTTTGGTAAGGGGGTACTGTCATCATCTTCGCATGACGTTTGTTTGGGAAAAGGGGAAATTGTATATTTAATTGTTATTCTCACACTGAATTACATTAATTGAGTTTCACATGTGTACCTGCAGTCTGTAAAGATAGATGTATACGGTGAAGCTTAGTGTGTTTCACGGTCACCTGGTAACGCGTTCTGCAATCAAGTTCAAGTTCAAAACAATCGTTCCGAATACATAGTATCAACTCTGGTTTGATTTAATTGTTTGCAATTACAATTCGGTAACGTACTTTTGATTGCAGATACAATTTGGTTAAAAACTGTATCAGTTGATTGCCATTAAATGTTACGAGTTCAGTGTGTGGAAGGGGGAATGCTTATGAAAAAGAGTGCTCATAAAGGAGTTTTTTTTTTTCAATGATATTTTGCAGTTGAATGATGGATATCCACTTGAACAATGTTGAGAGCGTTTTATGAAAGGTCATTGATCATTGGTTTGTGAAATACGTTTTTTAAAACCTTTCCTACAGTGTGTTGGACAATAAAAGAAAGAATCTACGGTGAACAGCTTCAATTTTCTGAGGAGGAACATAGGTAAAAAGTCTCGACATGTTGGTCTCAGAAGTTCGCAATGTGGTGTGCTTGTCATAGAACCAGTTTTTTCCTTAAAGAGAGCTGGAGAATGCATCATGCAGTGTCAGGCGGTTGATACGCTAATCTAGTTGTGTCGGAGCCCTTATGACTGAATTTCCCTTCTATCTTTGGTAGCTTCGGCAACCCCACTGGAACTTCTGTTTGTATTACTTTATGTTCATATGAGGGTACGTTTTCGTCTTTCTTTCTCTCTTTCCTCGATGAAGGAGCCTATTTGGTTCCATTGGTCGTTACTCAAGATCATCATTTCAACGACATCCTGTGGAGTGAAGTTGCCTGTCTCTTATTTCAGCGTAGTTGTTTCTGCTAGCCATCTGCTACACGTCTACAAGTAAAAAAAAGTGTGGTTTTCATCATCTACTAGAGTAGCCGTAGCCGCAAGCCGGGCTCCCTACTCTCTCCTCCAAATTTCTCGAATCTTATGAAGGTACGCGTTGAAGTTTCAATATCCCGTTAAAAACTGTGTGATGTAGCCGTTTACTTCGTCATGTTTCCATTGCGTCCATTTAGCAACGTCTCTAATCAGTCCCGCTGTCCACCTTTCACCTGTTTGGACTCTTATTTCAGCTTGGAAATCTATGGGAGCTACTTTTGCGACTGCTAGGACGACTGGTTTCGATAGCATATGGTAAGGGCTTACTACTTGGATAGCTCCACGTCTCTGAACTGCTACCATCGGTTTCCTGATTCACGGACTCTGACGATGGACTTATCTGAGCCCATTAGACTCAGTTGCAGTTGGGCCCCCTGAATTTGCCATTTGTCTGCCGAGAGCTCACTATCCTTTATGAAAATAAAAGCAGACACATGTCAGAAGTTTTAAGTTTTGTCTGATGACAAGCCTTTCAAACAGCATGCTGGGACAACTGATAATGTAAATGCATAACCAGTTGAGCGGATTTGCTAAAGATAATGCCTTCTGTGTTTACACACGATTAGGGAGTGCTATCCTAGCAAAGATTCGGCTCCCTTTTGCACTTTTAAAGCAAGGTTTTGGCAAAGACTTACAAGCGCTCTATGTCGAATATTTTGACAACTTTTTCCACATACTGTTCCCTTTGACAACAAGGTAAAGTCTTCTGTTAGAATGAAAAGAAACAAAAATTCAACTCAACTCACAACATTCGGAGGACATTTTCTGGCCCATTAACCCTGGTTACGGGGGAGGTACCACAGTAAAAAGCAACAAAAGTCTCCATAAAAACTTCACGACGATTTATAACACCGCCGCCGCACAAAATGTGTTGCCTTGACCTAATAAAATTTACTTCAACCCCCGGTATACACAATCATCCCAAAAAAAAAAGGTTCAAGTTGCAAAGATATTTATCTGTGGCTATCAATTTAGAGTTCATGTCGTGTCCTCCATAACGAATGAGAGGACAACCACCAAATGTCGCATATTCCACTACGTAACCCTTTCGATTCGAAGGATATTTATGTATCTCCTGGTAGCATCAATTCACTGTCGACGACAGGAAATTCCCAAAGACTTCCCGCTTTTAAGACGGGAAAAATCCAAATCCGCAGAAAATTACAGATAATTGCGGCAACGCTTTGGTCCTCATTGCTAAATGGTTCGTATGATGAGGACAGCGCCAAGGCACTCGTATATATACGATCTTATTTGTTAGTCCGGACACGTTCGGGGTAAATAAATTGTTTTAAATTCACCACACCAGTACCATCAACGCTTTTACCTTTTAAATCGGTTTTTTTTTTTTTGTAAAATTTTTGGCGGGTGGTTTGAGGGAAGGTGGTGTTAGTCCAAAAGTGATCTCGTGATATGTTCGCGAAAGGGGTTGCTCCTGGATTTGTACATTCAAATTGAAAAATTCCCGTCTGCAAATTAATTTCCATGGTGGCGATGGTGGAAAGGAGGTGAAATCCCCAATTTCAATCCCAATCCCTGAGCTACCATCAGTGCTGGGCAGTTGTTTGGCAATTTGTTTGTTTTTCGATTTGCAACAATTAACATCAAACAAATTCGCGGTGGATAGATGGGAAGGGGGCTTCTTTTTTTATGTGTGTATGTGGGTTTACGGGGTGGACAGATGAATAATGAAGTTTTTTTGTTCTGTTTTGCAGAGGAAACGAGTCATATATTAAGCTTTTGGAAAGGATAGCAATTGTGTACGTTGTTAGCGGTGGTACTCGTTAAAAAAAAAAAACAAGCAACACCACACCCACACAGATGTTATGTTTCGGCGAAAGGATAACAGAAAAGGCAGACAAAAATATTAAAAAGCCATTTGGTTGAATGACTCCTTGATGTGTGATATTAATTATTTCGGACGCTCTCGGCAGATGATTGCTTTAATTTAGTACGGAACTGAAGGATGTGAAATAGTGGAATTGGAATAGCAATATGGGTATTTAGAATCGATTGGCATCCTGTAGTTTGTTGGTCAATGATGGATTGTTATGCAAAGAACTGAGGGAATCATTTTTCAATGCATTCCTGTGAGACATCACTTAGGTTTTCACTATAGAGAAGAAGACGACTCATCTTTCGAAGCATATTTCATCGAAAGTACCTTCAATGGCAGAACCCATTCAGCTGCCACCTGTCCGTTGCCAAGTATTAAGGCAAAACCTGCCAAAATGAGTTAAACATAGAGCGAGGGCAAAACTTGATATTTGTTGTCACTCGACATCGACGAAATAAACAGAAGGCCACAGCGGACAGCTTCAACTTCGAGGTAGTAAGGGACATTGTCTCCCTTGGCTCTGATATCTTTTCTGATAGCGACATCTTATTAAAAATTAAACGAAGAAGCACCCTTGTCATTCGCTGTTTTTTTACGCTAGGAGGACAAGTGAGGTAAGGCCGTATTCCTAACAACTAAGAAAACTCTATTCCAGTCCCTTTCAAAGGGACAGAATTTTTAGGATACCTTCTATGGCGGGTATCGGAGTTTGGAGAAGGACATCAACGAACTATACGAGCGAAATACGTCCAGACAAAAACTACATATCGGACGTATTAGATGGCTAGGATAGGTCAAGGGAATGAACCCCAACACCTCGGTCCGCAGAATCTACGAATCTAACCTGATGGGACAAAGCAGTAGTGAACTGGAACTAGCTTACGACCGGAGTAACTAGAGAGATTTGTTAGTTCACGGCCAGATTTACACCGAACTGAAGCGCCACCTAGTTAAGCAAGAATACTTGGTCCTGTGTGCGATGACGGCGAATGGAATAGTTACAAACTGCATCAAGATGTGGATTCTGTCCATAATGTGAGGACACAGTGACTACATTATCTTGGACACAGAGAGCGAAATAATAACAACTCTCCAACTAAGAGAGCGTTGGAGTCGGCGAGTTAAAGGTTGGCACAAGCGCAACCACATAATTTCTAATCACATGTTCTGGTATTATTCCATTCGATTTAAGTCCAACTGACCAATGAAGCCAGTGCTGAAACATATGATCTTGACAACATATCCCAGCATATCGGTCCCCCAAGGGAAGAAGAACTTCAAAGCAATAAAATGATTACACAATGTCAACAATTGTTTTTTGTGCCAACTTGTTTGTACTTAAATAAATAGAAATTACTCAGCAAAAAATACAGCTTCAGGCTTTTAAATCTTATGACACATCCCCGGGGGTAAACCACAGTATGTTCTTAAAAAAAAAGTCAAAAAGAAATATTTGTCTTAATTGCGTTAACGACGTTACCAAACTGTGCAAACTTTGACAGTGTTCTCATTTACCGACATCATTTATGCATTCACAAGACAAATGCATTCTTAAAAAGACCTTCTGGAGGTTTGATATGTTTATTTCCTATAATCCCCTATTAAATCCCCCCAAAATCTGAACTATGGACTTGGACCGAAGTCTAGACTTTGACTATCCAACCATAACTTGAAGTGGTAAATCACCGCACAATAATTATAAGATGAAAGAAAAAAATTTAAATTTCAGCTGTCTAATGCGCTTGAGGCGTACAACCAGATCGATGTGGCCCAAAACGACAATATTTTATGCTTCCTTCTCCCTTCAAGTTGGTATGTACACTGAATTTTAAGCGCGTCTTCACCTCCCCCGATGTATTGTATTAAGTTCCTTAAGCATAGCTATCACGATCAAAATTCATCAATTATCTCATTTGATGATGACTGATACGATTTAATTGACTAGCTTGTTTAATTTTTATAACCTATTCTGTAGGGTAAAGCAGTTTTGTTCAACTTTTTGTAACAAATAATTGTACACCTATGAACTTGTAGGGTGTTCACTTTTGGACTATCTACATTTGCATGTCTATTCATCTCACCGTCTTTGTACCTTAAGATATAAGTTATGACTATAGGCTGATGTGGACACCATTGCTCCGGCCCGAAGAGTACTGAAATCAACTCAGGACAACCTACATACATTGAAAGGAAAGACATCATCTTACAAATACAAGTGTTTGATGCAACAGCTCATAGAGCTTAGAAGAGAAAGTCTTTCCTGCCAAAGGAATATGGCAAAGACTCGTACTCATCGAAAAAGATCCCTCGCATTGAAAACGCAGGATGCATGGTTGACTTTTGTGATTGAGACTGCACACGCTATACCAGGAGAAATGGTTTTCCCTTGGATGCATCTAAAGCCATATCCTGGAAGTAACAAAAGGCATGGGAGATTCCTGTGTTCTGTGTCAGTATGACTGCGACCGGAAATACTATAATGCCACAGATAGTGTAGCGCAAGGCTCTGAGCTGACGGCTTCATAGAGTTTCCAGCACTTGAATAGTCTGTCGTTACAGCTAAACTTCCTGAAGGGAAAGAGCAGATCAATTCAGCAGTGGTTATCTTTGGTTAACCTGACGCTGCCAAAATAAAAAATGTTTAAAGTCATCATAACGACTATTCTCTTCGACTTCCCAATCTGAAGCGGGACCAAGAGGAAAAAATCGTTCTGCTCTTTTACGTATGCTTTCTGCATTGATTTGCTCGATATATAGCTGTCGTAGTGGCAAAATAGATGTGTTCAGACTAGTCTAGTCCACCTAGAGTTAGTCAAGAACTTTGACAGCGACTCGATTATTAATCGCCTTTCATGCCTTTTTGATTGCCTGTATTCCTGCTCGGAAGATACTAGGTAAAGGTGATTGGATTGAGATTTATTCTATGTTATTGGTCCACCGAAAAAGATTGATGTTTAAACCTTAAGGACTTTAGAACTTACCTATCACATCAGCTCCCTATTATCTACAGTGAAACCTTCCTACAAGTTCTGATTGGATGCTGATTACTTAGTTATGGCTATTGCCACCTCCCTTGGTAGTTAGTCGAAAAATGTACTTTGACCATGGGAATTATGAGGCGGAGCCTACATTCTGTTAGTCTTAATGCGTCATATGGACTTAGAACTTCCTAAAAACAAGAGCTAATGTTCAGTTTCAAGGAACGTTGCCATTAAAAACTCATTTGAAACCATCTTTCTAACATTTTCGACCCATTTTCTCATATTTTATAGATGAATTCGCATATTTAAGAACCAGATTCCCACATTTTGGAACTAGATACTCACATTTACTAGCACTTTCATACTTTGAAGCTTGATTCCCAAATTTTGGATTTCTTACATTCAATTCGACAAAAAAAAAAACAATCCTCTCCAAAATTCTGTACTAAAAATCAATTAAATACTTCCAACATAAGCCGCATAGGGTATTCTGATACAGCGTATTCAATTTGACACACAATCACATCGTTTCTGTATGTTTTGTTATATGTACATATGTTTGCCAATTCAATTTTTTATTTCTTTTTGTGATCACAGTACAACAATAGCTTCTCGGACAGGTATCTATACTTTTGGGACTATATAAGCACCGGCAACCACCTGACAATTCATCAGTTAATTTCTAAAGCTTATCGAAGCATCTTCTAGATACGAACCAAACCAAAGTATAAATCTCTACATTTCAAAATGAAACTCCTCATTGTTGTTGCTTTAATTGCCACTATCGCTGTAGTTCAAGTAAGTTTTAGAAAAAATAGAAAAAAAAAAAAAGTCTCAACAAACCTCACCCTTCTTAACTTAGATCTCAGCTGCTTTAACTGAAGAACAAAAGGCAAAGGCTAAGCAATTTGTCAACGAATGCAAGGAATCGATCAATATCACCGATGAGGAGCTCAATCAACTAAAAACTGGCGCGCTTCCGGAAGATACTAAGTGCTTCTCCAACTGTTTCCTTGAAAAGGTCGGCATTGTTAAGGATGGAGCTATTCAAGAGGCTGCAATTCTAGAGAAACTCACACCTATCATTGGTGAGGAAAAGACTAAGCAAATTATTGACTTATGCCGTGGTGAGACTGGTGCCAACAAATGTGAAACCGCCTATAAATTGCACAAATGCTTCCATACCAACAAAGCTATCGTACAGTAAACAATTTTTTGAAAACTTTTTGATTTTACCCATTTATACTCAAAATAAAGTTATTATTTGAAGTTGAGCAGTTTGTGTGTCTCTGTTTTGTCGTTCTTTCTAGGAACCCTTCTTAAACCACTTCCTTTCATTAGTCACAACTTACAACTCATACCAACTCATTAGCTGTCCTTTCATTGTAAACGCTTCAGTCAACCGAGCTGGAATTTTCTACTCATCTTAAAAATGATCCCAGTTCGGCCATAATGAGTTCCATTTCATTCCTCCCTGACACAATTTTCACCCATACGAACCGGTCTATGCTGGCGAGGAGTATTCAACCACCACCCTCAGGGTATAGCCCTGCAGCATCAATTATTCTTTTCGTTCCGGAAAATGCTTTGTTTGACGCTAGATTCCCAAATATTGGATTTCTTACATTTAATTCGATCACAAAACAATCTTTTCTAAAATTCTGTACTAAAAATTACTAAAATACTTCCAACATATGTATGCCGCATAGGGTATAGCATGTTCAACTACACACACAGTCAGATCGTTTCTGTATGTTTTGATAAACATTTATTTGACTATTCGATTTCGTTTTTTTTTGTGACCACAATACAACAAAACTATTCGGACTAGTATCTATACTTTTGGGACTATATAAGCACTGGCAACCACCTGACAATTCATCAGTTCAATTCTAAAGCTCATCGAAGCATCTTCTAGATACGAATCAAACCAAAGTATAAAACTCTACATTTCAACATGAAATTCGTCATTGTTGTTGCTTTAATTGCTACTATCGCTGTAGTTCATGTAAGTTTTGGGAAAAAAATAGAAAAGTCCTTTTCTCTTCAACATAATCCTTCTTAACTTAGGTCTCAGCTGCTTTGACCGAAGAACAAAAGGCAAAGGTTAAGCAATACATCGGCGAATGTAAAGAATCGATCAAAATCACCGATGAGGAGCTCAATCAACTGAAAACTGGATCGGTTCCTGAAGATACCAAGTGCTTCTCGAACTGTTTCCTTGAGAAGGTCGGCATTGTTAAGGATGGAGCCATTCAAGAGGCTGTAATCCTAGAAAAATTCACACCCAACCTTGGTGAGGAAAGAGCTAAGCAAATTATTGACTTATGTCGTGGTGAGACTGGTGCCAACAAGTGTGAAACCGCCTACAAATTGCACAAATGCTTCCATAAGAACAAAGCTATCGCACAGTAAAAAAATTTTGAAAACTTTAGTCTAAAAATAAAGTTATTATTTGAAGTTGAACAGCTTGTGTGTCTTCATTCCAGGAACCGCTACCTTTCATTAGTAAAAATTAACAAGTCCTTGGACAATACCAACTCATTAGCTGTCCTCATTTATGTCGTCCTTTCATTGTAAACGCTTCAGTCAACCGATTCATCATGAGACCGCGCAATTGAAAAACTACTAATTAGCTACAAATTTTCTACTCATCTTAAAAATGGTCCCAGTTCGGCAATAATGAGTTTCATTTCATTCCTCCCTGACACAGTCTCCACCTATACGAACCCGTTTATTCTGTGGGGGGGCGCATTCAACCACCACCCTCAGGATATGGCCCTGCAGCATCAATTACTCTTTGTGTTCGGGAAAATGTTTTAACAGCACCAATGGCCATTATGCCATTTGGGCTATTGTTGCTGCTTATACGTGACCCAATTACCGAAAATTTCAATTCACCGTTAATTGTACAATAATTAATTAATTAGTAATGAGCCAGCCCATCTCATTAAATTGGTAAGTCCCATACCCAATCCCGGATTCTTTCTCGCTCTCTCGGACTTTGGAACAAAAGGACGAAAACAACAGCGATAATGACTGCTGGTGGTAGTCCAGTGGTGATGATTGGTGGTGGCTTTTAAGCTTTATTTACAGTTGGACAGATACAATTGGACTTAAATTTTAATTGATGCATATAGTTAAATTTTTTTTTTCAATCAAGTTTCTAGTTCTGGACAAGCTTACCACGGATGTTAAAGGTACAAGTCCATTTGTCAAAACAGGCGTCTTCGATGCATGGAGCAAATAGGAGGTAAAGGTTCTTATAACTTACTTCTGTAACTAACAAGCGCACAGAAAAGTCCTCCACGTGATCCATGATCCCGTCTGCATAGATTATTAGATGAGGAGAAGATACAACGTCGAACTGTATGGGCTGTACAGCGACATTGACTTACTCAGAAGGGTCCATATGCAATGACTAAGATAGGTGGCACATGTAGAGTGGAGAACATAAGCGGCACGGAGAACTTTCGAATTTAACCCGGAGGGACGAAGCAGTTGAGGAAGACCGTCGGACAGGTGGCACACGCAAATGGGAATTATAGGCAGTTAGCTAACGATCAAACTGGCTCCAGACGCTTTCTGGTTGAGGACCAGGTTCGTCCTGGACTGTAGTGCCATGATAAGTGGGCTAGCCTGTTAAGACTACCACACATATTGAATGGACCTGCGATCCCTCTATAAAAAAAGGATAACTAACCGATAAGATCAATTGGTTTACTGGCTGACCAAATAAACTGTAAAGCTACGGATGAAGTGTCATTGCTCAAGGCAAAAGGGCATCTCGCTTGAACTCCAAGAAAGCACTATCCATAACTAGAAATCGCAGGAGTTTCATCGAAAAGATGTTGGAATAGAAAAATGCATGGACCAGATGGCATTGTAGCAATGTAACCTTCAAGGCCACAGTTTAGTATAGACTGGAATTGCTTGTTGACATGTACGGGGTTTGCATGATGGACGGAGTGTTTTGTAATCAAAGATTGATGCTATTGCCGAAATGAAGCATGCCTCTAGGTAACTTTTTTCCTTTTTTGTTTTGTTATTCACTAGCGCTAAAGGGGTTATGAATACCCTTATGTGCTATTAACACAGCGCTAGTGTTGGTGTAGTAATTTTGAAACTCAGTCTTTTTGTTCTGAGGTTGGTGTCCAGAATGACTGGGGAGAATCCATTGCCATTGCTTATAATTCACAGTATTTCTTTCGAACATCCAGATGTCATAAGTAAGATCAACATTTTCAAGCCATATGATCACCCTACTGCCAGTGTTATGCCTAATGCAGTAGAGGTAGACAGTCAGCTTTTTTCGCAGTTGATCGACTTTTTTTTTTTTTTTCATCGGGATTCGAACTTGGAACCTTTAGCGTGACAAGCGATGATGCAACCACTACACCATGGCCACCCCGAATCTTCATACTTATGGCCACTTATCTTCACACCGGCCTCCTTCTACATTGCAAAAGATTGAATAGTCCTACAATGCTTCATTGATAATCTTCGGTGGTGTGGGAACGACCATCCTGATCGTTAAAAGTTGTGTACAAGTTCAGAGGATGTGTAACCTCCATCAATGGTTTTGCTAGTTTTTACACTTGGAAGCCATTGGCAACGTCCGGATAGCGATAAGATTCGGATGAAAACTTTCGCAATGTCTCCGCAGTCGGTATAGATAAATACTGGTCCGACCTAGTTACGTCGTACAGTTCGGAGTGAACCTGGGCCTAGGTCGTTCATTTGTTAACCTCTGTTAACCTATGTCGTAGTTATATTTAAACAGCATTTATGTGCAGCAGGTTTTGGTTATTTATTTCATTTGCAGGATATTATGTAAATATATATGTATATGCTCATGGTCTTCATGAAATGCTCATTGCATATGTTTAACCATCTCAAATCTTAAGCATGAAAAAATCTGAAAAGCAGACTCACATATGTCTTCTCCAACCGCAATTGTACATTTTTCAACTACTTCGTCAGTTACATTTGGATCCATAAAAGCCCCAACATATTCCCTAACGGTATCGTAATTCATTTCTGTTCCTGAAAGTGTATTAAGTCGTTCTAACACACATTTTGCTGCACATTTTATACTCGTGGAGACATTATCCGTATCCTTATCGAAGATTTTGTTATTGAAATCTTCTTTATCATTAGTATTTAAATTTTCCTCTTCAGAACAGACATCCATGGCGTCTTCAATGAATTTTTGCATGTCTTCAGCGGAGCAATACTATTAATGAATAAGTGGTGATTGTAGGAATGTGGGATTCAATTAATCGAAAAGAGCTTACATGTAGTACCGCAAAGACAGTGAGACATCCAACGACTGTGAGGAGCTTCATTTTAGGTTACAATGAATAATCAAGTTCGAAAAGCACGGCTTATATACTCGTTCGGGCTGTGTATCTACAAATCGCAACAGGAACTTCGCAATCAGGCTTTATTTTTCAAACGGAAGTTCGGCTTTATTGTCGGCTTTAAATGTTGCATCTTTTATTGTGTAATTGTTTGAAAAAGTCTTTTTGTTTGCTACACATTGGTCTTTGTGTTAAATTTTCCGGTCCGATAAACATTGCATTTCTGATAAAGGGTGTTTTTGATTGGTTTTTTTGCAGCCTCATCTCCAGCCCTTTCGTGCTCCTCCCGCTTTTTCTACTGCGACTTTAAGTCTATTGCACTAGTCGTTGTTGCTTCCATTGAATTGGGAAGACATGAGTTTTACACGAGAGCAGTAGAAAGAATATTGTCATTTTCCAGAGCCTTTTTGTTTTCAATCTTTCAAATATTTCGTGCGGTGATGTTAGGTGCTTCTTCTATTACCTCGTTTAAAGATAGGTAAAGAGGAAGTTACAAGGCAGTATGAAGCAATTTATAACAAATGTTTGGTGCTGACCGAGGACGCTGAGTTGGATAAGATTTTACTCTGCAAAGCCTGTCTCAGTTAGCAAATCCCGAATCGAATCCAAATCAAGAAACATCTCACTGATACCAATTGGTTTAGTTAGTTTGAAGTCGTGCTCTAGAAGACAGAAGTATGAACAGCAACTTAAATGACAGAAGCAGTAGTGATGGCGGAAACAGATGCCTTAAAGAGAGAAGTGGAATGGCAAGAACTTTGGAGTATTTCTACGAAAGGCAGATGGACGCACAACGTATCCAGTTTTTGACTGGACATAGACGTTTTCGATTATACCTGTTCAAGTATACAAAGATGGCTTATAAGCCAAGAGGCATTGGATGGAAGGATGAGACCGTCATAAAGAAGAAACAATGAGCTCTAGACCTAACTGGGAGATAGGCATGCAAATGAGAGATAAATCAAAACAGGGACCAAAAATAGATGGAAGGTAAGTTTAGTTGGTGGAAAGCCTACATTGCAACTGGGCTCAGTCAGGGACTTAGTTTCATCTTTTAATGATTCTCATCTCAGGGAAAATAAAGAAGACTGTCTTTATGCTTAACCTTAACCCTCTGAGGTTTGGAGAGTTGATAGGGAGCCAACATCATCGTAAAGAATTTCGGTTTCTAGAGCTCTTCAGTATGGTTTCATCTTGCAGCAAATCTTGTACCTAAATAATTTGGCGTGATAGCTCGTCGACAACCAAGCCTGGTTTTTCGAGGACTATATTTATTTTTCACACGAATGGAGAGGACCAATTCCGAACGGCGGATTAGGAAGCCTTTTCATTACTGACGCTCGCTTAGCAGTCCAACGCACACACCACTGAGCCATGACCAAGGTGGTGGCTGTATTTGCCTTTTATGTTGTACTCTACCTCTGGTTTTCTACTACTTCTACGGGCTGGTGTTCATGGTGTTATGCAACCTGTGTCGATGAACATGCTGCCTGAGAGCCCAAAACAACTCGAGAACAGAGTATTCGAATACCATGGGGTCTTTGAATTTATTTTCTTTCTCCACATAGTGCGAGGCTCTGTGCGGATGGACAAGCATTTCCCTGGCTACTCGCAGGAATCCAAATGTACGGAAATAGAAAAGAAACATAAAAACAAAGATACAGATACAGACACAGCTGAAGATATACCTGCCCACAGCTATAGAGGGACCGAAGATATGGTAGAGGACCCCTTCTTCGAAAGTCTCACATTATGCCTAAACTTGGTAGAAATTGATAAATAGGAGGATAAGATGGTTGCCTCCGAAGAAGGAAGATACCTACGGCTCCATTATACATTTTTTCGTAATGTAGTCTGTTGGGGATGCAACCAATTCTCTCAGTAGCAAGTTTGGGATGTTCCTGTGATTGTAAGGCTTGGCAATCCTGTATCTAAAATTCTTCAATCTGATCCGCACTATACAGTGCAGTGTAGGGCTTGGTGTAAAAGGTGTAGCATCACAGTTAGGGCATCCGTTGGACATGACCGCAGAACTTCGGTGGTGCCTTTATTCTTTCTGGTCTTCTAAGTAATTTTAGACTAAAGCTCAGGGGGCATCAGACTAGTGATTCGTATCCTAGCTGGATGGCAAATCTGCTTCTCAAGAGCTCTGCTGTAGGCCTTAAAAGCTATACCCACTGTTCTTGGCTTTATTTCCAGTTTAGCATTTGGTCAAGAATGATACTTACTTAGCACTGGAGGGTTGTGAAAGTGATGGTCCATATGGTTTCTTGGTTTGAGATGTGAAAAGCATGGGTCCAGTTTTACTCAAGTTGACATCAAACCCACAGATTAGGTCACATGCACTATTTGTAAAGTTATGATTCTGCTAAAAAGCACGCAAGTTATATTTAAAAAGCATTCATGCGCAGCAGGTTTCGTTATTTATTTCATTTTCAGGGAATTATGTAAAAACGTATGTATATGCACGGTCTTCATTAAATTTTGAATGCTCAGGACATATGTTTAATTACGAAAGTTCTGACGCATGAAAAAATCTGAAAAGCAGACTCACACAAGTCTTCTCCAACCTCAATTACACATTTTTGAACCAATTCCTCAATTCGTTCTCCAACAAAACCAACATTATGTCTCCTTATGGCATCGGAACTCACTTCTGTTCCCGAAAGTGTACCAAGTTGTTCTAATATACATTTTGTTACACACTTTATATTCCTGCTGACATTATCCGTATCCTTATCGTAGGTATTGTTCTTTAAATCTTCTTTATCTTTAGTATCTAAATTTCCATCTTCATAACACACATCCAGGGCTTCCATAAAGTCTTTTACGTTGTCTTCAGCAGAGCAATACTGTCAATGAATGAATGGTTATTATAGGACTGTGGAATGCCATAAATCGGAAATAGCTTACCTGTAGTACCGCAAAGACAGTGAGATATCCAACGACTGTAAGGAGCTTCATTTTAGGTTACAATGAGTAGTCAAGTTCTGAAAGCACGGCTTATATGCTCGTTCACGCTGTTATATTCGAATCTGAACACTACCTCGCAGTCAGGCTTTATTTTTCAAACGGAAGTTCGGCTCTATTGTCGGCGTCAAATGTTGAACCTTTTGTGACTTTTGTTGTGTACTCGCTCGAAAAAGTCGTTTTGTTTGATTCACACAGGTCTTTGTACTGAATTTTCCGGTCCGATAAACACAGCATTTTTGATAAACTGTGTGTTTGCTGAGTTTTTCTGAAGCCTCTTCTCCAGCTCTTTCCCTGCATGGCCATCCGTGCTCACCCCGCTTTTTCTACTGCGACTTCAAGTCTATTGCTATGTGATGATGGCTTTTTGTTTCCCTGGGGAAATATCACTAGTTGTTGACTGGCTCATGGCAGTAAACGAGCTGCTCAGTATCCTGAGAGAAGAGGGATGCAGCGTTAGAGCCTACGCCGACGACATTGCTATAGCTATATCGGGAAAGTTTCCTCATGTAATTAGAGACCTGATGCCCTCAATAAACTAGTTTTATGAACGGATAAGGTACGTCTTTCAGTTAACGCTTCAAAGACCGAACTGGCCCTGTTCACAAGAAGGTACAAAGTGTCATTTATCGTCCGGCTGCGGTTTAAAGGCACAGAACTTCAGTACGCAGAGCATGCCAAGTACTTGGGGGTCCTTCTTCACAGCAAACTGAGCTGGAAGCTTGATATCTTGGACCGTGTCAAGAAGGCTTCTGTTGCTTTTTATTCCTGTCGTAAAGCTTTGGATTCGAAATGGGCCTTCGGCCTAAAATTGTATACTAGAGGCCTTACCTAGACAATAGTAATCTGAATCTTCTTACAAAAACCAGAGACTATCATGCATTTGTATAACGGGTACTCTAAGAACAACCCTATTGCGGCGCTGAGAGAGTCCCCACAGTTGACCAGTGGTCATACGGTTCACTCAGGGATCTTCTACAGCAAAATCACTATTTCTAGTAATACGGACTATATCGTTCCCTACATTGACTTCAACGTCAAATACAGGACGGGAGAGGTCTTGGACGAATCTGCGATAGAGATATACACAGATCGATCTTAAACAGGATATGGTACGGGGGCAGGAGTATTTTCCAGTGAACCTGACTTGAATATTGCTAAACGACTGCTGGATCACTCAAGTGTATTTCAAGCAAAAACTGCGGCAGTCCGAGAAGCTGCGACTTTGCTTCCGATTAACGCGGTAGGTGGTAGCGCAATAAAAGCTTTGGAATCACCAACAGACCGACTATGCCACAGGTCTCTGAATGAGATCACCGACAGATGCGATGTCTCCCTGAGTTGGATTCGAGGATACAGGGCCATTCCGAGTAACTCCACAGCGGATTAGCTAGCAAAAGAAGGCGCAGGTTGTTTCCTTTATGAAAATGGAGCGGAACCGCCTGCTTAGCTTTGGGTAAAGAGAGACACCAAGATGCTTTCTTAGTACTGGAGGATCGGGAAAGTGATGGACCATATGGTATCTTGGTTTAAGAAGTGAAAAGCATGGATACAGTTTTACTCGAGTTGGCAAGAATCCCACAGATTAGGTCACATGCACAAGTTATATTTAAACAGCATTCATGTGCAGCAGGTATTCGTTATTTATTTAATTTTCAAGATATTATGTAAATATATATGTATATGCTCATGGTCTTCACAAATTGTGAATACTAATTACATTGGTTAAGGCATCCCAGCTCTGAAGCACAAAAAAATCTGAAAACCAGACTCACACATGTCTTCTCCAACCGCAATATCACATTTTTTAATTAGTTTGTCAGCGTCTGCATCGCTTAAACCCCCAAGATATGTCCTAACGGCATCGTCAATTACTCCGGTTTCTGAGAGTACACCAATTCGTTCCAAAACACATTTTACTGTACACTTCATGCTCCTACTGATATTATCCGTATCCTCAGCGTAGATTTTGTTCTTGAAATCTTCTTTATCATTAATATCTAAATTTTCCTCTTTAAAACAGACATCCATGGCGTCTTCAATGCTTTCAGCAGAGCAATACTTCAAATGAATAAATGGTTATTATAGGGATGCGGGATGCAATTAATCGAAAAGAGCTTACCTGTAGTACTGCAAAGACAGTGAGACAACCAACGACTGTGAAGAGCTTCATTTTAGGTTACAATGAATAGCCAAGTTCAAAAAGCACGGCTTATATACTCGTTCGGGCTGTGTTATCTACAAATCGCAACAGGAACTTCGCAATCAGGTTTTATTTTTCAAACGGAAGTTCGGCTTTATTGTCGGCTTAAAATGTTGCATCTTTTGTGTCTTTTATTGTGTAATTGTTTGAAAAAGTCGTTTTGTTTGCTACACATCGGTCTTTGTGTTAAATTTTCCGGTCCGATAAACATTGCATTTCTGATAAACTGTGTGTTTACTGAGTTTTTCTGAAGTAAATCAGATAAATAGCTTTGAGGCTTATGGCTAGTTTGAGGCTGACTCCAGGTTCCAGCACTTCAGCAGAATTTGTCCCAATTGAGTTTGTTGTGACTCTCATTGTTCGTTTAAATCTTGTTTACCAGTAGTCTAGGAGGTCCTATCGCGGTATGATGTGATACCTGCTCGGGATGTAACCATTTCTACTGATATCCTGGTTGCGATCAAATCCCTGGAATCCGTCACCTTTAACTCAAAAATTGCTCTAAATTGCTGCTCTCTCTTCACGAGATGGCTGTAGAGTTCAGAATTCAACTTATTTGGGTGCCGGAGCACCGAGACCTTCTAAGTACCTGCGTGGCTGACGAACTCGCCAGACAGTGTTCATCTCTTTTGATTCTACTCGCCACCTGCAGGTTCACCAACCATAGGTGGATGGATGGCTCTTCCTACCTCATCACCAAACAGATCTGGTCTAAGCTGGATATCACACTGCACCATTGGCAGGCACGCCAAAAGCCCAGGCCTGCTCTAAAATGATATTTGTAGAAGCTTTATGACCGAGGAGGGGGAATAGAAGATTGTCTATCTTCTCTGTACGTATCCGGCCATCTCAGTTCAAAGAAGAGCCTTTCTATGTCCTAGCAAGTAAGAGTAATGGATTTAATAAATAAAAATGCATTTAAAACAAAACGAAACAAGAGCCTTTCTATGAGCCAGCTTCTTCCATAGTCTAAACGAAAGAGATAGGCAGCCTCCAGCTCTTCATAGTTAGTTCCGTTTGGTTCTGTGGGTAATTTTTCTGGAGAAATAACAATTTCATCTGGTGTTATAAAGGAACTTCTCTGGACCGTCTTTGGCTGCCATATACAGCCTGCCACTTAAACCTAACCTTACCTTATCAGTAGCCTACGAACTTTTTTTTTCTATTTTGTAGACTACACTGTTAGTTCTGACCTCGTAAGAGAATCCCTAGGCTGCGGCGTTAATTGACTTTGAATCAGACCGAAGGGATCTACTCATGGATGAAGCAGCCTCTTATGAGTCAAATCCTGCGGCGGTACTGCAGGAACCAGGGGCTGTCTTGTAGGTGAGTTTAGTGGATGGAAATCATGTTTTATTACTGGTCTCAGTGATGGAGTTAGTTTCGTCTTTCAAAGCTTCTCACCTCTCAGAAAGGAAAAATAGTCTCTTTACATTTTATTCAAAGGCTCTGAGGATTGGAGAGTACTTTCTCAATAGGAGTGAGTTTTCTTCCGGCGCTGAAGCATGAAGATACCATTGATCAATTCATTCGTTAGATTCTTCGTAAGATATTCGGTCCCGTTTGCGTTAATGACCTCTGGAGGTATGCATCGACATCGATCTAGTAAAGAAACTGGGTACTGATCGTTTGAGATGGCTAGGACATGTAGAGCGAATGGAAACCAACGCTTCGGCCGGACAGTCTTCGAATGCCACTTTGAGGGACAACACAGTAGAGGAAGATGTCGCCTAAGGCACCGCGTAGAGGGGGATCTTAACCAACTTGGAGTGCATAACTGCAGCCGGTTAGCGTAGGACCGGGCTTACCGACAGAGCTTGTTTGTTGAGGCTCAGGTTCACCTAAGTAAGTGCAATTTCTTCTAGCACACAAATATAAATATTGAGCGTGGCCAAGGGCTAGCCACTAGGCTAGTGATTCGTAGGTGAAAGTAAGACTTCCAAAAGTTGTGTACATTTGTAGAGTCATCTTTGGATATATTCTCAATTTGTTTGTCAAAGGGTTTTCTAGCTTTGGCTTCCGAATGACACCTAGATACCTGCCGCTGGAGGATAGTGAGAGTGATATAGGGCCCATGTGGGGGAGGTTCAATTTCAAATTGTTTTTCTTATAGTGAAAAGCTTTAGTTCAGTTTCACTCCGAGTCCGTAACTGATGGCCCCGGGCGTAAGAGGACGTGAGTTTTAACTAAACAACATTCATGTGAAGTAGATTCAAGCGGTTTATTTTGAACTTATGTATATTCCAGGTTTAATTCCAAGTCTTCGTTATATTTTTAATTTAATTTTTAATTGTCTTCAAAGAATTTCATAAATTGCACCTTGGTAACACGTGAAAATCTGAAAAGCAGAGTCACACATATCTTCCCCAACCTCAATATCACATTTTTTAATTATCTTCTCAATTGATTTTGCATCGATATGTCGAGAACCAAAATATGTCCTTGTGGCATCGAGATTCAGCTTTTTTCCTGAGAGTACATCAAGTCGTTCCAATATACAGTTTGCTAAGCACCTAACAGTCGGGGTGACTTTTGTCATATCCAAAGTATTGTTCCATAACTCTATCATTTCCCGGGCTAATAAATCTTCTCCATCAGCACAGTCTTCCATGATATCTTGTATTTCTTTATTCATTTTATCCATGTCCTTAGCAGAGCAAACCTGTAAATGAATGACTAGTTATAATAGGAATGTGGGATGCAATTAATTGGAAGGCGCTTACCTGTAGTATCGCAAAGACGGTGAAATATCCAACGACTGTGAGGAGTTTCATTTTAGGTTACAATAAATAGTCAAGTTCTGAAAGTAAGGCTTTTATACTCGTTCATACTGTAATTTCTGTGAATCGC
Source organism: Criorhina ranunculi (assembly GCA_951813785.1). NCBI lineage: Eukaryota > Metazoa > Arthropoda > Insecta > Diptera > Syrphidae > Criorhina > Criorhina ranunculi. The sequence goes on from OX638383.1 coordinate 4,126,297, forward strand.
AACACGTGCCTTGCGGAAAGGCTTTGTTGACTTAAAATGTTGCATTTTTTGTATCTGCAGATTGTATCTATTGTGTATTTGTTTGAGAGAATCTTTTTGTTTGCTTCACGCTGGGCTTTGTGCTGAATTTTCTGGTCCGCTAAATATTGCATTTCAGTTTGTTTTGTAGAAATTTTCTGAAGTTAGCCAGACTAATAGGTCTGAAGCTTGGTGGATAAAAAGGGGCTGAGATGACGTTCCAGCTCTAGCTAGAACTGTCTGCTTTCCTAAAGGAAATATATTGTAGTTCAAGTTGTCAGGATTCCCATGAGTAACAAGATCTTGTTTAGGGTCAAGTATTTCAACAGAAAGAAGAGATGCGTTGTCCTTTTCACTTCAAGGGAATATGAAACACCCTATTCTCTCAAACAGAATGCTTTTATTCAAGTCAGCCATCTTTTTCTTTTACCTTGAGATGGAACTTACTTACTTATCAGGTCAACGACCCTTGGAGCGTCTGAGCCTGAATTAATGCCGCTTTCCATCGTTCACGGTCCCGGGCGCGCTGCTTCCAGTTTACTAGATCAAGGTTTCTTTAAACCGGAGGTTCGGTCTTCCTTTTCTTCGTGAACCAGGTGGCTGGATTCAAAGATCCTCTTAGCTGGAGCATTCTCATCCATTCGCTCGATGTGACCGAGCCAGTGCAGTCGACGGATTTTTGCCTTCCGGACTACATCCACATCTTTGTACAGCTCGTAGAGTTTGCAGTTATATCTTCTCCTCCATTCGCCCTCCTCGCAGGCAGGACCAAATATTTGAAACACAATTTTTCTTACGAAAGATCCCAAGATCTGCTCCGTTGTCTTACTTATCGTCCAGCATTCAGCTTCAGCTCCATAAAGCAAGACTGGCAAGATCAGGATTTTGTAGAGCATGATTTTTGACCTTTAATTTAGCAGTTTGGCCCCTTGTTGTTTGGACAAACCGAAGTAGCAGCGGTTGCCTAAGGTTATCCTTCGTCGAATCTCCACCAGGGTGTCATTTGTGGAGCTTATGTTTGCCCCGAGATAGATAAACTCCTTCAATACCTCAAAATTATAGCGCTCAATTGTTAGGTTTTGACCTAAACGGCGTTCGACGGATCGGTTTTTGGTAGAAAACATGTACTTTGTTTTATCCTTTCATGACATCTTTAGTCCGCTCTTGCACGTAGCGATGTCGAAAGTTGTTGAGGCCTTCTTTCAATCTCATTTGATCGGTCTGCTGATCTTTCTCTTGAAAGGGTTATCAGGATAAATGAAATGAAACCCATGTTTTAGGTAAGAAAACGGGCATCTATACAACTTCTGATGCAAACACTTTTCAATTTATGGATCCTCACCTTTGATATTTAGGATGAGGTGAGGACTTCCTCTGCATTCGACGCGACTACCAGACTCAACTTTCTTCGTCTTTTGCTGCATTTGCTTTCACTAACGTGTAATGCTCGTTTAAAGGCAATCCTGACCTATGTATTCTTTGTATAACACAAAATACTTGTCAAACTTATCCCTTGTCATACTCAGCACCACAATTCCAAACTTCATTGAGTTAGTCCTCACGATTATGTATGCCCCACCTTCGGTTCTCCATAAACAAATAATAAATTCTATGACACTTTCCCACTATAATAAATAAAACAATTCCGCCCTTTCCACCTTCAGCAGCTTTGCCTTGTAATTAAAAAATTATAAAAATGTTCACACCTTAAAAAAAATAAATAAAACGAAAGGATTCTCTCAACTCAACTGTGAAAGGATACACTCATATATGCCCCCAAAGTAGTTAAAAGCATTTGAAACTTAACCGCTCGAAAATGAACTTCCACAATTCACGTGAGCCTTCGTGTCAGTTGGTCATAATTAATACCCAGTTCCAGGTGGTGTTGGATAGGCTAAGTGAAAGCCCAGGGATGCTATACAATATCCTTGGCCAACGCAAACTTAAGTGACAAGAAAAGAAATTGATAATTTGATGAAATTTTGTTGACACCTGCTTTCGTTTGTTATTGACGGGTTAAAGGACTAAAGTCGCGATTGGAATTGAAAAATGTACCCTTGTCAGTTAAGGACCTTCGAGTCTGGAAACAAGAATGTCCTCATAGCCAATTAATTTCCATAAACAAAGAGAGTGTAGTTAGTTTTTACAGTTTTTTTTGTTTTTGACATTTTGCGAGAAATTTTTTCGAATTCGTTGGCAATTGTTCAATGTCACGCCATCTGTTGGCCAAAAGTAGGCAAGAGTACGACATTTTTGTACGATTGTTCTCGTAATGACCTCGTTGACATTGTCGGTGATATTTTCTATTTTTTAAATTTTTTTTTCATTGTTAGTGTTTATTGCCATAATTAATCCACGACAAATGTTTTATTTTATTAGCGGTTTTCAACACATGACACTGTGGTCTTGGACAAAAAGGGTGTTGACGGGGAAAGTAATGGCGCTAGCAGTGCCGAGGTTGGGGTTGAAAATGCAAATGGATTACAGTAGTATACGTGGATAAAAATTTACGCGAAATAGTTAACAGGATTTAAACTAACGACTACCCTTTGGTGGAAGGCTGAGGTTTTTTTTTGTTTTTACTGTGTGAAGCACAGAAGTGGTCGTTTAAATATAATGAATGGGAAGTTCACTTGTTAGATTAGCCAAGGAATTCTGTGAATATTTTTTCGTTATGAAAGAGACATCTGTCTCAGATACTAATGGCAAGATGACCCGGAACATCCAAGGACTTGGATGTCACAGTACTACTTAACAACTTGAATCTGTTCTTTCGCAGTATAAATCATATTAATGCAATCAGCAAGATACGAGAGATGGTAAGGCCGAGCTGCGGCCCTCTAGACGAAGCTGCTACTATCCATTTGAGAGTTCCTGACGTCACGCTTAGAACTTCTACCTTGGTGTAGCCGGCAGGCATTTAATTCCCCATTTTAGATTGTCTGCGTTTTGCCACACTTTCCCATCTTCTCAGATGTTCATTTGTGGTCTACTTATCAATCATGTCCTACAACAGCAAAGGGCGCAAGACACAGAAATTTATAGGAACACCCCTCCTTAACCGCCTTTTGTTCTACAATCTATTATGGGTCCGATAAGAATTCTGTGGTACTACCGATAACCCTGACTCTCTCTCTCTACCGTCAATAGACAGATCAAGGTCCTGGTCCTCCTTTTTGCAAGATCCAGGATCATTCTATATCCATAGATCGTAGAATGCCAGTTGATATCTCGGTGGAAGCAAAGTGCCATGATAGCTGCTGTTCCTTAAATGAACAAGCCGCAGGATTCGCAGAATCGCTTCCATAGCACATGTTGGTGTTTTGCGTATAGCGCCTATGATACCAACACATGCCGGTCGTTGTACACTATCCAAACGCTTCTTGGCAGTTAATTGTGATGCATTATGGCAGGGCACTTTCGTAGGGGACCTTACCATAGAAAGATTTTCATTCTCCCATATGAAAGAGAATATGCCCTTGGGAGAGGTATTCCTGACGACCTCGGGTTAGAGAATTTTTTTGTCAAAAAAACGCCATCACTTCCAAACTAAGTCGGCATACTGTCTCCCTAGATAGACGAGACGCCAGCACCGACAGTGTACCATACCAGGCTTTTACAATCCAGTGATGGATTAGAAATCCCGCTTTTGATGATCTGAGATTCACTAAGACCGCTGAATCAATCTTTTAAAAATCTTCTTTACTGTGTTGATGCCTAAGACCTTCATCAGGTATCTAGCATGGAGTAGTTTTGACTCGTTTTCTTCAATTTTATTTACAACTAGCTTTTATCCGCGGCTTCGCCCACCTATAAATTGCAAAGTTACACTTTAATAACCAAAAGTAGCCTTTACTGTGACCCGAACTACAACCGCTCTGTGTGCAAAATTTGAAGTTGATTGGTTGCGTAGTTTTCATGTTACAGAGGAACAAACAAACAAACGGACAACGTTTCACTTCAACTTACATCTCAAGTTGGAACCTCAGCTAGGTTTAGCGATAGTGGAACGTACAAACTTGTAACCTACAACCCTCATCAAGTACACAGTTCAAAGTAAAAATGTTGAAAGTTAAAACAAAGTTGAAACCGCACCCACAGCTCCCTGTTTAGCATTTTATTTATTATTTGCTTAAACCGCAATTGCAAAGGATAAAGATAAGGGAAGGCAACAAGCCAAACAAAAAAAAAAAATATATATATAAAAAGGAATAAATGTGAACACACTCCAAAAACGCTTTTGACCTGGCATACATAACTCCCTCTCTATCCCTTTCTATCTGAGTCCGGTTAAACGAGGACCTTTCGAGTCCCCATTGACAGCCAAACAACCACTAGAACCACCCCACCATCGCCATTGTGACTCCTTACCTTTCGTATTGTTTACCTATACAAAGACTCATATATACTACTATTCAAAAGGTGCGGTGTCGACGACCATCGTCCGCCAGTTGTTATTGCCACAGTCATGCGATATCCTTTTTTCCATAAATTCCTCGCGTCTCATGTGAGAATTCACGAGCTAGTTATGTAAGGTACCTCCTGTACATTCACAAACGAAACCTTCCAACAAAAAAAAAGGAGCAAAAAACCATTTTCGAGATAAGAATTGCATGGATATTCACATAACGGTAAACAATAAAGGAAAAGAACAATTAAGAGATTAAAATTTCGTGAATCTCATGAGGTTAATGTTCATTACTCGCGTAATGACAGCGTGCACAGGACAGTACACAACACACCACAAGCGAGACGGAATGGGAAGGACCTCTGCCCGGTAGGTGGTTCACATTCATGATATTCGCATTTTAGAGTGCGATTCACAATTTATTTAATCCGATTACAGTAATCAACAGTACACTGTCAAGTGCCCTCTCAGGTGGTTCGGAGGGTCAGTAATTACCAAGCCATTGTTTGTAATCAAATCAGGCTACCCATTCAGTGTTACCGACCGTCATTCAATGAAATAATTATGAGAGGCATCGGATCCTTTCAGAAGTACTACTCTCGTCATTTATTATACAAACACAAACACATACACACGAAATAGTGTAATTATTTTATTATTTAACATTAAATGGTTAACCAATATCTGCTCCATTCGAAATGGAATCACTGAGGACCTCTTAGAAGTTTGACCGCTCATCGAAAGTGTTCTCAGAAACTTTTCCACACTAAGCACATCCTCGACACACTATGCTGTTATATCCAACTCCCCTCCCCCCCCTAATGCGATGGCATCGGTAAATAATTTTGCTGACTTTAAGTACAATCAATGTAATCCTGTGGGCAGGATTCGGTGGCCATGGAAAACAGAGAGAGGAATCCGATTTGAGTGCCTGGTCTCCCTACTTGAATACGTTTGGTTTCACTGGAGGATTATAATGTGCGTCATCCACAATTTTTGGTGTGGGTTGGGCGGGTGAAGCGAAGTAATAATAATCATTTGATGGACGGAGAAGAGGCCAACAACGATGAGGCGTTACCCTTGGCAGCAAATCCTTGCCAAAATGTACGTAGAAGATACGTACGTGGATGGTATTGTGTAATTGGGTATTGGTGGCAATTTCAATCTGAAATTGAAATGTGTAGTGTATTGGCGTAGTAATTCCTTGAAAAGTTCATGAACCAGGAACTTTGTGCTAAAACCACTGGAGAAACAACGTTTTACTTACAGAAGCCTCTAAATGCTGTTGATAAACACACTTTAAGCTGTTACACGTTTCTAGTCTCTAAACCTATTACAATTCCTGCTTCAGTCCTGGCTTCAGTATTCGCTTTTGCCAAGTCGAAGAAAAGAATAAAATAGTTTGGAACTTGATGGTGACTGCTGAGGCTTATCAACTATAGCTCTCCAGCAGGGTAGATGAGAAGTGGCTTTGATAATAGCGAAAAGAAATTGTGCCTGCATAAGAAGGATTCATTTCCCAGCCTACGTATCATTTTCGGCAACTTTGGATGCGCAGAACTTTAAGTATCTTGCTTAGCATTGAATGGTGTTGCAAGAAAAGGACGAGCTCATTTCCCTTGTATTTGCTTGCATAACTTTGTCATTTGCTTCAATTGCCTGGCGGAACAAACTTTCGTGAAACGCTTAGGTCCTTGTGCGTCTATCGAACTATGTACGAACTATGTTGCGACAGTTAGATGGAGAAATGAGATAAAACTAATTTGAAAATGTAGGGCTGATCGAAAGAAGATTGTACTTGCAAAGTCTTGTTTCGGACCCAAGGACACAACGGAGTCAATAGAAATAAGTTCACTGGTAAGCTTTCAAGGTACAATTTAGAAGAGAACTTCTTCGGTCTGGAATCTACCTTAGGCTTACCCTTATCTAAGCCTTATTTTATAAAATTCCAATTTTTGTATACACAAGCCAGAGAATTGAAACCACAAAAGCCAGTAAAAAAAGCTTCATCTCCAAGCACATCATCTTGAATGTGAACATCCTTCACGGAACCAAGTTCAATTTTCCTTACCTCTTGTGAATGCATCTCCATATCACACGTTAACACTGCCATAGCTCATTGTTCACTCATTGCCACCCGTTGTCGCGTCGTCTTGAACATTTATCCTCAAACTTTCTAATCGTAATTCTCTTTTGTCTTTGCATATTCTTCATCTTCCTTTGAATCATTTTCCTTTGTCCTGATGAATATTCTCTAAGTACGTTTTCAAGGAAACATGAAAACACCTTAGCATACATCTACAAAACATGAAGGAGTTTCCTTTTCTTTCGACAAACCCTTACCCATTCTTAATGAACTTCTATAAAACTTTGACTACACTACAAACACTTAAAAAAGGATTATCAAGGACTTCGTCGTAACGCGTTTCACTATACAACTCGATGAAATGTTACCAAAATGCAGATGAAAATGAAGTATAGCAACACAACGAAAGCAGCGAAAAGGGTTTCCGGTGGAATATAACGGTGTATACACATCAACAACTTCATTGAATGAATCAATGCACACTCCCTGACAGAGGGCGGGCATTGGTTGTTTCGAAATTGTTCGGTAGGTTTATTGAATTAAGTTGTTAACATTTCCCAAAGAAGCCAGGAGTTAGTTTCCTTTGATCCTTCGATGCAATACCAGTGTGTGTTGCCTAGGTGATGGCGTAAAGATTTATACTCTATTCAGGAGAATATTTTACGGTCTTCTGGTCTGGAAGTCGTCCTCTGTCTGTTGAAAAACAATGAATAATCAGCCAAAGACAAAGTTTCTCTGTCGATAGAACTTCCAACTAGAGAGACAGGTTCTACCGATTATCCTTGGAAAACACTAGAAAAAAAAAAATTAGCATTTGATCAGTGCCAGTCATTTTTTTCCTCCCTTGCAACCAGAACTAACAAACATTTTAATTGGATTATGGATTCGTAGTCGAGGAATAGATAGGCTTAGCACTGATCGGAGGCATGTCCAATTGCCTGTGCAATGGCCAATTAATCCCACACGACCGACACGACACAGGAATGGCAGTGGTGTACTAGTATCTAGCTGCTGGAACTGGGAATGGATGGAAATTCATTTTTATGGTCGACAGCTTTTGCTGTTGTCCAGGTAAATCCTTGTGAATCGCTATGTTCGCTGGTTCTCTTTTAAAAACGCTTGAGCTTATGTTGTATTAGAGGGTGGCAGACACAATAGCGAAGGATGAGGAGTTATATTGTCGAAGTTTATCGACCAGAACACAGGATTTTTTGGGATGACTTTGCTTTATGTATGCTAATTTTTTTTCTTTCACGATTTTTCCTACGCTCTGGTGGTTTAATTGTTCTGGCCGGAGGGGAGGAGTGATTCAATGCAAGGTCTTACCTTTAATGAGGAAATCTATTGAAGAACTTGTGGAGGATTTGATTACTGGCCGTACAAGTTAGATGAGACAGTAAAGCAGCGAAACAAAATCATTTTATGCAGTGAACTACGTAGCAAGTCCTCTTGAAATACTCGATAGCCCGCTGTAGATTTACGAAAAGTTCTACAGCATCTGCTTGACAGCGGAATGTCGTTTAACAGTGATTAGAAGTCGAGTAGTTCCATATTTTCAACATAGATTTTGATTCAACTATGAGGTTCCCTTCTTCGTGTTTGAAGGCTTTTTTTTTCGAGCGTTCTAGCCTTGGATTCTGTCAAGTCCTCCTGTGAATGTTTAAATATGAGAACCGCATGTATTGTCACTTTCCCGATGAAAACGGACGTAATGCCCTGCTTTCCCAGCTTTGGGTTAAAGTTGCTCAGAAAAAATGTTGACGTCGCTTAAACATGTCGTTCGGGAGTTCATAGAAAGCTGCCTTTGGTGCTCTGGTGCTTTTTCGTACGTGAGCCTTCGTCCTGATTGTCATACGTTTTCGGTTACCCGCCGAGACGCAAAAGTAGTAAGGGATCCGCAATTATGTTAGAAATAGCAAGAATGTCAAGGATTTCGTACAGTATTCGGGGCACTTGGTGTCCATCTTATACAACTCTCAATGGAATCTCTCACCGAAAACGCCGGTCCAAAAAAAATACTATTCCAAACCTTGTCTAGCAAAGTTATCATCTCATTATATGTAGCGTCCTGTGATCCGGAAAAGGTTTTTCTGAGTTCAGCTTACAACCGAATACAGAAAGGTTTTGCATCAAAGTCTCGAAGGTACTGGGGAAAGCTCTTAAATCGTCAAGACAGTTCGTTTGCCAGTGGATTGTTGCCTATGATAATCCCTATGAAGAGCCTTAACTTCGATCTGTTTAGAGCAAGAAAGGTCAATGCTAACGACTAAGGCGGTCAAATTCAGCCTCAAACTACTCAGTAGCTCTGCTGTAGAGGGTTGTTGTTTTAGGCTCTGGTTCACCCCTATATCATCATCAATACATATAATAAAACAGTAGAACCCGGTGTGTCTGTACATTGAAGAAAAAGTAATAAAAAAGAAAGAGGGTGACTAAAGAAGAGTAATAGAACACAAATTAGCGATTTTTAGAATTCTTTTCCATCTGTATGTTTGTTTGTTCGCGTACATCTCTGAAACTACTTAACGGATTTTCATGTAGTTTTCACAGGGGGATAGGGCATAATTTGGAGCAGCATATAGACTTTATTTTATTAAAATCGGATTTCGGAAAAAAGTTATCGTCATGAAAAGACTTTTAACGCGTGCAAAGCCACGGATGGACTGCTAGTAAGTAAGTAAAGTCTGACTAGCAAGGTTGACTAACTTATTTAAGAGATGATTGTATTGGAGGTTATCAAGATAGTCAACCTCGTGCCTTCGAAACCATTACACGTTTGATCCTTAAAATGCCATGAGGTATAAGCCAGAATGTTATAAGTGCATCAAGACTTGTTAAAAATATGTCCCACGTGCACCTCACATCACAACGCCTTTTCGTTTCATTTCTTGTGAAATTTTCTAAAGTACTTATGTGACATTCCAACGACTTACAAACGGTACCATCTTCAATTCGTTGGAACTGAAATATTTACATCGAAACAACTTTATCCACAAGGTATTGTATGCATTTCCTTTCGTCTTTGCATCAAGTCACGTGATTCAACGTTGGATTTTTGCAGAAATGTTATAAATTCTAAACGAAATAACTCCCTCTTGAGACAATAAATCTACAAAATGACAGTTTCAGGGTATTGCCTGTCATAAGAAAGGAAGAAGTCACCTTCGAGCAGCCAGAGCAGCTACAATGGCGAATACGAAGTGCAGTTTGTCTGTTGTGAGGACTGAGGACGTCTATGAGAGACTTTGCATAACGAAAGAAAAGAAAGTGAAACTTCCGGTATACACTAGTCGAAGAGTTCTCAAGTTCCTCATAGTTATAAGCAGATAAACAATTTTACGGACCAAGTAATAAAATGAGGTAAAGTTATTTAGTTCGTCCCCAAACCAGTGTCTTCTTCTACTTCGGTGTTTTGCTGTAGCACGCCGCATATTTTATCGAAACTTTGTCGAAAAGTTTTCTTCAACGATTTTCGTTCGTCTATGTGATAGTTCATGGCGGTCGTTATATTTTATTATTTAAACTTTTCACCGTTATGAATGTAAGTTCCACTTGGTCCTTTCTTTTCCTATTCGTTGGTCGTGTTTGTTTGATTTTTTTTTTTTGTTGCACGTTATTACGATTCGAAGGGTGACAACTCTTGCCATTGGATGTTTGTGTGTGTGTGTGTGTGGATCATTATTGCTACTATAACGGTTATTGTTTTTCCTTTTGAGGTCCTCTACGTCTTGAACGTCTTCTCGTTTATCTCATTCGGTGGTTGGGTTTTTATCGTAAATTTCAAATGAAGTCAATGAGCCTTGAAAACTACAATTTCCGTCGGCCCCATAACTTAAGCATGGAGTTTTCTGTCCTTCCTTTTGCGTGGGGAGCATGACACACTATGAACAAAGAGTCAAAGATGTGGGTAATATGGGGAGCATTTGGGGGTAAATGTTTCCCCCTGATTGGGGGGCGAATGAATTACGTTTTATTTTTTATTGTTCGGTTGCTATGAAGAAAGACAATCATTTTGTTTTTTTTCGGCTACACTTGCAGGATTTTTTCTGGTCTTTAGAGTCCTTGATGATGCTTTGTTGGTAAATACGTGTTACTCGTGCTATGTATTGTATACTTTTGTAGTTTGTTTTTTCAATTGGTTAAGTTAAAGTTGCTGTAGAAAAGGGTTCTACTGCTGCGAAGTGGGGTCAGAATTAACTAGTCGGGGTTTTACTTTGAAACTTTTCTATGCTTTAGCCTACACCATAGGTCGCAACGGTTCCTAATTCCGGCTTAGCCAACTTTCCTGGTCAATTTTGCCTTACAGTATCGTCCACAGATTTTGAGCTTCACGGGCCTCTGCATTCCAGGGGTCTGATTACCTAAGAAGGTGTCTTGAGCAATTGAATCACAATCTGTGAAGAATTACCCCTTAAAACTTGAGAAGAATCAAGTAGAGAACTTAGACCTTTTAAGGAATAAGCTGGTCACCATGGCTTAGTATTATACGTTTGACTGTTGAGTGAGCTGATACAAGTTCGAATCTGAGCAAAAAGCCACCTCTCAACATGCAAAGACCTACCTCGGGGAATATAATTTGTCACGAGAAGCTTCTTAGTCCGTTTTTTTCTAGTAGGCAGTACTATAGTGTTGACTCCATTTGTACAAAAAACATAAAGAGGTCTTGACACTTTAGGGGCGTCGCGAAAATTATTCGTTGACGTCTAAAATAAGTTGGTTCTTTAAACTTCTCTTCCTTCTTAAAACTTTATGAATTCCTTTGGGTCAATCTTTTCGAAGAGGATATGCCGTTCTCGGCGAGATCCTTATAATAATGGCGCTGGAAAGTTTACTGTCTTACTCAAGGTTAGTTTGGTTGAAGATGCTAGCTTCTAAAATCAATTTACCAGGAAGTTGGCTTTTCCCTATTACTTCACCTAAACCCTCTTGGGACCGATGCATAGCATATACCTCGTTACAGGCATTGGCATCAAATCATGGTCAAGCATTATAGAAGCGTTTGGGCCTGTTGAGATCCTCTATTTTCGTTCAAGTCATCACTCGGAAACACGGGTCTCTGTCTGAGAAGGAACTGCTTCAGCGTATCCTTGGAAGTGCGGGTCATGTGCTGTGCGTGTTTGAATTCTATGTCATCCAGTTGGTGTGTACTTTTCTTGACCGATTGTGTTTTATTCTGTCTATTTGATTGACGATGTTGTCAAGATACTTAACCCCTTTGGCCGATGCCGCTGGTGAAAAGCACCCAGATTGACGTCAACTCGACAGTTTGTATCTCATAAGCTGAATTTATTTAGCGCAACGTAAGCGACCAATTTAAGACGATTAGGGGGTGTAGTCCTGTTCAATAAAAATGAGGTGAAATAGCATCACAATGTGGGGTACATCTGTGGGTGAATTGGCAGGTAAACCACCTCTTAAAGATCCATCCCTGGTAAACTTGCATCGAAGTATTCATGCTCAGATAGTCTCCATGACTTTCAAACATTCAATTGCATGGTCTCGTTTACGCAAGTACAAAGTGGGATGCAGCTTTTAAAAATCGGAACTTGTCTAGTTCCTTTTTGCAACATGATGGGCTGTATGCTTACAAGGTCAATCGATTTTACGGAAAGCAAGTCTCAAAACCTTTTTTCTTCGCTGTTCAATGTCGCTCATTGAGATCCTTGAGAACTTTTGAGTTCACTACGTTGTTTCTTGAGTTCTAGAAGTTGATCTCCTTCGTCGATCACTGAGTGTGAAACGAAGATCGTCTTCAAACCGTTCAATGAATCCCTCTTCCATTTAAGCACTCAATACAAAAAAAAAAAAAAAACTGAAAACGTCAAAGAAGACACAAATGGAATCCTTTATTCAGATTTACCCTGCTTATTTTTGTAAGCGATAACACATTTAAAGAACTGATAACCAGCTTCACATACTTCTGTCGTATCAATAGTGTCACAAACTTCTATAATGGTCTGGATATTCTTAGCTTCAACTGGATCCGAAATTGCCTCAGCCATTTCCTGGTTAACTTTTCCATCGATCAGAAAACCACTTGTTTCGAACAAACAATTGAAGTAGCATTTGACAGGTTTGGAAACGACCGTAAAATCAGTACCAAAGAATAAAGCCAGATCAAGAACTGCGACTTGAGTTTGATGGACACATTTTCGAATTATAAAAGTTGGAATGCTTCCTCCAATTGATTGGAAAGCCTACAGGGAAGGGATACTTAATTGAAATTTTGTAAAAAAGTACACACAGTATTGAGAACGTACCAACAGGAGGATGGGTAAACCAAGCCAAGTGAACTTCATGGTGAATTGATAGAACTGTTGATGGACAGTGGGATGGGAGAGATATATAAACTTTGGCACACTATTGCATGGGCTATTAAGCCTATTTGGTCAATTTAGTTAAATAACATTTTAATGCCCATGAAATGGGCTATATAAGAGGTAATGAGTGAGAGATTAGATTAGTAGAGTTGCCGCTGACTCATGCAAATGATTCAGACACTCTCGAGTCGGCAATTAATTAAAGAATGACAGATTGGTGCTTCCCATCATTGAAGGGATAACTGATGTGTGTCACTGAGTCTTAATTTCCATCAAGGGTTTCTCCAGATCTAAACAGTTAGATTCCAGCTGAGTTATGGTGTTAAAAATGAGGTGATGTTAGATGAAAACTTAATCGTCCAACAGCAGCTCTCATAGCCTTGAAGTGGATTACTCGCATCAAAATATCCGGCCCATCGTATTATGGACTTAACCAAGGATAAGGCCCGAAGGTTTTTCCGTCAAAGTAAAGCCTTGGATTAGGACAATTTCAATGTTGATGATCCATGATCCATGATCCATGAGGAAGACCGTGACGCACGCAAGTTGAAGGGGATCTCTACCAACTTAGCATGCGAAACTAATTATCGAGCTGGTTGGAGACGCTTGTTGGTTGAGGCCCATGTCCACCCCGGACTGTAGCGCCACCTTAAGTAATTAACTGATCCATGCTATGAAAGTGAAATCTTCAAGTCTGTACGAGAAATGGTAGAGCCCCAAACAGAATGCCTGTAGAACTAGTGGGAGCTCTAGACTGACTCTTGACAGACTGACATCACCTTTTATTCCACCACTCTATCGCCTTCAAAATCCCTACATAATTTCATCATCCTGCTGCCAAGGCTACAATAAAGTTCGTTGCTGCAAAGTGGGTGGCCATGGTGCAGTGGTTGCATCATCGTTCGGCATGCTGAAGATCCCGGGTTCAAATTCCGATGTCAAATCGATCAACTGCGAAAAAGCTGACGTCAACTCTATTACATAGACATAACACTGGCAGCAGGGTAGTCATATGGCTTGAAAGTGTTGATCGTTGACATCGGGATGCTCGAAAAAAATACTGTGAATTATAAGCAATGGCAACAGTACAAATAATTCTCCCCAGTCATTCTGGACATCATCCTCGGAGCAAAAACCTTATACCACCTGAGTTCCAAAAATCACTACACCAAAACAAGAGCTGTGTGAATAGCATCGTAAGGGTATTCATAACCCCTTTAGCACTAGTGAATTATAGAACAACAAGAAAGTATATCTGATCATCGTTACGTGAAAATTAAAGAGCACTAGGTGCCAACATTGAGGTTCGAACGCAGGCTCTAAGTCTTGACTCACAATCGTAGATCGCTTTTCACGTTTGCCTTTGGTTTAGAAGAGCTCTTGCCCTCTGTATTGCTCTTTAAACGTGCCTTTGACGGTAACATTGGATCGTGGAAGACTCTTGTCTGTTTCTGGCTCTGGCCAAAAAACCACTGTGTATCATCTCGCCCCGTCAGCTGATAGGATTCGGAGCATTCATTAAAGAGGATATCAAGGTTACAGAACAGAGAAACTGTCCATTCACCCCTTGTCAACTCGGCGACTTCAGCGGAATTGATCCTTACGGCTTTGTCAATCAACTTCGATATCATTTTGAGACGTTAAGGCCTGTGATGGCTGAGCAATTCAAAATTCACCTTATATAGGTGCCGGGGCACAAATACATTCCAGGCAACTGCATGGCGGATAAACTCGCCAGAGAGGGCACAACACTACCAATTCTTCCGGATAAGGGGAATTTAAGTATGCCTCTCGCCACCTGCAAATTGCTATTCAATAGAAACGGAATCAATATCGCCAATCATAGATGGATATTTGGTAGCACCTGTCTCATCACCAGGTAGATTTGGCCAAAGCTGGATCTCAAACGCTCTCACTGTCTCATCAGACGGAAAAGATTGCTAATAAGCACCCTAGTGGGTGTCATAACCGGACACTGCACCATCGGCAAACATGCCTATAGGCTGGGCCTCCTTAACAACGACTTCTGCAGAAGCTGAAGCGGATGAGGAAGAGAAGGAGACAATTCTCCACCTTCTCTGTACATGCTCAGCCCTTTCAGCTCAAAGAAGAGCATACTCAAGAGCCAGCTTCTTCAACAACCTAAGTGTACTGGCTGACATCAACATAGGCAGTCTCCAGCGCTTCATAGCAAGCTCCGGCTGGTTCTGCGGGTTGTATTTCTAATGAAAAACATATCCTGGACCTTATCTGACTTAAGTGAGGTTGCACTTGCAGCCTGCCACTCCTACCAACCTACCTACCTAAGGCCTGTGCAAGCTTCATACCCTATGTCATGATTGATTTTTATTTTCAAGGAGCTATACCATAACCATATGTGAGCTCGTTTCCTGTTGCGAAATAAGCTGACAAGAACTGTCAAAATCAGAGCCAATGATCGTTTGACTCCCAGAGAGGCTCGGTACCAACCAAGTCACTGCGTATAAAGTGATGTGTGGACCAAGGAGGCGTGCACAAAGGAAACTAAACCAAACTGAAAGTAGAACCGACTACCGAGACTTGTTGGTTCAGGCATAGGTCCACCCCAGTTACCATTCATGTTCAAATTCTCATTGCCATCCTTTATCCTTCCAATCATCGTCTTAAAGCTCGAATCTTCTGAACGAAATATATGATCCTCCTAGTATCTGTGCCTACGGCTTAGTGATGTTCTACGAATCTTCTTTTGTTGACCTAGGTACCTATCGTGCTTTTACCAGCTATCGTCACGCTTGTCTTCCATCTTCGGAAAGTGGTTCCATTGTATATATAAGTAGCACGTTCTCAGTTTCATAAGAAGTCCTTCAGAAGACCAAATACGTCACATTTGACCTATTGAACAAAAACTTCAGTTTAAGACACACATCCTGTCAACATTTATTTACATCAAAGGAGTTCTACAATTTTAAGATTTTGTTGAATCGTGAAATCCAAATAAGTGAGCCTTCCCGTAGTCTGAAAAACACTTGAAGAGCAAGTATCCTGTGTCACATTCTTCATTTCCTTTCACACTTTTGCATGCGTCAATCATTTGAAAGAACAGCTTTATTTGAGGATTATCATTGGAAGTTGTTTTTGTCTTGACCGCTTCAACTATATTTGGGTTGATTTCATTGTCAACGATGAAACCGCTAGATTTGAAAACACATGTTAAGTAACACTTGACGTGCTTTGATGCATCCTTCATATCGGTTCCATAAAATAAAGCCAATTCTACGGATTTAACATCGACTTCCTTGACGCAATGTTTTATGATAAGAGGCGCGAATCCTGCAGAGATTGATTGGAGAACCTGTTAAATTTTAGGAAAATAATTAGAAAGCAACTAGTCTTTGGAAAAGTTAACACACCAAGATAAGGACATATCCGACAAGCAGAAGTGGCTTCATGATCGACAGGGAAAAAGACTGAAATGAATTGTGATGAAAGTGGTTTGCTATATAGACAGAGTCATGACACGGATTGTTACACTGATTGCGGGACAAATCATGTTTGACCGATGTGATGAGTATTGTCATGACTTCACATAAGTCATACCCTGCTTAATGCTGGTCATCATAATCCACGGTTGGATTAGCTGATTAGTGCCATAAAATATAGACCGACATTTTGGTCAGTGCTTTTTGACGTGAACACGTGATCTACAAGCCCGAAATCCCCTATGAAATAATGTGTATGGGGCGTGGTAGCTCTTTCTATGGAACAAGAGTGCCCTTATGTTTCTAAGTACGGCCTGAGGTACTGATGACTTCCTTAATCAGTTCCTTCCGTGGTTTACTACACAGTTAATCTGATCGCACAGGCATGAGTAGTGAAACGTGGTCGAAACAATTGACCAGGCACTAATCGCTACTTTTGAATGGAAGTAGGAGCCCCTCTTAGTTCTATGAACAAGCGGATTTACCTTCAGGCCTTAAGCACAGAACCAGCTCCTATCGAACTAAAACAAAAGACCGCTCTGCCAGATTTTTTGGAATGAAGTACGAGCTGTCTTAGGACTTGTTTTATCTTTCGTGGTGTTGGAATACCACGCTGGAACACTCAAGCACAAAAACAGCTCTATTGTACTACCAGCAGATACAACCCTTTTATTATGCTTTCTTCGTCTTTTTAAGAAAGTCGAGTAAGAGCTTCAGTGATAAGGAGCTTAGGTTACCAGCACTCATCACATCAGCCCCAAAAATCTGCCACCTGATACGAGCAAAAGCAGGACAATAACAAAGGAAATTTTCCCTCTCCACAAGCGTCACAGACAGTGGTGTCACTTAAACAAAACACGTTGAGATGTTTGGTAAAGGAGAAATGTCCCGTAATAACGCCAATAAGTTGTTTGCAGTCTTTTCTGCTGAGAGACACCAAGAATGCCGCGAATTTCTTACAGACGTCGGGAAGGATCTGTTTAGTCTGCCTGCATCTTGGAGAGTCATGCCATCTACAGTTGTCCTTGCTTGAAGCCCAACCATCGATGGAAGCCCTAACCGAAGATACGGGTAAACCTAACGTGGGTTCAGGGCCCGAAAAGTTCTCCCCTGAACCTTGCCTGGCAAGCTCAACGGAGACCTCATTTCCGGTAATCCCGCTGTGTCCAGGGACCCAGACAAGTCTAAGCGAAATTTAGTCTTCCAACCGAATTCAAACTAGACCTGCATTCTCGAACTATTTTGGATCTAGTAAGAGGATTGAGCAAGGCCTTAAGCAAAGCCTGACTGTCGCTACAGACGCAGATACTCCGTCCCCTCTACTGGTTTTTCACAATATAGTTTGCAGCCATAAGTATTGCAAAAATCTGCGCTTAGAAGACAGATGCATAAAAACCTAGGGGAAAGTGCAGTCGAATGTTGTCGCCTTCCACAAAAACTCCAGCACCTGAGATCATTAGCTTCGTAAGCCTTTTCACAACCAGATTTCACGCAAGCGGCAGTTTTTCTTGAGAACAGCACTGACCATTCTTATGATCTTACGTTCCACTTGTGACTCAGTGGTTCTTTTGATTGTTTGTTCACAACCGCGTCTCAATACGTTCCCAGCTCTTTCCTTTGAAAAATTATGTACGGCCCATAACAATACCGAAGATAAGAAATCCTAGACAAACCCCACATAGTTACACAAGTTCTGTTTCCATCTGTAAGTCTCGAATTAAAATTAAAATTAATTACCCATGAGAGACGTTCAACATACAATTTACCTATCCGGTACACACTTTCTATGGGTTTTTCCTTGAAACATCCTTTTGTGCCATTGTATGCCAGATGCCCTCATTCTGTCCTCCACACGCAAACAGGCATTCTAGTATGAATGAGAAAATCATAAATCAATTACTCGCTCATTGCTTGGCAGTTTATAGCAACAAGGACCTGTCATATCAGTTTACATCTCATAAATTACAAAAGTACTCTCTCGCACTAACTAATGGCGAATAATGAGCATCGCGTATCTCGCGTACCATCATCCACAAACATACACATGTGATACATCCTTGGGGAGTCATGTAAAAGTCTAGAGAATAAAAAAGATTGCGACGTCTTACAAAGTTGTACATAACATAGGGTGTTGTGGCCCGGTCTCATTGTGCAACAGAGCTTCCTTCCACCATCTCCATGTCCTAGCTCTGACTCGCTTGCATATGTGAATAAGTGTAATTTAGTTGTAAGATAATTTCCATTTGTGTAGAGCTTGTGCTCGTTTGCCAATAAGAAGGATAATTAAATTCTCGTTAATTTTCATTTTGTCTTGTTTTGTTTGAGTTGAGTTTTTCAATGGTGCGGAGGGCGGAGGGGCGAAGGATTACATTTGTCGTGTTGCTGTTTATTGTGAGAAGGAGTGGGGAGAAGCAAAGACTAGAGAAAGTAATAAATATTATTATTTCCTGAGGACTGAGTGGGAGGATATCGGTGGCAGAATGGAAGCATAAATCACGTTTTGTTGTCAAAAGGATACATAGCTTTAAATTCAATTTGAAGGAACAAGTGTTTGGGACAGAGCCCAAGAGCCAAATCCTTAATTAAGTGCTTAACCATCTTCTAAATAGATCCGGTGACTAAGTACTCGTAGTTAATATTGCAAGTGTCATTCTAATTTTGAAAGAATTATTTGCTGTCGAAACAGCTGCCATGCCTCAGCCGTTGACGACTTTTGACTATAGAATTCGGTTTAATTAGAGAGGATAATTCAAAGGCAACATAGCGTGAGTTTATGTTCCTTAAGGTCGACGAGATAACCAAAGAAAAATGATTGCAAGTGGTGCCTTATTTTATTGGACAGACACAAGACTTTATGTCCTTTCAGCAACGATGATTCTAAGCTTCGATTTCTTTACTAAAATGAATCCACTGCGACTTTTGAGGATTCTCCCTTCGTGGCTACCTTTGCCTCTAGCTTAAATGATAGTTTTCAAGTACAGAAAGGCTAACCAAAGTATTCTGGTTGAATATTAAGCCTTTGCCGAGCTATGCCTATGGTCCGGTACCCAACAAAGTTGGAGATGCAATTGCGAAATTCAGGGAAGAGGTATATCTAGATCAAAAGTAAGTCCATTGTGATACTATTGAATGTGCTAGGTATGTGCAAGTTTACAGGCCTATCCTTACCTACGGATGCCTAATCTGGTGGCCTGCAGCAGAGAAAACAACAAATCTCAGGGCACTTACCAAAACACAACAACTGGCATCTTTAGGCACCACTGGCGCTATAAGAACTACCCCAACTGCAGGCCTAGAAACTATTCTCTCTGAGATTCCATTAGACCTCTACCTAAAGGAATCAGCCGCAAAAAGTGGCCTGCGTTTAAAACAATCCAATCTCTGGAAAGCGGGCGACAAGTGCCATAGAAGGATAGCAAGTTGGGTAAAACTAGAAACCAGCTCGGACTACCTCACACCATCTTCTGACTTCAGCCTAATCATAAAAACGGTTTTCCCCTCAAGAGACGAGATGAGAGATGAAGCGCACTCTCATCATGCCGCATCTCCAGAAAACTCTGGACAAAATCAACAAGATAAAAACGAGGCAAATTCTTGCACTAAACAGATCAAACTAAGCTCTCTTCACAGGGATCATCACAGGCCACAACCTACTGGCAGCCCACCGTAGAAGAATGCGTTTAAATACAGACGAGTTATGCAGAGGCTGCGGTAATACAGACGCGGAAGAGAACACAACCCACTTCCTATGCGGACGTCCCAGCCTATATAGAACAAGGAAGACGGTCCTCGGTGAATACCACTTCAACGACCCGGGCGAGCTGTCCAACAAACCACCAAAAGCCATTCTAAAATTCACGACGAATTCAGGATGGTTCAGGGAAGTCGAACGTTCGTAACTGCACTCATCCAGACCCTTCTACTCTTTCTTGGCTTTTCAGAATGGACATTCCACGTCAGAGGAACACAATGGATCCATTAGAGATCCGAGTGAAGACTGCATCACGCGATGCATCCACCTCTTAAACCTACCTACCTAGGTTTGTGCAAGCTTGCAGTGGGTAAGTGACTCTGCGGCCGTGCTCTGTCCATATAATGACACCTCTTTCCTTTCGATCCACATCTCAAAAGCATCGAATGAAGCAGCGATTCGAGAAAGCGGATGGTAGACTGCAAAATCGTCCAGTTACAGCAATGTTCTGGACTCGGTACCAAGTTTCTTGTATAAAGTCCTTCAACAGACTCAATTTTTACCAACGACTTTACAGTAACTCAGACCCTATATCATCAACAAAAATTTCATTTCGAAACTTTCTTGGCCTGCTCTCGCTTGACACAGTTTTAATTTCATTCGTCCCGCTTGCAGAACTCTGCACTCAATCACTTAACATAATCTGTATCCAATATCTAATTTACAAGTTTGCGAACGCCACCATCGGATATTCTTGGGCAAACAGTTTACTTTACCAAATTGCATCCCAATATTATACCACACTATCGTAAACAAGTTATCTGTAGAAGAACTCAAACAGAAGCATCCCTTTGAGACACATACCAACGCCCGAATCCTTTTCCATCTTCATCCACAGTTTGTGCCAACTTCATCTTCTTTTATATAAACTCAACTCAATTAATTTCAAATCAAATAAATTTAAATCTCATACGAGAGAGAGAAAGAGAGGGATGGAGTACCGCTTCTCGTCGTCGTTGTCGCCAACTGGTTTGTTTGTGCCAAAAAGTTTCCCTCTACGGTAAAGCAAACATTGAAAGAGAGGTCCTTTCTAAAATTCAACCACACACTCACATGGGGTGACATATATCGCCGCCTCTCCACAAAGATTAGCAAATGGACTTTTTGCCAAAGTCGTTCTGTTTCCCATTCCCCCATTCCTCACACAAACACACACGTACATAGATCCCTCGTACACTTCCGATGACAGATTTTCAATTTAACCCGTGTGATAGTAGCATTTTCACTAGGACCAAACTTTTAATGGATTTCACATTAGCCGAATAGTTTCGTGTTAAAATACACACACACACACACACACGCATACACACTCGATGAGGGCGAATGGGCATGTTAAGAAGAAACCAAATGTCAAAGAAGGAGCAAAGGAATACGAATTGGAGTGGCAACTTTCTTTTGGGCTTCTGCTTCTTTTTTTTCTTTTTTTTTGAACTGTCGAACTTTGAAGTGACAAAAAAAATGTTCCTTCAAAAAGGAATAGAGAGGATAAAATGGTATCCAAATCCCGATTTGGAGGTCTTATCTCTAGTTGCAGCTGCACTATTGGACTTTTGCGCTTTGCTACAAGTACAAGTCATCGATGCTTTGTCACTTTGTAGCTTGTTCTCTTCTTATGCGAATGCAAGTTCTTATCTTGTGCAAGTCCTTGAAGGCAAGTCGTCGAAGTTGTAGCAATTGTAACAATGCCGAAGGGGCCCTAAAACTGAACTATTTCTGTGAAACATTCCCTTTGCTTTTATCCCTCCCTTGGTCTGTCATTTTGTTTGCAAAAACTATTTAAGGAAATTAGATAAACTGTTTGCTGAGATGTCATTTGAACGAAGAAAGAAAAAAAAAAAAAGGACATCGAGGTGGCGCACAGGGAGCGCATTGAGGATTCAACTAAAAAGTTTTGACTTCAAACAAAACTTTTACACAGTTTCTCTGTCTCTTTCTGGGTGTGTGTAGGTGAGTGTACTATTGCTACTTTATATTTTTTAAGTGCTACGTGGTAAGGAGAACGACCGTTCTGTTTTATTTTTTTATCCTAGAACTCCTCTCTCTCTCGCTGTCGCTGAGACATCACCAATGGGATAAGTTATTTAAAAATGACAACTTTTCCTCTTCTTCTGTGACTTTTATGACGTCCAAAAGTTTCCAAAAGGGAGAAGTTATATATTTTTTTGTTAAGAGTTTTTTTTTTTTTGTATTTTTGACGTTTTTTTTTTATATTTTGAAGTGTTTTCTTGTGCACTGCACAGTTGTGGGAGATAAGAAGACAGAAAATGGTTTTATCGTCCTTCTGAGGGATAGCTTTGGGAGCAGTTAAATCATTTGAGATGATGTTTGAATTGCTAGAAGTTTTGTTGGTAGAAGATAGACTGTATTTTATAGAATGTCAAAGTTACAAGGGAAATATTTGAACCAACAAAAATCCTTAGAGCTTTAAGCTACAATTTCAAAGTTTATTTATAAATGTGTTGCTCTTGACCATTTACCCTTCTAAGTTTGGTTCAATTTTGATTGAATGTTTGAAAAAGGGGAAACCTTCATACAAATATTTCCGCATAAGGTAGTCTCTGATGGATGGAAGTAAAGGGTCTTCCAATAAGGGCTTCCGAAATTTGACAACTGATAGCGGCCATGTTGTTAAAACTGCATCTGTCAAATTGGCAATCATTTATTCCGTCTGTTTTACCAACTCACCATGGACGGATATAGCGTTCAACAACACGTGCAAAATAGGTGTTCTGTTCGGGCAACGTTCCGCGCGCTTCGCCCATTTTACGGTCGCCATAATCGTTCTTCCGAGAGGACTATTCGCAGTGTAAAAAATTTGACTCCACTGGTTCAGTAAACGATCAACCAACACCCAAACGTCGACTAAAGGCAAGATCTGCCGAAAACATCGCCGCTGTCCGTGAGAGTGTGCAGAAGAATTCGAGGCAGTCAATTTCGCGTCGCTCACAAGAACTCGGCTTTTCGCAGACCACAACTTGGCGAATATTGAGTCGTGACTTGGGCCTGCACCCATACAAAATTCAACTGACCCAGGAGTTGAAGGTAAACGACCATAGACAATGACATGTGTTTGCTGAATGGTCTCTGGAGCAGTTGGAAACTGACCCCAATTCAGCGATGAGGCCCATTTCTGGATGAATGGGTACGTCAATAAACAAAAGTGTCGAATTTGGGACGATACCAATCCACATGAGATCCAAGAGCGTCCAATGACGCTGGCGGCGTCATCGGTCCATATTTCATTGAGAACGACGTTCGCCAACGCTATAGGTCGATGATTACCAACTTCTTCTGGCCTGAATTGGATGATATGGACACCAACGACATGTGGTTTCAACAGGACGGCGCTACGTGCCAAACAGCTCACGCCACATTGGAAATTCTGCACGAGCGATTCGAGGGCATGATCATCTCATACGGAGGTGATGTGAACTGGCCACCGAGATCGTG
This sequence comes from Criorhina ranunculi, assembly GCA_951813785.1. Taxonomy (NCBI): domain Eukaryota; kingdom Metazoa; phylum Arthropoda; class Insecta; order Diptera; family Syrphidae; genus Criorhina; species Criorhina ranunculi. Next base: position 4,149,788 of record OX638383.1, read on the forward strand.
CGATTTGACCCCGTTCGACTTTTTCTTGTGGGGTTTTCTGAAGTCGCAGGTCTATGCGAATAAGCTTCAAACCACAGCGGCCCTCAAAGCCAACATAACCCATACCATCGGTCAAATTCAGCTTGACTTATGCGCCAGACTCATGGAAAATTGGACATTTCGGCTGCGCGCCACCCAGAGAAGCCGCGGGGAACATTTGAACGATGTTATATCTCACACAAACTTTGTTTTATTTAAATAGGAAGTGCTGAATGAAAGACCCTTTAGATACGACAAGATAGAGGCAGACTGATCAGATTCAGCAAAGAAGTCGGATTCATCGTTACAATGCAAGGCATCAGCTGCATCTCCCAATAAACATGTATTCAGACTCGGCCTGGCAGAATCCATAACCTGTTGCAACTCCGAGGAAGAGGATCTAAAGCACTTCATCTGTTAACCCCTATCTCCAGGAATATTGCGACAGAGAATCCCGCAGCTCCAGTAAAGCCTTGGTGAAAAGAACAAGCTTACTTTCTTAAATTTTGAATTTTTAAAATGAACAGTCTTATCACGTGACATTGATTCCTGAAATTTCTTTCAAATGATTATTTGAGCCGCATGACTTGAGACAAATGGGATCTGGGAGCAGAACTTTTTCTGTTTGTAGACTTCTAGATGTTCCCGTCACCCATACAAAAGTCTTAAAGCGCATTTTTGCATTCCATCGACTCCTAACGCATTGAAGGAGAGATACATCGATGACTTATGCACTCATTTGAAGACCTCATTTCTTATCAGTTCAGGCACTTGACCCCAGCATATGCGATTCAAAGACCATTCACATTCAGATAGAATTTTTAGAAGTCCAAGGGGTGCAAAACAGAATTAAACATTCGAATGAGTTCACCATAAAACACGCGTCAGTTGATAATGAAAATGGAAACCATCCAACCGACTAATGGTTTATTTTTTTCGTCAAAATAAATTCCAAACACTTAATTCGAATGGCTAATGGCCAATGTGGCTCCTAATCGTTGACCAATTTCCTCCTTATCGAACGGAAAAATCTTCAAATTTCAAAAATATAAAACCACTGCCAAGGTGAACCATAATTCATTCAACATTCCAGATTCAGACGTAATTTTCAGTAACACTTTGAGAGACAATGTCAATTCCCGGTGCGCTATCTATCGTGATCCTCCTCTTAGCACATGAGGCATTCGTAAGTACTAATTGAACTAAAAACTTTCAAAGAACTCCCTTATTCTCCTGTCAGACCCGTCACGCAACGCTCAACATCAGCGTCAACCTCTCGGCTCATCTCTCCGACGATAACAACCAACTCAACGAAGAAATTGTTCGCATTTGTATGAAGGAAACTCAACTCTCCATGGCCGAACTGGAAAAGTTCAAGACCAATGAGATCCTTGATAGCGAAGCTGATGAATCGACACAATGCTTCGCCCATTGTCTCTACGAGCAGATGGGTGTGATGAAACATGGGGTCTTCGTTGACAACGATGACACTCAAAAGCTGGTCATGGATATCGGGAATCCAGAGTTTACAGTTTGTCGCTCAATCCGTGGCAACAACAAGTGTGACACAGCTTACAAAATCCATCAGTGCATCCAAAAGGTGAAGTACGGTGCTCGTGACCAGCCTCAACCGATGATTTCTGACGCAAATAATAATCGCAGTGGCGACGATGACGATGATTCCACTGACAACCAAAATGAACAGTAAACCTATTAAGTGGGCACGAGAGTTAAAAACAATCTTTAATATTTTTTTTCATTTTTTCTCGTGACAATAATAACACAGCGATATAAAATCTAACAAATAATTTGCAGGTTGTTGTTCTTAATTTTATTTAATTCTCATGGAATGGAAAAACAATAAATTAAACTAATTGCATGCGGAATAGGTTGCGGTATGCATTTTTATCGTTTAAATCTTTGATTTGCTGGGGGGTTGATGTATCTAGTCTTTGGACTAAGTAAGCGCATTAAGTCGATTGTTTTCCATACGTGAATGTAATAGGAATGTTTAGTATAATGCGCCACCGTGTCGACTTATAATTGAATTCTAAGGGGAATAACTTTTGAATAACTTATACATTTTTGCCCTATGACTGGGATGTTTTGTAGCTGTTAATATGACTATTAGGTACATATTGCAGAAGGCTTCAAGTTTTGTATGCGTTTGATGTGCGTTTTGATGTCAAAAAGGATTTAGACAAGGGAATGCGCTGCCATCAATTTTAAGAGAATAGTGCAAAACTCACGCCTCAACACAAGAGGCACAATCTTTCAAAACTCCGTCCGATTACTCGCATTCGCCGATGATATTGACATAATCGACAGAAAGCAGCGTGATGCCAGTGGCGCTTTAATGAGTACTGAGACGGAAGCGGCGAAGATGGGTTTAACGGTCAATGAGGGCATGACCAAGTATATAAGGACACTTAACACTGAGGTCTCGGATAGAAAGTCACCCTCGACAGATATAACTTTGAGGTAGCTAGGGACTTTGTCTACCTAGGCTCCGCTATCAGTTCGGACAACGACACCAGCGCTGAGATCAAACGAAGAATGATTCTTGCCAATCGCTGCTTCTTTGGGCTAAGAAGGCAATTGACAAACAAAACCCTCTCCCTGCGCTCTACGACGCAGAGGCATGGACTTTATCAAAAATGGACAAGGGGTCTCTTGGCTGCTTTGAGAGGAACATTTTTCGAGTGATTTTCGGTCCCGTCTGCAAAGATGATGAGTGGAGGAGAAGATACAATGACGAACTGTACCGGCTGTTCAGGAACAGGGACAAGGTGGCTAGGTCATGTAGAGCGAATGGACACCAATGCTCCGGTTCGAAAAATCTTCGAATCCACCCCCGAGGGACAGCGCAGTAGAGGAAGATTGCAACTCAGGTGGCACACACAAGTTGAAGAGGACTTCAACTAAATTAGCGTGCGAAACTGGAGGCAGCTAGCTAAAGATCGAGCTGGCTGGAGACGCTTGTTGGTTGAGGCCCACGTCCAACCCGGACTGTAGTAAGATAAGTTAGTAAGTAAGATATGTTTTGAGAGACTTATATCATTGCAGTACCACCTTTGCCAGTAGCCGCTGGTTTACAAAGTTTCGCCGTTAAGCATTCTTTTGAGAGATAGGATTTCTTATTCTTATCCATGGCCAACATATTTTGAGACATTCCTTAGTTTTCTTCGACTGAAGGTTCTCCATTGTATGTGGTCCAACTAGTGCTATAGATGACGTGATCCAGCTAGCAATATGCAAATTCCTTCCCACGCTGGAAATCATTCTGAACTGCAAAATGTCCTGTAACCCACAGATTAACAAAAATTTAAACAGAGCCACCGTATCACTATGAACCTGTCCTCAATTTTGGGAGAAAAAATAGTGAGAACAACCTAAAATAATAGTCTGGCTATACGCATTGATTGTCGGCGCAATAATCTCAGATGGCAGCGTGGTCTGGTGTCAGTGGACAAAGACCAATGACTAATAGTGCGTCCAACGCTGCATGTTAGAATGCCTTCGCACCACTCCAAACGTCATCGGGGGGTCCACCATCATTACAAACATTTTCACCAAAGCAACTTTCACCCAAGGTCCTAGGTCACTCTTATCCTTGCTTGAGCTATCGGAGCACGAGATAATTTTCAGCATTTTTCAAGACGACATGCTTCATAAATTATTCGCTTCAACAAAAACTCATCAATAGTAATCCTAACTGAAACTTCAAGGGGCCAACAAATTCCTACACCGCATGAATCTCAGGACCCCGAAAAGTTCCTTGAAAATCTCGTGTCTGTGCCTGCCTGGGCACAATAGGAAGAACAATCCTCCCAAACAGATAACCATCTTCTTTGGTTAAGTGACACTTTGATGAAATATCAACTCACTATCTACTTACACGCCATCTAGTGTACACTTTCTTTATACCAGTTTTTACAAACTCAACAGCTATAGACTAGATTAAAAATATAATTGCCCTCTAAAGACACCTAAATGTTGTCAATTCATATCCTAATTTACAACTATATTCGTACAATATCCTCCATTATTAGTTATACTTAAAATTAAGGACCACTTAACGTCTGTAATAGATACAAGTACCATATACTAAAGTACAATCATTTCTCAAAACGAAAAGAAAAAAATGAACAAAAGGTTAAAGCAAGGAAGAAAAAAAAAATCAAAAGAATTCCAATCCTTTCACTCGCCGCAAATGTCGTACTTCATTATCCTAAAGGCTGTTGTTGAAAAACATGGAGAAAAACTCTAGAAAATCCTTTAAAAAAAAAAAAAAAACTGTATCCCAGTGTTCAACGTGTGTTCGCACCAAAAAAAGAAAAATCCTTGCCTATGATGCAGATGTGCCAGAGATGAGAGAATGAAAAGATGAAATGCTGTACAGAAAATGAAGGAATAGGAAGAAAGGGGGTGTAAAAAAAGAAAAAAATGGAAAACCACAGCAATTAAGAATCCTTAACGCCACATTATAAATCCTGCTTAAGAGTGTTTGCTTGCTAGTTAACTATTCCTTTTTTTTCACAACACACATGCTTCACTCTCGTGCTGGCAAGAGCAAGGATGTGAAAAATTACGTCTAGACACTTGAAATGGTACAAGAGGTTACCACGGATGTGTATATACATAAGTTTTAAAATTAACAGCAGAAGTGGGAGTAGAAAGAAAAAAAAACCCTTTAAATGCCACCTACTCTGATGAAGGATTCGCAAGTAGCGGAAGTGGGTAATAACAATCACATGTTGGAAAGGACGTACTCTTACAAAGAAAAGAACATAAATGGTTGACATTAACGAAATGAGTAATTATAGAGGAGTACGTACATACATATGTCGGTGAGTTGATATAGGATCGCATGATAGCACTGGACTATAATTTATGCTGAAAACATTGGAAAAAAAAGTATCATTACGAGGAGGTAAGATGTAAGATGTGAGGACATTTCAACATAGATTCTCCTGACTATCTTCAAATGGTCGAATTGCCAATCACACATTTCAACGTGCTTATAAATGCGAGGCATGCATCTAAAATTCTGATTGTGCAAACGTCTTGTGGTAGCTCAATTCAGAGCTCGAATGTCCAACGAAGAGAAGCTGCGAACGCTTTAGAAAGAAAGATTTGACTACCTTGGGGTGGTCGGAGACTGCAACTGAGTAAGAGCGACTCTCTTCTGTGAAATTGTCTTCCTTTGACGCCATCACACAGTGGACCTAGCATCTCAACATCAACAAGGAGCTAGCCGAATCCACCTTGGGAGTCCAATGGCAATGTTAGCAAATACCGGAAAGAAGTGGGAAGAGCATCGAGCCAGAAGAAGAGAGGAGAAGAAAGATGAAAAGGACATAAGCAGTCTCTTAGCTCGAGGAAATCAAAGAATTGTGCGACAGAAAAAACATTTGCCAGTTCTAGGAAGACCAAGCAATTGGCACTCGGGTTCAAGGACGGATCGCAGGCTCATCCAAAAGTGAGAGAAACCTCGTCACCGATACACAGGGAATTGTAGCCATTTTAATCAGTTAATAAATGAAAGAGTGCCCATCTCCAGGCAACGAAGAAGGAGTCACCCCTCCACTTATAAAGAAGATGTCGGAGCTACTAAAAACCTAAAGAATAGTAAAGCAGCCGGCTGGTTGAGCCCTAGATCCACCTTCGACTGTAGCGCCATCGTAAGGTTAGAAGCGGAGTTAATCCTTAACGCATCATTTCATGACTAACATCATAGTTCGAGGGTCAACATTACAAAGAAAAGCAACTTAAATTGTGAACACCTAATGGGACATCCTTCAAACCTTCCAATTGAATAAATTTCACAACAAATTGAATATTTAATTTACAAATAAAAAGTTTGTAATCAAATCCATTAAAAAAAATCGAATAAAAAATGTTAAACTCAAAAAAAAAAAGAAGAAACAAGGACATTTTTTTACACTCCAGTCCCACTCAATCCATGTAAATCCTAATCCTTTTTGGAATAAAATACGATAAAACAAAACCACCCACACCACGCACAATGCACACGTTCTCTCTTCCTTTCTCTTCTCACTCTTCGTGTACAGATTTCGGTGAAAAAAAAAACTGACTTGATAGAAATCTAAAAATATCCTTCCGCATCCAACACAATCTAAAAATGACGACAGATGGCCAAACTCGCGTACACATTACAAAACATCACATGAAAAAAAAAATAAAAATGCAAACAAGAGTGAGACTAAAAGACAAAAGAAAAGAACCGAAGAAGTGGGGAAGGAAAGAAAGAAAGAAGAAACTTGCCAAAGACTTATTGAAGTAAAGTTCGAATTAACCAGGCAAATCCAAATTGAAAAGTGATCACCAATGACAAGGACAAGGACGAAGACGACAATGGTGCCGTTTGTGTGAAGAAAAAAAAAGAAATTATACATTTTCAATTGGAATATCTAGTGAAAGGAAATCAAATTCCATTTGCTTGGTGCAGGGCAAAAGTGTACTCGTAGTCTTGTGACATCTTAAGGATCCGAAAGGCATCTGTCAAAAAGAGTGAAGACAAAAAGGGAAACCTTTCGAAGTCCTGTTCGGGAATTGGTGAATGTTCGATGTTTCTCAAAGAAAACACTGTGGGTATGGTAAGGGGAATTCTAGGACGTCTAGACAAAATTCTACTTAGCCTTCGCTGTTGCTATGTTCATCTCAACTTTTACTTTTCTATCATATGTGTACTTTCAGGAGATCGATGGGAACTACTACTGCGACTACGAGAATATCTGGTTTTGACACTGACCGGTAGGAACTCGCCACGCAGAGAGCCTCTCGGTGAGGTGTTAAAGTCGATTTCAGTACGAAACCTGAAAGAGAAGACTACAGTTTTAGGCCTATCAACCTTCATACTGAAAAGTTAACAACACGTCAATGTCCAAGAACGTTCTGTAAAACTTGCCATCTGAGGTCTGTTGTAATACACTAGCTATGGGTCGGTGTGCTGACAAAGGACACCGTTGGTATCACTCCTTGATCCCTTGTTTCAATTCCTTAAAACAGATTTTTCGGCAAGAATGCCAAGACAGGACATCTGCATCAACCAACAAGGATTACCAGTCAACTCAACCATTAGTTAGCTGCGATCAGTTTTGCACCCTGAGTTAGTTGAGATCCCTTCTTCAAATGTGCGCATCACCTCAGCCGCAGCTTTCCTCTACTGTACGATAGAATCCTTTTCGGGTCGGAACGGTGGTTTCCAGCCGTTTTATATACACGTCCCAGCTACCTTCGTCGTTCAATCTTGCAGGCTTTGTCATGAGACACTGTAAACTCTGTAACAACTTAGAAAGTTAGGTCTAAGAAGCAACGGGACAAGTAGATACAGCGAAGAAACCGAGGAAGCTCCAGATGGCATCCCTAGAAACTGTGGAACATGCAGGGAGCAGGTGAGATTTTGTATCTCTAGAACCAATACAGGTTCTTCATTTAAGTTGGACGAGCTGCTTTACCACTAGCACAGCCTCGGCTGGAATCAGGGGGAAATTACGCCGAAAGTCTTTATACGTCCTTTGCCGTAGATGATATCTTGTAAGCGATCTAGTTGGAACCGTTTAGAGACTTTTGAGGATCGGAAAAAAGATCATAATTCAATGTAGCTATGGTTTCAGTTATGTCAAACATTTTGCAATCTATTACCAAGGACACAACTCCACTTAAGATCAACAACGACCCCTCTGTGCAATGCCATCTTTCAAATTGGAGCCTTGCTCTTACTTCATTTCGTTCGGGGTCGCTGTCATTGTTTTAATAAAACAGACATCCCTTCACTAGAAAATACACACATCGTCACGGCCAACCACCCCAAAAACTCCACATGTGACACCCAAAGCGACACAAGAAGAACTTGGAAAATGACTTTCTGCTGTCATTCTAAGGATAAAAAGATTACAACTAGAAGGGAATAATAGGATTTTTATGCCACTTCTAGTGAGAGCCATACCAAAAGAGCAATGGCGACGAAATCGAAGAAGAATGACAATAAAAGAAAACGAGAAGAAATGAAGGCGAAAAAACCTCTCCCGACAAAGTTGACAATCAAAACGAAATTAAGTTTCACTCGTAGGAAGAGCCCATACCACCCCAAAAAAAAAACGTCCTTTTGCTTCGCCCTTTAACGCCCATCCATTCGATAGATGACATTTGGTTTATGTTCGGTCTTGAGTTTTATTTTCCATTTTATTTGCTTTTGTCTTTATCCCTCGGTCTTTTGTAGGCCAGTCAAAGGACGAAGATAATCACAAAAGACAAAAACCTTGCAGACCATAGTTCGTCCTTAATATGTGTGTTCGAATGATAATGATATGAACCCAAAATTTGACACTTGTCCTTTTTGGTATGTAATACGTTTCTTGTTGTTTCTACAGAGAGGGACTAGGTTTCCCAAACCATATGGCCTCGGTTGATAGTTAATTTGGATGAAACAAGAAAATCTTGGAATTTCATTAGATAATCCTGACGGCTTACAAATGGGAGTAACAGAGAGAGGGAGAGATAGATAGAGAGGAAGAGGGATCATCGGCGACATAATATGGTAAGATGGAGTGGGGATATGTCAGGTCCCTTCCTTTGCTTCATTTTGTGGTTGAGATGGGTGGGGCGGGGGGTTGTCGGTGAATCAAGATTGAAAAGAATGTGTGTTGGGATTCGTTATAGTGGTCAACCATCAGTGGAGCTGAAGGTGACCAAAATGGGATAATTTCGACAGAGTAGGCGTTGGAAAGGTAATTTTCATTTGTCATTAGTTAAGAGCATTATATTATTAGTGAACGCATTATAAATTAAAGGACATTGTCAAACGACAGCTGTAATAGAGGATTTAGGAAACAAGGCAACCTTAGTCGAATTTGTTGATTGACTACCGTGATGACTATTCACGTCATTCTTTGGAACTATCTTTAATGGATCACCAGACCGAGGACAAGGCTGACGACCTCTTGACAATACAGTAGTTTAAAGTTACAACAGCTCCTTTTTCCTTAATTTCAGACGGATCTCACACTGGTCTTCCATATTGAAGCAGACCTACGAAATATGATGCTCACTGTTTTATTGGATTCTTCCAGCTAGCATTCTAATCGACTCATCAGTTTCCGGACACATCTCTTGTAAGGCCTTGCATTGTGTCGATTGAACGTCCAGCAGACACAACCATAAGTGGTATGACTCTCCAGGATGTTGGCGCATCAAACAAATGCTTTTCGATGTCTGTAAGAAGATTGTGGAATCCATGCATTTTTTAGCCCTCGGACGAGTTGCAGGAACTCTTCTTGCGTGTTTGGCCTGACTAAGCTCACATCAGGTGGCTGTTTCTTTCGGCTGATGTTGTAGGTGATGACAACCTTAGAACTTTATCTTTAAACAAGGGTCAGCTTTGAAATTTATAGGTTCAGAACCATTCACTGCTCTTGACAGGGAACTGATAGCCAATACGATCGAGAAAAGAGACACAACTACCATGGCAGATGATAGATGCCATTAGACAGTCATAGTCAAGAAGATATGAACCAAAATCTGTATACAATAGCTAAATCCTTTTTATTTAAGTCCAACTTTTCGTTTAAGGCAAAAACGCTTAAAGAATCCTCCGCGTGATCTAATTCCTTTGTCATTCCTTTCACAGTCCACATCCACACTAAACATCCTGTTTCTCGTCGATGTTTGCCCAATTGATTTGGGAATTTCTTTTTCAATTCCATCACATCAAACATTGCTCACAGAAAATCCATTCCATCAACGAACGCAACCATTGAAAGATTTGTTTAATTTCCGGACACCGTAAAAAAACATAAGACGGGAACTCGGATACGTATCTTGCACAACGACTTAAGTGTCTGAGTGCCAAACACTTATCAGCATCTGTCAACTACCAGTAACTGAGTCCTTGAACAGAGATATACACTATTTCTCCAATTCTAGCTGCGCAATGAAGAGTGCAATTGTCTCCATCAACATTCTACTTTCAATCTGTCACCGACAGAAGTAACTTGCATGCCTTGTAGAATATTCTAAAAAAGTGTTACCATTCGAAAATGGAAGCCCAAGTGCCGAGCAACACTGGGCACTGAAAGTAAACAAATACGATTGAGTGCATTGTTCTCCACTTGAGTGGTCGAGTGCATGGGTTAGCGGGATGGAAAAATCCTTCACTTTTCAAAAGAACACATGTTTTCCAATGACAAATGAGAGCTTTGCTTTTCTGTTGATTCTGGAAGATCTGGCAGATTGTTTGGGAAGCACAAAACAAAAAAAACTGCATTTAGATGTGTTTGGTGTCCACAACCATCAGCCGAGCATCTGCATCTAACAATCCTTTAGTCACAGGTCGGGTGCCACCTTTGCCAACCCCCTAAATTCACCGTAAACTTGGTAACTGCTGAGTTAGTGGGTACCGTCCCGTGTACAACATGATATCCAGGAGAGAGTAAAACAATTGAAATGGATTTTCAAGATGAGAGTGAACAAACACACCGGCTAAGCAAATATTGAGGAAAAATAAATTAAAAGCAAATAAGAATCGCTTTACTCTTCCCTCGCTCGCTCGGTGGTGTTATCCTGGCCAAGAGCAGGAACACCCTCATCATGAGATGCTTTTTTGAGTTACGAGTACGTGCAGTCTCGGCTCATCATCGTCAACAGCAGAAGGAGTAGCTTGATACCTGATGTGCTGGTTATGTCCTCGTTCTCCTTATCGTCATCGTTGTCGTTGTCGTTGTCATTCCCGTTTGTCGTTCATCCGCTTTCACTTTTTGTGGTTTACTGTTTTGTTTGTAAGGACATCACTGAAGCTATCAGACATCTATCTGCGACATCCATTAAATCAGAATCCACTTTATTAATGTTTAATTAAAACATCAAGTAAAAGGTTCAAAAGCAAAGAATCGGTTGTCGTATGTCCTTTAGGTTTTAAGTTTACCTCCGGAGATGAGGTTGGTGTGCGCTATTTGCTATGTCCTCCTGTTTACTGTCGACAATTTGTCGTTTACATTCATGTTTCGCTTTAATCGAGTTTTAAATTAATTTGGTTAGGGACACGTGTCATTTGAGGGCTTTAGATTTCGTAGTCCTTTTTTTGGATTGGTGGTACTTTTTTATGTTGAAGGATTAGATGTGTTTACATTCGAGTAGAAGGATTGAAATTCAACTCTTTTTTCTATCGGATCACTTCATGGTACTTGGAGGGTGTCTATTTGATGGCTACGGAGGGGCTGCTCTTTAAACATCAAATAGTGCTCTCTTGGTGTTGTTTGAACCTGCAATCCTGTGAATCAGAAAAGGTATGTGAACTCAATTGAGTCCTTTTAAGCAAGATTAGCTTACTTCATAGTGGCCCTGCTAAACTCATTCGCTTATGACGATGGAGAACGACCACTACTTTGCAAGATCGGAAGGGGTACCACCAAAAGCTCCAATGTCACTTGTGATTTTAGTTAAGACGACGCCCTGTCAAGCAGTTCTTTCAAACAGTCTTCAAAGGCCAGCATATCAAGGCCTATTTCCTACAAGTCAGTATAACTTTTGGTCTCAGTAAAAATAGACAAACAAATGCTCTACCTCTGACCAGGCAACGACAAACCCCTGAAAGTATACATAATTTCTCACTTTTTTCCTTTGAAGTCGACAATTAAACGCTAAGATCCTTTCTAGTCGAGCGAACAATACAACATTCACAACGCGAATGGTTGCGAGAAGCTAGGTCCTAGTTTTCTACGAGCTGTTGCACTAAATATTTGAATATAGGCGTGATGTGTAGATGCTCTACGGGAACAGGACATATGTACGAGTAGGTATGGAGAGCCCCTCCAAGATCCATGTCGTATCGAAATGGACCTATCATTGGTCTTAGTGTATTCGCTCGAGCTGACATACACTTTAACCTAACCTAGCCTTAAGTAAGTACAAGTAAATAGACCATTTCGTGTCCAATTCGTTTTCAAATTTTGAATAGTTTTGCAATATGGCACGTCTTTTCATAGCTGCACCTGTGCAACCTTCTCAGTCAAAAAGGGATTCCATGCTTTTCTGATAAAATGCCCAACTCACGTATTTGTGAAATTGCACGCTCTTCATACAAAGTACACTTTTCCATTTAAATTCCATTCTTATCGAGTTCTGTTTTAATGAGTTGCCCCGTGCACAAAGCGCACATCAAGCAAGGACCTCCATACACTCATTATTGCCAACGAATAGAAATTAAAAAAATAAATAAAAATTCAAAATTATCATAATAACGCACCCATTTCGTCCTCCACCTCCTGCAAATTTTTCAAAGCACTCTACATAGAACCCAAACTGATTATATGCACACACGCTGTTGTCATAATTGTTTGTTATCCTTGCATTGTGTATTATTGCTACGCGACGTTGTTGTTCGGTTCTACTGAGATAAACCATACAATCACCGAGAAAATTCCTCTCTTTATGCATTTAATTGACGCAATTCGCTAAGGATAATGCACTCTCTCTCCCATAATCCAATGAATGAATGAGAATGCATAGTATAAGCTCTGCCACACAACTAAATGCCATTAAGCCAAAGTAATGCACCACAACCTCTGTCTCTCTCTCTCTCTCTCTTTACATCTGATTATGTGTGTTTTCATGAATTAAGCTTTTTCTGATGGTGATGGCGGCGAGGACATGGACGCGAACAAAAAAGAATCAAAAATGAAGGTCCGAGCAATGTCTCGTGATATTCTCGCGGCGGTAATATATTCCCATCGTGACCATAAATTATTTATGTGGAAATCCTGTGAGATAAGGATTTTTCATGGGGGTTAGCGAAAGGGAAGCATATTATGAAACCATGCAATGCGGTACAAGGATTTCACATAGTGTGTGACCAGTTCAATAAATAGAAGATAATATGACTATGACCGCAGTGTCCTTTCAGTATAAATTGTGAGAAGTTCTGGGGAAAAAAAAGATCCCCAGCAATTAAGGATCTACAAACTTTTTTTTAAACTCAATTTGAGCCGCAAAATCTGGGACAAATTGTCCCCAATTTACTGTGAAATGTCCTTAATTCATTTGGGACTTTCGACCAAAATTTGCGGCCAAATTCAGTGTTACCTGCCTCCAAAAGCATCGTCAATTATCTTTGAAACCAATCAGGACACCATTGAAAAATCAACGTGAAACCAAATTACAAATGACTCACCAGCGTCCTGTCCCCTAAAATTTATCATTGTCCTGCATTACAAATGTCTCCAAATGAGATTGTCCCCCCACACACAGTAAACAAACACCAAACAGACGTTTGAAAGTCGTCTCCCTGTTCGTTTGAAAGTTTCAAATAGCAGATTTCCCAATTGGCACACGCAGAAGGACATCCACATAGACATGGTGGGTGGAGTGTCAATGGAACTTGTATAAACGGTTAAAACCGAAAATCCAATTAACAAATCATTAAACATTCATTAAGCGGCAAATAAAGTCACCATTACCACACAGAACAACTCCCAGAAAGGATTATAGCTGATTTGCTTTGCCAGGACATGTGAAGTGGTTACAAGGGAGAAATTTTTGATTGTTTACGTTTCAACTGAGTCAAATGGCGCAGTTTCTCTTCCTCTTTTTACTTTTTTTCTCTGTGAAACAGGATACTCTCTCTGTGTGTGTGAGCAACGCACGGCTTAAGGACATTCAACATACAGGTTAAGTGGATTCGCATTGCTGTTGCGTTTTGGCTTTTGTGATGGTTATTTGCGCTTGAAATTCGTAGCTTTTTCCGTTCTCCTTTGTTGCGACGACGGAGAGCAAGGCGAACAGCGAAACAAATTCCTCAGTGGATTATTAATTAATGGAAGAGTCCTTTGGTATTGAGCTTGTTTACTAATGGGGGCGCGGCATTTGTTCGTGTGCCAATCTGGTTGATCCATTGTTGCAATGAAATTACGCAGAACCAAGTGAAGTTGTTTGTTATTAATTGAATTTTAAATCGACTCAAGGATTCTTTTGTCGAAGATTTCTTTTGTAAATTCAAGTAAACAAATGTGACTTTGAATCGAACGCTATAGTGGGGCGGGCAATTGGTCTCATAAATCATTGGAATGGCTTTAGCCTATCGCGGCGATGAAAGATTTAGAGTTTAATTCAATTTTAAATGTTTATGGTTCAAGGGAAGTCTTAGCTTATGAAGACGAATGAATTAGATGGATACAACAACTGGATTGGAAAGCAAGGACTTGACGTAAAGGGTGGTCTTCAGTCCGAAGTTATAACCGAAAAATATGACACACGAGATGGACAATTCTTAGCTCGACTTGGCAAAATAATTAAATTCCTACCCACCATTTCGGAACTAAAGGGTCTTCCAATAGGGACTTCCGAACTTTGACAGTTGATAGCGGCCATATTGTTGAAGCTACATCTGTCGAATTGGCTGTCATTTAATCAGTCTGTTTTGCCAAATCACCATGCAGCAAGTGCAAATAATAAATTTTTTTCATCAAAATGGGTGTTCTGTTCGGGCAACGTTCCGCGCGCTTCGCCCATTTTACGGTCGCAATACTCGTCCTTCCGAGAGGATTATACGCAATGCGGTGGATGAGTCCACTTGTTCAGTAAACGATCAACCAACACCCGTACGCCGACGAAACGCAAGATCTGCCGAAAACATCGCCACTGTCCGTGAGAGTGTGCAGGCGAATCCGAGGCAGTCGATTTCGCGTCGCTCACAAGAACTCGGCCTTTCGCGGACCACAACTTGGCGAATTTTGCGTCGTGATTTGGGCCTGCACCCATACAAAATTCAACTGACCCAGGAGCTAAAGGTAAACGACCATAGACAACGACGTGTGCTCGCTGAATGGGCTCTGGAGCAGTTGGAAACTGACCCTAACTCAGCTATGAGGCCCATTTCTGGATGAATGGGTAAGTCAACAAACAAAATTGTCGAATTTGGGACGATATCAATCATGAGATCCAAGAGCGTCCAATTCATTCCGAAAAAGTCACTGTTTGGTGTGGATTTTGGGCTGACGTTGGCGAGCGCTATAGGTCGATGATTACCATTTTCTTTTGGCCGGATTGGATGATATGGACACCAACGACATGAGGTTTCAACAGGAAGGCGCTACGGGCCACACAGCTCACGAAACATTGAAAATTCTGCACGAGCGATTCGATGGCATGGACATCTGTCATCTCACGTGAAGGTGATGTGAACTGGCCACCGAGATCGTCCGATTTAACCCCATTCGACTTTTCCTTGTGGGGTTTTCTGAAGTCGCAGGTCTATGCGAATAAGCCACAAACCACAGCGGTCCTCAAAGCCAACATAACCCATGCCATCGGTCAAATTCAGCTAGAGTCATGGAAAATCGGACCTTTCGGATGCGCGCCACCCAGAGAAGCCGCGGCGGACATTTGAACGATGTTATATTCCATACATAACGGCATCGATAGGCCTTTCAAACGCATGAAAAATGTTGACGATATCTCACACACATTTTGTTTAATTTAAATTTAAAGATAGGAAGCGCTTAATGAAATACCTATTACAATCATTCGGACTGTTCGAGCTCACGCACAGATGGCCCAAGACGTGATTGATGAATGAACTCTCGGCCAATCCTCTCAATTCTCAGGTTGTTCTTTTCACGAGATATAGAATCAAGTCCAGTCTGATTAGATAGACTGACATCACCTCAGTGCTTCTTGAAAGAGAACTAAGTCCCTCCGTAAGCTGGTTGCCCCACAGTGATCACAGTCAAAACATCTATCCAATGATGGTTAGATCAAACAGAATTATGGTCACCACTACTCTTCTTAAAGACTCATTGTGCACTATACCATTAAATTAAATTCCAATTTCCCTCTTGACATGTGACAATATGTCCCTTTCAACACATGCCCTAAGGACAGTTACTAAATTAGCTTTAAAAAAAGACCACCTCCTTGCATTCTTTACACAGAAGAGAGTATCAATCAGGATAATATAATTTCCCTGATCACAGGACACCCGCACACAAAAACACACAAAAGCTTGGCAAATTCTTTGATCAAAACAAAATGCAACCCCAAACACATTACAAAACAAAAAGAATGTCCTTAACTAAATCAAAGAAAAATACCAAACATACGAGTATCCTTGAAAAGGGAAAAAAAGGAAGAAGAAATCCATTTACGATAATTAAAGTAATGTGTCGGAGATATTCGTCAATGTCCTTTTATGATTTGTCTCTCACTCTTAACAAACAAAATTTGGCCACAACTAAATGAGATATATAACGGGCCGGAAGGACAATTGAAAAGAGCGTGTAGACTCTATTCTCTCGACCAAGACGCCGGTATGCCCCAAAGAGAAGAAGAAAAAAAAAACAGAAACCGAAGAAAAACAAATAGCGGAAGCGACAAAATGAATTATTTCATTTCAGAAAGCCGTCCTGGGTTTCCGCATCCGCAAAACTCCCTGAGGCACTTTTTTCTCCTTGCAGCCAGTAGTAGTAGTTCGGGCCATCTTCCGGGATGCTGTGTGTGCTTTTGTCTGTCAATTGTCTCGACGACGTTGAGGGTGATTATGTGAGTGTCTCATCATCACTAAAGCAGCAGTCCTTCCCGGCATGTCTTATACATGAAATCGATTTTTTTTCGTGCCTTTTGTCGCCGGCATCATAGGATATTTTGCCAATTATTTGACGTATGGTGCAGACATACTACGGTCCCAGTATGAAAGGACGTCGACGATGCCGGCTGTTGGAAAGGATGGGGAATTAGGTGCGTGAATAGTTGTCACTTCAGAGCGGGGAGACTCAGTTTTTTTTTTTTCGTTTTGTGTTGAAAAGTAAATCCCGTAGCGGATTTACAAAAGAAGACCGACAGTGCCCCAAACAAACAGAAGCGCTTTCTCGCTCTCTCGCATTTGCCAACCCCCACGCACACACAAATTGAAAACATGTCAATGGCTTTTGCCAGGGTGTCAGAGTCAGCGCTAGACCCAGCCCAGTCTAAGCATTTGTATGTCGTTGGCTGTCAGTTGATCATCTGTCAAAAAGTTAATTCATTATTATGTCGAATCGGGCGGAGCAAACGGAGCAAAGAAAAGTAAAAAAGGACCCCAAAGCTCGTTGTCGTCTCCAAGGATTGCGACGTTAGTTTAAATGGGAAAAAAAATATCCATGTCGAAGCGAAGAAAATGGATTATTGCCGTTGGCTCCTTGCAAAACTGCAACCGACCCAATCGGTCTTATACGGTGGGTGAGCGCGAGCTCAAAAGAAAAACCCTCAAAGTTTTCGTGGTACATGAACTTGCAGTCCTTTATGTTTTTTTTTTGTACGCTCTCCTTAAAGTGCGATTAATTTCCGTTTTTTGTCACGCTGGAGTTTATCCATTATTTTGGCCACCACCACCCAAACTCCTGGTTTGTCTGTCATGAATTCTGCTGTCAGGTTAAGTGACTAACACTAACTTTTAATTAAATTTTCTACAGGACACCTCCTTAAAACTGGTTTGCTTGGCTTCCTTTTTGGTTCTCGAAAATTTATGACAAATTAATTGACTAAAGGTTTGTTTTTAGTTTATTAGGGGTGGGGGTGGACAACCCAAAAAGCTGAAGGTGGATAGGAGTTGAATTGAATTATTAGTGAGGGACCGCCACTGGGCGGGCGTAAGTGGGTGACTTTCGTTGTGACATCGATATAGGGAGGGTATTTTGAGTTTGGCTAATTTGCCGACATGGATGGAAGTTATTATGGGAAAATTTGTTAACAACAGAGTGTTGGTGCTACTGCTGCTGGTGCTGTGTGCTAAGGAATTGTGGTGAAAAGTGGTTTTTAAGCTTCCAAAGTTGGTCGGGACAAAGTTTAGATGCCATATTTTTAGGTCAGTAGTTTAGAGTGGGTTAAGAGATGCTTTCATGGCTTTCTAATGACATGGTGACAGCAGTGTTAACCTAGGGGTGTTGTTTTTTTTTAAAACTAAGCGCTTTGTGGCATGATTTCCGTAACAAGGGATGTTCATTTAGAGCTGAAGCCAGTTTGGTCCAATGCACAATTAGTGTAATCTAATTCATTGCATCAGTAAGCGCAGTAAGACTAAACGAATCTAGATGTTGGACCTAAACGAAATCTCATGGTAATCACAACCGACTTAGTGGCGGCTGTGGCACCTATTCTAACCAGAAACGAAACGTGACTCTTTTGTTTCCAAAAACTGGAAAGTATTGTGTTCCACGGGAGTGTGTTCCAAGTGGAAGTCCTAGCCATTGACGTGGTAGTCCGTGAACTATCAACGAAGCTAGTCTCTAGGAAAACTATCGACATTTACATGGACAGCCAAGCCGCTATAAAAGCCATTTCATCCACAGTAGTTAAGTCAAAAATCGTGAAACGCTGTCGCGAAGAGCTCAAAACTCTGGTGGAAATCGGGACACAAAGGTATCCACGGGAAGGAAATGGCGGATGAATTAGCCAGGAAGGGCTCTGAGCAGGCCCTTCCCAAATCAAATCTAGCATTGCACTCGGCTTCCACAGACAAGCTGATGACAGACGGATGCAATCTCATCATGCCACAAATATCAACAAGATAAAAACGAGGCAAATTCTTGCGCTAAACAGATCAAACTTAGCTCTCTTCACAGGGATTATCACAGGCGACAACCTAATGGCGGTCCACCTTAGAAGAATGCGTTTAAGTACAGACGAGTTATGCAGGGGCTGTGGCAATACAGTTGCAGAAGAGAACATAACCCACTTCCTTTGCGAATGTCCCAGTATATACAGAACAAGGAAGACAGCCCTCGGTGAACAGAATTTAATTGACCTGGGCGACCTGTTTAACAAACCAATAAAAGCCATTCTAAAATTTACTACGAATTCAGGATGGTTCAGGGTGGTCGAACAATCGTAACTGCACTCACCCAGACTTTTCCCCTCTTTTTTGTCTTTTCAGAATGGATATTCCATTTCAGAGAAATGGACCACTCATCCTCTCATCCTCTAATCCTCTCATCCTCTCTTCATCTCATCCTCTCATCCTCTCATCCTCGCATCCTCTCATTCTTTCATCCTCTCATCTTCTCAACCTCTCATCCTCTCATCCTCTCATCCTCTTATCCTCTCATCCTCTCATCCTCTCATCCTCTCATTCTCTCATCCTCTCATCCTCTCATCCTCTCATCCTCTCATCCTCTCATCCTCTCATCCTCTCATCCTCTCATCCTCTCATCCTCTCATCCTCTCTTACTCTCATGCTCTCATCCCCTAATCCCCTCATCCTCTCATCCTCTCATCCTCTCCTCCTCTCATCCTCTCATCCTCTCATCCTCTCATCCTCTCATCCTCTCATCCTCTCATCCTCTCATCCTCTCATCCTCTCATCCCCTCATCCTCTCATCCTCTCATCCTCTCATCCTCTCATCCTCTTATCCTCTCATTCCTCATCCACTCATCCTCTCATCCTCTCATCCTCTCATCCTCTCATCCTCTCATCCACTCAGCCTCTCATCCTCTCATGCTCTCATCCTCTCATCCTCTCATCCTCTCATCCTCTCATCCTCTCATCCTCTCATCCTCTCATCCTCTCATCCTCTCATCCTCTCATCCTCTCATCCTCTCATCCACTCATCCACTCATCCTCTCATCCTCTCATCCTCTCATCCTATCATCCTCTCATCCTCTCATCCTCTCATCCTCTCATCCTCTCATCCTCTCATCCTCTCATCCTCTCTTCCTCTGATCCTCTCATCCTCTCATCCTCTCACCATCTCATCCTCTCATCCTCTCATCCTCTCATCTTCTCATCCTCTCATCCTATCATACTCATCCGCATTCGCATTCTCATTCGCATCCGAATTCTCATCCTCATCCTCATCCTCATCCTCATCTTCATCCTCTATCTTTTCCCTTTGAAAGTTCAATAGGAATAGACGATTTCTAGCGACTAAGTATAAAACTTAGTATGTATGGTGCGCGTGCGAAGCTGCGGGAGGACTGCTATTGCTTATAATTCACAGTATTTCCTTCGAACATCCGGATGTCATGAGTACAGTCAACACTTTCAAGCCATATGACCACCTTGCTGCCAGTGTTATGTTTTGACATCGAGATTCGAACCTGGAGCCTTCAGCGTGACAAGCGATGATGCAACCACTACATAATGGCCACTCCTAAATTGTTTTAAAAGCTTAGGGTAATCCTGTAAACTGATCAACTTATTTTATTCCTTGTTTTTTTCAACTTTAGGCTCTTCGCCGGTGGACAGATATCCATTTGCACACAAGAAAAATTTATATCCACATTCACAGTGATCATCACCCTCAATGGTATCCTTGCATTCGTCAAATGCCGGCACTAAGAATTGTTCCTCATTGTCGATTGCAATTTGCTTAGCATCTTCAAATTCAAAAGTACAATTGTAAAGTTCATAGTCCTCCATCAAGCAAGCAGTGAAACATTTCAGATTTTTATTGGGTTCAATTTTTCCTTCAACCCCCTTGAGGACTTCTCTTAGAGTAATGTTTTCTCTCTCTGAACAATAAAACGCGTTATGTTGAGCTGAATTTACCTACATACAAATAATATGAATAAGAGAATAAGCTTACATTTTTGTTTCAAAGGACTTAAGCACTAACTAGTAATTACCTCAACAAACATCCAAGTGAGAAGCAAAATTAAGACTGTCCTAACCATGTTGATGGGAATGACAATGCTGATAGTGACGATTTATAAGTAAGCATGTAATGGCAGGATTCGATGCTTCCACTTTTCGTCCTCTTCCTAAGCGGAACTGCCAAGTGTAGATCCTACAATTTGATCATCCGTCCGATCAAATTCGGCTATTGATTTTTTTTTGTCCGGCTCTACACTTGGCTAAGTGCTATCGTGTTCCCGAAACCGGTTCACCCATTGGCTTGGCATATAATCGTACCACCAGGGGACACACACACAAGATCCGGCTGTTTATGTTTTCTTAGCATATTACATAAAGAAGGTACATACGCATCATCAGGCGATTGACCCGCAACCGATCTTGCGGACGATCGATGGTGTGACAGATCTTGTGTGGGCGGCCTCGGGAGGGGCGATCATACGAAGGGTCCGAGAGGGGTCCGCAAACCAATGTACACCCATGGTGGTCGTGCGAGAATCCCGCTAAGAGAATTTTTTTTTCTCGCACGATCACGAATCGGGTGATGGTTCCGAACCGATTTTGGGACACGAGAGTATAACGTTGGGAGGAAGGCGTAAAGCCGAAGCAAAGAAGGGAGGACAGGCAGTCTATCGAGAGAAACGGACTAGTTCGGTCAAAAAAAAAAAAAAAAAAAAGAAAGAGGGGTCGATCCCAAGTCGGGTCATTGCGGGAGAGACTAACAAACAAAAGTTCCTTTTTAAAAAAAAAGTTTTGTGCCGAGTGCGCTAATTTCAAAAAAAAAAGGAAAAAAAAAAAACCCAAGTGCGACGTGAAACTGCCGACGGCAAAACAAAACAAAAAAAATAAAAAAATTTAAGCCCACAATCGGCCTTTCCAGAAATCCCCCACGTGCACCTGCCCGGTAAAATAACCCTAAACCGCGAGTTCAGTGAGCGGCCGAAAGTGCACCCCCCCCTCCTCCCCCCCACATTAAAAATCACCCGCGTGCATTGACCCACCCCAATAGACTGTCCAAAAATAAAAAAAAAAATAAAAAATAAAATAAAAAATTGTAGACATTTTAAACAAAACTAAAGGGGAAACCCCTGTCGCAAGGACCTGTGGCGAGCCTCCAGTGCCGCACCATCCCAACCTCGAGACGACGAACCAGCCGATGCGGTGGTAGATTTGGCATTCCTCTGATCCACCACCCACATTCGGACCAGCGACCGTACGAAGAGATCCAGGCGAGACAGCGTGCTCCAGAAGCGAACCTCCGTTATTTCGGTCCCGTGCATCGGGCACCTTTTTATTTCTTTTTTTTCTACCTTAAATATAGTTTAGTCTTTTCCCTCCCCTAACCTGTTTTCATTTGTTTTTGTCGAAAAATTGTACAGAGTACAAGTGTGCCATTTGGTTGAAATTCAGCGGTCAATAAAATAGGCGTGCCTGCGTGTGTGTGCGTGTGAAAAAAATAAAAAAATAAAAAAAAAATAAAAAAAAAATTAGAGAAAGAAATTTTGTTTAAACCAGCTTCTACACCTCATCCGGATCCGCATCTACAGGCCTGTCGAGAGGAGATCCAGGTAAGAATTTGACAACTTTTTTTTATTTTTGTTCATCGCATAGGTATGCAGGTATGTACGAGTTGAAGTTTTCGCGAGTGATTCATAAACATCCCCGAATCGCACACTTCCCCTCTATTTTTCTTTTTTTTCCTACTTTCCCTTCTATATTTTTTTGAAGTCGAGTTTGGACTTGTTAAGTTTTAAGTTTTTTTTATTGTACCTTGTTTACAACTTACATTTGCCATGAAATAAAATTATAAAATGACGGTTTAAGAAATAAAAACAGTGTTTCATTCCGATGGCGAAGCATCGGTGGGCCGTAGATTGAAAGCAAAAGGGCTTTCTTTAGGGTGCCAGAAAAAAAATCAGCGGCTACTGGCACATGGTAGGGTGGGTATAGCCCCGCTAGGAGGACGAACATCAGTTCCTCCCACGGTAATGCAAGGCTCCTTTCAAATCCCGGTTTAATTGATATCGTTGTTTAACCTTTTGAGTTTTCTTTTCGGTTTATTTCGTTTTCGTTATGTGCATGCAATTTTTTTTTATGTAATGGTGATTTTCGGGAATCTTTCAAGCAAGAATCCACCCTCCGGCGAGCTAGGCCTTTGACCTGCAAGGCATGCACCCCGCTTCCAAGTTTCTCGAAGTTCCTTTTACCGTCCTTTCCCTCAATCCCTATCCTCAGTCCCATAACTCCAAACATTTTTTTTTTTCCAGGCTTCTCACCCCTCTCCTCCTCTACATCACCACCGTCCATTACATAAATGGCGCCCAACGTGGGGCCCGCAAGTTTTGCGGGTCCACAAATAGTTATTTTCTTTGCGTATACCTTCACTTAATTTTTCACCTTTTCGTCTTCCATTTTTTTTTTGCTCTTAATTTTATTAGTTTCAATTCCTATCTACATGTGGCTTCGATAATTAGATCATACCTACGGGAATTGCGTTTATAAATCTGCGATGGTTCAAAACGACCGAGGTCAATGTTCTGATCCTTCGAAGCACATCCGACAGTCTTCATCAATAGTTTTGCTAATTGTCCTGGAAATGCGTTACACGGTGGACTCAATGCGCGATGTAGCGACCTCGACAAGCCAGTGCAAATAATCCAACCAATCCATTCTTAACTTCAGTTTACCATTTAGTTTCAGTTTATTGCCTTACATTACCGAGAGCTGTGCGGACCACAAACAGCTGAGCCATCGAAATGAGACCACTACTTATGAATTACTTAATCGTATGTTATATCGCTATCTCTATCTTATTGCTTTTCCTTTTCATATCATTATCTTATATCGTTATCTTATATAGTTCTCCTACCTTATCAAGTTTAACATTGAATTTCGCTATATTATTTCGTATTTTATCTTATATTTCTATTTTTATATTATATCGTTTGTATTATATCTTACCTATATCGTATATCGACTAGCTATCATTTACCTTATATTTCGATCTTACCTTAACCTATACTTTAAAATTACCTAAAATTCAATCTTGCTATACCGTATCTTATCTTATATTCGTATATCGCATATCTTATGTCTATCTTATATTTCATCTCTTCATCACTTACCTGATATCTTGAGTTTACCTAAATATTCTTTTCTATCACCCAAAAATTATTTTTATATTACGTCACAATGGCAGTTCGCCATAGCAGGGAAGACCTAACGGGGCTCGCGGATGGGCAAATTGAAATCACCTGTGCCATATGTCAATATGCGTATTCTCCCGACTGTGAAATAATAAAAACCTCTTGTGACCATATCTTTCACAAACCTTGCCTTATCAGCTGGGTGAAAGAGTCGACCTCCTGCCCGATATGTCGCAAAAATATGAGTTTTACTGAGCCTGAGTTACAGAGCACAGTCCAAGATGTGCCACCGCGAACTAGCTATCGCAGCAGAGGCGCCGTCCCTAAGGGTCGTCGCCCTGGAACTCGTTCAACGACGCGAACCGAGGCTGTAGACTGGAGCCTTCGGGACCCAAGCATTATAAATAGTAAAATTTCCTCGGCAAACAAAAGTCTTCCAGCCCAACCAAACCTACATTCCTCCCAAGATCAACACAAAGATCATGCCAGTTTGTCTCTCCCACTCGATCATCCTTTTCAGCCTACTAATGTTGATATTCGCCAAGTTGTTAGGGAAGAGATGGAGGAAGACAGACGCCGAAATGTAGACTCAATTAATAACACCATCGAAAACTTGTTCCTCAGGTACTTGAGTAGCTCAGCAAATGTAGCACCTCCAAACACTCCCATGACTGATCGAACCAATTGGACACACCAACCTGTTCAACCACCTCCTCCGATCTCTCGACCTTATCCCACTAGAGACCTTAATGATCCCGGATACCAAGGTATGCCTCCCAATCTCCAAAAAGTATCGAGCATTATCCTGAATTGGAACGTTAAGTTCGATGGATCTAGGGATGGAATTTCAGCAGAAGAGTTTATTTATCGAATCCAGGCTCTAACCAACCACACATTGAACGGAGACTTCCTTTCTCTTTGTCGACATCTGCATATTTTGTTCACCGGTAAAGCAAAGGATTGGTATTGGCGGTATCACAGACGTGAGCAATCCATCGAATGGAGTGCCCTCTGCGAAGCGCTGCGCATTCAATATGCTGATCCTCGCACTGACCTTGATATCCTTGAAAGGATCAGGAACAGGAAGCAGAGAGAAAGGGAGTCCTTCGACGATTATTTAGATGTCGTTAACTCTATAGCTGACCGGCTGGCAGAACCTTTATCGGACAGACAATTCCTGGAAATCTTGGTCCGAAATCTTAAACCAGATCTTCGACATGAGTTGTTACATCTAGAAATCACCTCTATAGCAGAGTTGCGGAAAGCGTGTCATAGACATGAGAATTTTATGCAAGAGATACACCGAGGAAATTTCAACCGTGATCCTCCTCCACGGAAGTTCGTATCGGAGGTGGTTTCTGAATTTACAAGAGATGAAGAATTATCAGAGCTAGGGCGTCCGAAACAGGTACTTTCGTGTTGGAACTGTGAGTCAGTAGGGCACACATACCTTGATTGCATTCAACCTCGAAAAGTATTTTGTTACGGTTGTGGTGCACGAAATACCTTCAAGCCACAGTGTCTCAAATGTACACCTTCGGGAAACTCGAAGGCGGATGTGACCATCCACACCCGGTCGCATCCCAACCTGAAACATTAAAATATGATAGAGCAGTGCAGACTTCAGAACCTCATCCATCTTGCTTAAACGAGCAGCCTCAAAAGAAACCTGTGAGTATCGATCCGTCGAAGCCGTTTCACCAAAGATTGCGTGAATATAATCGAATACGATCGCAAATCTTTGCGGTTCACAGTAGCTCTGTGGTCAATCATAAACCAAAAAGGTCAACGACCCGTTTGCGCAATTTTTGGAAGAATGTGCGAAAGACAAGAAAATTCTTATTGGGGGCAATCCTTGACAAAGGCAGTGCGGACATACGACCCTATGCTTTTGTACAAATTCTGGGGAAATCGATTAATGGCTTGTTAGATTCTGGAGCCACTGTCAGCTGCTTTGGTTCTAGTGCAGCGGAGGAAGTTTTGTCGTCTGGGGTGAAACTAGACAAATACTATGCCTTCGTCAAAACTGCGGAAGGGCGTTTGCAAACCGTGCGTGGCAGCATTACAGTAGATGTTACTTTCCGCGAGGTAACGAAACCTTTGACTATATACATCGTCCCGTCACTTAGCCAAAACCTCTACCTCGGCGTTGATTTTTGGAGGAAATTTCACCTTGCTCCAGACATAATTGGAGAAATTCATAACATCCCTTCATTCGAGTCCCCTGTGCATGAGCTTACTTTTTACCAACAGCAACAACTCACTTCGGTCATGTCGATATTCCCTTCATTCGAGAAGGAAGGTTTGGGGGAGACGGATTTGCTTGAGCACAATATTGATGTCGGAAATGCTGCACCTGTTAAACAACGTCATTATCCTGTGTCACCCGCAATTGAGTCACTGATGTTCGCCGAGATAGACCGAATGCTTGCCCAAGGAGTCATTGAGGAATCGAACAGTTCCTGGAGTTCTCCAGTTGTCCTAATTCGGAAACCAGGGAAGGTTAGATTTTGCATAGACTTCCGCAAAGTAAATTCGCTAACCATTAAGGATGCCTATCCACTTCCACAAATTGATGGTATATTAAGTCGTTTACCGAAAGCGGAGTTCATCTCCAGTATAGATTTAAAGGACGCCTTCTGGCAAATCCCTTTGGCGATGAACTCCCGTGAAGTGACTGCTTTCACAGTTCCGAATCGTTCACTGTACCACTTTAAAAGAATGCCATTCGGACTGTGTAATGCTCCGCAAACAATGAGCAGGTTGATGGATAAGGCCATTCCACCTCATCTACGTGAACAAGTGTTTGTTTATCTCGACGATCTATTGGTGATCTCGAAGGATTTCGAGACTCATATGCGTGTGTTACAGGAAGTGGCATTGCATATTAGGAAGGCAGGTCTGACTATCAATGTTGAAAAAAGCAAATTCTGTCTTAAGGCTGTAAAATATCTGGGATACATCGTTGGGTACGGCGTGGTACAAACGGATCCAGGGAAAATTAGTGCTATAGTCGATTTCCCACCACCGAAATCTGTGCGTCAACTTCGACGTTTCCTCGGTATGGCAGGCTGGTATCGCAAATTTATTCTTAACTTTGCCTCTCTTACGACCCCACTTACCAACTTGCTTAAAAAGAGCCGATCCTTTGATTGGAACTCTGAAGCGCAAGAAGCTTTCGACGTACTGAAGACAAAACTCACCTCTGCTCCAGTGCTAAAAACGCCGGAGTTCAACCGCCCTTTTATTATTCAATGCGACGCCAGTCAATATGGCGTAGGTAGTGTACTAGCCCAAGTCGATGAAGAGGGGGTTGAACAGCCTATCGCCTACATGAGCCAGAAGCTGAACAAGGCGCAAAGGAACTATTCAGTTACAGAGCAAGAGTGTTTGGCCGCAGTGCTGGCTGTTAGAAAGTTTCGTCCTTACGTTGAAGGTCATGAGTTCACCATCATTACTGACCACGCTAGCCTTCAGTGGTTAATGCAACAAAAGGATCTGTCAGGTAGATTGGCAAGATGGGCGTTAAAACTACAGGGATTCGATTTCACCATTAAGCATCGGAAGGGTAAGAATAACGTGGTACCAGACTGTCTATCGCGAAGAGACACAGAAGATCTAGGCGCACTCGAAGACATATCTCCCATTGTAGATCTTGAATCCCCATTCTTTCTCTCGGACGAATACAACGCCCTAAAGAACGATATAATAAGCAATCAATCGAGGCTTCCAGATCTAAAGGTTTCAGACGGTTTCGTGTACAAGCGTACAACACACTCCACCGGTTCTTCAGAACAGGAAAGCGACTCCTGGAAGCTGTGGATTCCATCAGGTTTGGTACAAGACGTTCTAATTAATGCCCATAACCCACCCCAAGCAGCTCACTGTGGAATTGGCAAAACGGTAGAAAAACTGCGGCGGTATCTGTTCTGGCCCACTTTGGTAAGGGACACAAGAAACTTTGTTTTGGCATGTGAGACATGTAAAACCACCAAAAGTCCAAATGTCGTTCTAAGACCTCCTATGGGTCAACCTGTGAGAACATCGAGGCCATTTCAAAAGCTCTTCATTGACTTACTGGGACCCTACCCTCGTTCTAAGTCTGGTAACGTAGGAATATTCATCGTCTTAGATCACCTCTCAAAATATGTCTTCCTAAAAGCTTTGAAGAAATTCACCACCAACCCACTAATAGATTTCTTGGAAAAAGACATTTTTCATCTATATGGCGTTCCGGAAACTATTATTAGCGACAATGGATCCCAGTTCAAGTCAGGCGAGTTTGAGAGTTTCCTGACAAAGTATGGAGTGGGTCACATGTTCACGGCAATTCATTCACCTCAA
This sequence comes from Criorhina ranunculi, assembly GCA_951813785.1. Lineage (NCBI taxonomy): Eukaryota > Metazoa > Arthropoda > Insecta > Diptera > Syrphidae > Criorhina > Criorhina ranunculi. Next base: position 4,177,916 of record OX638383.1, read on the forward strand.
TCAAATTCCTCTGAACGAGTTAATCGGTCCATCATAGCAGCTATCCGAGCCTATATAGGTAAAAGTCAGAGTGAATGGGACATTCATTTGAGCAGTATAGCCTGTTCATTGCGAGCCACGCTGCACAGTTCCATTGGATGTAGTCCTTACTCTGTGCTATTTGGGCAGAACATGATCCAACATGGTTCCGACTATACCCTTTTAAAACAGCTGGGTATGATGAATGGTGAAGATGGGCGGCTACATAGAACGGATAAGTTAGCTATAGTCCGCGACGAGGTAAAGCGTAATATCCACACTAGTTTCCTTAAAAACGCCACCAACTACAATATGAGGTCGAAACCGGTCGAATTCAAGATAGGTGACGAGGTGTATCGAAGGAATTTTGCTCAGAGCAGCTTCGAAAAAGGTTTCAATGCTAAACTGGCTCCAGCTTTTCTAAAAGCCCGGATTAGAGAGAAACAAGGATCAGCGTATTATGTGCTGGAAGATTTGTCGGGAAGGTCGTTGGGTACATATCATGCGAAGGACATTCGCCGTTAAACTTGTTTCCTTTTCTTCAGCTCAGGCTTTCGCTCGAAAGAGCTACACCTTAGCTGTGGTGTAATGGCAGGATTCGATGCTTCCACTTTTCGTCCTCTTCCTAAGCGGAACTGCCAAGTGTAGATCCTACAATTTGATCATCCGTCCGATCAAATTCGGCTATTGATTTTTTTTTGTCCGGCTCTACACTTGGCTAAGTGCTATCGTGTTCCCGAAACCGGTTCACCCATTGGCTTGGCATATAATCGTACCACCAGGGGACACACACACAAGATCCGGCTGTTTATGTTTTCTTAGCATATTACATAAAGAAGGTACATACGCATCATCAGGCGATTGACCCGCAACCGATCTTGCGGACGATCGATGGTGTGACAGATCTTGTGTGGGCGGCCTCGGGAGGGGCGATCATACGAAGGGTCCGAGAGGGGTCCGCAAACCAATGTACACCCATGGTGGTCGTGCGAGAATCCCGCTAAGAGAATTTTTTTTTCTCGCACGATCACGAATCGGGTGATGGTTCCGAACCGATTTTGGGACACGAGAGTATAACGTTGGGAGGAAGGCGTAAAGCCGAAGCAAAGAAGGGAGGACAGGCAGTCTATCGAGAGAAACGGACTAGTTCGGTCAAAAAAAAAAAAAAAAAAAAGAAAGAGGGGTCGATCCCAAGTCGGGTCATTGCGGGAGAGACTAACAAACAAAAGTTCCTTTTTAAAAAAAAAGTTTTGTGCCGAGTGCGCTAATTTCAAAAAAAAAAGGAAAAAAAAAAAACCCAAGTGCGACGTGAAACTGCCGACGGCAAAACAAAACAAAAAAAATAAAAAAATTTAAGCCCACAATCGGCCTTTCCAGAAATCCCCCACGTGCACCTGCCCGGTAAAATAACCCTAAACCGCGAGTTCAGTGAGCGGCCGAAAGTGCACCCCCCCCTCCTCCCCCCACATTAAAAATCACCCGCGTGCATTGACCCACCCCAATAGACTGTCCAAAAATAAAAAAAAAAATAAAAAATAAAATAAAAAATTGTAGACATTTTAAACAAAACTAAAGGGGAAACCCCTGTCGCAAGGACCTGTGGCGAGCCTCCAGTGCCGCACCATCCCAACCTCGAGACGACGAACCAGCCGATGCGGTGGTAGATTTGGCATTCCTCTGATCCACCACCCACATTCGGACCAGCGACCGTACGAAGAGATCCAGGCGAGACAGCGTGCTCCAGAAGCGAACCTCCGTTATTTCGGTCCCGTGCATCGGGCACCTTTTTATTTCTTTTTTTTCTACCTTAAATATAGTTTAGTCTTTTCCCTCCCCTAACCTGTTTTCATTTGTTTTTGTCGAAAAATTGTACAGAGTACAAGTGTGCCATTTGGTTGAAATTCAGCGGTCAATAAAATAGGCGTGCCTGCGTGTGTGTGCGTGTGAAAAAAATAAAAAAATAAAAAAAAAATAAAAAAAAAATTAGAGAAAGAAATTTTGTTTAAACCAGCTTCTACACCTCATCCGGATCCGCATCTACAGGCCTGTCGAGAGGAGATCCAGGTAAGAATTTGACAACTTTTTTTTATTTTTGTTCATCGCATAGGTATGCAGGTATGTACGAGTTGAAGTTTTCGCGAGTGATTCATAAACATCCCCGAATCGCACACTTCCCCTCTATTTTTCTTTTTTTTCCTACTTTCCCTTCTATATTTTTTTGAAGTCGAGTTTGGACTTGTTAAGTTTTAAGTTTTTTTTATTGTACCTTGTTTACAACTTACATTTGCCATGAAATAAAATTATAAAATGACGGTTTAAGAAATAAAAACAGTGTTTCATTCCGATGGCGAAGCATCGGTGGGCCGTAGATTGAAAGCAAAAGGGCTTTCTTTAGGGTGCCAGAAAAAAAATCAGCGGCTACTGGCACATGGTAGGGTGGGTATAGCCCCGCTAGGAGGACGAACATCAGTTCCTCCCACGGTAATGCAAGGCTCCTTTCAAATCCCGGTTTAATTGATATCGTTGTTTAACCTTTTGAGTTTTCTTTTCGGTTTATTTCGTTTTCGTTATGTGCATGCAATTTTTTTTTATGTAATGGTGATTTTCGGGAATCTTTCAAGCAAGAATCCACCCTCCGGCGAGCTAGGCCTTTGACCTGCAAGGCATGCACCCCGCTTCCAAGTTTCTCGAAGTTCCTTTTACCGTCCTTTCCCTCAATCCCTATCCTCAGTCCCATAACTCCAAACATTTTTTTTTTTCCAGGCTTCTCACCCCTCTCCTCCTCTACATCACCACCGTCCATTACAAGCATTAGTGTGACTTCAATTTATATACACCTCCGGTGGGGAATTTTGATTTAAAAAAGTTCACATGCAATCAAAGATAGTGATTTAGTGCAATTTCATTGTCAATAGATGTTTTGCTTTAAAGTGCTTATCACAGCGGAAATAGTTCATATAAACAAATAATTCATGTGTTATTGCCTTGTAGTTAATGACAGTAGTTTTTTAATTAAGAGCAGGTCAAGTGACAAAAAAACGAAATCAGATAAAGCGTTCTTTGTTGCAACAATGCAAAACTTTCGAGCGATTAAAACTCAAAAATAACTTTGAATGATAAACATCTCCTAGCTACTTGATGTAACTAGACGGGCACTTGATCACTCAGCTGCAACGCGTCGTGGTGATAATATATCCAAACCATGGGGTAGCAATCCCTTGAATGGTTGATTGCAAACTTTAACGGGATTAAGAGTCCGGAGGATGCAAAAGGTGCTGGAGAAGGAGAAACCCTGTGGACGTTTTTCGAAAAGTGGGTATGTGTTGAATATTGATGTGGAATATCTAAAGTTGAAAGCTTACGTATCAGGCTCCCAACCCATGACCAGTTTCTCATTTAAAACAGTGCAACCATCTATCCTCTTCGAGCCGAGCCATCGACCAAGCCCACTGGCATTTCTGATCGCTTGGTCTTTGTTCGGTCTTCGTTGCCTTCTGGGAGCTGGCATTCAAAAATCCTCTTAGCTGGGCAATTGTTATCCGTTTGCTCGATGTGGCCGACGACGTTCGTTGGATGTAGTCGACGTGTATTGGGTTCCAGCTCGTAGGCCTCCTCGCAGATGAAAAGTGATATCCGACGAAGGAGTTCGATATCTGCTCTACTTTCTTACTTCCGTCGTTCAGCACACGGTGCCAGGTAATAGGACTTGTAAGATCAGCATCGAGCGTTGAGTTTTTGCGCCGACGTACCTAGGTTAACTGGTTTACCACTTCGACGTTAACAGTAACGCTTTGTCCTACACCATGGACTAATGCTGCTTTATTTGTTAACAGCATTTACTTGGTTTTGTCCTCGTTCCTCAAAAGCCCCGAAACGCTGGAATCGTCTAAAGATGTCGATATAGTCTGCATATCTCAGCAGCTAAATAGATTTGTGAGGGATAATTCCTACTGTTCCAGTTCAAGCGCATCTCCTTGCAGTTTTCGAACTGCACAGAGCAAAGGGTATTTTCTGATCCCGAATTCAGTCATCGTCGAGTGGAACTCAAGAATTGAATGCGTGGGACACTGTCTAATAGGCAAGCACGCAACAAGACTTTGCGTACATTCAAACGATTTTTTTAGAAGCTGCATGGGTGAAGAGGAGGAGGAAACACCTTCTTTGTAGCTGCCCAGCTCTCTCCCGCAAAAGAGGGCTCCATTTAGGAGAATTCTCCTTTCATGACTTAGGCGATCTGATAAACACAGATGCCGCTTGAACATAGTGAAAAACTCCTTTGGTCTTCAAATTGTCTAAATCGCCAGATCCTGACGTTGGTATCCAAGAGATCCAGCAATCTGTAGATAAAGTTTTACCTTAGATAAACCAAAATTGTGGACCGAATCGTCTTTTTACCTAACGCAGGTTAAAGCCCACATATTCACCCATGTGAAAACGCTAAAGAGATTGATCGATATCCAAATGCGTTGTATAATTAGCCCAGCTATGCTAACGACGCTCTAACAAGCGTTCTGTAAAGGCAAGTCAGTTCAAATGGCCTTACGCTGCAGTGCCAACCAATCAATTGCTTAAAAACACAAAACTGGACGAAGCTTCAACTCGAAGACTAGTAGCGACAAACCTCACGGTAAAAAAAGCGTCTGTCGCTTTTCTTTGGAATAGGATGATAGACCTGAAGAGGAGGCGATGCAGATGATATCGCTATCACAGTCTCAGGAAAATTCTATGAATGATCTCCTTCAACACTCTGACAGTACGTGCCTGTTGTCAGGCCGGTATAAATGTAGGGTATGATCGTTTGGTACATTGCTCTTGAAACTACTTTAAACCTTAATCTTTTAGGAAATGTGCAAAGTTCCGCATGCTAGTGCTCTCTCTACATGCTAGACATTTTCGGCAAAGGGATAGCCGCCAGTGCAGTCATTTGCCTCAAGACTTCAGCTCAGTGGAATGGGTGCCAAACTGGGCACTCCTCTATTTTTCAGCAGTTCTACAACGACTCCTTGCCTCACCTAAAATGAGATTTCAACGCAACTTAGAAGCAACAATTCGCGCCCACGGTAAGTGGTTTAATGCTGGCACAATGCTGGTTAGAGGGATTCCCTTCTTAGGAAAGCTCAATCTGAGAACCTCCTTTCGTCTTTCAGATCATTGAAGTGTAGTTCAGGTGAAAATAATAGCGATTTAAAAAAAACCCTATGCTCACTCAAATGTAATCTTATAGGTGTCTGTCAAGGTTATTTGCATCTTCACGGACAGCGAAGCTTCTAAGGCAGCTCAAGATTGCCATTCATCTCTGGCGGAGATGGCTGAGCAATTCAATATTCATTTGTGCTAGGGGCCAGGTCATAGAAATATTTCAGGAAACTACAACGCTGACGTGCTCTAAAGAATAGACACTAACGTCAGCATTTGACCAGACCAGCAACATTTGACTACAGACAAACACTTTCTCACAAATCTGGCCTTTTCTAGATCAAAATCTTTCCAATGGACCAATGCTTAGACGATCGTAAATCAGTTCCATCGTCGGTGTCCTCACGGGGACCTCTTTTTTAAAGATTTCTGAAGGAGCTTTAAAAATTCGTAGAAAGCAAAAACAACCATCCATTTATCCTTTTAAACATTGTCAAATGCAATCAACAGCAGTGCAACAAGAAGGATAACCCGGACCACTGTACATGTTTCCAACAGCTGTCCACCATGATATCGTTGTTCTTATTTACCTTGCACCTCATGGATGATTAAACATGAATATTTTTGTTTATTAAACATTAAACAAATACAAATTTGAAATACTCAATGTCCTGCAGGACGAATTTAAATTAATCAATTACAATTACAAAAGTGTTGCCCAATTTTCCACACAACAATTTCTCCTTTCTACTCATCAATCTATCACGTTTGTCATTTGGCAACATCTCACTCAATAAATACGTTGAAAAACATAAAATTGTGCAAGGACATCACCCACCCACTATCCACTCGTTGTTCATCCAATTAATTGTCATTTAAAGCTTTGTATAGAGAATTTAATAACTCCCCACCTCACACATCCTGGCAATGGTGGCTATAACAATTAAATTAAAAAATAAATAAAAATTGAATGATAAGTTCAGGCACAAAAAAAAAATAAAAATAAAAAAATTAAATGATTATATAAAATATTAAAAATCAACAATAAGGATGCGCTTTGTGGTCTCTGACAGAATGCCGAAACAGTGGTGGAAGCATTCGTAACGCACATTCAGTAGCGGGACACATACATGTATGTATGATTTCATTGTTAATTCAACAACTTTAATTCTTTTTTAATTTAATTATTAAGTTTACGAGTAAATAACGCAACCAATAGCCATCAGCTTTTGGGTGTTTAAAATCAAAAGTTTGGTTGAGGTAGACAATCCCATGTTGATGGTGGTGATGGAAGTCGAATAATTTACACAATTAACAAATTAATAGAATTTTTATTTATTTTTTAATGGCGTTTATTGTACTTTTAACGTGAAATGAATTTAATTTTAATTACTATCGCAGCATCGTTGTGTGATATACAATTCTTTTGTAGGTGTTCTACCATTCGGATTTGTTGTGTAGTGTATATCCTGTTCCTTCACCACAAAATGGAATTTGTTTCGTGAAAAAAAAGAGCACAACTATGGTAATAAGTATCTCAACGATGGCAGTTTCTGCCAATGGCAGGACATTTACATTCCTATGAAATAATTTTAACACCGAAAATAACCGACAATCCTCTTTTATCCTTCAGTGGTACCGATGTTGTTGTCTCGTGAATTATTTAAGTTGAAGTACGTGTAATGAGTGTTAATCATTATTGGCAGAACGAGTGAAAAGATTTTTTCACGGGAATATTCTTTTTTTTGGAAGCAATGGTTGTGTGTTGAATATCCGTTATGAGTGGATTAACACCGTTCCAGTGGGGATACATCCAGCCTGTCGTGAAAACATTGTATTGTTTGGTAAAAGACCGAAGGTAACCTAGTAGTTGCTACAGTGAAACCACCAGCATCACACTTTGCCTATGTACATCTGTGCAAGCTGCACTGGGCGGCACGATCTGGGGGCACCATTTGTTTTACTATTTTGTATAAATCGGCGACGGCAGGACGACATTTTGAGCATTGGGCGGCATTTCAGGAAATTGTTCACCAGGTGGCACATACTCTAAGCGCTGGAAACCACAGGTTCCATCTGCAATCAACACTTTTTGAAAACAAGATCATGAGAGTTATGTTTCTTCAAAATGACACACCATCGCTAATTGGGTTCACCTGTCAAAACATAAATCTGAAAGCTCGGCTATTATCTTCGAAAGCAAACCCTATTAAGGCTCCATTTCCATCTCTAACTCACCTAATCGCCTAATTCTAATTAGAGCTATTTCCCACTTAGTCCTTACCACCAAAAATCCAAGCCCTCGGACTCTCTTTCCCTCGCTCACTCTCTGTGTCTCTCTTTTTGACTATAAAACAGATTTCAAACCACCATCAAAGATAAGAGACTAGATTAATTACCGGTTTTTCTTGTTTGCCAATGGTACTCGGGGACCGCTAATAAGCACTTCCATCTCAATATCACAAAATCAACTTGACATCATCAGGCAATATGAACAGAAACTCCCCAACAATCCACAAGTTCTGTTGTCTTGTAGACGAAAATTCAACATTATGGTCCTCGACACTCCCGTATTCATCAAATTCCATTCGGAAATCGTCCATTCAACGTCCAACAACGCGCCCGTCCATGATGATGATGACAATGACAAAATTCCAACTAAGCGGGCGCGGCGCGGCAAGGACTCGAGAAAAGAAATTGGGAAAAAATTTAATTCATGACAGCATGACATCTCCGACAACAAGGATAACAGAGATATTTGCATAAATTCAGGAAGCAGAGCAACACTGAGAGATAAAACTGGCAGACACAACTAGTAGACACAACTGGTAACTGGAATGGAGTGTTTGTTGACTAGAGGAATGAGAAACAAATTTTAGAACTGAAAAATGTCCTTTGGCCTTCTGTCGACGAGATGGTCAGACGGAGAGAGAGAGAGAGAGAGAGAAAAAAAAAATCCAGAGTAAGACAGAGGGACGAAAACTTTTCAGTAGCAAAAGTAATTTTCAAGTTTGTCCTGATGGTGTCCTTAAATTTATACTTCCTCTTGCAAAGGCTAGGTATTGGTTTGAAGAAAACGGTCAATTGTATCATTAGGAATTTAAAGTTTGAAGCGGAAAAAAATGCATTGTTAGTCCATGTCTATCTAGGTTAACAGATGGAATCTCGCCAATAGAAGGAGATCTACACTTTGCAGACAAGAATTTAACTCATGAAAGGGAAATGTCAAGCCATTTCGTGTCTTACTGCAGAAACTGACCATTTCCTTAAAAGTCTGACGTTCAAGACGAGGGTCTTCACTAGAATAGACGGAACTAAATACAATGACTCACTCCATACAAACTAAAGCAAAGAAAAACGATCCAGAGGGAGAGCAGGATCCTGCTGGACACATGCGCCAATGTCAGAGGGTTATTTCCAACATTGAGATCCCTTTTTCTGGTTAGTCTTAGTCGCAGGCAAGCTCAAGTTGTGGACGCTGCACTTTTAGTACTAATGTGGATAGAAACCTTTTGGGTGCACACACAGATTTACACAATAATCTTCGAGGAAGCTGCAGGAACAAATCCTTTCTATTTATGAGCAAGGTGACCTTAATAGCTCCGAAGCGAAGATCCTCCTGAAACTAAGCACATCCTCAGTTATGGTTTCTTCATGCTCATCTAAGCCCGGTTATCAATGACCCCCTTAGGGCCCGGTCGTGCCGAGTCATTCAAATTTGATAGGGAAAATGCTAAAGCCTGGCTTTTCAAATGCCTGCTCGAGTACTAAATTGAAACCTGCCCAGACATACAGAAATTTAGATAAGGACTCAAGGACCCAGGATTCTGGCAACTCAAATCAACATTTCTATAGAAGCAATACATATGAGCCTTTCCCTTAAACCAAGCGACATCCTTAATTAATTTTTTTCGCGTATTCACTTTGTCCATCTGTTCTTCCTAGTTTTTCCTGCTGTTGCTTGTTGGTGTTGTGTCCTTGTATGGTGTGCTGTTTTTTTTTTTTTTTTTCAACCAGTAGAAAAATTCTCGAAATGGAAACTTGATAAAAATGTTCAAACTTCTGACTGCTCCTCGGAAAGTCAAGAATGAAAAGGGGACCTTGGTCAGCAAGAGGAAAAAAAGTTGTATTCATTGACCGAAAGAGATGAAAAGGAAGTCATGATGGTCAACTTTGATTTAAAATATATTTTTTTTTTTTTAGAGATTCAACAAGCGATAGTGGTGTCGTGATGATTGACAGGAAGGAGTCGGTTATGATTTGATGTTTCTGCAGATTTGTTAGTGAGAGATGGTCTCGAATGATTGGAACTGATAGAGTGTTGCCACAAATCATTTAAACTTTACTAAATGCCATCTATTGTGCATCCAATGGTGCAGACTCATCCAAACTTAAAGATTTGTGGGTGTGAAAGTTGTTCTTTCCAAATGGTTTATTCTGTTGTGTAGGTTATTTTTCAGGTAAGGTTTATGGATTCGCAAATCGCCTTCTGTTTTGTAAAATCTCAACAACAACGACTCAATTAAATATCTATAGACCTACGATTCAGAGCCATTTAATTACGGTTGTTCTATTAAAAATCTCGGGATCTTAACTACTTCTCAAACCTTTGTGCAGATATAGGGCAGAGGGACTTTCGACAGCATGCCGTTCGACAGATAGCCAATCACTCGCCTGCAGTACCAGTCCGTACCAGTCTCTATTTTTTTCATGATACCTTCCCTTAGGTACAAGTCGATCAGATTACGGAATATTAGCTGTCTTGAGGGTAACTTTTGAATTATCGCCCAAGCCAGGTTCTTTTTGCTGGCTTAACTGGCTTTATGGCGACTTAAATCACTCCTATGAAGGTGAACGGTAGGTTGTTTTGGGAGATAGATAAAGAACCACCTTAAGAATCTCCCACATTCATCGACTCCGAAAACTTTGAATAGATTTTCATAAATCCTTTCACGATTAAATAAATTCAACTTGACAAACCACTCCTCGAATTGGGAAACCTTCTAGCAGCACTAAATTAAGTTTCAATTTGCCTCATAAAATTAAACGCTTGAAAGACATTCCAATTGTGGCACATTGGCGATCATGCATTACTCACAAGGGAAACTTCTTTTCCACTCCTTTTGCCATCCTAACAGCTCACTAAACCCTCAAAGAGAGTCAAACTAAACCCCACATCGTTGCACTGTTGGAAAGTTTAAATCATAAAACATAACGACCTAACGGCAGTAAAAAGCGATAAAAATCGTTCTCACTCAACCCGAAATGGAGATTTCCGTTTGTCGGAAGTGCAACTAAAGGGGTTAACACTCCGTTAGTAAGGGATATGTATATCCACGCGAAGCATAAGAAGTTTTGCCGGATGAACCCCTTCCAATGATTGATAGTTGGAAGTAATTTTTGCCGGCAAAAACAAATGAACTTCAATTTGTAACTTTTCATTAAAATTGAAGAATGCGCCGCTAGGAGGGGGGATGGACGGAAGCAAAAAAGTGCAAAAATGCAATACATCTGTTGAACAAGTATGATAGAGAGTTGAAAATGAAGTTTCAAATCGAATTCTGGCCAGGATAGCCGTGAACCCGGTCGTTCATAACATCACCACTCATACAAACGTTGAATCATCATACAAAGGGTTGTAGCACACGTACACATACATACGTAAGGGAATCCTGTCAGTCGGTGGCACGGACATGAGAAAAAAATCTAGCAGTCATTTTTATTTCTGCATTTGCCAGCAGGATGTTGAAAGCCAACTGAGCTGCAGTTTTTTTTTCTCCCGTTTCCACTCTTTTCTTCCAAGAAAAACCGTCGTACATTGTTCTAGATATATCTACAGAACCGACAAGAAAGAGAGACGAAATCAACGAGAGAATCCTGTCAAGGAATCAATTCAATTTTAATAATAAAACGCCCCCGTGTGAGTGGGAATGTTGATGTTTTGCAGTTCAAGATTCGAATTTTTTTGGCAAAAGGATAAGGAGAGGGGTTAGACGTTAGAGGTTGCACGAGAGCAACATAGAAATGAATGATAAAGTTGATGGAATTTTTCTTCTTCATCCAAAGATGGGAATCTAATCAGGAAAAGAAAAAAAAAATTAACCAAAGATGAAGGAAGCGATGGAATGGATTTACTGTTGAGAGGGAGGTAAGCTGTATAAGACCTGAGTCTACAAAATGTTGAAGCAAACGAAGTTGTGTTGGCATTGAGTGGCACTGAATGGCGACTTGTGGCTTTTTTGTTTGAAAGCAATTTCGACGCGTTCAATAACATGAAATTAAACATTGTTCGGGACGGGTATCGTGGTTGTAGCTTCTATGATTAAAGGGTCGATATCGACCTGAAAAAGTACAATATGCGTACTCAAACTATATAAGTTGTACATCAAGGATTCATACACTTGAACGATGAAAGATAAGTTCTGGAAACAGTTTTCGCACTCAAAATTTACAGAACCTAAGGCTTGCACCCAGCCCTAAGTAGTCCAATTGATCGTCAGCCTTCTTGCTTGTCTTTGGTTTCTTCAGTTTTAATTCGGCACAAAAGTACTCTTAAAATGTTCGCAAATGCCCAGATCGAATGGGTACCACAAACATAGACTGTCTCGGAGCTGAATTGTCTCGAAAACTCAGCTTATTCTCCTGAATTTCTAAAGCAGTTGCAGGCTTGATTTCAAAAATATTTTTGGTGTGGGCTGTATTTTTTGTCGAGGGACTCGTCTGTAGTTTTTGGCTCATCATTTGCCTTGATTTCTCTCTAGAGACGTTTGCTTTCTTCAGAGCATTCAGTGATATTATGTTCAGCAACCTCTCAGTAGGTACATGCTTCTGAGCAGTGAGTAGGACAAAGACAATGTCGACTAATCGTTTTTAGTTTTACGCTGATGGCTGTAGGTATACATTTCTTATTAGCATCGAGGACCTTCGAAAATTCGCCACCTTTTCTTGAAAGTCTACAGTTTCTGAGTGAGGTGCTCCCTTTGGCTTGAGAAATAGGCCACCTTTAGGCATTCTTTTGACCTGGTGAACGTTTTAGTTTCAGTCTTCAATTTCTGTCGCAGCCTTAATTAACTTAAGCATATGAGTGTCTTTCTGCGAACGAACCTTATTCATGGAAATGTATCGTTAACTACAAGAATTACGATCTCCACGTTGAGCTACAGTGATACTGATGCACAACTCTGATACAGTAACGCTACTTAAATTCAAAATAAACAATTCCTTCTGCCTCCACAGTTCATTGAACGTTGAAGGTCCCGCAACACCACCTCCACCTTCTCCAACCAACTCCGTCTTCCATTAACATTTCTACGTCAGACATGAAGATAAATCCCGTCTGACTTATCACACAAAAGTCATTGCATCCAAAACAAAAAAACCCCCTCTCCGGCGCACATCTTTCCAACGAAATTTGCATTTTTTGACAAATGAGGTAAAAATCTCTCTGCACGTCCTGTTGCTCTCTGAGTCCGTCCTTTAATGAACACTTTTCCAAAAATATAACAATAACTCCGTCAACAAATAACGCTTCACCGAACGAAAGTACACTGCATGGCTGGCTACATTCAGACAAATTACTTAATGAAAAATTACTTATGCAACTCTTAACACTTAATCATTTCACTTGCCCTTTCCAGTAGCTTCACACCATCGCCATCCCAGCCCACCCTCCTCCAAACATTATCAACTGACATCAGTGCTTACTCGCTACATCATCATCATCAACTCTGCGTCGCGTCGTTCATGAAACAACAGACTTTAAACTGGCGTATGATTAAAAATGGCACAAGGAATTAACTTGCTCGCTATGCAATTAATCATACCACCCACCCCTGCAGCCAACAAGCCGCGCCGCCCTGAATAATCATCCCCCCGCCGCCGCCGCCGCCGAAAACAAAAACACGAAAAAGCTTCTCTTGTCATTAATCAAACCTCGAGAACCCCAAAACGAAACTGGGGCGAACGCGACGCGATGCTGCAACAATAAAGTTCTCATGTCCTGATTTTCATGGCCGTTTAGCTTTAGCGATTTTTTTTTTCTTTTTCGGTTGTGGGGAGGGGGAAAGACTTGAATTCTGAGGAAGTCCTTTGAGACGAACAAAAAAAAAAGCCTCGTACAACCCTTTTCCTCTGGGTTCTGATGTTTTGTAAGGGCTGTCTGTTGGCTTATGTCACGATATGTACTGCTGGCTGCCACATTCATGTTTCTTACCTTGTGACACTTGGGTGACAGTTATTTATGGACTTAGACTTGGTCGCGGGCAAACCAAAACTAAATCAGAACACGGGAATCAAAGAAGGAATACGATTAAAAAAAAGCGAAGAAAATCAAGAAACAACAAGGATAACAAAGCTAAATACAATATCAGTCACGTGATGTCTAACATACTGCACTAAGCACAGGACGATGTTGGAGACTATGTAGACTTCCTGTTGACATGGAGGTACCGCCACCCAGACCCTTTCGAGTAAATCAACTTAAAGGATTATAAATTCAACAAATGTTGAAATAAATAATCCCCCAAGCGATAGATGACATGGTGTGTCCTTCCTGGAGTGTGTACGACCAGTTTAGAGGACTCTTGTCGCGACGACTGTCTTCCGGTAAAGGAAAAATTCTTCAGAGTATGCATGTGATACATTCCACTGGACGGTTGGCTAGCCAAGAAGCCATATCCTTATCGTGAAGCATTGATTTTTGATTTTTTTTGTTAGTGTGTGTGTTTCTTGGTGTGTAAATGCAAAGTGAATTGAAACTTGACAGTCGTTGCGGGACCACCCGCATTGGGAGGAACTGTTTCTTTTGCGTTGTTGACTCGACTGAAATATTTTCTTTCATCTGCAATAGAGCATATAAATTATTTTGTTGGCTTTGTATTGCAATTTTTATTATTCGCAGGCATAGTCCTTGAAAATCGAGAAGGAGGTTGCTGTTGGAACTTTACTTGGTTTATGAACTTTCTGCATCCAAAAGACATTAGTTTTGCTTCACATGTGGCTTTTGGCATTGCCAGAACCTTAGTCTGGCATGCGCTGGTGCAATCTGGCAGTCTACGTGGATGGATTTACATCGAAGCAGCTCACAGCTGGGCTCAGAGCCCCTAATACGAAGGATGAAAGTTATGCTTTATACAACACTGATCTTGCTAGTTCTGCTGTATGGCAAAGAGTGCTGGATGATAAGCACGAAAGCAGAGTAGATACCGAATTGCTAAGTCGAACAATCGGTCCCTACGAGGAGGGCGAATGGAGGAAAGGATACAACTGTGAACTCTATGAGTTTTACCAAAAAGTCTCAAAATAATCTTTGAATTGAGGCTTTTAGGTTCAAGATGGCCTAAGGGTTCATCAAGAACCCAGCTCTAATGGATGACAAGATGCTCAGCCTGACAAGTGTTTTAGGCAAAAACTTCTTACTGGTCGGGAGCCCGTTAAGTAAGTAAGTGCCTAGTGTGAAAAAGGACGAAATCCTACGTCGAAAAGACAAGAGGGCACGACTTGGGTTGTAAAGTTCTAAAGTGATCTGAATCAGATTGCTATTTCATCTACCTTTTCGGACAAAACATTATTGGACCCAGCTATATACCCTTCGAAACACAGATTTCCAAAAAAAAGACGCATGTAGCTCCCAGAATAAATCCAACACACGTCCCCCAGCTCTTTCTTGTTCGAATGCAATCGAATTTAACACAAACCACTTTCTTTTGAGGACTTTCCACACCTGTATCCGGTTAAGAGAGTTTTACTACCCATCGTCTCAGAACAAAAGCGTTCATTTCAGATTGATTTCTGTCCAAAAGCATGCACTTTTATTGGATTCCTTCTCCGTTTGCTTGTTCAACCGCCGTCGGTTAAAAATCACCATCACCATCATACCTTAACCGATAAAAACAAAACAACCTTGCAGCAGTCATTTTATGTGAAAAAGCATTTCAGTACAACCGAAAACTGTAAATGCGCGCCCCATAAATCGAAATAAATTATTTAAAAATGAGTAAAAAATAAAATGAAAATACTTCAAGACTCAAGTACCGAACACACTTACTCAATGGTTGTGTCTGCGAGTGTAAAACAGGAATGGGACTTAAAAAAAAAGGAAAAAAATATATATGTATCTACATATGAACACAAGAAAAAAAATTCCAAAAGACGAACAGGACTCACAAAAATAATTTTATTTATGTCGAATTGAAAGCAATCCTGCCATTGAATGCAAAATAACGGCACACTCAGCGAAATCCTTTTTATTACAACATCCGCCATGAATATTATACACGAAATCTGCTGACTTCCCTATACCACCCACTCACACACAAATACTTGTACAAATTATTCTACGCTTATAGCTCATTCGTTTTGTACTCATATGTGTTCCAGGAAACCAGAATGGATGCGCCAATTCATTGGGCCTTGCAGCACTACGAAGTTTTTTTTTTTTTTTTTTGTTATTGTGTACCGAGAAGTCGAATCAACTTCTCATTCCCAGTATCCCACACGTTTAGGTGCCATTGCCGTTGCGTTTGGAATTTGTTCCCCCTCAAACCTCTTTCCCGTCTTCACTTCGACGAATCGTTTTCAATAAAATGAAAATTCTTGAAATTTATTTGTCTGAAATGCGCTGGGTGAGAAATAAAAATAAAGAATGACAACGGAAAAATAAGAAAAAAAAAAATAAATAAATAAAATAAAATAAAAATCCACATCTTCCTTCTCCTTTGCCAAAAAAAAAGGAAAAAGGAAATAGCGCCCAACGAAAAATGAAACACTACTCCTCGGGGCTCTGTTTCTGCCACGCCAACGACACGACGAGGACGAAACGACGCCAACTCGAATAAGTGGAATAAGCTAAACTCAATTGATATCCCTACAAGTTATCGATAACCGATTGAAAATAAAATGGATAGCAAGGCTACCAGTACAACCACCACCATGTCGTATTGTCAAGCACCCCGCGAACTGATATTCTCCACTGAATCTGAGTGCGAACAAATTGTCTTTAAACTATGCCAAGGCACAGGGAATGGAACGGATGAAGGATGTGAAAAGAAAACGCATGAGGAAAACCCACGAGAGATAAATGTAATCAAAACTATAAAAAGATTTGTGATTCAAGCTAAGAAGGGTTCCGCCATTGGGTGGATGGTTAGAGGATCGCTTTTGGACGCTTTTCCGTGTGCAAAATTGTAGAATTATTGCATTTAAACGTTTTTCGCATTTTCAACAGGAGCAACGAAGCAAGGATGTCTTTCCTTGTGGTCGTTTGAATAATTTTCTCAAGGAGTAATAAATAAAATTGTATATATGTGTATTCTTGTGTGTAGTTGCGTTGGTTTTTTTTTGTGAAGGTAGGTGGGAGTTTTCAATAAATTATCCCGCAGAGTGATGAGGGTTGTGCATACGTTCGATGGAGGATTGTTGTTTTGCAAATTGGATAGTAATGTGAGTTTTATGCGTTTTTTTCCAGAGTGATTTATGCAGTAGCACTGGAATTGAATCGACTCGTAGGTAGTAAAGACATTGCGGAGACTTTGTACTGATTGGTTGTGCCTGTGACAGACAAAGTGACTAAGAGTGGCAATGATTGTTATCAGATACAAAACAATGTCTTTCCCAGGATTGATCTTTAAGGACTCTATAACTACTGAACGAGGAAAGATATATGTCCTTAAAAGTATTGACCCGGCTTAGAATGTGGATTAAGAGAGCTGTCTGGTGGTGGAATTCGCTGCGAATAGTGGAGTCCTTGATGTGTTTGGTTATTATCGATAAGAGTTGGGATGGTTGATCCGGCAGAACCTTTAATTTTCTTTACAAAAGACTAGAAAGTTTTACTGCCTTTCTGATCTTATAAGGATTTAGCTGAATTTACATTTCTAGCCCGTCTGTAGGGAGTTATGTTTTCTCCGGGGCCACGGGACAACGCAAAAGACACTTCCTTTTTCGGAACGCCAATCGCACAGATCTGATCAAAACAGGGTCCTTGTTTTGGATTGAGACTTATAGATTTGCTTGGAATATTGGAACGCATTCCAAGTAAAATCAGGTCGCTTCAGGACCAGAAACTGCGAATGAATATTTTACTGTGTTGGCCACGACTGCCAGCATCGGAAATGCGTGTCGCCTTGTCTACAAGTTGAGTCAAGTCACACTGAAAAATTGTTTAGTAACCTTTAGGTTTTGCCCTTAAGAGAAGGAGATAATGTATAAGAGGCTACGGTCACAGCAACATGCTGATCACGTTACCACGAAAATTGACTCCAGCTCCAACCAACTAACCCATACCTTGCCTGAACTTCAGAAAAGACTTCCGTGTTTGCTTCTCATTCAGAATGAGTAGTAGGGTTATGAGGGATTGTAACATACCATGCTTCCCCGATGGAAATCGTCTTTGAGACCGCCAAGTACAGAACAGAATCACCTCACAAACTCCTTCGAGATTTTCTAGGCAAAAACTCAAATCGATCTATGTGATATCGTGGTGAAAGATATGGCAGGAGTCTCTGTTTTGCATTTCTTTGGTATAATACTTAACAGTTGCGTCACGACTATCTCCAATTTGATTTAGGAGAAGACGTCTTAATCTTATTTAACTGCCAAAACTTCCTCAAAACTTTATTTAGTTTTCTGTTCATCTTAGTTGGATCGGAGGGTACACAAAGCCAAGACGCATTATTACTTCTGTTGATGCCTAAGATATCCCATACGACTAATGGATGTAGACTTGTAAAATCTTGGTGATACTAAAGCTTTTGAAGACTTGTACAGGAATCTAGTCAAACAGCTTCTAAAGACAACCTGCCAATCGACACATGTTAAGTGCTTGCATGATTTTCTTACGCCAAGGGCTGGTAACGCCAACTTAAATCTTTTGCGTTGGAAGGATATGGATTCCCAGACAGCTTCCGCTCTTAATAATTCGACATTATCCCTTCTTATTTATATGCTCTGACAGAACTGTCTTCCTTGCAACGAGCGTTTCCAATCTCTTGTTTGCTTATCAGGATTTCCATTTGCATTTATCAAGGACGCAAAGAATTGACAGTCACTTCGACTGACTTTCATGCGAAAAAAAAGCATCGTGTCACGTTAAATTCTACCGTCAGGTTGTCATTGAAGGATTCTACAACTCACTGTCTCTATCTATTCTTTTAAGAAATCAATTTCCCTTCACTTCAGTTTCTGCACGACCACTTAACCTCAAATAAATGAACTCGTACCCATCAATAACTTTGTCTAAACAATTCAATGGCCTGATGACAATCACAAAATTGAATTCTATTACACATCGGCTGCATAAGAGATAAAAGTTTATTTTTCCACGAAAAGTCCTTCAGATAAAATTGAACTGTCCAACCTTGTCAGAAGGTTGAAATACAAAAAAAAAGTTTCGTTCTCACTACATCACTTCAAGTGACATTGTCATGCTTTACCTCTGTGACGTGGTAATTTTAATGTGAAATGTCTAGACACACTGCGTGACTATGATTGGAATGTCCTTGAAAGAAAAAACACCGAATTAGATTTTCTACCATCTTCAGAGATCATTGGCATATTCTCTAGTCTCTACCTTACCTCAGTTACCAATTTTGACATAAATTTCGACACATGACATTAAATCGAAATGGTGGTAAAAGGATTTCATTTCCCCCACCTCCATAAATGCTAAAATCCAATTACAAACTTGTAAACAGACATTTGAAAGTGTTCCCTTTTCTTGGAAATCCTTTTGAAGCGATCCTGTTGTGAGTTTTTTCTTATTAGCAGGACGAACCGTGCGAATTTGTGTAGCGGCAAAAACAATCCAAGCTAAATGAGGTGAAATAATTTCTAAAAATCTGAACCTTTGACCGGCACGGAGTCTTTACGATAATAAATTATAAAAACGTATTAGTATTGGATTAATCTTATTCGCACAAGATTGCTACTATTTCCGTTCCATAGAGTCCTTTGGACATCTTTTTTTTTTCTTCTCCTGTGCAACACCATATGCGACAAAAAGGATAATAATACCAAACAAGCTAGGAAAAGTTCCCACATCCCATAAGTATTTCCGTGCTCATGGGCACAATGGGGTGAAAAAATAAATAAAAAGAAGCCAAGCTATCCTTAGGAAGACACAATATTGCAACATTGAATCCTTTTTCGGTTGAATGCACAAACACTTTGCCGCAAATATAATTCTTATGCCCGGCCACACTATCCACAATGCGGTGCACCATAATGTTTTGGAAGAGAAGAAGCGAAAGTCCTCGCGGCATCATCAAATTCTCGTTAGGCCAACCTGGTAGCAGTGGCGATGGTGACAACATCGGCGAGACGGTGGAGTAAAAATCGAAACAAATGTATGCACGCTCCATTTGGAGCTGGAGAGACATAGCAGAGGGACTTCCTTTTTGGGAATGATAAATAACTTTCTTCCTTATACACTTTGTCTCTCTTTTTTTTTTTTGCTATTTTGTGTCTCTATAACCCTTTCAGTACCCACTAACACATTTGTGCGGGTAAATTAGTCTCCGTTTTTTTTTTTTTTTTTCAGTTCTCTCTGCAATTTCTTAATTTTAAAGTTCCAAATGCATCAATTGTGTTGTTCGCATTAAAAATTTCTTATTCTTGACATTTTTGTGTTTTGTGTGAAAAGCGCGTGTGCAAATCGAATGATGTTTAATTTTGTCGGTACTGAAAGGGATAACGCTGCAAGGACATTAAAATGTGTGTTGTCCTTTAGAGATTTTTACAATTGAAACGTAGTACACACACTAACACCCATTGAAGACGACGAAATATTTAAATTTATAACCGCACCCTTATTGATGATGGAGCTGTGTATACAGTTGTATCCTGTCTTGTGTGCGTCATTTGCGGTTTGGTTTCGCGATTATCCTGCAAACAGTCTGATGGAGATTAAGGAAGTGCAGAGAGAGAAAAAAAAGATGATTTTCGTTTTGCTAATCGGTTACGGTGACATCTGCGCTAAATATCGAAAGGATTGACAGGCTAGGGAAACGGAACCCTTCAACTGGGTGTGTCGTCAAAATGGATTTTTGATCGTGTTAGTCTTATCGTTTTGGAAGCCGGTAAGAGAAAGTTGTTTTTCGCTTATGTACCGCAGACAGTTGCGAAGGAGGACAATATGTGGTACAAACCCATCAGCAAAAATCCAACTTCTCATTGCCTATTTTTAGGAACAACCATGAAAGGCAGTCGCAATTTTATAGGGTGCCCTAAAAATGGAAATTTTTTTCATAGCTCCTTTTTTCCTGAGAAGCTACAGAGCTACGATAATCTCATTTTTAGCGAGGTTTTATCCCCACGATGTCGAACTGTGGAGAAGCTCTTAAACCTCTTATTTAAGATTTCATCTTCCAATTCTACTGTGCGCTTATAAGAACTTTTCAAATCAGCACGTGATTGTGGCAATTTTACGGACAATGGGACAACAGTTGCTGTTGAATTGGGATCTTCAACAGAAAAATATTCTGTGAGTTGTTTTAAGCCCCCGTACGGAATCTATTCCGGTTAAAACACCTTTGGTTACGAAAAGCTTTCCCTGAATCAGCTTGAAGAGTCTCAAGGAATTGTTAGATCGGCAGCTCAATGAAATAATTTGACAATTTTGCATGAAAATGGGTTGAATCCACTTCTGGGACAAGGTCTTAGCATAAAGGACTCTACACAAATGAATGGCACCATGATTTTGACTGCCACCGATGCTTGTAGTTGACGATGCTGTGAAACGGATTTCTGTGATGTGAGCTGATAATGTAAGCACCTTACACTGAAGCTTTTATTCGTCCTTCTCACGGAGCCAAAGAGTTCAAGAGTTTTGTTCAATATTTGGATTTGAATAGGTCTAAGTCCTGACGGAGAACACCCCTCTGTCTATCCAGAACACAATTTTTAAAACTGTGTACCACAAGCTTCAAGCCATGAGGTCAGCTATCGGATAAGGAAGCATGTAAATGAACGTAATCTATTCATATCTGATGCCTATCTCCAAACATTTGTTCAACAAAAATAAACCCTCCCACATTCATATAATCATACAAAACCTATATTCCACACTTCATATGTCACCATTGATATTAACCTTGAAAATGAGAAAAGATACTATCGTCGACAACACCATTGCCAATTAGTTCAATTTACGTCTGACCCTGTCCTGTCATTCAGAGAGAAAAAAAAAAGTTCAATGAAACCATCATTGACTCCTAATGCCACTTATTACTATCAAATGAGACTATCAAGACCAATTGGAATTAGTCCCCACCATTCCATCCTAACACACACATACACACACGATAATAATAGTGCCACCGTCCAACACTCAGCTGTCTCTAATCAAGAAGACACTAGGTTCTTCACGCCCAAAAACCGAAAATTATTCATTCAAACTGGAACTTCCTAGCCCGTCGATTTACTCGGTCAAAAGCAAATATCGTTGCCATCCACCCACCCCCCCCCCCACTTAAACCCAAAAGGGAAAACTTGAATTAATAAATTACCACGCGCCCCCTAAAACTGTTGTGAGTCCTGCCGACCGCTTGGCATAGATAACCAAGAGTAAGAAAAAAAAAATATGCTACATAAGAAAGCAAAAAATGAGGAAAATACCGGAAAAGGGCGAAAATCAATACAAAGAGGCAACAGTGAAAGCAACAACAACAGCAAAAAAACACACGATACCGGAGGAGTCCACACAGGGACGAAGTAAAAAAAATCCATTTTCCTGGTCATCTGTGCATGATTAATGGAACCAATCTATTCTTTTTTTTCTCTACCGTCGTCGTCCTCCTTTGGCAAGTAGGATCCTTTCACGCGTGTGTGTCTACTAAGGCACTTACGTATTACTTACGAATAAAGAACAAAAGACAAACAGAAGAAGAAAAAAAATAGGATAATTAATTTAACCCTAATGCAGTGTAATTGCGTCATGTTTGAGTAGGGATATCGGTCGGCCGAAAATCGCTTTCTGATAGCGAAATATCCTTGTTAAGGGTAGGAAAACGACTGAAGAGTTCATTGAGTCAGCAATTTCTCCAAAAAGAAAATTTTGTTCGCAAGGACTCTCTGGGTTATCCCATACTCTCTCCTCTCATTTGTTTGAAAGTTACTACAAAACCTCGACACTGCGGGGAAATATGGCGCTGCTGTAGGTCTCATTCTCTTCTCTCTCACTCTCAAAGGACATGCGTGGTGAAAAATTGTCTCTTTCATCCAACCACCCACAATTAATGTGCCTTACTCCTTGTACATATGAAATGAATTATTGAGTTTAAATTTTGACTTGAACTTGGAATGCAGCCGTAGAGATCCTGACAAGGATATTCTTAATTTTTATTTATTTATTTTTTTTTAAATTTCTGCAGTGTTGTTGTTAATCCCATTATGCCGTTTTTTTTTTTGTGTATGTAGTTTTTTTTGTCGTCTTAAATATATGAGAGTACCTTGCTCTCTTGTTTTTTTTTTCATAGGACGGTTCCTTTTTTTTTATAGGTTCCTTCATAACTCATAGCCGAAGTATTCAGTTGTAAATGTGAGTGTGCTTCTTAAGACAAGGGCAAGGGAGTAGTACAGAGAAAAATCGTGACACATACCTACAGCTACGACCAAGGAAAGAAGGAAAAAATTGTGTCCTTTTTATTGCGTTAAAGGTGATGGTAAATTTATGAAATTGGTCCTCTTTAATGTTACGGTTTCTCTGTTTATGTGTGTATCGCTTATTTGTCACATTAATATATGGCACACCTTTTAAAACATCGAATTTCGTTGATTTATTTGTTTCGGATCACCCTGTACGGTGTTGGATGTCGATCAATAACTCATTTTTTATGTTGCATACTTTTTATATGCAACGTATTTATATTTTTGTGGCATATTTTCCGGACGGAAAAAGTGAGTTGGGTGGTTGGCCGGAAGTTTCTGGACATCACGTGGTAGTGATGATGGTGTGGTCATTGTGGTGGTGGTGGTGGTGCTTTGAAGCAATTAAATAATTTATCGATAAAAGTCATTTCGTGTGCACTTAAGTGATTGGTTGGTGTTTTGTAATTATTGACGCTGTAATTGTCTGTGGAAATGGTTGTGGTTTTAATTAGCATACTTTTAGGAGTTAATAGGTGCCTGTGTTTAGTTATTGTTTAGTTAGGTGTATATAGCTGTTATATGGTGAATTCAACAACAACGACGCTGTGGGGAATTCAATTTTTGTTGATTAAATTGGGGCGATAAAACAAAAAGTGGGCGTTTAATTTGTGTTCGATGGACGTTGGCTATAGAATATTGTTTGCCTTAGATTACTTGAATGGTCATGATGACAATGTTGATGATGACCGATGATGGTAATTATTGGACTCCAGAGAGGTTGCCTATTTGAAAAAGTGTTGTAAATTATTAGGTGAATATTGAATATTGATGTAAATTGGTCATGTGAAGGTAGTAGAACGTAGGACTTTAACTTAAAGAGATCCAGTGATGCATGCAAGCAAAGGTACTTGAGTTCTTGTGGGTCAAACTAGACAGGTTCCAAAATGTTCGCAACTTGTAACTATCTAGTTATCTAGAGAAATAAACATAAATTCTTAACGACCCGCTCACTCGCTTCATGAGTGTCGGGACGGTTAAGTGAACTCGTCATTCTCCTGGATCCTTCGCTACTAGCTCCATTTCAAAAGAAAGAATCCTCCGACGGGTTCAAGAAAAAGGTAGGATTTGACCCAACTGTTTCATCCAAGGCCTACTAAGAAGTCGCTTACCTAATTGCGTGGCATTTATGGCATGCCTTGGAAGCCGGTTTAAGGACGAAGTGTAGCTGGTTCCGTTCGGAGAATCACTATTTCGGCAGCTTGTATTCCTTTAATTAATAGATCATGAACGTAGGTGAGAGTTGGAACAAATAACGAGTTTAAGACTTTGCCTTGGCACTAAGTTCGGCTTTCTTTATAACAGATCGATAAAGCTCTCTCAAAATAGATTCAGCTTGATCCTGAATCCTACAAGGTAACTCTGTATTGCTCCTTCATAAGACTGCAAGACTGAACAATCCTCCTGGAAACAACCATCACCTCCAATTTGTTCACTTTTATCTTCCGAATGCGCGTTGGAATTCGGTCTGAGAGGACCTAAGGATGAGCAAATCATATGCAAAAAGTAGATGACTGATCCTTAAGTCTCCCAGTAAGAACAAGATATTTTCGGCAACGGCTGCGTTGAAACATCCAATATGAAAAAAAGGTAACAAAATTCACCCCCCGCAGTTCTACACTCACAGTAAAAGGCTTCGATTTAACGAACACATTTGTCCGAACACAAGTTTTGCAATTTATATGTAATGACTGAATGGGTCCACCTGCAAAGCACTCCAGAAGTTGTCTCGAGGGACCCTAACGCCTAGCTTTTCCAAATGCATTGATCGCCAAAGCGACTTCTTCTACCGTGGCACAATTTTCTGTTGTGATCAAGACTAAAAGTCTGTCGTCCTTAGTGCCTTGTTCAGACTATAGGTAAAAGTGGATGATGCTCACACGCACCAAATCTACCGATAGTTATACACTTGTCAAGAAGCGTCTAAAATGTGACTACTCTGATGCAAAAGAAGCTTCTTTGAAGTTATTCCAGGTGACACCTAACCTCTTCTGCCTTCCTAAAAAATAATACTTCTCCTCAGCTTCAACCGCTTTGATAGTCTTGTATGGTTTTTGCAGTGATCTGGTCCTCCTTGAACAGTCCAGTATCAACTCAGTCCTTCGCTTTAAATCGTCAGAATTAATCACCTTTTGCTTCAGTGAACACAAGGTCAGTGACGTTGAGTATTTGCGTGACCTGCACATTGCTCATTTTTCCCTTCAAGACAAGATGTCCGTGTGTCAGGACACAATAACTTCCTTGCAACATCTCTTTAACTCCTTAATGCAGTCTTTCTTTAAAAACTGTATCAAAAGGACTTTTATTACATCGTTTCCGGTTCATTCGCCTTCTACCTATCGCTTCTATCTTAGACCTATAATCCTGCATTCTTAAAGTTTCTCACACAGGAAATCTTCCTTCTACGGCATTAAAAACGAAAAGCACACAACACGAAGCCCACCAGTCCTTTCCAACCTCCCGCCTCCCAATCTATGTGTATTCTCAAGGTACTAAACTAAAATGGCATGCAATTTGATTGACATGGTTCTCTTTTGCTCTCGTGATTCAGTGTTTCCTTGCTTTTCATCGAGGAGGCCTTTATCCTGGCGAAACACAAAAAAAAAAAAATGGTAAAATGGAAAACACGAATTTTTCTGGCGAACCGGGGGAGGAACAAAAAAAAATATTGCTCACGGAATAGAATCTCTCTTCTTGGCTAAATCCCCATGTGACCCTATCGTGTGCTTCATAATCCTGTAAATGTAAGCAACGGACCAGGCAAAGGAAATATCCTCCAGCAAACAGCCGAATAAACAAATCTGGAAAAAGTGGAAAATGGCATAATATACCTGTGTGTGTGTGCGAGAAAGCGTTTCGCCTTTCGTCCTTTCGCTGGGCTCCTCATTAAAAGTCAATTCGGAGGCGCATTAAATGTCCGGGTCTCGAATTAAAACCCGTTTGGTAGAGAGCTCATGTATTCCAATTGGCAGAAGCAGTGTTGGGACATACTACGAGTATAACCCTTCCATTGGAGAGTGAAAATGGATGAGGTAGGATATTCCTGTTTTTTTTTTTTTTGTATCCTGCTGCCGTTGCCGTTTCTGGGAATTATCATTGCGCGCTACAATACCCTATTGCATTGCGGACTCAAGTGGGCTCTTATTGTTTTTTTCTTTCGTTTATTTGCTAAGAACTTTACCTCCTGGAGAAGGAGGAGGGGAGATAGAAGAAGAACAGAGTCCTTTTTGTTTGTAATTTGGTCCTTTCATCAAAAAAATCACGAATTGGCATTAACAGCAGTAGCAGCTGTATGTGGACCGTATCCTTCGAAACTGAGAGGAAGTTAAAGGAAGCCTTCGGCAAACCGTGTTTTTTTTTTTTTTTTTTGTGATCAAAGGGTTGTGATGTGTGTGCAATAATGCAAAAAGGGGGTTGACGTGGCATGGCGATGATGCAGCACAATCCGCTTTTGTACCTGTTAAGTATTTCATTTAAATTACCATGCCATACCGCTATCGGGCATGTGCCCGTCGCACTACTAGAAAATGGTGTGTGTGTGTGTTGTGTGTGCACCCCTACAAGGACGATACACCACACATCCCTTTGTGAGTCACGTTACAGAACTCTCGTTTGGGTAAAAACTAATTAATTAGTGCTTTAAAATTTTGTCGAATGCACATGCGGCTTAAATATACAAGTGGTCCGACTTCAAATGAAACTACAAAAGGGGTAGAGCGATATGATAGCGATAACCAACACCGCTGGGAGTGAAACTGAAGAGTTCCTTGGGACTTTTGTTGGAAATGGCGAAAGGGTTACTCGAAATGAATTCTGTGGGTTTCTTTGTGTTTTTCGTATGCAAAAAAGGAGGAAGTTCGGAATAACCTTTTAGTCTAAAATGCAAGGAAGGGTATTAGGAGACTGGTTTTGATATAGGCCGCAGTGGCGGGCGATATTGCTGCTGGCGAACATAAATTTGTCGCAGTTAAACTATTGCACAAAGAGTCATTAAAACACTGGAGTCAATGCCGGTGCCTTTTAGCCTGTAAATCACGAAGAAAGCTTTAAAAATCGTGTCCAAATAAAAAAATAAAAAATGCTGGAACGTTTTTCAGGAGACACCAGAAAGCTTGAAAACAACCACGCAACAATAACTTTCAAGTCAAAGGATTGAGTTGAAGCAACAAACGCTGTCCATAAGAGTCTTGGAGATCCAAAGTAAAGGAAAGTGATTTAAGGAGTCGAGTCTGACTCTGGGTTCTGCCGCGTGCCACATTCGACGCTGCTGAACCATCCAAGCTACATATCTGAGGACGAAAGAGAGTTTAAAGCTCCATTCTATCCATCTAGCACAGAAAAGTAAAGGAAAGACGAGAAAAAATGGTCTGACTCAGATACTGCTGAAAGATATCACTATCCAGGAGCGTGCTACATTCGACGCTACTCTAGCACCCAGGTTGCGTATCTGAGGCCGGGAGTGAGTTTCCATCGAATTTGAAGCTCCATTCTACCCACCTAGCAAAGAAACTTGAAGGAAAGACGAGGAAAAAAAATGAATGCTTTCCGAGCAGGTCGGTTGGGTCACAGGACGCAACATGAAATGAGATTTCTGATAAATTTGCTAGATGAGTATTTTTTAGGACATCAGCCTGCATTGAGACTACAAGTGTCCTTGGTTAGAGCTTCCATTGATGGTTGAATCTCAGCTGAGCATAAACGACAGTGGTAAGACTTTCCAAAAGGCAGCCAAACAAAACGAGTGTGCCCGGAGACTGTACGAAATCCTTGACATTTTTACTTTCTCCTAGTACAATTTATTGTGAATCACTTTCTACGTGATTGTCCTGCTTTTTCTCGGTTCAGGGTGGCGGGTCTTCGGTGGCGATAAGGTCAATGCGTACAAGCTAAGCTCTTTATCACTTAACTGCTTTGTCGTCGATTCTACAAAAACAAAAAAAAAAAACAAAAAAACCCTTAGAATGAAGTTGCCAACCTTGTAGTACAATAGACTCTTTTCGTGTTTTACGTAGAGTGCCCCCACATAAACGTTCTCACGTTAGACTTAGTGGAAGTGAAAGAAGCTGGAATCAGCAGCCACCTCTGCTTCTCCTGATGGCCCTGATAGGATGTTGGAGGTGTAGAAAATCAGCCTGAGCAGCCCTCACCAAATGATGACTGAAGTTACGAGCGAATAAGGTTAGACGTAGGAGTCGAAGTTGTTTGTTCTGGAACCAGAAAGTCATCCCGCTATTGACTCATCCTTTGATCGATTATGGTATTCTTCTATCAGACCTCAAGCTGATGGAAGAATAGAAAAATACTTTGAATGCTCGCTGCTGACAGATTGTCTCACTGATTATCAGTTGTTCCAAGTTCCCAAGTCGGGAAACATAAACAGAAGCAAGACAACTACCAATGCTTTTAAACGACCAAGCTAAAGGACCTTAAGTACAATTGTGTCCCATGCAAACTTAATTTGGTAACTCTTTTTGATTAAAAATTCAATTCTCCTGTTGTATCTCATCTTCAAACCAAAATCAACTGCATGTACGGATTTAACCATCGCCGGAATAAAGCCTTCGAAGTGGGCAACTTATGAAACACTCTATGATCCTTTTCGAGTTCATTAACACTGAAACGCTATCGATTTTTGATGTATTATTCTGAATAATCCTTAATCCCTTTCTGTCGAATATCACGTCATTTTATAATTTAGCACGACTACACCTTCTCTAAAGTCCTCCTATCCAACACGCTGTTTCAGGAGGTTTCACATGAAAATGTGCAAGAATATGGGTCGGTTTGTTGCCTGCAGCAAGTAATCTCATCTACCCAGTGCTCCAATTGTATTCTTCTTCTTGTGTGCGTTTGTCACCTTCAACATACCTATACCTCATCTCAACTTATAGCGTTTTTTTTTTTTTAAAGAGAGAATCACATAAGAACTCATTATTTATCCTGTCAGCGAATATATGGATGACTGAGGGTGTTTGAGAGCAAAGGACTCACGTTCTATTCATATGTATCTTCTCACCGAATGGAAGGATAATTAAACTTTAATTAGGAAACTATACAAGTGTGTCACAAATAGTGAGAACGTGACGGTTAGGTCGTGCCATTTTTGTTAGCTGAGCTCCCTTATGTTGCATGTATGTACATATATGTGGTTGTTCCATCTCTTCGTTAGGCATCTTGACTAAGTAGGTTTTTTGAGCGCTAGCGCCTTTTGAACTAAAGGATCATACTTTCATTACGCGTGTGTGTATGGCTTGTGTGTGTGCGTGTAAGTTTATGGAACGTGGAGGGTTATTAATTCGAACTGGATAAGAAATTTTCTAATGAACTACTGCTGTAGAGCATCGTTTTCTTTTTCTATTAAATGACTGCAAAGAGAAGCAATTTATGTGAAGGAGTATCTTGTTAGAAAGAGGATATGTGTATGCCAGTTGGTGGAATATATTAAGTCAATTCTTGAAATAAAGTGTCAGTGTGGGAATTTAATTAAAAAATGATTTTAGTTGTTTGTGTTAAATTGGAAAGGATGTCGTTACGAGGCGAGGGATAGAGCATAGGGACTTCCGAACTTTGACAGTTGATAGCGGCCTTATTGTTGAAGCTACATCTGTCAAATTGGCTGTCGTTTACTTGTATTCAGTTTGTTTTGCCAAATCACCATGGATGGATATAGCGTTCAACAACACGTGCAAATAATAAATTTTTTTTATCCAAATGGGTGTTCTGTTCGGGTAACGTTCCGCGCGCTTCGCCCATTTTACGGTCCTTCCGAGAGGACTATTCGCAGTGTGGTGGATAAATTTGAGTCGACTGGTTCAGTTAACGATCAACCAACACCCGTTCGTCGACGAAACGGAAGATCAGCCGAAAACATCGCCGCTGTCCTTGAGAGTGTGCAGGAGAATTAGAGACAGTCGATTTCGCGTCGCTCACAAGAACTCGGCCTTTCGCAGACCACAATTTGGCAACACAATGTAGCTGGCGGCGCCATCGGTCCATATTTCTTTGAGAACGACGTTGGCCAGGGCTATACGTAGATGATTACCAACTTATTTCGGCCTGAATTAGATGATATGGACACCAAGGACATGTGGTTTCAACAGGACAGCTCTTTATGCCTCACAGCTCACGCCACATTGCAAATTCTGCACGAGCGATTCGAGAGCATGGTCATCTCAAGTGGAGGTGATGTGAACTGGCCACCGAGATCGTGCGATTTGACCCCGTTCGACTTTTTCTTGTGGGATTTTCTGAAGTCGCAGGTCTATGCGAATAAGCCACAAACCACAGTGGCCCTTAAAGCCAACATAACCCATGCCATCGGTCAAATTCAGCCAGAATCATGGAAAATTGGGCATTTCGGATGCGCGCCACCCAGAGAAGTCCCGGCGGCCATTTGAACGATGTTATATTCCATACATAATGGCATCGATAGGCCTTTCAAACGAATAAAAAATATCGACGATATCTCACACACACTTTATTTTATTTAAATTTGAAGATAGGAAGCGCTTAATGAAAGACCCTTTACTTTGAGAAGTTGTACAAAGTAGCTGAATTGGAGGGTCTTGTCTTAAGGGAAAACTTCGAATCTATGTAGTAAAAGGAAAACCTCTCCGAATAAAGATCCCTTAAATGTCGGTTTGCTTTAATTTACACTGCGTTGCTTTACACTGGAAAATTGATTGGAAAAATCTACGAATCAAGATCTTGATATGCTTAACCTATGCTTACTCGAAACACGCGCAAAAGCCTCCGAAAGGCAAGAGGGTATTCTAAAATTATACGCATTCATACAATTGTATGCCTTGGTAGAAGTCGCTTTGCAAGTTTTAAGGAATCTTTCTACATCTGCCTTGGAACCACTCACAATGCAATGCATGATGCCAGGTTTAAACATGTGATGGAAGTTCACTTCGTTGAAGACACAAACTGTTTGAACACAAGGTTCATTGAGTCTCAACTCTCAACCGCCTAGCAGCGCAAAATTTAACCTTTTGGCGATTAGCAAACGCTTTACAAGTCTTCTCTTAGACTTTCGAAAAGGACATGGACCTACATATGTCTTTACAATGCATGTGTCAAGAGCAGTCATACTAACGTGGTTTGTAAAGTATCAACAGGCCACAGTTCCTATCTTTGCACCAATAATGTGCTGAGGGAACTGAAATATATACTAAAGGGGGTAAAGCAGTTCAACTTGTATAAGCAACGAAAGACTATGAAAAACGTTTTCGGAACCGAGCAGCTGAGTTTTATTTCTACTACCACACGGAGAGGAAAAATGTTCCACACCATAACCACACCAACGCCGCCCTCGCAACGAAAGCCGATGAAAGAGTAAGAAGGTGCAATTACTGAACCGTCTGCAGTATCAACAAGGAGCAAAGGACTCAAGACATGAAGGGAGCATTTCACTCTATAATCAAGCCAGCAATAGTTCCTTGAATTCGAAGGTGCCAACTGAAGCACTCAATTCCTAAACACCTATCGGAAATCCCAGTTTTACAGCGGTTTTAACCGGGATAAGATCACTTCAATCGAGAAAAAACTAAGGTAGGCCTAGGCATCGATAGAAAGTGGTATACCTCACTCATGGTTCTAAGTTTTTAAAGAATGACAACTCTATGAAACGCGAAAACTAGAGAAAAGGTCGCAGTGTATCCTTCCCAAAGTAGCCAAGATAGGTCGATGCAACGCGACGAATAGGCAGGTTTTCGTTCGGGATCCTTATGTGCAGGCCACGAGAAGGGGTCGCGTATAGATCCATGCAATGTCTGTTTTGTTTTTGACGGGATATGCTCGAAACACCCATCATTCATTAGATAGATCCAGGACTAGGCATTGTCTTACTTAGATCAGCAATTGGGCTCCTTGTACCCACCTTTTTTAAATTTTTCTCGCAAAGAACTTAATTGTACTAACTTGGCACTTTTCTCAAGGTGGTGCTACAGTCCGGGGTGGACCCGGGCCTCAACCAATAAGCGTCTCCAGCCAGGTCGATCTTTAGCTAGCTGCCTCCAGTTCCGCACGCTAATTTGATTGAGGTCCCTTTCAACTTGCGTGCGCCACCTGAGTCGCGGTCTTCCTCTACTGCGCGGGGGCGGATTCGAAGATTTTTCGGTCTGGACCAGTGGTGTACATTCGCTCTAAGCCATCTAAGTCGTAGGACCTTCACTCTTCTGGCTTCTTAAAACCGCGCTCTTAAAAATAGAAAAACTTGCAGATTCTACAACAAAGTAAAATAAATCGTATCCTAACACTTTGCGCACATTAGATCTATTCCAATGCCTCCAATGAAAAACTAAGATCTGTAAGAAACTCTAGCGAAATCTAAAGGATAAGTCTGAAAGACGTGACTTATGAAGGAGAGCACTAGCTTTTTCCTTTCCACCAGTACTCATTTGCTACCCTCTGGTCACACTGATACCATAAGCGCTTATAATCGCCGTCAAAACATCCTTAATAATTTACCATCCTCGTAGACCTTCCATTAAAGTTCAACAAATTATCGATTCCACCTAAACGTGTCGCCGTAACGCCCTACGTCGACATTTAAATTTCCAATAAATTATCCCCGATAACCCATGACCTTTGGCTGGGCCCGACTTGGCATTGGCATGTCCTTTCCGCTATCTCTTCGACTTTTCACTTTCACTGAAATCAAAAGTTTTCTCTCCGGCTCCTGGCTACTTTTTCATTTTTTTTTTCGGTTGGTGCTCCTGACAGTTTCGTAATTACTTGATATAACTCGACAAGAAAAAAAAAAGAAATTATTATTCACTCGGTTCCGGTGTGAAGAGGAGGTGAGACCCGTACAACCATACAATGTTGCCCTTCACGAATGTCCTTGGGAGTCGCATTTGAAAAAGTATCCCGATATCTCGATGCGTGTGTAATATGCAACAAATATGCTACCGCGACTACTGCAATTGTGGCAATTGTAACGTAAGTGGATTTGCAACGGATGGAAATTATGATTAGGATTTCAATTAAAGCTCACGCCATCTTTGTTGCGGTTTGTGAATGCTCGCAGCAAGGATATGCAGTTCGCACCTGAAAGTCACCTAATGTTTGTTTCATTTCGTGTGGCATGACTCATTTTGAGCGCTGCCATATATTTTTAGTTTTTTTTTTTCAACATTTTATTGGGACATTAGTTCAAGTGGTTTTCCATGTTTTTCACTTTTCATTATAGTTGTGTGTTTCACCTGCTGTTGCTGGTGGTGGTGGTGGTTGTAGAGAGAGAGAGAAAGGAATGATGATGGTGTCCCGAAAATGGTAAAAAGCTCCCTTGGGGTGGTTTATGCGATAAGAACCGCAATAATACATTTCAAAAGGATCCAACGTCATATAACACTTTGGTAATATTGTAACCGGAGGGGTTGGGTTTCGACTGAGAGAATGGATTTGTGTAACACTTTCCACAGAAACAGAGAGAGAGAGAGAGAATGGCTTCGGGTGACTGGCTTAACTGATGTTTGTTTATGGGTTAAGTGTGGGCTGGAGATGGGTGATTTGGAGGAAGGTACATATAATGGGCCTCGTATTGCACTTGGAGTTAGTTAATTAAAATTTTCCAAATGAAACATTAGCACAATGTGAATGTGTGGTTGTAGTTGACGACTGTTGTGGGCAATGGTACAGTGGAGTGGAGATATTTTCAAACATAATGAGATTAAGAAGGATTTGACATGTAGCCGGGGTATGAATCTCCAAAACTGCTGTAAGACTTGGAACATAATTGTTTGCTCCATCATGTAAACAGCTATTTCTGTGGACCTTCTCTTGATGTATGCATCCAGTGATTTGGATGAAGATGATTCTTCATGAATACTTCGCACTTGAATGTCTTCTATGCGCTTATATTCGTATGAAAGAGGTCCAGGCGATTGACTTTCTGTTATTTTCATTTGAACCTCTCCTGTCCATGATACACATCCTGAGTGTCTCTTTCTAGCTAACAAAAGATTATGTCACTCCTCTGATCAAAGCACATCACCTCAATGTATACGTGTTTGTTACTTATTTACCTAAGGAGACAGAGTAGGCTACCATCCGCATCGATCACAGGGACGCTGCTTACAACCATCTAGACAAAGCGCTCAGTGGATGCCAGAGTTTGATTTTTGAATCGAAGATTTGGTCTTCCATTTTGTCTCAAACCTGGGGGTGAGAATCGAAAATTCTTTTGAGTGGAGCTTTGTTTTCGACATCCACATCTTGGTACAGTTGGTACAGCTCGCTGTTATATCTTCTCCTCCATTCGTCTACTTCGCTTACTGGTCTCCTGCTCTGCTTTCTTACTTTTCGTCCATCAGTCGGCGTCATATAGGAAAACTGGAAAGATTGACCTCTGGATGCCATCAGTTTCAGCGGTCTTGTTGTTCTACTGGGAGAGGGATTGATTTTTTATTGGATGGAGGTCAACTCACTCGACATTGGACACATATCTAGAAGTTCCTGTGCATCGGTGACTAGGTACCTTTTACTATTTCGAAGAGCCTGCGTCCCAACTTTGAAACCAGTTGCCTGTTGCTTACCTCCTTCTAATTTCTTTTCGGTGGTGGATGGTATATCAAGGTGGATTTGATTACGTCCTTGATGATTTTGCGATATTGGATCTACTGTGTGTTGGCGTCGGTGAAAGACCGTGGCAATTTGTAGTCTCTGGCTAATCCACTTGGACTAAGCCATCATGCATCAAGTCTCTTTTTCTAGGTTTCCTTTAGCTTGACCAAGTCTTTTACTACCACAATCTCCTGGATCGAGTGTTGAGAGTCAATTTCTTGTTCTTGTTTCGCTTTCTTTGCCGACTCTGACTATACCGCATACACCACTACCATTAACGTCGAGCTTTTAAATGATTTTGCCCCCAGAATCGGCTTTTCAAGACTTACTTTCTTACTTATAAAGCCAGCGACCCTTGGAGGGTCTGAGCCTGAAAACATTGTTACGAGAGAACGGCTTTTCAAGAACAATTCTATAATGTCACCTTGTCCCAAAACTTTCTTGGCATTGAAGCCCTCAGTCATTGCATTACTTTTAGACTCCGCTGTAGTAACCACAAAGTCACCTATCCCCTACCTATACAATTTTTTTTCTCGTTTACCAGTTCACCGTGTTTGGGGTGCTTAACTAGAAAATCTCTATCAGCAGTCACCACACCTCTCTTTCCATACCTACGACCTCCCCCCCCCCATTCAACTCCCTTAAGGAGCTAAAAGGTAAATAATCCTAAATGCATTTGATATCACCACTGTTAAGCTTGGAATACATTCACGCTTCTCGGCAAGTCCTTCGTTTCTTTCCGCATTCTCCATTTCTCGTTAGCAATTCGCATCCGCAAAACATCTCTCATATGTAGAACAACAGTCGAATGTCCTTGTTAGGCAATATGCTTTATGAGCAATTGACATGCGATCCTCAACGAGACTTTTCCTTCGGACAGTGTGTGTATGTTTGGAGGTAATGTGTACGTGTATGGGTCACAATAAAACGACGTTAAACGACGTCGAAGGACGACTTCGTGGACTATTATGTTACGACGACAAAGGTGCTCTCAGACAAATCATAAAAAGGAAGAAAATTAATTTTCAACCTCAACTCCCTCCACTCATATGGGTAGAGAGGTGGAATGAGGTGCACCTTTGGTCTATGGTATGTTTGACTGTGGGTAGATGGCGCGCTAAAATGAACGATGGATTTCGGAAATTCACTTTGGAATGAGTGCGGCGGTGTGGTGACGCAGCTGGCTGAACTCAAAGAACCCCTTTTTGAAAAGTTGGGACGAAAGGAAAACAAAGTTAATCCTACATTGTATTAGGTGCCTAAGAACCACTCACAGGCTTCTATTGTTTTATTAAGCTTTTGAGGCTTTGTTTTGCTCTTTTTTTTCATTTTATACTCTGTTCCTTCCTTACACTTCCATTGTTTTACATGGCACTAGTGATCCCTACCGGCGGCGACGACGTTGTCGGTGGCGTTAGTGGAGACGACCTAAATTCAATATGATGAATACATATGCGTGTTGGTATGTGTTGGCTTGTTGGTGCGGTTTAAGTTACGTGCAAAATTATGGAAAGCGTTTTAGTGTTTTTCACTTATATCCTCTTTTAAATGGCCGAAAACAAAAGGTGAGCCTTGCTTTACTCCCTGCCTTTGCGAGAATAAGCACGGTTACGTCTCTATGGATAGGAGAATGGTGCTAAGCCGCGTTAAATGGCGTTTTTTTTTCGTTTTTTTTTGTGGATTTAAGTGGTGGGAGTGGTGAATAGGTGGGTGGCTGGCAGCCGACTGAAAGGTGAAATCATACTTTTTATGGGCTCGATGACTGATGGAATTAGGTGGCTGTGATTTAGTAGACCCACACAACCAGTCCGTTTTTTTTTTGGGAGGGAGAAGGTTGTTGCTAAAAGTTGGGCTGCGTAAATTGGTGACGAAGTGTATTTGACCGTAGGATTGATTGCACGCTCTGGAAGTGGGTGGATTTTGCTTGTTCTTTTATTGCTAAGTTGAGTGATAAGAAAAAAGGCTATAAAGGTAGATAAGCCGAATATGTACAAAGTAGTAAAGTAGTTGATACCAAAAAAATGAGCAGGTGAGGGTCAGCGTGCAAGGATAAGAAAAGAGAAAAGCACTTTAAAAGTTAGTGGGATATTAAAAGTCGATGGTGTTCTTTTCTGATACCGAAAAGTGCTTTTTTTATTCCATGCAACAGGGGGTTGGTGAAGAGGAAAGTTAGGAAATCTGTGTGTAGAAGGTACCATTTGAATTTGAATATGGAAAGTTTCGGAATTCTATTTCCTTTTCAGGACAACTTTGTCGACTATCGAAATTAGAGGATGTTAATGCCAATATTAACCTCCAATTTCAGTCCAATATGTTTGGCAATGTGTGGATTGATAGTCCGACAATATAGAGAAAACCAAGTTGCCTTGTAGATTTGCTGGTTAAGTCTGAAAACACGAACAGAAGTCTCGTTGTTTGTGTGCACGTCTAATACTAATTAAC
Organism: Criorhina ranunculi; assembly: GCA_951813785.1. Classification (NCBI taxonomy): domain Eukaryota; kingdom Metazoa; phylum Arthropoda; class Insecta; order Diptera; family Syrphidae; genus Criorhina; species Criorhina ranunculi. The sequence continues at coordinate 4,214,720 of OX638383.1, forward strand.
AAGTGGATGATTCTGTTGGCAGTTGTTCAGTGATAGTTCTATCGTTTCCACATCAAGACCCCAGAGTGTAATTACCATTTCATGTTTCAAAAAACCCTCGTAGCTACCACCAATACATTCCTACGAGTATATCTCAACTAAAAGCTCGTAAGAAACTAGGAAAAACTACCGAAAGTGCAAAGACGGATATCGTTATTCAAAAACGCATTCATCAAACGTCTAAACGATACCATAGCACGCAACACGTCATCTTATCGTCCTTTAACCAACTCTCTCTCACTTAATAAGAATATTTGCAACGAGCAGGAAATGAATATGCCTCATAAAGTCATAACGCAAAGACGTTGCAAAAACTGCCTTAACCCCGCGATCCAAGAATTCATTAAGAGTGACTTCCCTCAGGACATACTTTTCTTTCATGCATGCTATTGTATGTGTGTGTTGCTGTTGGAGTGTAGAAGAAGGAAATTGCATGGAAAATATCCAAATGCATTTTGTTGGTCGCAAATTGAAGGCATGAAGGTATGTGTGTGAACTGTTAAATAACAATTATTATAAAAAAGAATAATTTTCCTACGGTTGATAAAGACATTTGGGGAGTGTTTATGCAGGGAAATCTGAGAAGGACGAACACAAAAAAAAAAAAAAATAAAAAAAACCTGAGGCTATTCAAATGAAGACGTTGACAGTGTTTGTGTTTGTGGTCAACGTTGTCCTTCCCTCCGTTTGATATTTTTAATTTTGTTGTATATTCTAGAAGAACATGCAAACTTATGTCATGAATAAATTTCTATAACAGGACAAATTCCAGGACATGCATGGATACTAAACGAAAAAAAGACCACAGTCTTATTTGTATGTGTGTGTTTTTGGTTAGTCTGTAAAAAGGTAGAGAGACGGTTTGACTTACTCCAGGACACACTGTCCTTTGCTCATATAAATATTTAAAATATGAAAATTTATTATTTATGGACGATCTTTTGTTTGATTGAACGAGCTGCCGCCGCCGCTGCCACTGTGCGATACATGGTCAGGGTTGACATGTTAAAATTCCTCATTGGAGAGGAAAAAATTCCACTGTCAATGGATGTCAAATTCCGTTGGTCCTTTTTCATTTTGTTTTTTTTTTTTTGAATGCGGTTGGATCATAAAAATATTTAATACTTTATTTGATATGCAAAAGGGAATGCATACACAGGACATACATGTCTTTTCCAATTTGACTTAGTTCATAGTGTTTCCCTACACACAAAAAAAAGGATATCTAAATGACGTACAGTCAACCGTTGTCATTGGTTAAAAATTTGCAAAAAAAAAAAATCAACAAGGATATCTATCTCTCATACGCGAGGTTCCGATAAAAATGCAAATTTTCACTCTGTTTCGCTCCCCTGTCGGTTTTCGCACATAAATTTAAGGATAATCGTATTGCGTGCTTACAAAACGATTCACAGTTATTGTGTCATCTCCGGCGAATTGATGGTTGAACGATATTTCGAGAGCGGGCGGTAAAGTTGTGGCCCAAAATATATTATATTGCAAAAAATTGAGAGCATCCTTATTATTATTATTATTATTGTTATCCTTGGTCCTTTCTTTTTTTTGTTATTGCTTTCCTGGCTTATGGACACATGAACATTAAATGCAAATTTTAACACCCATTTAAGGATGATATAGGAATTTTTTTTTTTTTTTAGAAAATCATTGTATTGAGGACGAATATAAAGGATATCATCAGCAATAAAATTGTATATGAAAGTTATTTGACGATGAAATTGAATTCGTGAGAGCAGCGTTATTGTTAGCGGGGATGGTAGGGGGGAGCATAAAAAGGTTATGAAAACCTATTCGGTTCAGCACGGATGCATCAGATAACATTGAAATGAACTTTTCCCATACATAAACGTGTGTAGGTGTGTAAGTACTTTCAAAAAGGACAATAGACGTCGCATGGTGGAGAGAGAGACGAATTATTTTTGGAAAATAATAGAATTTTGATTGAAATTGCCTACGAGTGGAACCTAAATAAACCAAGACTGGAATTATGGAATTTTATTTGCAATTTAACAATAGAACGTGGACATTTATTATGTGTTACAATGTGAGGTGTTGCATTTTATTACTTGTTAATGGAATTTTTTATGTGGGCAATCAAAATTGTGGAATAGCCCTTGTTGACCCAGTCAAAGAGGTGTTTCAATAAATTGAAAGGAAGTAGCTTCAATTACTGCTGCGAAATTTGTCAGAATGTGGGGGAAATTATAATTATTTAACAAAACCTGTAGATCCCGATGATTATTAAGTTTGCTAGCAAGATCCACGTTTAAAGTGTGCATTTCCTTCAACAGATTGCGTGTCTTACATCTTTGTAAAGATTCAATCTTAATAGTTCTTGACAAGGTTGGACTTTTCCTGCAGCTCTGTATTTAGTTCTAAGATGTTCTCAATAGACAATTGGTGCTCAGTTTTCAGCTTTTCAGGGTTTTAATTTACCTCGTTTACCACACTGTGGTAGATTGAGGTTAATTTTTCCGTGGCACTTCCTGCTACCATTCTTTTTCTCCAGCATTCTTTGTTGAATCTAAAAATAAAGGATTTACGAAGGCATTTTCATAACTGGCTTCCAAGGCGTTGTGATTGAACTTTCTGGTGCAAACTTATGACTGATTTGGCCACCAGGCAGTTCTTGATGATCAACAAGTTGACAGGAAAAAACCACTAAACGCTGCATCAAATCTTCAAATGTTGAGCCCAGCTTGAATAAATCTAGCAAAAAGGACTTCATTCTGAAGTATGTCGCAATTGCAGAAAGAACTCACAAGAAAAAGATACAAGCGTCTAAGTGCTAGTTGTTAATGATGTTCAAGTCAAGCTCGAGGTTGGTTCAGGTTGTATTTTCATGTTTCCATGCGTCTCGAGGCTTCGACGGCAATGAAAAGGCCGATGAACTGGAAAGAACAGGGTCAAACCGGAGTCAAATAATGGTTGGCCACTTAGTTTTGACCCCAACTTACTTACTTACTTATCAGGCCAGCGACCCTTGGAGGTTCTGAGCCTGAACTTATGCCGCTTTCCATCCTTTACAGTCCCGGGCACGCTGCTTCCAATTTACTAGACCAAGGCTTCTGGCGTCCGCGATTGCCTGATCTTTAAACCGGAGGTTCGGTCTTCCTCTTCTTCGTGAACCAGGTGGCTGGGATTCGAAGATCCTCTTAGCTGGAGCATTGTCGTCCATTCGCTCGATGTGACCGAGCCATTGCAGTCGACGGATTTTTGCCTTCCGGACTACATCCACATCTTTATACAGCTCGTAGAGTTCGCGGTTTTATCTTCTCCTCCATTCGCCCTCCTTGCAGACTGGGCCAAATATTCGACGTAGAATATTTCTTTCAAATGATCCTAAGATCTGATCCGCTGTCTTACTTATCGTCCACCATTCAGCTCCATAAAGCAGGACTGGCAAGATCAGGGTTTTATAGAGCATGATTTTGCTCCTTCGGGTTAGGAGTTTGGACCCTAGTTGTTTGGACAAACCGAAGTAGCAGCGGTTGCCTAAGGCTATCCTTCGTCGAATCTCCACTAGGGTGTCATTTGTGGAGTTTATGTTTGCCCCGAGGTAGATAAACTCCTTCACTAACTCAAAATTATAGCTGTCAATTGTTAGGATTTGACCTAGACGGGTTTTTGGTACACAGCATGTACTTTGTTTTATCCTAATTTATCGTGAGACCAACTCTGACCTCGACAGAGGTACCAAAATCAGATAAACGGTTAACTTTCAGATAGTCTATATCTTTTTACTGCCCAGAGCAGATGAAACATCGCCTGTCTTGTCCACTTATGAAGCACTCGGAGAAGAGCAAACTCTTAGAACATCCTGAACTTCCTGACTCAGGAAGTGGCTTCAATGAACACGATGCGTCGTTTTAAACAACGTACTCATCCCTTAACCATGTCTTCAGCTGCCATCTTAAAGACTACATGTTAAATGTGATCCAGTCCAGAGGCTTCTTTAAGCTATTCGAGAGCATATCCTTATGAAATCTAATGTCTAGCAGTTTGTGGCTTGTCATTGTTCTGCTCTTAGGCCTTAGAAGGGATTACTTGAAGTACACCATCTTTATATGAGGCCGGTCAGTCTCAAAGAAGGAACGATTTCTCCTTCTCATACTACTTTCTCGCTTTCTTTAAATTTCCATCAACATTCGCACTACATCATCGTATTTTAAAGCAAACACCATCTCGTTTGATTTCCTCTTTAAAATCCTTACACACTTTGTAAGGACAAAACAAAATGTAGAAAAAAAAAATTATTGCACCAACATACGCTACAAAATCAAACAGACGCTAGACGATGGGCTTATAATTAAACCATGCATATTACATGATATTTGACTTTCATTAACGTTGGCAGGACAGCGTAAGGACACGTAATGTAACCACTTCTCCTGCGACCCTCCTTCAAGCAGTCAAAAGTGGGGTTCAAAACACAAAAAAAAAATACAATTCTCTCCTCTTCCTCCACCATTTCCCACAATCGCGCGTCATTTCTTAGACACATTTCCTCTGTTGCTTAAGGGCGGTCGAATTGAATTTCTTAAAGACCAAGTGTATATTGCGCTGAATGTTTCAATTGTAAATATTTACCCGACATCTCTTGTAAGACAGAGAGATCGTATATCCTTTTTGGCGAGTAGAACCTTCTTTAATACAAAATTGAAACCGACAAACGACTTCATGTGTCTCAAATCTCTGAGGTAAACACTTTGTATCTTTGTGGCTATTCCCCTGACGTACATTCCAAGCCAAGTTACTGCAATTAACGGTTTCCTCCGTCAAATGTTAAAAAAAAAGGAAATGTCGACGGGAATTATTCACCATTTTTATATATTTTTGACGTTGGTTCGGGTCTTCAATTCCTAAAGGAATTTGCAGAAAAATGTTACATCAATGGACTGGGTGAGATGGAGGGAGAGCCCTTTTTTTTTAACCTTTTTAATTTTTTTTTGTAGCTAGTTCCTTCTTTAGATCCCTGCGCTCTCAATACAACAACAAAGGGACATTTAAAAATTTATGAAAAAGCTGTTTGTGTTTGCTCTTGTTTCAGTGAAGTTTCGTGTCCTTTTTTTATTTTTTTTTTGTTCGCCTTTTTGACTTATTTTTTTATTGTATTCCTACAGTTGACAGGTTAGAGAGTGAATAAAAACGGGACCGGTAATGCCCTAGTTTAAGGACAAAAATGCTGGCCTTATTAATAATGCAAGCGTGCGTGTAATGCTTATGTAATGCTTTATTTTTTTTTTTACTGCAGTATTCCTATTATTATTTTTATTTTTTCTCTCTCCTTGTAATTTTGTAAAAATGGGCTCCCTATTGCACAAAGGAACTCGAGACATGGATCTGGGTTATGTTTGGCCTCAATTTCGATTGAGTGCTTCGCGTATGACATATTTTTTTAGCGGGTATCCGGCATCGGGAGGTACTCCCTGGGGTTAAATTTAATTTTAATTTATAACGGTAGGCGCGTTACAGGCACATACATACGTAAGGATATGTATATGGTTAGTCTTTGGGGGAGAAGTTGTGTTATCACTTCGATTTTGTAGGTCTGATTTGAGGTGGAGGCTTATAGGTTTTAATTAGTCCCAGGTCTTGAATTATTATTAATGAGAAGACAGTAGGATTCAAGGGACGTGAGTAAGGCAATCGGGTTTTAACTTTTGCAACGATCCACCTTTAGGTATACAAATTTCAAGTAGCTCAGCAATTGCTTATTCGCAAATTGTTGAGGTCTTTGTTAACATTGTCGATCCAATGTGTTCTAGACCGTCCCTAATACCTGGTGTTCAATAGTCATTGGGCCTTCTCAAACCTTTTGTGGCCGACCATTATTGATGCCTAACTATCGTAACGGCAAAGTTTTAACGAATTTGGTGATACATATGTCTTCTCTCTTACAAAGTAATAATACGCTTCGAAGTCCCTCCTACAATATGTGTCCAACCCGCCGAGTTAAAAGCATTTCCAGCATCGAGTGTTACCTTCGCGATCCACATTTTCATCTCCTGGACTATAGCGTCAGCTTATCTTTACTGATTGACAGTACCACTGCTTCCTGCATTGCTTTTCCAAGCCTACCGAGCATGCACAAAGGTTGGCATGATAAAGGACTATTGGTCTGGGAATATACCTTCTTTTCGACATGAGTTGTATACATCAACGAATTACTCGCGGTAGACTCATTTGCTGTATGCCACCTAGGCCAGGGGATTTCCTTTTTTTCGGAGGGTCCCTGCACCTTAAGGGTTCTTACATGGGGTCCTGTTGATCCATTATGACTCCCCAATGTGCTATTATGTAATGTATGTGCCCCGCGAGGTATCGAAACAAGTCCCTTTTCGTCTCTCTTTCCACGCTGGTACCGCGAAAAAAACTTTTTTTTTTCGGGGACATGAACCAAAGCCAAGGCAACAACTTACTAAGAAACATAATGACACTGACGAAATTTCGAGTAACAAACAAGTATTCAAAGTTATTTCCTCCCAAAATAGACACTCTCCTGTCTATTTATAAATCAACTGTAAGCGTTCACTTCCCTGGAACAACCCCACCTGCTCTCACACCTTCTTTAGCAAATTTAAACAAATGCCCGCGCATTACCTAAATTAAAAATGAAAAATTAAATTAATACATCAAAAATTACACCACATTTTTGGGGGAGGAAGCAAAACCACCCCCAAAGGAATTTTTATTTTTTTTTTTAAATATTTAACATTCGCCTCCTGTGAGAGTGAAAAATCAACGTAATGCGAGGCTCAAATAAATATTACCTCAGCATAGCTGTGTTAATTTCAAGTTATTGCGGCTTTTCGCCAGACTGTTTGTTCCTTTAAGGATCACTGCATTCATTTACTAGAGAAAAAAAAAAAAAGAAGTCCCCCATATCGGTGGGTGGTAGTTGAGGGATTCTTTTATTTTTGAATCGGGGTGATTCCAAACAAGAGAAAGTAGAAATTCCCTTTGATCCTGTTAATAATTAGAGTACGTGATTCTATTTAAAAAAAAGAAGGAATTCTGCGTTAATTCCAGGGTCGCATATCAAATAGTTTATTCTCATTTGAAAACAGAGGGTTGTCGACAGCAACAGAAGGTATAAACGCGGCCGACAAAGTTTTTTTTAAAATTTTTTAAACCAGCGCGACGGCGGCGTAGCTCCAGACACTTGTTAGGAAGTTCAAGGAACGATAAGATAAAGCCATGGATCCTTTTAGATATTTTTTTTTTCTTTTTGTTAATTCTAGTCAACATTGACTTTTAATAAATTCAAACGGTGTTCGTTGTAAAAAGCAATTTTAATGAGGGTGCGACAAAAGGGTGGAGACGAACTTTCAAATAAAACAACAGGTTTCGATTCAAACATCCTTTTTGAGGAAGTTTTCCTTATGAAAAAAGAAAAAGGATAATTAATACAGATGTACCCCATCTCATTCTTCACTTAGGGTGGTGAGCCTTTACAAAATGACTTTGTTCTTGTGAAACACATTTATGCATTCACATAATGCATTTTGCCACCCCCCAACGATTCAGGAACTCACCCGAGGGTTGAAAGTTATTGCACACCAAACACTAACCAGAATTTCATGTCAGTGATTTTCCTTTTTTTTCGTACGCGGATGCATGAATTACATTAGTCACGCACGAATGATATGCGCGAGAATAGATGCACTTGCATCAACAAGGACATAATCATTCAACTGTGTTGCCGCATGAAAAAAAAAAAAGAAGCAGCAAGCCTAAGGGGTGGAATACAAAAGATGCACGCGTACCCTAAAGACACATATTTGCAGATCATGTGATGAGGGCTGCAATCGATTTTATCCAGATGCATCTTAAAGGACACACAGGAAGTCGAAAAGTTATAATTAAAGGAAAAGGATCACATGCCACCTATAGTGAGATGGTGGCGTGATGGTTTTTTTTTAAATTTTCTTAGTGAATTCAAAGAGAAGCATTTTACATTTACGCAACAGGACACGTGTCCTGTTTTCTTAGAATACAAAGTGCATTGCAAATGGTGTAAGAGTTGTAACAATGCATTTATTTCCTTGCAAACAAAGGACAAGTGTTTTGAATAGTGAAAATGGCGAAGGGTACGCACGTTAGAAGTATACTTTTAGGACTTATGGAATGGGAGGCATTATAATGGAAGGTGGAGGTTATGCCCGAGATGAAAGTCAAGAAAATCGTGTTGAAGTAGCAGAGCGTTAACCTTGGAGGACTTTGTGGATTGTAGTTTTAATAACCTCGCTGAGTATGACCTTAAAACTAGGGTCTTACCGAATCGAATAAAAGTCACTTGTATCGGTAAGGTAGCCAATGTTTTCTCATAACCTTCTCTTTTGAACAACTGAGTAACATACACACTCGACAAGCTGTGGCGGAAACTCCATGTCAAACTGATGACCAAGCAGCAAGATCTGGTTACTCCGATACGTTTCCTTACAGCCTTTATGGGAACACGGCCTATTACTGTTCTAAGGAACATCTTTTGACCAAGCGGCAAGATATGTTAACTCCGATACGTTTCCTTTACCGTCGTTATGGGAAGACGACCGATTACTGTTCGTAGCAACATCTTTGACCCAAACAATCCCGACAAACAATTTGGAATCGGTAGTATTCACCTCAAATGCTGTCTGATGCTGAAATAACCCCTTCTTCCTGGATGAATACACAAACTAGTAGATGATGACGGTGACACGTGAACCAAGCCTAGGAAATCGCGGTAATCTTCAAACAAATTTGGGCAAGAGCACCAGGAGGACTCAACTACTTATGGACGAGTATAGATTGCTCGTGCGTTGGACTGCTAAGCGTTCGATTCTCAAAAACCACCAAACGTTTTTTCGCGGCACCAACTCTTCGCAGGCACGACAAACCTGTAAGAGTATATTTTGTCAGAAAAGCTTCTCAGTTCGCTGTTCGGAGTAAGCATTAAAACTGTAGGTCCCTTTATTCCGTGGGAAGAATAAAACACGCTCAACATGAATGGTTGTGAGAAGCTAGGCCTTGGCTCTCTATGACCTGTCGCGCCAAGTATTTGTATTTGTAGTGTACCACCTCGGTTCGGTATCCTTAAATGCTCTTTTAAACGCTCAGAAGTAAGAGACATTCCTCTTTGTTGCTCCCAGCTTGATTAAAAGGAAATGCAACCAGAATGTGTGAAACGAGGATGTTACTCACACCTTATCCCAAAAGCTTCCATAATGATCCCTTAAAATGATTGTTTTTCCTTCTGTTTCACCATACATTTTACGACTTCCAATTTGGGAAGTTCAATACATTTTACTAAAAGTAGATCTTTAAAAGCCTATAAATCTAAACAAGTGTCATTTCCTTTTATTTTATGAACCTTTCGCAAGCTTGCTCTTAAAAACGAACACAAACATCTATCAAATTAATTTATCTTTCATGTCAATAATTTTGCTTTTCATATGCCTCTTAAACGAACACCTACATATAGGCATATTCCTAGTTGTGTTTGTCCTCCAACCAACCCCCCTCCCACTTCAGAAGTTTATGGCAAAACATAAAGATAAACCACTTTCACTCAAAAGCGATATTATAAACGCAAAATAGTAAAATAAAACAAAAAAAACCCTTGAAAGTTGTAATCTTTATTAGTCCAAAAGCTTTCACTTCCTCATACCATGGTAGCGGAAATACCTTAACCCCATAAAGTATGCAATAAAACGTATCACCGCGCACATAACCGGGCTCCTTTAGGCCAACTTACGTATGATTACAAATTTGCATTTATTCATCATCGCTCATTACGGTTCCTTGACGCGCGAGGCATGTTTTGGTCCCGTTTTTATCGCGGTTTTCTACCCTAACGCTCTACTGAAGTTTTGTGGTGTATGACTTTGAGAGCGAGTAATGGTGGTGGTGGGCGTCTACTCTTAGTGTACTTTTTTTTGTTTTTCTCTGTTTATTTGGTTATCTAAATTGGAGGTCATTTTTCAAAAACTGGTGGGACCGAAGGTTTTGTGGTGACGATTTAAATATTTTTGCCGCCTATTTAAGGCTGTTACAAGCATTAGTCATGGACTGGTGGGTGGAGTTTTTGATGTTGTGAGGCGTGGTTGAGTTCACATGTGCATATAGTTTTTCCTGAAAGGGAGTGGAGGATGTGGGGAGATAAGAATTGAAATAAGTAGCGTGTCCTGGTTTTGAGGTTTGAGGAAGTTTAGGGTATAGATTCCTTGATGAATTACGGTAAGATTATATCGTTATGTAGTCAAATTGTCTGCTGTCAACCTGAGATGTTGAAAGTTGCCACAGGGAATAGGCTGTAAGTTGACTAAGCATTGAATGCAACAATTTTTGATAGTTAATCCCCTTTGAAGGTAGGTATAACTCAGGAAAAAGAAGGCTGGAGACCCTACTGAGCTCTAAAGAACATTATGAGCGGGATTTGGATGAAACACAAAGCATAAGGTGCTCCAAATGCTAAAAGAGATCCTGCTCTTCAAGATGACCAAGAGCGAACGAAAACACAGCCGAATATTGAAGCAATGAATGTAATTTGAATCGAATTCAAGGACCTGGATGAGGTAACTAAGAACATTTTTAGGAACCACAACAGCTGCAGGTTTAGGGCTTTAAAATCTGGAAGGAAAACTTATTGCGGAACACGAGCGACATCTATTCGTTTACCGTCGAAAGTGATCAAAAAAATCTTGATAGCTCTTAAGTGTAGCTAAATTTACAACTCGAAGAGTTTAAAGGACTGTTGGACTGTTTCATAGACAACATCAGAGAAATGGGTCCACCTTGACAGAGTGGGTAAGAAAAATAAACCCAGAGTCTTCCCTAGACACCTTAGTGAACTAGTCCCTGAATGGCCCACTCCCAGCCTCGTAATCTTGGTGGCGGTTTAAAGGTACGATGTGCTTCCTTTTACGTTTCAAGAGCTCGCAGTTTATTCTTGGAGACATGAATTAATATGATGTGCTTGGACTACGGTTAAGGTTCGAGTCAGACGGCTTGCCAGTCAAATCCTGCAATTATTTATGTTTCGTTATGAAGCGTTTGATTTTAGATGTACAAGTTCTTCTAAGCTAGGCGCAAAGAAAAGGTTAATAAAGGTCGACAGGTCGCAAGGCACAGAAAGGCATTAGATCACTATGTCTTATTACGCATCGATGAGGCAAAAATCTTGCAACTGAGCATCTACTCCTCAACTTTCCTTCACTCTTCTATCCTCAGAATAAAATTTGGTTTGTGTTTACATCTCCCGCATTTCACAGGAAGCCTATTACTCCTATTTCCATAGTCCTTTATCTAGAAAAAGGTTTCCTACATCCAGAGTCCATTAAATCCTTATTACTCTAAGTTGTGTATCCTGTCGGATCTTGTCCACTTCTTTTTTATTGCTTCGACGGCGAGGAGACATTTGAAAAACAAAACCATTTCTATTCCTTATTCCGATAAGAGTGGATCCAATAAATTAGATCAATACATGCTGATTTAGCTTGTAGTAGCTGAAGAGTGCACACAACACTTCCAACTCCATTTCTTCTTAATGAAGATACCATCGAGTCAGAAGGATTCCCTATCATGCAGACGCTACTGTTGGTCATAAATCCATCCGAATGCTACCGATGGAAGATGTTTTATTACTTGTTTATGTCATAAAAATGCACATGCATGAATGCAGGCAGCAGGCCGGCAGTGGAAAATTTGTTCTCATTAAAAAGGACACTTGTACCAGCACACGTTTAGAATTTTTTTTTTGTTTTGTTTTCGTGTCAGGACCCTGCCCTATAAATGTCAACATCTGATAAGATCATTAGTTTCTAGAACACGCCTCATGCATCAATGAGCACCTGCAAGGATATTCTTACAGCGAAAAAGGACTATAAGCCATTTTTTTAATTATTTTTCTGTTTAATTTTTTCGAAATCCAAGAATACATCGACTGATTGTAAAGCGAACACATGCGTCTGTTAATTGCATGTGTGTGTAGTGTGATTGCATTTTGAAAATTGTTTTAAACAAAAGGACTTTTGTTTAAGTCAGATGTGTGCATTTTTGGGGGTAGGGTGGGACAGACGGTTTTCTAAGGGGATTTTCAAGATTAATTTTCGAGAGTAATGAGTATACATGTGGAACAATGGTGTATGCATGCACTTTAGTGCGTGTTATTACAGAAATGCGTGCAGTTTTGAGAGCTATTATGCGCATTGAATGGAATCTCCAAACATGGTGGCAGGATTGGAAACGACAAATGTATGGGTTTTATGGGGATGGAACAAAGAGCAAGGATTTTCGGAGATTTATAAACGAAGGTTTAAAGGCTCACTAGTTTGAAAAATACCAAATGGGCTTAACTCATTGTTTTAAGACTTGCATTGAGAACTCCTTTGAATTTTCTAATCCTTTCATTGTGCCCCTTGCAGGCAAACATTTTCTCAGTTTTTGCCGGATAAGAAGACAAGTTTGTGGGTTTTGACTCTTGCTGCATTCTATACTGAAGGAGACCAGGTGGCGGAAAATACCCAAATACCTGACTTCAAAATGAACCCCTGTCGACATTTTCTTTCTTAAAGGGCTCCCGACCCTTTGCCTGAACTTTGCCTGAAACACTACTGCCTTCCATATTCTTCGATCCGGGAGTCATGTTTCTGGTTCTCCAGACTAAGTGGTCTGGCATTCGCGATAGCTTGGTCCTCAAAATTGAGGTTCGGTCTGACTTGTCGCCTCGAACCTGGGGCTTGTGATTCGAAGTTCTCTTGCCTGAAGCATTATTGTCGAAACGGTATCATTCGTGGAGTTGATATTTACTCTGATGAGCTCCTTTACAGCCTCGAAGATGCAGTGAAATTTTTTCTCGTTACCTCGTTAACTTTAAGACCAACTCGTTTTGTCTGTTTATCAATCGCCTCTAAAACGACACGCTGGGGGCGACCGATGATGTTATCATGCCTTTCAGCACAAGATCGAAGAAGTCACATGATAGCGCATCTCCCTGTCAAAATCCGGAAGAACTGCTTCCAAATTTCATGCTGCATCGCGTGTGTTCCAGCATTACGCGACACCACTGGATGAGTTTTGCTGGGGTCCCGAAACCAGTCATCCCCTCTAAAGCTGAAGATGATGAATGCTATCAAAAGCAGCTACGAAGTCGATGAAAAAAGGTGGTGAGTCCCCACTTGAAATTCGTTGGTCTTTTCCAAAATTTGCCTCAGTTTGAAAATTTGGTCTATTGTTGATCTGCCGGACAAACTGATACTTGGAAATTAGTTGCAGAAAGGCTTAAGACGTTCACACATTACCCCATCGTCAGCGCATTGAAAATTCTTTACGGGAAAAATCTCCATAACCAAATGGACTCCCGACCACGCTCAAAATGTATTCAAGCGTTACCTACCTTTTATCTCTTCAAATCCAATAACCATCATACAGCTGTATTCACTTCCCCTTGTCCTTTGCCATAACCGTTCTGACTAATCTTAATAATTATGTAAACGATTTCCATATCCTTTCGGCAAACAAATCCTCTTTTCAGCATCATAGCCTGTAGGCACAATGGAATATTTTTAAAGAAGATTCTGACTTGTACTTGAATTTAACGATTGTTACCTCAATGATTCCATCAACGGTTAATAGTTTACCGCTTAAGGGTGGTTCCGTTTTTTCCTCTTTGTATTCTCCAACATAGTAATTTTGTAAAACTATTATCAAGCAAATGAAAATATCGGTCCAGGCACCCTTCAAATATTCGGTTCCCGTTCGAAAAGCCATCGGCACGCATAATCCCTTCGACACGTGCTTCTATCACATGCCAATCTATAAGTCGATGTTGTGTTCCCTTGTCAGGGAACGGTTGATGATGGATTTTCGTTGGCGAATTTTTGATGAATTTTCGAAGGAGGAAACAACAAAAAAGAAAAAAATCACCGTCAGCACACAAACAATCCAAGGACGATGATGGACTGTATTTTTTTTTTTTAGAGAAAATCTAAAGCATGTGGAAATTGTGTAAGCTGTTCCCAGATAAGTACCGTGAAAATATTTAAATTGGCTGCTATCGATGGATAGCCCCCTGGTGAAAACTCAATGGAAATTGTTAAGAGGGTGCATGAACACCTGCAAGGTTTTGAAGTAGAGAGTCCAGCCATCAAACCAACAAGAGTAGAACATATTTGTAGAAGTGCTGTAACCTGTTGTTAGGGCTTGGAAATCTTATCCCAGACAAAGTATCTACATACAAGTAGTAAGAGGAAGCCACACAAAATATGGGTTCATTTATCTGAAATGAAAATACTAAAAGTGAAAGAATTGAAGAGGCTCGTAGGTTTGCTGCACCAAAAAACGGTGCCTAAATCACCAAACGTCAGTTGTGAAGGAGCTGGGCATTGAGTACATCGATATACAACATTAAACTTGTTGCGCTCTAGCCCACACTAGATCAAAGCTTTTCAATCAAGACTCTTGCACATCAACTTATCCACCAAGATATTGTCAAGCCATGAAATCGGTGTTGAAATTGTGAAAAAAGTGCAACAAGCTCCAGCGTTTTAGACTTGAAGCCAAGGATAGAACTGCAAGACCAGTCTAAACGACGAAAATGTCGCAATTAAAATTGTTTTTTATTTGTATAATTGTATATTTTATTTGTATAAGAAACGTAACCGTTGAACTCAAACTTGCTCTATAGACAAAGATTAGTGCCTTGCGGTCATATATTCTTTACCACTTAAATGGCAAAACGGCCGGTGAAAACTCGTTCAGAACTCGGCTCGACTGGATTTGGATACCCTGGGCTAATCCCTCTCGATCTCGCGCTTGGATAAGGTTAGGTACGGTCTATCTACAGCTGGACATAGACTCATTTTGATTAGAAGAGGTCTATTCTACAAAACCTTTGAAAAAGATCCCTAACCTTTGGGCGTGAAGGCCAGTAGATGAGTATTTTGTGATGACAATGATAAACCTTTAGCAGGACTAGCCCCTTAGAGGGTTTCCCATTTAGATTTTGCCAGATCTGTTTGGAAATTTGACAAGTCGCACGTTCTTTCCATCGTATATAGATGTTTGCACGTTGCCAGAGGCATACCCAAACCCAAGATCTATCGCTCCCATGTACTTCACGTAGCCTTGTAGCCTATTTGATTATTTCTAGCAACGGTGCAAGTATGTACCCTTGTGGTACTCCAAATCTTTCACAATTTACCCAGCTCTTCCCGATGGACATCTGCAATGAATTAAGTAAATCACAAAGAATCTCCAAAATCTTCAAATTCCATTCAAAAGTCCTATAGCATTCCACTGCGGCCACACCGACACTTACACAAAAGCTAGCATCAATTTCAAAATGTCTTCTACACTCGTAGGTATAGGTTTACCACCCAAAATGCATTCATCCTCGAAAATGACAAAACAACGCACATTCCAAATGAAATTACGACTGAACAACAAACAAAGACACGTTTAGCAACCACTTAAAGTCCTTTTAATACGAAGGATAATTTAAAATCATTAAAGCAGAAACTTTAATTAGTTTTCCATGGCCCCGGGGGAATTTCAAAGACTCTGTCCATGCTCTGTCTCCTATCCAAGGGAATACACAAATTCTCTTCTCTGCCTCAGGTTGTCCTTTTTCTTGTGATGCAAAGAAAGATGTTCCAACAGGATTGTCCTGACATATTCCACAGTCGATTTATAAAATAAAAAAAAAAAATTGTTGCGATGAGGGTTCCGTATTCCGCTTTTAAAGTCAACGTTAAACTGGAAAATCATTGAAACCAAACGCCACTTAGTAAGGACACCGGGTGTTTGGGCATTTTTCATTCAACTTGTTTCGAATTTTTTTTATTTTAAGGGATGAATAATGAGGGTAGACGCGATGCGGCGACGGTGTTATTTTCTTCTTCAAGTCGTTGGAAAGAAAAATTGAAAACGGTGCTGACATTTAAAAAAAAATTACTCAACTGATGCATGGGTTGTGTTCGTGTGCTTTGTTCGTTTAAAGATCGCTAATCTACGGTCTGAATGACAGTTTGTCTTGTCTGTTGCGCAACGTTCACTGTCAAATGTGGTTTCGCTTATTTTTTTAAATTAAAAAAACATTTCCATTCTTTTTTTTTTTTCTCTTGGTTTCCAAAAGCAGGTAAAGTTTTCAGTGGAATGGTGGAAGTTAAGGTGATTTACATGCGATTTGAGTGAGTTTAAAAGGATTAAATTGAAAGGAAGGACCTTTTTCACTTCGGTTAAGTCTGACAAGTTGTCCGTGTAACACGTGTGTACATTAGGAAAATGGAAATGGATTTGAATAGATGATGTTGTACAAATGAAAGTGGCGCTACCTCTTTTCCTTTGTTTATAAATAGATGCAGAGAGTGATGTTGTTTTTGAAAGTGAAGTTTGAGGTGCTGGATGGTTTAGGTTAAAAAGTGATTGGTTTTCAAATGCCATATAACTTACACGGATGATGGGTGGCGGAATCAGTTATGGAAATTGAAATGTTTTAGGTATATTGGAGCCCTTCACTGTAGTGGACCCCTATCCATTTGACTGTGCGACCTAAACGATCTATTGTTTCTTACCTCCGAAGACGAAATGAATTCTTTCGAAAGGCTACTAGCAAGGAGCTAAATATTTACGGAGAATATGTTCGGAGGTCTCCTCTTTCAGACAAAACCTGCACTCTGTTTCCCAACACTGATTTATCTTGTAAAACATAGTATCTTTGGCGGCTTACATTGTCTTTCTTAAGCACTTCCTTGTAGATGTATGGCTTGATGCATTTTTTGAATTGCCTAAGCCCTGGAGCATTTCCCCAATTGGTTAGCTAAGTGAAGTTGGTGTTTCCACTCGAAGGTCTGAAGTCTTTGGACTCAACACTGTAGCTTTGAAACTTATTCATGTTTTTGAGGCTCAGAGAAATGCCAAGAAGAATTTTTTTTTTTTTTTTTCCGCGAGTTTAGCTCTGATGGGTAAAGGTTGATGCCTCGTAGACTCTGGGTTGGTACACCTTACTGGAGCACTCAAACGTAAAGAGTGGTCTATTGTACAACCAGATAGAGGACATTATTTTAATGTATAGGCGCTTCGGTGTATAGCTTAGGTTCTCAGCGTTCATCACATCAGTACAGAAGTTCTATCACTTGATTCAAGTGAAAGAAGGGCAATCGCAGCTAGCTTCATACTATCCTGTTGTGTCATGGGACCAATTCTGCTCTTAATGGCGTCAAGTGCTTGACGATAAGGAGGAAAAACAGAGCAGATACTGGGTTCCTTTGACAAAAAAAAATGCTTCATCGAATATTTGGTTCTATTTGCGAGGAAAGCGAATGGAGTAGTAGATACAACTCTGAACTCTATGAGCTGCACCAAGATGTGAATACAATTAAAGAAGCTTAATCCCGTCGACTACATTGGTTCGGACACATCGAGCGAATGGACAATAATGCTCCAGTCAAGAAAATCTTCGAATCGCTGCTCTTAGGTTCGAGACGACCATGAAGAACCAAGCTATCTTGGATGTCAGGATGTTCGGGCTGACAAACTGACAATAACGTGCTTGGAATCAAAGACGATGAAAGGCTTAGACAAAAATATAGTTCTAATCTTCCTTGATACATCAACATAGGCAGTCTCCAGCGCTTCATAGCAAGCTCCGGCTGGTTCTGCCGGTAGTATTTCTGGTGAAAAACAGATCTTGGTCGTAACACAAAGGACCTTAACTGGTCTAAGTGAGCAGCCTGCCACTCCTACCTAACCTAACCTATCTTCCATGGTGGTGTGAATAGTGATGCCTTTTAGCACTGACTGAGTCAGACCAGTTAATTTCGTCATTCCCGTGATGAGAACAGTCTCGGTTTTATAAATGCACCGTAAGTTCACTACTAAATATGTTTTTGTATATTTATCCTACCACGGCAATAACGGCGAGATCTAATAAAACGGAAAAAGCTCTTCAGATCTACTTCAGCACATGTACACTTGGGAACATGACCTTGATTTTTAAAAGCAATTCTTCCCCCCCCAGTGGAATCATTTTCCAATTTAATTTTCTCATTTATTTTAATAATTTAATGTTGACTACTGCAATCCCATTATCTTTTGTTAAACTTTACTAAGCTTCGCGAAAAAAAAAACACAACACACACACAAACTACCTCACCCTCCAACGCTTTCACTAGTCAATGCACACTTCCAAACTAATTACCTGACACATATACATATGTAAATACGTAATAAATTTGAAAACAATCGCTCTAAAAAAAAAGGATTATATGTACATACTGCATAATCCTTATCCTTACACGGTAGGCTGCAATCACATATATCTTCTCACTAAGCCTTCTGATTAATCCCAATCAAATGATTATAATTCTAAAATTGTCATTTTCCATCGCAAAAAAATTAAAAACAAATAAAAACCATCGCCTATAGCAAAATCGATAAGGATAATGATAAAAACAATAATATTTTGTAAATAATAGTTTCAGTCTGGTTTGTGGCAACTAAAACACTCTAACCGGATATGCCCTGCCTGTGGTGTTGCCATCCATTCTGAGCATATGAGGATCTGGCACTGCCATTAAACTGGACAGACGGTATGGAAATTATTGAATTTTTAATTGAATCCCAACCAGGAGATTTATCGAAATGATTTTTCAGGGAAAATTAGGTTAAAACAAATTGCTGTACCGCATGCAGGAACAATTGCCATTAATTTGGTTACCACGCGAGATAAGTGGGTTAAGCCGGCTCATAATGGTGCAGCGATTCATTATTGGGATGATTATTATTATAATTTTTGTTGTTGCAGCCTTTGTGAAGCGCTGGATGGACATGGACTGTAAAGGAGTATTAGTCAATACACATATAGAAATGAGGATGGTTAGAGATACAGAAGAGGAAACTTAGTTTAGACTCAGAGAATCTGGGTTTTGAGCCACGAAACCATATGTTGACAGCTGTTCTCTTGATCTGCTGCCTAGGGCTTTGGCCTCAACCCAGCACTTTTAAGACATCAGCGAAAGAATTCCCCCGATGGAAAACAGGATTGTGTCGAATGAGCCCAATGAGGCTGAAGACCCTATCAAGGAGGAATTTTATGACATCCTGGATAGAGCCTACGGATCCTGTCTGGAGTATGGTGCAGCAGTCAGTAATATGGTGATAAGTAGCACTAGGCTCCGGAAATTTGGAACTTGTCAAGATACAAAGATTTCTATGTGGTCACTCTACAGCTGTGTGATGCCAAATTTTAAGGTCCTAGACAAATTGGTAGATTATAGTCTCATTAATCACATTTCACATCCAGAATGAATCCTGATGAAAGCATCAAAGACTTCGTATAGAATCTGATTGCTACATTATCTAGCTATAACGACGACTCTTCGAAAAAGCAAGACTCTTCGACAAAGCAACACAGCGAAGTCTACCAACGATAAGATGAAAACTAGTCTGCTTGTGGTTATATGCAAACGAATGTTCCCCCTCCTATGGAATTATCCTTTACGACAAACTTCTTCAGAATGTATTCACTTCCCTAGAGCTCTGAATTTATGCAAACAATGTTAAGGAATACCCATTTGGGTGTCTATCACAACAGATGGATTGCCCCCCATAAATGTCACAGTAACAACAATTGACCCGACAACCAGGGATCCCATAAGGTGTGAATGCGTGTATACTATATGCCAGTTCAATAGTTTGGAAAACTTCATTAAAATATCCCCAAGGACCGTTTCTTGCTCTCTTGGTTCTTTCTGCTGCTTGCCTACGTGCATTGATTCCCAGTTACACAATTGAACTCCATCTGCCAAACCAGCCATTCCGGCCACTGTAACATTTACACAAAGAGAATACAATGTCTTCGTGACTACATCTACCGCAGCCCAAGGGTTAGAGTGCCCACCATTATACCCATCGTAGTAAAGGAGCAGGAAAAAAAAAAGGGCAAACACGAATGAAATATATCGACTGGAATAAGGACACTACATGCCACATTGGCAACGGTGGCCAAGTCCAAGGAGCTATAATATAACCGGGCGGCGGGGTAGTTCTCGGTTGGAATAGATTCAGTCCTAGAGGTTACACCATTTCTTAGGGATATCATTTACAAGCATATCCTTACATTGTCTGGCGGAATTGCTGCTCATTCGTTGCGCCTTGGAATGGTGAAATATATGTACGTACGTTATTCTTCATCTCTCCCACAAGCTGTATGCCATTTTTTATATCCTTCAGGACGTGTAACATTTCACGGAACAAAAACAAACCTGAACTTTGGCAAAATGAATTCCTTCGTAGTCGAGTCGACAGTCGACAGTCGGCGTGTCGTAACACATTCATGGGTCGCAAATAATTGATGGATTCTGGTTTGTCCATGTGAAGGTGAGACTGAAGAATAACAGTACCTATAGCGGACGAGAATACAAATAAATAAAACATTTATATACAACTATTGTTACGTTCATTTCAGTTGTTAAGTCGACTGGGTGACAGGATGTTTGGCCACGGTCAAAGGAGCAACATAGTCCTTTGCCTTTGTTGTTAAAGGAATTTTTACCTTTTCTTTTTTGTGAATTGAAGGACCTAAATTGCTTTGGAAAAGATAAACTACAGCATTGTATGTTTGGGGTCGTTGGAGAAATGCAAACATTACGAAAATAATTACAGGTGGTCGGTCATATAGGTTGTGGGAGCTGTTTCCTTAAATTGTTATAGCAAGCAGTTGACGATGACAGAACACAAGGAGATAATGGTTTCTAATAAGGTTTTCCTTTAAAACTAATTTGTGGGGCCTGCTGTGGAGTTATCATTTGCAGATTTGTGTGTACATCCATGCGGTGTACGATGCATTCTTAATTTCAGTGACAGTCCTGTAGCTGATTCGACCCAAGTTATATTCCTCATCCTAAATATGTTTTTAAATTGCCGACAGTAGCTTCCTTACACGTGCAATGTTTCATACTATGTAAGTCACGTTCTCTGTACTGCTGAGTCTTATTGGCCTCATAATAAATTAGCTAGTTAGAAACACTGATATCCCTCCGTTCTACATGCCCCGGCTACATTGGCAATTTCAAGAGTGGTGCTTTACTATATTTCTGTGATCCTGTTATTGTCAGAGACACTGACATCGGCAACAGAGAAGCACATGAAGAGAAAGTGTCCGATGGATTTGAGTATGGAGGGTGTCCACAAATTCGTCAGACCTACATGTGTAGAAGTCGATGTGAATCCAATTCGAAATAGTGTTTCATTTACTTCGACAATTGAGATCTGACTATCTAAAGGTTCCTTATCTTATGGCATGATGGCCTGTTGGCCGTCCTCGAGAAGGGCCACCTTATGGTTTGGCTTAGCACTATATGTAGGTGCGATAGAAATTCGCCAACAGCTGAGCTTTAAACCATGCTTCACTTACTGCCTAGGCGATGTGATAAACACAGATGTCAGAAATCTCCTTCGCTTCATCTGAAGCTCCAATTGGTTCAACGTGTACGAAGGGCGATTTCTCTAGATCCTTGCGGTAGCACAATGGACCTTTCACGGGTCTAAGTGTGCTGGTCTTAGCTGGCAGCCATTTTAACCTAACTTTTCCTACTGCCAACAGACATTTATGGTATACAGCAAGCCCCTAAAGCAGCCCTAAGAATAAGACACTCTCAACACTGGTACGAGCAAAATGTGAGTTATGCCAAAACTGTATTGCTTCATCGCAGCCTTCTAAAATTAACTGAAAATGATTTTAACCTCGGCTTCAAATACATAGTACAGGACAGAAGCATCTGGAGTCAGCGCGAGGTACTCAAGTCTTTCTCTCGATCCTTACGGACGGTTCCAAAATAGCCTAGGAAATAGATATTCGTGTGTTCTCGAGAAAAACTTGACATTGACTACTTCTTCAAAAAGGAATTTATGGGTTTGGACGATATCCTATAGGTTTAGGCGATGTCCCGTAGGGTAATTCCTCTATAATCGATGTCCAAGTAGTTCTATCTAAAAGTCACCAGCCTACTTCTACTACGTAGCGAATATTTTTTGCGGTATGTCAAACTCTGAATCTCATTTATCATTACTCAGTAATTACAACAGATGACGCCTCCGAAGATATAGATTGTATCATGGAATTTCGCGTAGTTGAAAGAATTGATGGTGTCATGGGATTCTTAAACACATTGAATGGAACGGGCTAGCAATCATATAGTCATCTGGACTAAAGGAATCCAGTACCCATATATTTAAATACTTTTATTCATTTCTTCCTTTTAACAGGAATAACAGTCCTGTTT
Organism: Criorhina ranunculi; assembly: GCA_951813785.1. Taxonomy (NCBI): domain Eukaryota; kingdom Metazoa; phylum Arthropoda; class Insecta; order Diptera; family Syrphidae; genus Criorhina; species Criorhina ranunculi. The sequence continues at coordinate 4,237,042 of OX638383.1, forward strand.
CATAGCTCGAACAGCAGTTAATTTTACAAGCAATTTATAATACAGCATCTGGCCAATCATCCTCCCATATTCATAGACCCATTCAGTTTTCATCCAACTGTTTTGCTGGCCCATTAAACCATACGCCTGTCTAATTTATAAATTAAAGAAAAAAATAAATAAATATCTCGCTTCAAAATTTCCATAATACAGTCATTCTTGATGGCACATCAAGATCATCCTTAATGAAGACATCAGGCATCAAATCGCCCATAAACATACCGGAGTTTAATATTCCGAGAACCACACCCTTCCAAAGGTTCCCTTATCAACATTTTGCATACTCTGGCCATGTGGATGGTTGCATATTATTCAAATTAAAAAAAAAAAAACGAAACCTAATTAAGTCATAAAACCGTAACCCAGTTATTGCATCTCCTAGAGGGCATTGTTTTAATTGGTGACACAGAGCTAGCGAGGATGAGACTGTTTTTGTCATTAATTAAGACCACTTAACGGCCTCAAAAGAGAAGCGCCAGTGGGCAGCAAACTAATAGAGTCATTAATTAGAAAAAAAAATACCCACCGCCACCAATAACAAGAACAACAACAACACAGGGAGGGACCCTGATGGTGCTGAAAACCCAGAAGCGGAAATTATTGCCATTGCAAATGGCAAATGCACTGAACCGTGCGTCGCTCTATCTCAAATCATAAATTTCAATAAAAAAACACAAAAACTTCAAACTCCTGACAAAAAATATGAAAAAGTTGAGAAATTTTCTTGGAAAATATAGAGTCACCCCGTGGTAGACATCAGCGTGGAGTAATGAGTCCATTAGCGGGACCACGAAGTCAATCCTAAGGCACGTCAGTGTGGGTCATTTTTTTGGTTAAGTACAACCACGTTGTTGTTCGAAGGCCTTCTGCCGTTGACAAGTCCATGACACGTGTGCTGTATGCGAACAATCAACCCTCGGATACGATGGGGTGACTATTTTTGGGGTAAATCAACGGAACTAACAAATAGCCCGACGGTTGTAGCAATCATCGTAATGCATCTCATTAGTTTTATTATCATCAATTGAGAGAGAGAGCGCGGTCTAAAAGAGCGAATTGCAGGCTTTACAATGGCATCAAACTGCGTTTGGCTTTGTTCCGGGTGTCATCGAGGTAATGAGGGTATTTATTGGGATTTTCAGGGTTTTAGTGACTGTCCCGAGAGGACAATGAAATGAAAAACGCTGCAAACAAAAGGTTGACAATTGTCAAACTCTGCATGCGGTAGGTAAGTTTTGGACAATTTGACTTTCCGGATGGTGAATGCGTTCATTATTGTTGTTGAAAGGATGTCCAAGGATCGGTTACACACGCAATAATTTCCGAATAACATTTGAGATGAGTGTAATCGATGAGTGGAGGGGAGTGGATTTTTTTTTATTAAAAAATTGATACTTTTCGTTGAATTATTGACGGTAATAGGATGGGGTGAGATGGGAGATTTATGGCATTTGGTCAGTCCGTGGTGGGTATATTCAGCAGACCTTGCAGTTCGACGTTTGCATCATGCACAAGGCGGATGTCCAGACCGAATGCATAAGCTTATGCTTATGTCTAAGGAACCAAAAGATGACCACAATTTAAACGATGATATAACCTCAAATAACTAGGCCTTCCGGGGCAATGAACGCAAGCGCAAGGTTGCTACATTTTCATAGACTAACAGTTAATTATTTTCAGACGGTCGTTGTACAGAGTAAGGTTATGCAAGGTAGGAGTGGCAAACTATCTTCCAAATCTACCAGAACACCTAGCCGGAGCTGGAGATTATTTATTCTTTTGCACCACACTCATAGACCTATCAGTGTGGCTTCCGGCCCGGCAAATCGATGATAGACCAAATCTTCACGCTGCGGCAAATCCTGGAAAATACCAACGATTTCCAAGTCGGTACTCACCATCTTTTCATCGACTTCAAAGACGCATACGACAGCATTCATCCCGAGAAAACTGATCCGGTTGGTTCACACCAAACCAGAGAACTCGCAATGCACCGTGCAGTTTGGGAACAGAACCTCCGAATTATTCCAAACATGCACCGGATTTCGGCAAGGAGACGCGCTGTCGCGTGATTTCTTTAATCTTGTGCACTATATTTAACAAATCCATCCAGCTGCTGGGATACGCAGACGATATCGACATCATCGCCCGGTCCCAGCGTGCCATTATTGAGGCTTTTACGGCAATACAAGAACAAGCCCAACGAGTTGGTCTCACGATAAACGAGGATAAAACAAAGTACATGCTGTCTACCAAAAAAAGATCCGTCGAACACAGTCTAGGTCAAAACCTAACAGTTGACAGCTATAATTTTGAGGCAGTGAAGGAGTTTATCTACCTCGGGGCAAACATAAACTCCACAAATGACACCCTAGTGGAGATTCGACGAAGGATAACCTTAGACAACCGCTGCTACTCCGGTTTGTTCAAACAACTAGTGTCCAAACTTCTAACTCGAAGAACCAAAATCATGCTCTACAAAACCCTGATCTTGCCAGTCCTGCTTTATGGAGCTGAATGCTGGACGATAAGTAAGACAGCGGATCAGATCTTGGGATCCCTTGAAAGAAAAATTCTACGTCGAATATTTGGCCCAGTCTGCGAGGAGGGCGAATGGAGGAGAAAATACAACTTCGAACTCTACGAGCTGTGGATATAGTCCGGAAGTCAAAAATCCGTCGACTGCAATGGCTCGGCCACATCGAGCGAATGGCCGAGAATGCTCCAGCTAAGAGGATCTTTGAATCCCAGCCACCTGGTTCACGAAGAAGAGGAAGACCGAACCTCCGATTTATAGATCAGGCAATCGCGGACGCCAGAAGCCTTGGTATAGTAAACTGGAAGCAGCGTTCCCGGGATCGTGAATGATGGAAAGGGCTATTAGTTCAGACTTAGACCCTTCAAGAGTCACTGGCCTGATAAGTTAAGTAAGTGTAAGTACAAGCAAGCATTTAAAACCAACGTGCATCGGTGTCTCCTTCGTCCTTCCTCTAATTTTCCTAATGCCCGTGCTCTAGTTTAAAAAAGTTAACCATAGAACGAACAAATTAAGGGCTATTCACATTGATGACTTTTGCTTTACGTTGTACATAATTTCATCTCAATTGCGTTTCGGTTCCAGCTCTCACAGATACATCAAGTATTTTCCACTCACAATCTCTTTAATTCGACACAACTTTTTGATTTAATCTAGTTAAACTTTCTAATAAACCGCTTCAAATTAATTTAACAAACGAAACAAACAATTCACACACAAGTTCACACATACCCACACATCTGACCATCTCATTTAAAATCCTAACGAATCCTTTTCATTTTGGAAAATGTTCACAAAAATCTCCATGGATGCATGGAAAAGTTTAATCTACCCTAGCAGAAGTTCACATGCATGCATATGTATCTACCTCACCTGGCTAGCCACCAAAAATATGTCAGTTACAAAATAAAAAACTAGTGGTGAAATACTGGCACAGACACTCTAAACTGCTAGAAAACTAGGACACCAGAGATAACACATTCTGGTCCCACACACACCCAAAAGCACTTTGAAAACAATTCTGGTGCATCCCTACACTACTGGCTATGCTATGCTAAGTGAACATTTTTGAGATTTATGAAATTTTGTGGGTCTGATTTTCTCTGGCCGTGTTTTGGAACTTTCTCGGGGAAACATTCTAAACATTTCACAGATATGGAGGATACAAAGTTTGTCCACTCAAATGTGCGGAGCATCTCATTAAAATGAACACACTCTGTGATTGCAATTACAGCGAAGTCGAAAACACGGATTTGTGTTGAACTGCGCTCTCACCCTCTCGGACTGCAATTACCAAGTGGTCACGTGTCACAGAGTGGACGAAAATTCAATGAAATCGTCAAATCCAGATAAAGGAGCGATTTTTGGTAATCATTCAACCGCATATCTGGAAGTGACCACGTTTAGCGTGGGCAGCGACAGCCTATTCTGGCGCTGCAATATGAGAACAATACAAACACAATTAAGCGTCGATAATTCAGCACGGCTGGGCTGTGCGTGCATGTGTTTGTGGTTCGAAATATGAGAGCACAGATTAAAGCGCGGGGGTGACACTGTTTTTATTGCCTACAATCCATTAACCCTTTTCAAAAGCAGGAGCCAGTGTTGTTTCTCCTTGGGGAACAATGATGGAAGAGTTTTCCTCCCTACCCAACATCAACTTCGATAAGTTGTCACTTTTGTATTCCGCTGTTTAACCATACTCCCTTCTTTTTTTTTCGTCCTTGTTTTGGCTTGATTGTCAGACTGCCTGAGTGGGACTAACAAAGCCCGTTCCAACAAATTTTCATCATCATCCATCTCGATACAAAGGAACAGTGAGCTTCCTTTTTTTTTTGGAAACAAATTTTATCCAGACTTTCGAAATATAATGAAACATGGTAAGAGGACGAGTGCATACTCTCACTCCTTTGTGTGTGGTCATTTACTGATTGATAAGGCAAAAAAGGATTGAAAGGATTGAAAGGGGTTACCACGATGTCGAAGCCCAGCCTGATTGAGTGGACGCAAAATTTTCACTTTCGATTTCGATTTGGCTTCCTCTTTAACCCTCCGAGTGTCCGTCGCAATCTCAGGATGAATTCTATTGAACCAGTGAAGAGATAGAGTGAGATTGATGGGCAGGACATTTACTGTTTTTTTGTGAGCTCTCATATTACTCCGATGAGACACATTAGAAGGACAAGAAACAGATTTTAAGAGAAAGTGTATGTGAATGGTTTTACTATGAGATGATCCCTTTGTGGACATGTGTTCAGCCAAGATTAGGCTCTTGTTTCATCACTTTAGAGAGTCCCTGTTGGAGGGTTACATTTCTCATTGGATTATAGTGGTATTTAGGAGTTTATTAGTTTTCACTTGTCATTTGGGCTCATCCGATTGGGAATTTTGATTGAAAGTTATAAGAGGGATTTACAGAAGACTTTGGTGTGTGTTCACTCCATTGAAGTGAGTTGATACTTTACTGGAATTATCTACCCGAGGTAGGTCTTAGCTAAGTAAAATAGTTCTGAAACTGAGTCTTTGGAAGGAAATAAAATCTTTGAAAAAAAAAGAACGCAGGCTGTCTTGGGGAGCGGGCTATTGAGGTGGAACTAATTCTGGTGAGGCAGTTTCCTAATAGTTTCTCAATAACCAACGAAAAGAACTCCACTCGATCAAGGATTGCTCTTTAGACATTAAAGGAGCATTGTTGATACAGTATCGATGCAAAGTAGAGAGTATACCGATCAGCTTAGGCTTAAAGGTCATCCTGACCAAATTGGACTGAATCGAGAGAAAGCTGATAAAAATGCTAGAAAGCCACTCGTCACACAGTATTCTTACTTACTTTCCATGGCGTTACAGTCTAGTGTGGACCTGGGCTTCAAACAACAAGACCAAGTCACTCTAGTCAGTTCGATCTTTAGCTAGCTGCCTCATGAAGTTTGGTTGAGATTCCTCTCCACTTGGAAGCACCACCGACGTTGAGGTCTTTCTTTACTCCGCTGTCACTTTGGGTTGAATTCAGAGACTCTCCGGCGTGGAGGGTTGATGTTTTCGCCCATGTCCTCCAAAGATTTTTTTTTACAGCTAAACAATATAGACATCCTGTTTTGCTGCACTCTTCATGTTTCGTTGTGGCGGCATGAAGGAATCCACCACACCAAACCAGTGACGGTCTTGCCTCTGGTCTTTTCCACTATAGGACTTCTCAAGAGGTTGAAGGATTTTTTTATGGAACTGCTTCCTTTTCGAACCAACCTAGAAGATCCCAAAAAAGTGCTGCAACCTTAAAGATATTTTGTTCCAAGTTAGGTTGTGATCCTATGCAAGATCAAGGTTGTGGAGAAATCTCAGGATCCTTAAGGTGGATGAAAGCTTGGGGATTCAGTCAAGAAGAGTTTTTGTCAGTTTCAAACAATGGTGCGACATTATCACAAGATATGCTCTTGATCGTCCAAGCAGAGGTGGCACAAATCAGCACTTTGACAGCTTCTCCTGTGTTGAGCTTCAACCCCTGAGCTCCTAGTCTGGTCACCTCATAGGCAGTCTCGCTGTCTTCAATATCCCTGCCTCTGGAAACCCAATAGATGAACATTTTGTTGTTCATAGCTTAAAGGTGACTGATACTCGATCGGCAAGGATTCTTGTAGTCGGTTACGGTGTAGCCGTTCGACATTAAATTTACTCGTATTGCTTATTTGGCTACGTTGGTTCCAGGATATCCATATTCGTTCTCTGGTTACAACTGTCCTCGTAGGTATGGAGATCTCTTCAGATTCATGTGGTATCACAATGGACCTATCACCGGTCTAAGTGTGCTGGCAATAGCTGACAGCCACTTTAACCTAACCTAACAACTAGGCAATGATCCTGGGAACATCCAGACATTCAGACGCACTATACCCTGAATCTTAGATAAGCGTACTCAGAGACTAAGCATTTTGCACGATGACTTCGGTATAGTTTGTGAAGACGACAAGTCGGAGGAGAGGTAGACGGAGCATTTAACCCCGGTCTCTCCTTCTCCCTCTTTCTCTCTCTCCCTCAGTGGCATCATGATGAACAAGTCTAAATGTTCTCGCAAAAGGCCACTCCGAACTCACTAGCTACCTCATCGTTTCTATTTTTCCCCACAATCCAATTTTGCAAAAATCGCCTCAAATCTTTACTCAAATGTCCACCTTAAACAAAGTTGTCATGTCCTTTTCAAATTTCCTCGTTCCCCATTCGAAAACTTACCGAGAACTCCAAATCCAAATTTCGTGGAATTTTCATTTATTCCTTCTCCTGACATTTTGTATGGCAGGGACACTTCAAAAAATCATTTTGTTTGCCAAACTTCTCTTCCACACATGCAATGGAGTGAGTTCCAGTTCTGACATTCTGCATTCAGTCAGAGCTCTGCAAATGACATTTTAATAAAAATATGATTCCGATGCTCTCTCTCGTGTGCCTTTCAAGACCAAAACAAACAGTCAACAGAAAGTCGGAGAAAACAAAAAAGGGAGCCGGGGCTCCTGCCAAAAATAAACACAAAAAATAAAGAATCAAGTCCAGCAGTCCATAGCACCGGTGACACTTAGCTTTGTTTTCTCCTTCCAGTTAAAGGACTAAACAAATAGGAAATAACGTCCGTCTCTATGGCTTAATATGACCGATAGAGGGAGTCATAATCAAACAAAATCAAATGCCAATTTTGTTGGCCGCGACATCTGATGCTCTCTTTTTTTTTCTTCTGTCAACTCAACCTTCCAATTTGAAAGGAAGAAAAAAAAAAAAACATATGAACGGAAACAAATGACAGAAAAAGGGCAGAATGTGCAGAATTGTTCAGCCAGAGTAGAGAACACACACAGTATGTGTTTGTTTAACGTGTTTTGACAAATTATTATGGCCGTGCCATTTGGGGATTTCTGATCTAACGAATGGGAATGGGGATGGATGGGCAGGAACCCTTAAATAAAGAAAAATTGTGCAGGGATAACGTAAATTATTGCCTCGGACTTTTGGCCTGATGTTTGGTGTAGTGATATGTGTTGTGTATGTGTTTGCAGACTCTGTTCTCTCTGTTGCTTCGGACGCGACGATGATGGTGGGATCGATCCCATTATGGAAACATGAGGTTGTTATGATAGCGATTTTTTTTCACTCTGACGCTTCTGGCTATAAGCCGACCAACACATAATCAACATTTATTCAGGAGCTATGTGCAGGACTCACAAAAATAAAAACGGGGAGTTGTGTGCAGAAAAAAGCATTAAATTACGCCACCAAATATGAGGAGAGCCCTCTTTTTAGAGGTAGAGTTGGGACTTAAGCTCCACGGTGGTGGTTGGTTAGCGAGGTCTTTGTCCCTTTCGATGGTCGGCGTTATATTATGGTTTGGAGTGCAAAAAATCTTAATTGGTGGTCGTATGTTCGCAACCGCCGCCTTTGGAAGAGCTGTGAGGGTCGAGAATTGAAAAATAATCATGTGGGTGACTTAAGCTGTATTTTCTATGACGCTTGAGTTATCAGAGGACTAATTGAAGTCGCTTTGGGATCTCTGATAAAATTTAAAGCAGAAATAGAAGGAGTACCAGTAGATTCTGAAATTTGCTGAAAAAGGACATGCATTTGCAGTTTTCATTGGTAACTTCATGTGTCAATCCTTAACTCTTGAGGTTGATCTAGTAGCATAATACTGTATAATCTAGAGAAGAAAATGGACAATCTGCCATCAACCTACCATGTCCCGAATAATGCAAATCTACATGTTGACATCCTTTGGGTGACGTACCCAAACAAAGATTTGAGTCTAAGAGAAGAGGACTTTAGACAGCCGGATTCCTTCGACTTTAATGTGAATTCTGTGATTGTGGACACAACGCACAACATAATCCCTGTCCGAGAATTAAGTAGACTACTTCCACAGTCAAGGAAGTGTATCACACAGATCATTGATGATGAGGATCCTGCATGGGAAAACTGTCAAAGATGAGCAGTTTGTAGAATTCTCCAGGACCAATCGTCTTATCATAGCCGACATCATGATTTTCAACTGGGTGTAGTCTGGTGATCAGTCGAGATTTCTGCTATCACCTGCGGATGATAAGTGATCATCATTTTTTGGTAGCCACTGTGAGAAGTACAGCTTCAACATGGAGACTCCGCTAGAACGTCATTAATAACAGGGCGGCTAAGGGATGTCAATAGTGAGTCAATCAACAGCTCATTAGCAGCGCAATTGAGCCAAGATCTGGAGCATTACTGACCAAGGATACCTAGAGGCGAACCGACTTGCGAAAAATAATGAAAGCCGCAGCAGTAGAGACAGGCGAGTCTTATGTAGATGAGAGAAGTGCAGCATACCGTGAGACAAGACCTAAGGTTGATCAGGGATAGGAATTGCGAATAAATTTTGCGCTGAACGGTACTCAGTGGAATATTGAGGGCTGAGCCCCGACTGGCTGGTTCACGTCCACCTACGTTCCACTGAACTGCGACCCACAGAAGAGTGATCCTGCAGCAGACACCTAGATACTTGTATATGCACTAATACATCAATCATTTCAAGCAACCGGCAGGCTTCCCACTGTTCCATCTTCCCAGTTAGCCTCCCAATTCTTCGTGAACCAGTAACCTGGGATCCTCTCAGCTGGAGCATTCTTGTCCATTCGCTCAATGTGACCGAACCATTGCTTTCCGGACTTCACCCACATCTTTATACAGCCCATAGAGTTAGTCAACTTCTTCATTCGCCCTCCTCACAGACAGGATCAAGATCGTCCAGCATTCAGCTCCATAAAGCAAGACGGACAAGATTCGAGTTTTGTAGAGGCTGATTTAGGACCTTCAAGTTAGGAGTCTGGAGCCTAGCAGTTTGAAAAACTGAGGTAGCAGCTGTAACCTAAGGTTATCCCTCGTCGAATCTCCACCAGAGTATCTTTTGTGGACATTACCTACCTCAATATTGTGATTTCGATACACTTGATATGAAAGACTTGTGGTAAGGGGAGCAGGAGAACGACAATGGCAGGGGCATCTTTGGCTGCAGTCCCCACTTATACATTCCCCACGTTATACATGTTTCTTTCCCAGCTAAGCTGTGGGTCTACGATGCCCATTAAGACCAAATCCATATTGACGAGTGTACTTTATTTATTTTGGCTCGTGTTCATGGATTGGGTTATAAAATTTCTATCTGATCATCCATATCCTCGAGCCATTAAGCCCGTGGCATACCAAAATATCTCATTGACCCACGAAATCGACTCATTAAAAAGTTCCCTAATAAACCAACCCCCAGTGCACACCTCCTACATCAATGATGGCTATTTTGTAATAAATTCCTAATGAGCCCACCATATTCTACAGCTTTTCTGCAAAAATAGAATCGGGACTAACTTTCCCGTGAGACTACTCCCATAAACATCATCGAACGGTTCCCTTCGTTGGGTAGAAAAAAGTCATTTTTTACGAGCTTAGTCCTCCCCTATATCATCGAACCTACTTAATGGACCGTCCGGCAAATTAAATCAAAATCGAATGTGTCCGAAAGGAAGGACTTTCACCGCCACCTTCTCGGATGTGAGTTGGGATATTGGACAGAAGAGTACCAAACCAACTAAAGCCAGAACCGGAGCCATTTTATTGCTTTTCCATAATTGGATGTGGTCGTGGTGGTCATAGTGCTCCGCTGGTTGGTTGCTAGCCCTCTTAAGTTCATCTTTAGGGCTTTATTGTGGTCAGGTAGGTGGAGAGTCTCAAAAGGAAGGGTTTGTTATTTTCCAATTGGACCAACTTTAATGAAGACTTACGTCCGGTTAAAGTAATAAAAATTATTTTATAGACTCATCAAGGTGATTTATTGACGGTGAGTTGGTGGGTTGTAAGTTTTGTTGGCAAAAAAAAAATTCCTCGCTTCCTTTCCTTCGTTTTGGGATATGGTTCTTCGTCCTCCTGCACATTGGGGAATTGAAGGGCGGCACAACCACAAATACATATATCAGTTCTTTGGCAGGTAAGTTGTTTTAATTATTTATTCAGTTAGTTGGAGAGGCTTTTTCCAAAAGATTTATGTTGAAGCTGGACGTGTGCGTGCACTTTTGATAAAATGAAATTGAATAAAGCCCGACCGAAGGGAAGATTGATTGCCTGGGTTTTGAGGGTAATTTTTCACCGAACAGATCATAGGAAATGTGATTAAAATTAAAATGTCCAATGATTTGTGTTAGGAATTTCTAAGTTTATTGCAGTGGTGAATGTAGCTGGAATTGGTATTTGGTTCACCCACATCAACAGTGGGCAAGATGCTTCTAAAACTGTTGGCACAGAGAGATTTATTTTTAATCAGCAACCGATTCTTTCCTGGTGAGCCGAAACCCAAATACTTTTGTGATAGGTCCTGTGATCGTCTAAAAGTCTTCTCATACTTTCACAGCAACTGAGTAGATATGCCACTCCTTGACATATGTAAATAGCTCCATAATAACATCGGCTATAACTCGACCAAACTGAGACTTGATTGCATCTTCTGGGCACCAATTCCCACCAGAAAGGTGCGGAAAAGCGGTGGAGGTTCAAGTTATTTTACACCATTGACTCCAAGACTCTTCAACAATCCTTCATCCTTCATCCTAATCACGAGTTGCGTTAGTGTGATCTGTTTAGTGCAAGAAATGTGCCTTGTTTGTATTCTGCTCCTAAGTTCTCTGAAGAAACGGCATGATGAGAGTGCACCACATCTCTCGATAATTTGTCCTTGGAAGTCTGGTGCTATGCTGGATTTTACTAGTGCCAGAGGGCTAGAGAGAAGCACTGAGTTAAAAGTCATTATCTTGATCCTTTCCTTTTAGTTTATTCGCCATTTCGTTCCAAAGGAAACGATTCTGTCCCAGGACCCATCAAAGTATAACGTTGTGATTCGCGGTGAGTGTTTTGACTTTTGAGCTTGTCACGGCAACGTCTTACAAGCTTCGAATTAACTGCTGTCGATGTAGTGGCTTTTAAGGCAGCAAGACTGTTATAGATAGTCTTCAAACACTGCCATAGTTCGGAAACCTTTTTAGCATGTCAAGCTCTAGTGAGAAGATCCCGAAACCCACTGTAGAATCAAGGGGATTATACCATCAAGTCCAGGTATCATGCGTAGGAAGAAGGAGTCAATTGCCCACTTTTTACAGCTTAAGGTGGTATAAGTGTTATCGTTTGTGTTCTGGACTGCCCCCATGATGTGAGACTTTGGAAAATGGATCCTGAAAAGGAGTTTGGTGCATAAGTAGAGTGTTCTGTAGAAGAGATATAAGGTTTTTCCTTGATGAATCCTGGGACTGTGTGCAATTTTAATAGGACTTTGCTGTATACTTGGTGAATTCGATTCGCTGCATATTTCCTTGAAGGCTTTTCCTGATTGCTTTGTGAGAGTTATTATCAAAAGCTTTTCAGAATCTATCTCCGTATTAGGGCTACATCCTTTCAGTTAGTAGTTAAGTGTGAGGTAGCATTTGACTCCCACTCAAGCCCTTCATGAGCGGGATGTACATACATACTTTCTAATGCCTCTTCTCATAACAAATTCATCATTACATATGATTTCCCTGAAGAAACTTCCCTTCAATAGGTGAATAACCTTAAAATTCCAAATGTCGCAAGGATAACAAAAAAATCTCTTCTCAAGAAAACTTGTTTACTTAAAAGTCAAATTACTGAACAGGATTTCTTACGAAATCCCTCCAAAGGACCCGATTCATTTACCTTGAATTAAAGGTTTATAAACACATCTATTTAGGTCATCCACCTTCACAAACAACTGAAGTACACCCCTCTGCCTAATAACTTAAGTGCAAAATCACATAATAGTCCTTCGTCCATCTAAGGGTGTCATTTTTCTTAAGATTTGTTTTCTTCTACATTCAACGCAGCGCGGTGTGTTTTCTTTCACTTTATCCAGATTTACTTGCACCCAACAAGGACTCAATGCACATTTACTAACACGACAAAGAAAAATCATCACAAATCCGCTCAATTTGCCCTGAAATTGGAATTAAAGCATCTTAATTCACCCGAAAGGACATCGACTGCAAAGAAAAAGAAAAAAAAAACGAAGCAATTTCCTTTCCACTCTAGTAACGGTAAGTGGAAATGGAAATCCTTATTAATGGACAAAAAGAAAAAAAAAAAAGCTCGAAGGGGGACAACTCTGTATCTAATTCTGAAATGTCCTTCTCGTGGATATACCTCCTTGAATTGGTTCCACCTTTTCAAAGATTTGGCTTGTCGTCCTTTGGCCAGTGAGTAATGTCAACCTCATGTAATGGATAAAAATGAGGAAATTGTTGTACCTTCTTTTGATTTTTTATTTTTTTTCGTCTGAAACAACACATGAGAATGCCATTATGTGTTGCACCCTCCGCAGGACATTTTTATGACACGTTTATGAAAGAAATAAATTTGAAAAAAATTACATCATATGTATAGCGTGTGCATGCTAGCAATAAAAATGGAACTGCAAAAATGTCCCCCCCTAAAAAAAAATTGGAAAACAACAGGACGTGTGTGGCACTTGTGTCCAGGATGAACAACACAACATCACTTCACACAACACTGATAACAGCAGCGCATCATAAATTACCCCGTCTGTTGTTGTTATTGCAGCAAACACCAATAATCATGGTTCGGTTGCGAGAGATAAGGACCCTTTCGGACTTTGGAAAATGTGTAAGCGCATTCGTTCTGGATTATAGGTGGCATACACACGATAAAAAAAAGAAAACCATCCACGCCCCCTCGTCTAAGGGTGAATGGACTTTCTGGCATTGCAATGCAACTCACATTTCGCAATTTGTCATTATACACCATAAAATATATCCATTCCATTCTGTTGGCTTTGAAGACTCATATTCGCCCTTATAAAAGAGGACAACACACATTCATATCCTTTCTTTTTTGGGGTGTACAACTTAGATGGGGTGAGTCTTTGTCAACTTTTAAATACATTCCCGGGAGAGGGAGTAGTGGTTGCCGGTCTTTCTCTGCCATTAAAACAGGATGTTACACCACATCATACGCATCCTTTTTGGTCCTGGCTACCCCACGTTTAAAGATCCAAAGAAGTGCAAAGTAATGTTGCTAATTTACGTTTTTCATACCAAATGACTTGGTTTCTTATCCTGGCACTGGCAGACGACTCTCTTTAGTTCTCCCTGTAAGTCCCTGGCAGTCTCCGGTGGTGTTTTGTTTTCTTTTGGGGTTATTAGTGCTCTTTTGTGGTTAATTAGGACTTTCTAGGAGCGTAGCTAATAATTATGACTCCCATAGACGACGTGCGACAAGTTAATTTGCAGCCAATGTTGGGGTTTTGTTTCTTGGCTTCTCTGCTTGGTTGTTTTATTTTGTTTGGTTTGATGTTGTTTTTGTTTCCAATTGAATAGAAAATGGGGTGTACGTCCTTGGGGAACGGATGGGTGGTTGGTTACTGGTTGTAGGTTGGCGAAAACGTAGTTTTGTTCGCCTTAATTGGTAGTTTTTGGGCATAAACTTGTTAGAAATCGGTACGCTATGGATTGTAGATTGAAATATAACACTTAAAATGAGAATGAGAAGTTGTTACGAGTAATTGCCTTTCTTTACGTGAAAAAGGAGTCGTAAGGAGTTTTTTTAGGATAACTAATTAGGTGGTGTTAAATGGAGATGCATGGAAGGCATATGATTTCACCTTGACGACTTTTGGCTACGGCACTCAGATAAAGACTGGTTTCTGGAATATTGCGAAGTTTCTTGACTCTAAAATAACTTTCCTTGCAGTTCATAGAGGTCGGAACCAAGTCCTGTTAATGGAAAACAATCTCCTCTCTCTTTATAGAAAAGATTGGTTCAGCTATCAAAAAACTTGACAAAAACAAGGAGGCCGCCAGCTTTGACGGTCTAACAGGAGAACTTGTCGAACATGTTTTTGTAGGGTGCATGCTCCAAATCATCAACGAAGTACGGGAAGGCAAAACCATATCCTATGACAGAAAAGGTGATCCTATGCCTTGCACCAATTATGGAGGCATACTCCTGGTAAATATCCCTTATAATATCGTATCCAACGTGTATGAAGCTTTTTTGAAACACACTATTCGATACGTAACGTACCCGTGTGACTTCCGGCCTGGCAGATCGAGCTGTATCAAGATGAGGATGTACTCCATGAAGTCAAAACACGTCGACTTCACTGGCTCAGCCACATCGAGAGAAGGACAATAATGCCCCAGCCAAGAGAATCGTCGAATCACAGGTTTTGAAAAGAGGAAAAGACCAAACTTTCGTTTCAAGAATGCCAGGATGAATGCCCAAGATCAAAGAGGGTGGAAGGTTAGCGTGTCCACTCCGGCCCGAGTCTTCATGGAAAGGAAAACCAAGACTTAAGTGGTACCCGAGAGTGGAAAAGGACCTTAATGAACTTGGCTTATGAAGAATGAGCTACAGTTGTAGACGCTTGTTGGTTAAGGCCCAGGTCCATCCCAGAATGTCTCCCTTGGATACGATCAATGTTGCCTGGTCTTAAACAACTGTTGGCTCCGTTAGCGTACAACTTTGACTAGTAATTCACAAAATGTTGACTCCTATGCGATGCGTTGCATTGTCTTTTGCCTTTATGCTTGTGAGACAACTTCTAATCCAAAAGAAAAAAAAAATCCATCTTTCCCAACTGCTGTAAAGTAGGTTCCCTCCGACCTGGACCCCACGTTCCCTATCAAAAAATTCGTCAACCCAACCACAAGCATTCACATTGACGAGCATCATAATCCTGACCGAACACGTCTACCATTCAAAAATTTATCATCGGTAGCAACATAAAAGAAATCCGATTTTGTTTCTTTTCTTTCTTCGAAATCGTCAATAAACATAAAACCACCAACAGAATCCCATCCTTTTACATCCTTTCTCTCACTCCATCAATGCTATCCCTACCATATTGACACAAAAAAGAAAAAAAAAGGAAGAAAACTTTTACAACATTAATAAAAACGAAGAAGACCTTCTTTAATCCCATTGTTCCCCAAAACCTAAAATGAAGACCGTCAAAAGGAGCAAAAAAAAAATTATATTAATATCCATATTTTAATGGCGACCATAAAATAAGGATTTTTTCTTCTTCTTTTTGAACTCAAATCAAACACACAAAAGGATGTGTCGTGTAGAATACAAGAAAATTGCAAATTGCATTTACTTTATGACAAAACGAACCACTCAGCACTGGAATACAAAGAATATCCTTACACGCATGTATGTATATATCCTTAGACACAAAAAAAAACACCCATTAATGCATGTATACTGCGGATCCTTAAGAAAGGATATGAGTATTTTGTACCATTAAAGTCACAAGAGTGCTGCATGTGACATGAATATTTCATCAATTTGTCAACAAAAAGGATGTGAATTGGATTTTGACGAACGAGACGAAACGAGACGCTGGAGTATCTACGGCTAAAGGACATACACATGTTTTCATCTATCCTGTTATGGATTTTTGTAGCAACAACCAACCAGATATGTCAAGATGCAAACTGATGATTTCCCAAAAGATTCACCAAAAATGCATATTTCTCTCTCTCTACCCGAAATGCACGCATATCCTTTCGCAAGTTGAACCGACGACTCAACCTCCCCCCATCATCAATTTGTGTTGGTTTTTGACTATTATTGTTTAATAGCTAGCAATTTTGGGCCAAAGGAATTTTCTACCCATTGGAGCGGTCCGAGAGCAACAATCCCCACATCATTCCCGGCCGAGTAAATATACACAAGGATGGATATCAGCAATTGGAATGCATGCATGCTTGCTTTCATTCAGTTGCCATATGCAATGGAATCCTGTGTCCCAGTCTGTGTCCAAACATATCCCCCTCCGAACGTGTATGTATGTATGTAGAACACCCTTGATTTTGGGAGGTTTCAATGTATTGTGGCCAGGTTGGTTGGGGTGTAGATCCATTGAATCGAATTCCATTCCGAGAGTACTTTGGTTTTGCGTTTAAATGCTGATGGTAGCGTTTCACTTCGAAACCGCCCTACCGACTGGTTTGGAATTTTCTGTAATTTGCAGTTATATTTTTGAAACACATTCCTGTACGTTGAATGCGTGTATGCTGTGAGCGTGTCCTTTCGACTGTTATTTCAGTCGAATTAACGCACAGAAAAATAGGCAGGCGGTGTGTAATGTACGTGCGTGAGTGCGTTCAGCGCTACATTATACGTCATTGTGATCATTATGATGTGCGCTCATGGAGAAGACCTCATTTGTGTTAAATTTGGCATTGTTTAGGCGCATTTACCGGTGTGCACAACACGGTTTAATTTATTCGATTTCAAAATGAACATCTCAATTAATAAACGCTACGCGATTCCAAGTGGAAGCTTGGTTACCTGGTTACGGTGTTGTACTGTGGTGGCGTCGCGTCTCGTCCGGTAGTGGTGTAGGTACTCCTAGTGGAATTAATATTCTGTGCCAACTTGAACGGGAATCGTGGGATTCATTAGCATTTGCGCGCGACTGAGTGCGTATGGAGCCAGTGGCAGGAGTTTTTTTTTTTCGCTGTCACTTGTTGAATTGAATCCTTTTGTTTGGATGCGCGCAATGTGGCGTACCAGGAATACTTGATTAAGCATTTGGCATTGCGCAGATATTTTGCGGAATTAATGTTAATGCTGGATGACTGTTGTTGTTGATGATGTATTTTTAGGTTGTCTGGCTCAAATGGACATGGATGTGTTTTCTATAATTGGACGAGTGTGAGGGAAGTGTGACGCCTGGCGCTGGACGCTATCACGAATTTGAATGTGGAGATGGAGTTGTGTGCCACACGGAGAGTGACAGGAGTGGAAATATTTGTCTTTAACTCTAAGTACAATGTCTTCGGAACATAGAGGTGTTTAAAAGCGTGACAAATGAGAGATAGATGGATATGAGGGGAATTGAATACATTCTACAAATCCCGACTGTAGGGGAGAGGTTTCAGTACGGCGGATAGTAAATGACGAACGTTGACCATCTTGTGCTTAAGGAAAAAAGATAATTATTGTGAACTGCTATTGGCCAATGGGGCTCCCCTCTCCTAAATAGCCTCACCCATGTGGAATTTAGGTGAGACCTACATAGACCATGAGGATGAGGATGAGGATGAGGATGAGGATGCGGATGAGGATGAGGATGAGGATGAGGATGAGGATGAGGATGAGGATGAGGATGAGGATGAGGATGAGGATGAGGATGAGGATGAGGATGAGGATGAGGATGAGGATGAGGATGAGGATGAGGATGAGGATGAAGATGAAAATGAGGACGAGGATGAGGATGAGGATGAGGATGAGGATGAGGATGAGGATTAGACGATGAGAGGATGAGAGGATGGGAGGATGAGAGGATGAGAGGATGAGAGGATGAGAGGATGAGTGGATGAGTGGATGAGAGGATAAGAGGATGAGAGGATGAGAGGATGAGAAGATGAGAAGATGAGAGGATGAGAGGATGAGAGGATGAGAGGATGAGAGGATGAGAGGATGAGAGGATGAGAGGATGACAGGATGAGAGGATGAGAGGATGAGAGGATGAGAGGATGAGAGGATGAGAGGATGAGAGGATGAGAGGATGAGAGGATGAGAGGATGAGAGGATGACAGGATGAGAGGATGAAAGTAGTCTTGTAACAGACGGCCTAAGTTTCTGATGAAAACATAAAGAAGTAATTGTAAAGCTGACTGAGAGGACATCGGTGTACCAAGCGATCAGTTATCCCAGAATTCTGAAAAGTGTTTTTGAGTTCGAAATTTTTCTTGTGTTTAAGCCTTGGCAAAGTAGCTTAGTTCTATCGAAAATACCTTAAAAGATACTGTGTTCCGACTTATGTACATCGAAAAGTAAGGTGACCTCTTACTAGTTGAATTGGCATGTGGACCAAATTGATCCACCCATAGCAAAGTCCTCATTCTTATAATTCAATCACAGTCATATAACCTTCGAATAAATGGATATTGTTAGTGCAAATAAAAACCAAACCGAAACCGAAACCTAATTAACGTATTTACCAAAGACCCCTCTACCATGCCTCATCCATTATTCACTTAATCCTTTCAATCTGACTTCTGTGGGCATGTAAACTTTCTTGAGCCATATAAAAACGAGCAAAAACTTCAAATTTCATTTCTTACTTTTACCAAAGGATTCTCTATTCCCTACAACACGCTTGTCTGTTATTAGCCTACTCAAATATCTTTGGAGCAACACATGTGTATGGTCCTAATTTTATTTACCCCACATGTGTAATTAGAATTACGAAAAGTTTCGGTCAGTTAATTAAAACGGAATTATCCTTTTTCGCCCTTAAAACAAGCAAAAGACGTTACTAAAGAAAATAGGTTCCATCCTGTACACGTATAGATATATGTTTGTATATGTATGAAAGCACACACATAAATTCAAGGTGATGTCGAAATAATGATCACAAGCACATCCAGACACAAAATCAAAAGGATATGTTCCTTTGCTCTAACTTTTCCGCACTCGAAATGACTTTATGTGTGTGGATGCCATTATTACATTGGGAAAAGTCAAATCCTTTTTAAATTATCTTTCTTTCCTCTTTTCACTGAGGAGGGATGCTGCGATTGTTCACAGGATAAAGCGCGTTACATCTATACGATGTGGTAGACAGTATAATAATAATAAATAATTGCAATGTTGTACTTTCTTTCCTTTGGTTGCCATTATCCTGTCATTCTGTGAGTGTTTGTGTGACGGTGTTTTTTTTTTTTTTAATATCCTTAAATGATAGCAGAACAGGGGAGTCCTTAAGTAACCTTTGCTGACTTTCTGAAAGATTTTTTCGTCGTCGTCGTGGGTTTTTTTTTCCCTCCTCTGGGACAGAAATAAAATTGGGGGGTCTCGGGTGAAGTTAAAAAAAAAGGATAACGATGCGAAATGTGTGAGCCTTTGCGTGTATCATCCTGAGTGGGGAAAAATTTACTCAAAATATGGTTAACCCTTAAGAATAAGGAGAAGTTCTTTTTCTTATTGGGAGTGTGTTTGAATACACCTAAGATCCTTGTAGGATTTTTTTTATTTGCTTTCGAGGGCGGAAAAAATGATTGCCAAAATGAATACCTTTTAAGGATTAAATCCACTGAAGAGGGATGTGAAGCACCATAGAGTTGATAATTGTATGGATAATTCCTACAAACATCCACACACAGATACAACAATTTACAGACATCCCCAGCTGTATGACATGATTATGATATATGAGTGTGGCAGCAAGGTAAAAGGGGAGATCTCGCCGCTATATAACGAAAGGACTCGTTTTAAGGAGTGAAAGATGTCTTCATAATGCATTGCATTGGGTGGAATCCTCAAGTCGTTCTGTGTGCGGTTCTCGCTTTTGTAACGTGATTGAGTGCAATAAATTCGCGAAACGTTAGCGCAAACGTTTTCTCATTTCCATTTAGATCCTGGATGGGTACTTGCATTGAATGCTACAAGTGGTTTCGACAATTGGCGAAATTGACAATGCTTAAGGTTGGTGAATGGATTTGTGTGTATGTAATTGACATGCAATAGGTTCTGCTGTGGATGGATTTGAGAGTTATAAGTGGGTGTTTGGGAAATGGAAAGGAATTTTGTAGTTACTTATCAAATTTATATCAATTACAGAAATTCTGTGAAAGCTTTGGATGTAAATGAGAAAAGGATTGTCAAAACTTAGAAGATAGCTAGAAGGATAGATAATTAGATACATTATATGTGCGATGGAAGGAATGGTTATGTGAATATAAAGTGATTTATCATCTTTGGAACACTTTAATCGGGACCTGGCAGTATGGTTATCAAAACGCTTAACACTAAGACAAATCCTTGGAAACACCAACGAATTTCAAGTCAAGACTCACCATCATTTCATCGACTTTAAACCCGCGTATTTAATATTTCATTCATGATCGCGTGTACTTATGATGGAATTCATTGACTTTAGCTCTATACGGCTGTGTGGTGTGTAACGCTGGAAAGCTCGCGGTTTTCCATTTGGAAATAGCTCTTCTCGACTTTTTCGAACATGCTTTAGCCAAGAACATCTCCATTTTGTATGACTATCCGATAAATGAATTCCAAATTTAATGGGAAAAGCATCCTTGTTCAATATTAAATTGATCAGGACCAAGGAGGCTGAATACTGTAATGAATTTCCTAGACAAATTGTAGACTACAGCCTATCATCTCCTTCATCATCAACACTAATAGTGAATTATTTTCTTCACTTAGAGTCAAGCTCCTTCTCGTACACACACACACATATATCGGCACAAGTTTACAATTTTCTAACTTATTAAGTCCTTCGGTGTTCCTTCGAAATCAACCTCACATGCATAAGCCATTGTTCCTCCACACTTAAGCTATTACTGCAATACAAACCTACTATTTCCAGACAAAACATTCTCTCCGTTCAATCCCATTTCGGTAAAGGACAGTACAATACAGCACACACAACACAAATGTTAACCATAATAAATCTATTTAGTTTGTTAAATGCTAACATGGTGACTTGTAAATTAAGGTTTTGCATTTCGGATTAATAACGATTTATGCCGCCAGCTAAGACTTAATTACACCAACAACAAGGATCTACAAATGCAAAACAACACCAAGAGCAAGAGTTGGGGAGTGTATCTGAGTGTGTGTGTCAGTGTAGAGAGCAAGGCACTGAAGCCGCAAATGCAAAACCAACAGCCAACATGCATAACATCCTGTCAAATAGTGTTCAATTATTTATTACACGAGTGTGGACATGGTAAGCATTAATATTGCACACACGGCGAACATATGTATGTGTGTAGGATAATTGGAGTGTATCCATTTGAGTTTGACAATATTAGATTTGAAAGGAGTTATTGGGTCGTCTTTATCCTTTTTTCTAAAAAAAAAAACCAAAATCACACAAAACCATGCACAGACTTGCCTGGAAGATAATTTTGTTTATTTTTTTTGTTTTTTATGAATATCCTTGTGTGAGTTTTTTTTAGCACCATGTAACCATATCCTGCGGTTAATTTTCTCATCCACACGGTATACAAAAACGACTGCCTTGGCAGTAATAAGATACAAGTGAATTATTATGATCCTAGGTGTTACACCTTACATTTGAATGAATTTGTTTGTGTGTGTATGTGTGTGTGTGTACGGTTTTTAAGAGGACACAACAAATTAAAAGCAAGCTTTCCTTAATAAAGTTCACGAGGTTGAAGGAGAGCCAACATTTCTCTGCTATGGAAGGATAATTACGTTTTATAATCAAATTGCCGGTGTACCCGAAAATAAGGATTAATTTTAATATTTAATAGAAAAAAACTGTATGGCAGGACAGATTTGCATGTCCTGAGTTGATGGAGCAGCAGCCCTCATTATTTTTTGTTAGCGGTTTAATGATGCAGTGTCATCCATGTACATGGAAATTTGTTGCAAACAATTTAGTGAAGGATAATTTAGTTTAAATGAGAGAAAATCTGACTGTGTAGAGTGTGAGTGTATAATGCATGTGTAATAGGAATGATAATAAGGATTTAGGAAGCAATTTGCATTTTTGGATAAAATTTGATGATTTTTTGATGTCACAGTACTTGCTCGGATGGAATGAAATTTGCATTACGATGCAACAAATAAACCGAATGGCAAGCTTAACATAAAGGACCTTAGCTTCCTTTAGCGATACAACTACTATAAATTGTGAAAGAACTTGATGGTTGATACTAAGTGCCACTACTGTCATTAAGCCCGGTGTAACGTTGGAAAATATACCACTGCCGTGATCCAAGACCCTTGCCGATATTCAGCATCTCCCTCTTAACATTACACATCGGCCTAAGCAATAGTTTGAGCAAAACTGAGCTAGGCTTATTTATAAAAAAAAAGAAGTCCGAAAGAATCCTTCAACCCAAATTCAAGGTCTAGAAATGCACCTTCACCGGCTTGGATGACAAAAGCATGTAAATTAAGAAGACGACCGACACTCTGATTCAGAAAATCTTAGAATAGTCCGGAAGGTGAAGCAAGAGATTATATTTTGTAGCACACATCATCTAAAAAATTCTGTTTCACGCCTTTGAGTTTCAAACCATCCTGATGCCTTCATGAGTCTCACAATCTCATTCAGCCACCGGACACGTGCACTGATCTCCACTTTGAAACCTTTTTCTGTGTCAGTTTTGTAAAAAATTCTCTTCCACAACTAGACAGAATAGAAGAGTGATCAGTCGTGAGCATAATCTCGCTTCTTTGACTCACAGCTTAGTCAACAGTGCTGATATGCGTTTCCACGTCCGCAGTTGTGGCTTGAAAACCTACATTCGTAGTTTCTTTGGTTCAAACCAAGTAGGTACTGGTCCGATTCTATGTTTGCTGCTCGAAAAAATACGGGCATACAGGATACTGAAGACAGGATACTGCAGACAGCCACACACTCGCATAGTACGTGTTCTGCGGATTCGTCTTCCTCTAAGCAGAGTTGGCATTCAGATTCTGAACTATGTTTAGTTTATGTAAGCGATATCTGAGGCTGCAATGATCGGTGAGAAAGCCTGCCAGTCTTCTGATATCGTCCCTTTTATGATTGAGAATATTTTTTGTGGAACGGTCAGCCTGTCTAAGTCCCTGAGTGTTGTTCCAGTAGGATAAGAAGTTACGTTTTTCTCAGCTGTCCAGACTCATTCTGAACGCGGAAGTAGGGATGCCCCAAAACGGTTCGGCACCTATGTACCTTGCTGAAGAGCCTATTCTGGCAAGTTGATCTGCGATTTCATTGCCTTCAATGTCTCTGTGTCCTTGTACCCACCAAAGTTTGACTTAATTCCGCTTTGGAAAGGTCCTGGAGAGTATTGAAGCAGCCTAGAATGGCCTTTGAGTTAAAATAGTGGGAACTCAACGCTTTGAACGCTGCTTGACTGTCGGTGAATATATTGATGGTTAAGCCCGGTCCATTCCATTGCATTTACCAGATGGCAGTGATGCCTAGTTTTTAGCAAAGCACGTCCTTTTTGATATGAACATCTGAGACAAATATATCAGTCGAACGGGCCCTTAGGAAATTTGTTGAGAAAAGGTAGATCTCTCGTTTCTTACAATCAAATTTTGAAGGTTTTGATAGGAAGCCGATGAAGTGCATCGTACATCGATATATACATCATCCGGTGTAACAATCACGCCTTGATTCCCAACTTCAGACATAATCCTTTGCGCTGTGAACATAAAAAGCAATTTATAAAAGTATGCTGTCTCACCCCCCTCTTTCGCTCTTTATTAGTCATCACCGGTAGATAAGTGTATTTATTTTGCAGACCTGCCAAAACAATCTTTCTACAAATTCACTTCAATTAAGTATCTAATATCTCTAATCTCTTCACCAGACAACATTTGTGTGAATATAAATCTCCTTTATGCCAAACATCTGCTCATTTCGATTATTGCTTTTTTTTTTATGTTTAATCAAAAAATTTTCTAGAATTTTTCCAAACGAATTTTATTGCAAAAAAAAACAAAGATTCTCTCATTATTCGCAACAGATTTTGTTTATAGAATAGCAGCAATCCGGTAGAATATAATTAAATAATTGAATACATAATTTATCATCACATCACATGGTGAGGCACACGGTAAAAGAGCACAACGAACATGTGCCCTTTCATCGCCCACTCATACAGAGTCGTCCAGGCACACCATCGCATCGTCAGGGAGGCAGCCTATTTAACCTATAATTCCGCCGCCTTATTAAATTTGCATAAGTAATCTTTGCTGACTTTGCATAAAATTTACGCAACAGCAGTGTAGTAGCGGAATAAACAAGCGGAACAGGATGCTAGGTGGAGAAGGGAAAAAAAAACGAGAATAATGATTCAAAATAAAATTACAAAATTCGTTGGATTTTCTTCTTTTTTTTTTTTGAGAAGAAAAATGAATCCAACCGCTAGGCAATATTGTTGTATGTGCTTCTTATTATTATCCTAGGTGAACCAGGAGGTGTTCCACTTACAGTAACTTTGTTGTATTTGAACAAACAGTTACGAGTTCTTTCATCACCTGGAACGTTTGGAAAACCTGATGACTTTTCACCTTTCCTCATGCTCTCTTATCTCGAAACATGATGGTGGATGTTGACTAGCCAGGAGGGCTGTGGGCTGTATAGGGTGGAATAATAAAAATCATGAAATCAGCATTTCACGAAATGCTTAAAATTCCATTAATAAAAATTCCAAAATGCGCGAAAGATAAATGATAAGGGAATTAGGAAGGGAAGGAGGATTTTCGTTTTTTTTTTTGAAGAGGAGATTTAAATGCGAGGTCTCTTGGGGAAACCGTAGGCACCACACTGGGTGGGTTGGTGCCTAATTGAGCTATCAGTGGAGGGATGTGAATGGTATTCACCTAATCTGTAGGTGAATGTTGAAGTGGACTAACTTAGCTACTTGTCATGAAATGGTGACTAGCATGCTTCAGCGTAATTGGTCCAATGGGAACATCTTCAAAAGACAGACTAGAAACAATTCTTTAACTACTGACTGTAGTTCTTTGAATGTAAGGATCTGGAGCAAGAAGAGTCTTGAGAAGGAGCAAGGCTATGCTCAGATTCTCCATTCTAACTTATATTTTCAGGCTTTAGAAAACCGTTTTCCTTCATCCGATTAGGGAAGAACTTGGAACAGATGACCTACAGAACAGATAATGAAGCCAGGTTTACGTAACTTGATAAGACTATCTGACCACTGTCAAGTTCTTCAAGTCGAAATTTTTACATCGGCCCTAGTAATGCCAATACTACTTGATGACATAACCATATAAGCGTTACTGATCAGGTTAGACATAGGCCTCAAACATCAAGCGTCTCCACCTAGCTCAGCTAGCTGGCTCCAGTTTCGCACGCCAAGTTGGTTAAGGTCCTTGTCCTCTGCTGCACTCTGAATTCAGCTTTGATTCGAAGACTCTTCGGGCTGAGGCGCTGATATACACCCTTGTCCCTGTATCTAGACTCTTCTGACTAGGTCAATGTCACTCAATAGGGTATACAGTTCGTCATTGTATCACCTCCTCTAATCTCCATCTATGGAAATGATGGTAAGCTCATACATTTCTGAGAAAGTCTATGTCTCAGGATCCTGTAAATAGTCACTTTAGTTGTTTGAGGGAGGACTCCAAACCTCGTCTCCTTCTTTGAAATTCCCTTAAAGATGAAGAAAACAAAAAACCAGGCTCAAGTTAAAGAGGAAAATACGCAAAAGTTCTAAGACCGTTTGGATAGAAATGTAGATCCAGAAGTACGGACTAAGATTTTCAGTATTTAAGTCTCTGTTTATCTACCACTGATTCTAACAAAGAAGACGGCCCTCGGTGAACACTTTTTCAACGACCTGGGCGAACTGACAAACAAGCCACCAAAAGCCATCGCAATCGCAACTGCACTCATCCAGACCTTTGAGATCTGAGTGAAGACTGCATCACGCGATGCACCCACCTCTTCAATCTACCTACCTACCTACCACTGATTCTAGTGGCACGGTAGACAACTAACAAAAGCCTTGTAGAGAAGAAGGAGAAAGAGCAATTACAGCCTAATATCTTGAGGATCTACCAGTGAGTCCAAAAGCCTTACTTGGTTAAACCAATTGAAAGTATTCGTCGCAAGCCTAGTGTAGGATGTAGATGTTCCGCATGAGTATCAATGACGCATTGTCCAGTAATGATGCCAGACACGACTCGTGAGTCACGTTGACTACGTTCCACCAGAGCCGTCCATAAATTCCTAGCCATCATGCATGTGGCTAGCTGAACCCAGCTCGACTTATGGCTTCATCTTCAGTACGCGTTTTAACGAGCTTTTGGAATGGCAAGACCGTAGTGATTTTTCTAAATGTTTTGGTGCCAGAATGCATGTGATGTGGTGTCTTTCTTCGCCATCTTGCGGATGAACATGACTTAAGTCCTGTCCTCTGCAGATCTACTCAAAGTTACTTCTTTCCCAAGAAAAACTAGGCAATTCCAAACGTTGTTTTTGAATCAACGATTTACAAATGTTTAATATCCCTGAACGCGTCCTTTGCCGTACCAATTTATTCATTAGTTTCAAATGATAAATCAGCTTTCATTTTTTAAATTAACCATATCCACATGAATGTGGATGCAGTACACATCCCAGGTTCCTCCCTATGCAACAGAAAATAAATAAAACACCAAGGATAATCGACATATGGATTCGCATAAGATTTACGTAAAAAAATACGTAATGCATTGCTAGTGACGCCGCACTGCGTGTGGCAGGCACAACGTCTTAAACGCATGAACAAATTCCACCTAAGGGAGGTTGTGAAGTTTGATTAAGCTCATCACCCCCTGGGCTATAACTCCCAATATATCCATGTCCTTATCGGTTTCATTGCAGAAAAAAACCAAAAAAAATTTAAGAAAGCGGTAAACATTTTCTTTTTTTTTTGCTTAAATTATACCCTGAGGGCAGGATGTGGCTTAAAGAAAATTTCCCCCGAACCCCTGTGTACGAGGATTGAACTTTGTGCACCCGAACAACATGTACAACTAATATTACTTAACACTGGCATCGTTGTCGGTCGCCTGCATGTGACGTCCGTCTTAGGCAAGCAGGCAAGGACTTAAGCAATGTGTTTCGACTTTGATATTAAATTTGAAACCGAACACCAAATGGGCAGAAGGATGAATAGACAGACAGACAGACAGACAGCCTGCCAGCCTGTTCACTGGAAAAGTTTTATTGCGTTTAATGAAATCCCACCCCAAAACCCGATCAGTGCGGTAAAAACTCCAAAAACTTCCCCCGTTTATCTACACTTGTGTAGTGGCAGTATCGATTGCCTGACCGTCTTAAATATCCTTTTTTGTTTCCCCCATCTTGTAACTGATAGGGTGACCTGTTAATTGGAGCAACTTCTGGTGTTGGATTCTCACTCACTTTGTGACAGCTTCCTGCAAAGATAATCATACCCTTCCTCCGCATCTTTGTGAAATAAAGTTTTTTTTTTTTGTAATTGTCCTTGCACGCAACTACGATTGACGTTAATGACTGGCAGATAAGATGAAAAGGGCCTATAGCCATCTCAGTCTTATCACAAGTCCACTGCACACAATTAAAATCGGTCCGAGCCCAATTATTTCACAGAGAATTGGCAATTTTATCGGAGAACGTTGAGCATGATTGACTTGGAAGATTTGCTAGAGGGGGCCGGATCAAGTTTGTATTGTTGGCCTATTGGCATGATGTGAATGGGATTCCAAAGTGATGATGATTATGTAAGTATCCTTGGAGAGAAACTCGAAACACAGAGGATATGGACAAGACAAAGGACGTTCTCGATTGATTTCTTAGAACTTTACAAGAGGAAGACAGTTAATTGAGTTGAAAATGGGATTTGACTTTAGACAGCCGGTGACTGAGTTTAGAAATGGACCAAGAAGTGGATTTACGAGTTTAAGTTGGGATCTCATGTCATTTAAGGCGATTACGTAAAAGTCAATTAAGATCGACCTCCCGGTGGGAGGTTTTTAAGTCTGAAGACTGGAATTTCACTTGAAACCATGTGCAGTGTTTGGATTGTTTGTATAAAAGTGTGCACCTTAGGATGCAATGCTTTATAGCCTGAGAACATATTTGCAAACAGTGACCGAAGGACATTGAAGTCTTCTAATGGGATTTGACGAGTATTGTGATCCATCTTTGGTAAAGAATTGTTAATTAAGCACATAAATAGCTTCAAATTCTGTTCTCTCAACTAGAATCTTGCAAAAAGAGTTTTGAGAAGCAGCAAGGCTATGCTGAGATTCTCCGTTCTAACTTATTTTTTCAGACTTAAGAAAACCGTCTTCCTTCATCCGATTAGGAAAGAACTTGGAACAGATGGCCTACCAATTTCATTTGAAGAGCGTGCAGAGAGCCGTTAAAGGAATCTAAAAGCGAGCATTTCTTGGGATTTATCGTTGTTCACTTTAAGCTTATGAGAGTGACTTCTGTCGAAACTCTCCAATCTTATAGTCTTCAGTGTCTATAACCATGGACAATAGCTTACATCTTATAGCAGCTTAAATGGATCACTTGTTTATTGACTAATGGATCTAGTTTCGCTGTCAAATTATCTTCAAGAGTCAGCCGTATCGACAGCACCCCATCTGAACGCTTCAGTAATATCGATTTCCTATTGCAATCCTTAAAATAATCATCACCATCATCGATAGCAATAACACTATCCACCCGACACTTGTTTGCCACCCCTTGGAAAACACTCACACCAAGTTAAGGAAGCGAAAAACGTCAAAACTCACGTCTGCTTTTACAAGTATACATCGGCAATTTCCGTTTAAGAAAAAAACAAATGAAATTTCTGCATCGCTTCCGTGGGGCTGGTTCTTGCCATTTGACCCTCAAAAACTTCAACCCGAACCAGACATGGCGTCTGAATGCCAAATAGAACGTGAATAACCGCACGCAAATGACTCATCAATCAAATATGCAACACAAGTCGTCGTCGGTTGAGCAAAAAAAAAAAACAGTCCTGTACGCGCTAAAATCCTTACAAGATGGAGAGAGAAAGAGAGTGTGAGATAGAGAGTTTTGTAGGAAAAACATTGGTAAGTCCTTCAAACTATCGCGCGGTAAAGTATAAAATATTCCAGACAAGTCGTCGGTTGGTGGCAAATGATATCCCGGACCCGTCAAAAGGGTTGGCTAAATGCTGCGCGTGCAGTCTCGCGTCATACGTGGTCGCCATGCAAGTTGAAGGATTTACCCAAACGCGATGATTTATTAAGGAAACTTATAAGGGTGACTTGCATTGCATCCCCTGCGAAGCCAGTCACTCAGTCCAGACAGTCAATCATCCGGATGTCAATCAAACCGTTTTTACATTAATTTTCTTCGGCGTATTGTTGCAGGCTACGACTTTCGTCGTACAGTTACACTACAACTGATGGACGGTAGTTGGAAATTCGAGAAACAAAGACTACAATGGCCGGAAAATATCCAAAAGGAAGGGTGACATTGTACGCGGTATGGTCGATAAGAAGATAGATCCCAACAGGCATCCCCCACGAAATACAAAAGTAATCTGCTGAAGATTTAATTTAGATACTGGGAACCCAATTCATTATTCTCTCGGGAAAAAAAAGCCGAGCCCACCCAGACTCACCCATTATAGTTGGTCCCCTTGGTCGCTCCTGATTTGTATCGCTCGAGCGGGATGGTTGCATAGTTAGAAGAGATGGTGGTTGTTGTTTCCTTGTCACAAGCTTAAATGCGATTAAGGAAGGCAATCTAAATCCTGGCCACAGTGTTTGATTTCATTATTTTAATTATTTTTTTGACTGTGATGGCGGAAATCAAACGGTTTCTTGTGGTTTACCGCAGCCGATACAAATGTGAAACAAGTTTTGATAATGACACTGGGGATGATACGTGTGGTATCCTTGTTTCTCCATCCAATTTCCATCATCAAAATGACATCATTCCAACCCCATCTCGACACAGAGCTAACAACTTCATTCGAAAACTTGTGCACCAAAGTGTCAAGTCAACATGATTAATGACTTCAATTTCAATCCAAGACATCCCCCCCTTTTGGAAATTCCGATTCACTTGAATCTTATTGAATTAAATAGAGCTTCCAAAATATTTTTACACTCTTCTTGGTCCTTTAACAAACTGCATCACTAATAGAGCAAACATTTTGCCATTCCATTCAAGGATAAGACGAGACGACAACACACATATATCTTCGGTTCCGATCTAGCCCAACCCCACACAATTCTGTTTAGTCTAAGGAGGAAGTGCGAGTACACTTTGCAGGAAGTCTCGTGTCCATCCGTCATCTATAGCAAATGGATGTTATTAGTCAAGTAGAGAGAGAGGGAGTATCCTTTGGAAAATTTTTGCCAAATCATCTCTCATCTCTCGAATGATGAGAGCATCATCGTTATCATTGCTCTTTTGGCAATTTTGTGCTTGAAGCGGTGGCTTCTTAGCTTAGATGGTGATTATAATTCGTTAAACGGA
The DNA here is from genome assembly GCA_951813785.1 of Criorhina ranunculi. NCBI lineage: Eukaryota > Metazoa > Arthropoda > Insecta > Diptera > Syrphidae > Criorhina > Criorhina ranunculi. The sequence continues at coordinate 4,267,671 of OX638383.1, forward strand.
ACTTGCTGGTTCTCAAGGAGTTCAAGAGTGAAAAATGTACTTTTGCTGTGTTTAAAACTGGATGTGGATTACAGGAGTTCATCGAAAATGTAAGTAATAAGAGAAGGAGATCCTCTTCAGAGTGACGCTTCGTTTTCCATGTTTTGTTTCAATATTTAGACTGTGTTTTCTGTCGGAGTATTACAACACCATGCTGGGGCACTCAAACACGAAAACGGATACAACCCCTTTACTCACCTTGAGTAATTGACGATAAGGAGCTAAGGTGACCAGCACTCATCACATCAGCCCCAAAAATCTGCCACGAGATATGAGGACAGTCAGGACAATCATATGAAAAGTGTTCCGCAGTTTCATAATCCTCTCCTCAAGCATCACCGACAGTGGTTGCACTTAGGCCTAACAAGTTGAGATGTTTGGCAAACGCGTAATGGTAACGCCAATAAGTGGTCTTCTGCTAAGGGACCTCAAAAACGTCGTGGACTTTTGACGATTTGGTCTGCATGCATCCTGGAAAGTTGAGCCGTCTACAACTGTGTTAGGTAGAACCCCGACTTTTCATGGATCAAATCCTTCGTAGGTTCAGGTCCGGAGGATTTCTTTTCTAAACCTTACCTAGCAAGCTCTTTTCGAACGAAATTCCAACAAGTCCTGGATCACAAACTATTTTAAATCTATTTACATGATTGAGTGAGGACTTAGGCACAAAAAAAGATAGTCCGTCCCCTCTTCTTGTTTTTTCCCTTTCTTCGGAAGGCCCACTTGGAATCTGGAGTTAGGAAAAGCAACACCAAAGAAAGAGCCTAAGGATACACACTAACCATGTTGAAGTTACGGTAATCACAATGATTAGACCCGTAAGTTAGAATGCGCCCACCGCGCCAAGCCTATACAGGTTAGCACAGGACCAGTATTTTCGAAGCGATCAAAAGATCAATATGGATTGTCGTGGGCAGAACAACACCAGGTCAGGCTACCATCAAAGCTCAAGGTCCCGGGCACGCTGCTTCCAGGTTTCTAGCGTCCGCGATTGCCTGAAACCGGAGGTTCGGTCTCCTTTTTTTTCTCGTGAACCAGATGGGATTCAAAAATCCTCTTAGCTGGAGCGTTCTCCTCCATTCGCTCGATGTGGCCTTCGAGTTAGGAGTTTGGAGCTTAGGTGTTTGGACAAAGCGAAGTAGAAGTGGTTTTCCTTCATCGCATCCCCACCATGGTATCATTTGTGGAGTAAAGTCGAAGTACCGTCCAAGATTTTAACTCTTTTTTTATCGCACTTTAAGCTCGGAAGGAGCGTCGGGATGAAAAAGTGGAGTTCTTACTCAGAGACAACCGATTCCTTTTCTGGTTTTTCAAAACTTCAATGGATGTGCCGGCTACACTGAGCCTTCAGATAAGCGACTTGTTTAGGCAATGATAAGTGCCATCAGTGATTGGATTTCAATGCTACCATGTTGGTTCTGACACACATTTAAAGATACCGATGTGTCTATTGAGTGTTGAACTACGAATGTCTGGTACAACCTCGTCTGGAAACCATTGAATGTGTCCAATTATTCCGCAAAAGTAACAATCCATCCCATCATGATCCGATTAAAAACACAAAGGCAAGCCAATGGTTTCTTGGCCAAGTCCAAGTCAAAGGTATAATTTTCAGCTTCAATTGTTAAATTTTTGATTAAGTTGTCTGTGGTCCTATCGAAGTGGCTCTTTCCATCCGCCTCCCATTCCATGACATCCATCAACCTAATTACAACATTTCATGATTTATAATTTTAATTTTTATTTGTTTATTACATTTCACAGTGAATGGATTAATTTGCCGAACAGGACTGCATTCCGCGTCACTGCACAGCGCCCTCTATCTACCCCCACCAACAGTATCTGTCATAATCAAAATGGCATGACAAGACCGTAGAAAGGGTGTATGCAACACCCAAACATATATACAATCGACATATTTACTGTGTTTAATGACTTAGAAACGTTCCCCGAATCCATAAACGAAATTAATTTCCCTTGGCCGTCAGAATTTCCGCCTCGAATCACAGCCGAAGCCAATTTGCCTCGACCAACTGAACACCAACTGATGTGTCCTCCTTCCCCCGTACAAGTGTCCATGACGAATCTCAGACCCTGTAACAGAAAAAAAAAACGAGAGGAAACCAAATGACTTGTCCTTTGACCATAAATTAGTTACTGGTCAGCCATTCAATTAATTAATTAGCTCACCCATATGTCCTTTTTCGCCTAGTCTTCATCTTCCTTGTACAGTGTGTCCTTTCTGTGTCGTCTTCTCTTTGAAAGTGTATGTAGAAAAACAAATAAATGTTTGCACAAGTTTATGTGACCATCTCAACATGGCCCGGTCGTGGTCGACAGTAAAGGTCCTTGTAATTGCATATTGCATGGTGGTGGGTTATACAATTTGTCCTCTTCCTTTTTTTCCGTGCACAAGTGCTGGTTATATGAGACTGCTTAATGTCCTGAAAAATTGAATACGTTTGACTGATTAGATGGACGGACAGGATACACCAGAAATTAGCATGAGGGTGGTATTTTGTATCCTTTTTTGTGATCTATTCGATATCCTGCGATGTTGTAAAGTGCTCACAAGTGGCATAGCGACAATGACAAAGGATTTACAACACTATACTCATGGTTCCGCACGGTAAAGGATAACAAAGTGGCCCATCTTTGCCACCACCACCACGTCCTGCTCACACATTTAATTAAATTAATTACGTACGTGATTCGATTTGATTGAATTTTCAAGTAGTTACCGTTCCACCGACGACCATGATGATGATGATGATGATGATGTGGATGGCTATCCCTTTGCCACTTCAAATTCTCATTCGCTAAATGGTTACGGGAGGTGAGTGCGCACTGAAATTGAACTTTTTAAAGTGTCCCGGGTCTCCAGCGTCCTGTCCTGTGTCGGTTTGCGAACGAAATCAACCGCAATCTACACATCGGACGCATCCGCCCACATTCACATATGAAACAAGCCCCTTGAGGGACTCCTCGGTGAATGTTCCACTTGACTGTTACAGCCGAACCGGTTAAGGGTGCGATCCAAGCGAAAGACTCCAATCGAATATTCGGCAGAGGGAATTTGTGCGAGAATTTCGGAGGATTGCCAGGAACTCTCATGGATCAGTTGAAGTGGTCAGTTGCCTGTGCCCTGTACCTCAAAGCTTCGAGAGCTGCTACGGATGGATGGATCCGGTTTACAATGTGCAAGACAATGTGTTTACCAATCGAGTATTTCGGAGGAAATTCCGGAAGCGTGAAGTGTTCTAATGTGGTCATGCTGACGCATACTTTACAACGTGCGTGCGATGTACGATTTAAGAGAAACCTGGTTGTGGACGGTCGAAGTGATGGCATTGGGATTTTGGAACTTGGCAACATTGCACTCAAGATATACAGTAGAGCCCTGCTTTCAATAGAAATGGAAGGAATCTGGGAAAATTGCAGCGTTCTGGAATCTTGAGTTGATTCACCGTCAGGTCAGTTGGAAGAATGTCCAGCAAAAGCATTCGTGACATAGTTTCGAAAGAATACTTGAATTTTCGAATAGATTTCGAGGAAGTCCAACTCAGGCATATTCCACAGGAACTTTGTTGAAGAACTACGAGCAGTGTCGGTAGTTGAAGGTAGTTTTTTTTAAGGACCCTTGTCCATGGTGAAGGAGGGCCCTTTCAAAGCAAACGGAATGGTCTTTAATTAGGGATTGGCCATGAAGACAGGTCGAAAGTGGGATTTTATGAACCCCTTACAGCAGCATGTATCAGTCCACATCTAGCGAGTACAGGTTCCAACAATCAAGATCACCTAGTCTTAGTTAAGCAATATATATCGATTAAACCCAAATGTGTGGTCAGCGTGGCTAAATGGTTAGTGCCTTTGAGCTGCAAAACTACCTCTGGGTAGGGAATGAAAAATCTCCGAGAGTATAGTCGGTTATGAAAAGCTTCTGCTATCCGTAGTTGGATACAAAAATTGAAGGTCCGTTCGATTCGTATGAAAACTAGAGCGCACACAACATAAAGGGTTGCGAGAAGTTCGCCTTGGCTCTCTAAGAGTTTACCTACTTGCTTATAATGGTGCTACACTTCGGGGTGTTTCTAGGCCTCAACTAGTAAGGGTGTCCATCCAGCTTGATCTTCAGCTAGCTAAATCCAGTTTCGCACGCCAAACTGATTGACGTCCTTGTTCATTTGGCGGTGCAATCTGATTCGCGGTCTTCCTTCATTGCAAGAACCCTCCAAGGTGGATTGGAACACTTGCCGGAACGCCCAATCGCAGTCATCGCTATCGTTGCACGTGGATTCGTCTGACAAGGTCGATGTCGCTGTATAGCCCATTCAGAGGGGACCAACGTTTTTTCTGTATACTGTTACGTTCTGTAAGAGACGTTGGAGTTGAGTGTCCTATTGTTGACAGCATATATCCACGAAAGCCCTACTGACATCCTGCTGTTCATCGCAGCCTTTTTAACAAACAGATGGCTTTGAGTACTAAGCTGGATTACAAACGCTATCACTGTCAAATGAGACAGAAAAGATTGCTTATTATCACGGGATTATTACGCCAATACACGCAGAATCTGTAGGGACTAGGAGGAGGAAGAACCGATTCTCCACCTTCACTATATGTATTCAGCCCTATCACCTCGAAGAAGAGCCAGCTTATTCCAAAATCTAAATCAACTGACTGACACCAGCATAAGCAGCCTCCAGCGCTACATAGGAAACTCGGGTGTTGCTGCTGATTCCGCGGGTAGTTTATGAAGAAATTATCCAGATCCAGCACCTGCTTTGGTCTAAGTAAGTGTGCATCGAACGCAGTCTGCCATTCCAACCTTACCTAACTAAAGTACGTCGTGTTAAGGCAAATGAACGTTCATTAGTCGCACTTTAATTCATCTTTGAGCTGTGTATAAACAATCTATCAGCAACAAGCGATAATAAAACTCGAAAATGTATACATAAGCGCCATATACTTGTACATAAAAGTACTCAACTCTTTTTCATTTTATTAGACTACATACGATTGGTTTTACGACTTGCAACACTAGTTGCTATACAGACACGACCACTCAGTTGGAAGTAAGAATATCTATCCAAACAGTATGGAGGTCCTTGTATAAACATCGTAAAAATCTTCATTGGCGTTCCATAGTTCTTCATTCTTCACAATTTGGCGCCTCAACCATTTCATAGTTTTATGTTCTTTTCAATTTTTTTTATCTCAAAAAACCAGAAGGCAACACAGGTTAGACATACAAATTAGCGAGTATCTGTAAATTTTGTTCAGATTTCCTTTCATTTGTGTGAATTATTTCAAAGAAAATTTAACCGTCTGTGTCTTGAGATTTCCAACCACCTGTTTGTACATCCGTAGATACGCCCTACCTGTTGTAGAATCAGAAACTCAAAGTTCATTTGAACAAAAAAAAAAGGATTTTCATTTAATTTAGAGCAATTTATGTATTAGATACCGGCTGACATTGTCCTTTGACTTGTCTGCTTCTTTTCAAAAGGACACAATATTAGTGTACTCAGATGTTCATCAACCTGTCAAAGATGTCAAATTATTGAAAAAAAAAAAACCTATTCCCATGAGCCGATGAAAGGATGCAATAAATTAATTGATTTTCATCCTTTTCTTGTTGCCTGACAACTGCTACACAACATGTCAATGTGGGATGTGCACAGCACCATCACCACAAAACATGTGAATCCTTATAAATCAATTGTCATAATCAGATTAACAGCTGAATGGTTTCAGTGTTTGTCCAGCTATTGATGTGTTGCGGTTTCTGGGTATGTTGTATGTAAGGGTACATCAAATCAAAACACAGATGTCCTTTCTGAAGAAAGGATTGATCGGTGATGCCCAAGTAATTTTATTGAATTATACTTGAATTAGAGGTGTTTTGATAGAAAAGGGGTGTAGTTGACTTAAAGGGGTTCACATTTTCTTGATGACGAACTTCTACTATATCCTTTCACTTCGTAAAGGTTTTTTTATTTTTCTATCCATTACAAGAAGATTATTTAGGGTCACTGAATGTGTCCTGTGCCTGCTAGTCAATCCAATTTTAAAAAGAGATTTCATGTACGTAAATATAGAGGGATGTGGAAGCCTAGTTGAATCACTTTTAGATTCTCATCTAGCGTATCTGAGCTAATATTTGTTTCCAAGACTTTTGATAATCTCTTGGGCTTCAAGTCAGTAATAACTTAAAGCATTGTTTCGTATTTACGGGCTAATCAGGCTTAGCAAATTCATACGTAACACTCTTCACTCTTAATGTGAACCTTCTCACCTCCTGGTACAATCAATTTAAGTAGCGGTGTTTTCCTTTCATTCATTCATAAATTTTACTTAATTCGACCTACGGTCACGTGAGTCGTGGTATCAAAACGGCGGAACCGCGCTACTTGTGTTTCTGGTAGGATTTTACCAGACAGCCACTTCTACCTACCTACCTACCTACCTACCTACCTACCTACCTACCTACCTACCTACCTACCTACCTACCTACCTACCTACCTACCTACCTACCTAACTACCTACCTACCTACCTACCTACCTATCTACATTCCGATCTACGGCCACTGAGTGTCCGAAAAGCAGATCTTGAAGAAGTCACATTACATGAAGACAAATCTTTTCAAAGACCCGCTTATCATTTATGAGGGCCGCGGAACGATTTATTTGCAGAGTCACTTAAGCCTAGCACATTGAGATCTTTAGCAAAATGAATGGCCCTGTTAGGACTTCAACAAGTTGTCTACAGTTTTGTATGCTCAGCAAGAATGCCGCTGATTTCTTATTGACGTCAAGGGCGATCCTTTTAGTCTGCCTGCAACCTGGAGACTCATGTCATACAAAATTGAATTTACTTGTATGAGGACAAATTGTCAATGGAAGCCCTAACAGGTTCCCGTCCTGAGAAGTCTTTCTCTGAGCTTTGGGCATCTCATTTTTCGAGATTCCAGTCAAGGGTCTTGCACCCGACCTTCGTCGTTAGTCCTGAATGCGTTTGTTGTTGTTGCACCAGATGGCATACGAAAATCGTTGAATAAGTTTCGCGAAAAGTCGTCAAAGCTTCAGCGTAAAAAAAACTAGAAGCCACATCGTCTAAGACTGTGGGTAGATTGGATAGTACGCCCCATGATATAGGCATCAAGAGCGGGTAGAAGTGCATCCAGAGCAAAAAAACAACAAATCGATTCGAAACAACTATCAACAAATTGGAGGTCAAGCCTGAACTGCCTGGGAGGCTTGTCGGTTAATGCCACGCACAGCGGTTAAGACTCTGAAGGCAACAGCTTCATGAATACTGTTGGTATTCATGCGAATTATCGCAGAGTAGTCCACAGTGATTACTACCTTCAGTACGGACTGTCGGTTTTCCAAAAGCCTGTCCGTAGCTAACAGCAAACTCTGTACGTCCTGAAACTTGTTTTCTACTGAGGGTATACTCTAGCAGTGACTTACAACAGCAATAATCAAAAGTTCGTCCTTAATGCAAACGGAACTGGAAATCAATGGAAAAACTATTGCTTCTAGGCACTTCTTGGTTAAATCACTGATGATCATCCAAAACTGACGCCTGCATTTTTGTTTTTGTTCGCAAAGCCTATAGAAGCCCTAATCCTGAACCATTACCGCAAATATTTTCGTCTTCAAATCTCCTCTTACCTTAGGGTACAGTTCATTCACCAAAAATTGCAAACAATGAATTTTCGTCCTTTTTCGCATCTGTTAGCAAAAGTATGAGATTCAAATTGAAATCCTCCCGAACGGGCATTGTGTCACAGAAGTTCAAACAACACAAAGACCCACTCATTTGCAACGAACTCGTGTGTTTGCACAAATGTTCGATTTCCCTACACGAGTGTCCTCAGCAAGGCAAACACCCCACGTAATACAGTCAATCTGACTGTGTGCCTGTGTCTCTCTGTCAAATGACAATAAATTGCCCACCCCACTACATGCAGTTTTTATGATATTATCCTGTTAAATAATTCCAGTAAACATTGCTAAATATGCCACAGAAACAAATGCTCGCATACATATCGGGTGAAATTAGGCAATTAAAGGATAAACGCATATGCGAGAGTACGCAGTGGCATAGGTTCTGTTGGTTGGTTGCAAAGGATGCTGCACAATATATATTGAAGTGCTCGTTGCAATTGGTCGGGTGTCACTGTAAGTGTTTGTTTACGTTTGCCTTTATGACCTTTATTTTGGGATTAATTTTGAATTTTTGTTTGCAATTGATGGGCGATCAAAGTGTGTGTCCTTTATTGTCTATCTGTGGTGGTGTTTGCATTCGGAAAGATATCCTTTTGACCGTATGGCTTGCAATGAATTTTTGAGTTTGGTAAGTGAGGGTTTCTTTTTTATATGTTACTGTGATTCGTCTAGTGTTTGCTTAAATGTAAGGGACTCTTGTACCAGGCCAACTGCTGATAGATTTTGCCTTGTTACACCTTAGTGAGGGACGGATTGGTAAACGAAGGAGAAGTAGACAAATTTATCGTAGAAATATCCAGTTTGACGTGCAGTTTAGAACTTTCCAAAGCACGATTTAATTGAACTTGTATTCAACAGAATCTGATGCGTGGTGCTAACTTGGTCCTCAGCCATTGGTCTACAAATGTTCAGCTTGGCGCTAAAAACAAGACCGGAATTGATATCGAGATACGCGATTACCAGCTGATGATTATAGTCCATCACATTTCTGACAAGCCTTGGAACTATTTAGTCGCTGGAGATGAATCAGCCTGCTGGATGTTAGGTTGGGTGAAGAGCTTTGAAATACATATGTCTTTTCAACTGTGCTATGCTTGGTAAGCGACCGAAATACAACAATCAATGGTGACTTATTGATATCTGGACACAGAATAAATGATGTATGACACCCCATTGGGTTTGCACATACAAAATCCAACCTTCGATTGAACTTACTAAGGTGGCGCTACAGTTCAGGGTGAACTAAAACCTCTCCAATCCTTAGTAAACCGCCTTCAATTACGCACTCCAAGTTGGTTGAGGTCCCTTTCCACTCTCACGCAACACCTTAGGCAATTTTTCCCTCTACTGCGTTGTTCCTCCGGGTTAGATTTGAAGGCTCTCCGGGTCGGTGCGTTGGTGTCCATTCCCTCTACATGTCCCAACTATTTCAAACGACCTATGGACAGTGTTTTTTTTTTTTGACTAGGTCGCTATTGCAGCGAAGCTCGTATAGTTCGCCGTCGAATCTCCTCCTCCAGAGCCTGTCAACGCCAACGGGACCGAATATCTTACGAAGAATTTTTCGCTTGAAGCTACCAAGGGTATCTTCATCCGCGTTCGATAGAGTTCATGCTTCAGCGCCATAGAGTAGGTCTTGTATACACCTTTCTTCGTTCTTTAGGATAGGGCCCTGCTATTCAGTTGCCTCCTCAGCCCAAAGAACTAGCGATAAGCAAGATTAATTCTTCGTTTGATTTCTGATGAGATCTCGTTTTCAGACGTGATAGCAGAGATTAGGCAGACGCAGTCCCTTACTACCACGAAGTTATAGCTGTCAATTGTGTCATCCTATTAGATTCATCTATGTTAAGTGCCTCTTTTTGTTGAGGATTAAGGCCTTAACCAATGATCCTGCTTTATGCTAGAACTCAGAGAACTCTTTCCAAATAAAGTCCTCAGTCCAAGTTAGCAAAACACAGAAGTTAGACTATAGCTGCAGACGAAAATAAGTGCAGACTAACGTTGATGCATCCAAAAGACTACTGCACCTGAACTATCGCTGGTTTGGAGCAATAGGTTGATTTCATAGAGGTTGCACTCGGTTGTTTTGAGAGTAAAATCCTTCGGGTGAACTATTCCCGTCTACGTCGAAAAGGGAATAGTAATAGTCACTCGTTTCAACACCATCGTGCTGTCGTCTTGAAAGCAACATCTTAAGTCCTTGAGCTCATCTTCAATTCTTCTTATAATTTGAAACACTTTTTCTGTGGAAACACTTGTTTCACCCCATGATCCAGGATCCATGATCGTGGTTGATTGCTATCTGCATCATCTCATAGTTCCAGGAAGCCCTTGTACTGCTTGTTTTGAATGTTCAGCTCATTTCTTGACTAGCTAGCTCCTCGTCTAGCTCCGAACCTGATGACACTCCACTCCATTATTCCACTACTAGACTGACTGATGTCAGATACTTGAGCTGGGATTCAGCATCTCCTCTACTGAAAGTATGTCGACTTTCAGTCTTTGCAAGCCAAGGCTTTCTATCATAACCAACGTCCATAAGTAAAATCTTTACAAGTGTTAACTCAACATCTTCCATCGGCAATTTTTGGCTTTATTAAGACATATGACCTCCAGATATCAAGTCCTCCAATCTCTCTCATGTCCTTAAAGAGAGGGAGGAGAGACAACGAATAGAATCATTTGAATAATTCATTATGTCTGCTAACGAATTACAACTGAATTCCATCAAAATTAACATTAATCTGACATTCCCAACAGAATTCGGCTTCACATTATGAAGCCATCTAGAGAAAAAAAAAAAAAAAACATTCCAAGGATAAAAAAAAGAAGGAAATCCACTTCCCATGTAAATATATTTCTTTAGGACGGTTACCCACGACCCCCACCACATGCAAGACTCGACGTTAAGACGAAAGACTTCCTGTCAACTTGTGCGCCCAACAGTTGGCAAACAAAAAATCATATTTTTATGTCTCCTCTTGGAATCCCCCCTCCAGTCTTATGGACTAGGGATGTTATTAACTATTACACTGGCTGCTGCTTGTGGGCTTCATGATTAATTACCAGAGTCGATGATAAATGAAGCTGAGGTGTTGAACTGGCGGCGCACTGATTCTAGGCTCCGCCTAATGAATTTTCTGTTTCTCCCAACAGAAGCACCCCCTCTGACTGTGAAAGCAAATTAAGTTCTCTTGCATCTGTAGCTCCACAACACAATCTACCACCAAAACAGAGGACACAGAACGCAAATAAAAAGTGACAGGAATTAATATTCAAGTGTCCAAAAATAGACGCGTCAAAAAATGTAAGGGCGACGCGTCTATACTCTCATTGGTCCCGTGTCGTAATTACACATCGTGCTTGCCAGAGGGAAAATTAGTGGATTACCTTAAGTCAATGAATTTGACATCTAGCCATCGTGACATATTACAATCGTTAGCATTAAAATCTCATGTTTGGCTCCGGCCGCCGCCGCCCTCTGGGAAGAAAAACAGGGTTGTCATTGAGGGGAAGCATAAAGTGACACTGTTTGGGTTTTCATTGCTCTCTGTCTGAGGTTAACACGTGTTTGTATGTCATATTGCCAACAGGTGCGCTATTTTTAGATCCCTCCTCGGTCCTCGATTTACGATTTTACGATTTTTTTTTTACTAATCACACGCTGTGCGCGGAGGAGAGTTCGGTAAAAACGGTGTTTGACAGCCGATGTCAAATTGGAATCCACAGGAATGCATTAGGTATTCCCCATAGAGAGTAGGGGGCCTCCGTTGGGTATGGGGATGGAGTATTTGTCAACTGTTGTATTCTGTCAGTCGCATTTAGTTGCGACACTAACAAATGAATAAATGACACTCAATGGTTGGCTTTTTCCAAGTTGAAGGGTTACCCTGTTTATAGATGCTCCCACAGGGGATGTTATTATTTCAAATTTACTTTGAGCAAAGGATATTTTTATCCCTTTATGGTGGCAATAAGTAATTGGAATTTTAAAGTAATTAATCAAGACGATGTTTAATTGACGGAAATGTCATCAGGTTTTCAGTTGTTACAGTTATTTTTGGAAAGAGGCCACCAAAGGGGGATAACTAACCAATGATGGTGTGGTAATAACTTTGGAGCTGTTAATTCTTTTTGAAAAAAAATTAAGCCCTTTAGATTGTCAAAATGTCTTAAGAGAGATAGTAGTGACACCTGCTTCATGTGTTACCGTCTAAGGAACAAAAGACAGTTTCTTATCTTTAGGTTGGCAAGAAGGTTAGGTTAGGTATGTTGGAGAGAAGAGAAGTTCCTCAGCGCCACACTCAGGCCATAGGGGGGAAATCTTACCCTTAGACGTTACTGCATAAAAAATGTACTAGTAACTTCTTACTGCGTTAGTGGTACAAACCATCCTGTGGATTTGATAAAGCCATTCAGCTCGTTCACCGGTTTAGCAGATAGTTCCTCGAGATCCCGGAAGAAATGTCTTAGATGGTACAGGCCGGGGCAGTGGCAGAGGAAATGGGTTGTGTCCTCATGGACTTCCTCGTCATCGCAACTTTTACACAAGTCTTCTGCCTTAACATGGAGTTTCTTCATGTGATACCGGAGAGTGTTATGACCCGTAATCACACCTACAAGGGTGGAGAGGGATTTTCTATCCTTTTGTAAAAGTCTGGCTGTCCTAGTCTTATCAAATACAGGCCATTACTTCCTTATGATAGCACAAATGTCTAATGAGGACCATTTGTTATTTTCCTCTCTTTGAGCTTTGTTCCTTGCTTCGAGCTTCAATGAGCAAGGCGGGATATTCACCGCGAGATCGGCTTGTTCTAGAGTCTAGACTAAGTGCCGAGCCCTCTCTAGCCAATTCGTCAGCATTCTCATTCCCTGGTATGCCCTCATGAGTTCTTCTCGACAGCACCTCACAAGCTTGGATTTCATTTCCATAGGAGAAAGTGCTTTTATTGCTGCCAGGCTGCCAATGAAAAAGGTAATATCATTGCGCAGTATTGCTTTCATGGCAGTCTCACGGGCGGCTGCTGTCACTACTAAGACCTCCGCTTGGAAAACACTGCTGTTGTTCGGAAGGCGGACAGATTTTCTAATTCCCAACGGTTCGGAGAAGATTCCTGCATAGGTTGGCAAGAAAGTTCTGCAGCTTTTTTCGTTGCACTATTTATGTCCTCATCTTGTTACATGATCCTTATTCAAATGGCCTTGGATAAAAAGTATCTCAACCAAACTAAGCTTGAGTGAATGAATGAATGAAAATGGGTGGTATTTGCTGTGACCTGAAGATAGGCAATGTATACTCGGCTTATAGCAACTGTACCAGTCCGATGGCAAAAGAAGTTTATTCTTCTTTTTCAACTCCTTTTTCAAAATACCACATGGTGGTCTCCTAGTAGTTAATACTGAGTGTCTTTGTCATTATTGCAATGTCTGCAAATTCCGTCGCCTTCTAGTTCCACTTCTTTTAAATGTTAACTTAGTTTACAATGCCCATCCTAGATAGAAGTTCGTCACACTTCTGATCTGCTGTTCGTCTTCTTTTGACGCTCGAAAAGGTTCTGATATTCGGGAGAGGGGTATACCACTTCATTCTGAGGTCAGAGGCTTAGCACTTTAATGGCCCGCTATTCCTACTCCAGCACCATTGGCTTTTCTCGGTCCGTTTAGCATTGTTATTGCTCTTGACCTTTTCCACGTTACGTGTCTTGCCGGCAACTTGCTCTAGATGTCTGTTCCAAAGAAGTTAACTGTCTACGATAAGTCCGACATATTTCACTTCCTTCGACCTTAGATTCAGTTTAGATAGGCGTACGATTACTACTTTATTAAGGGCGACAAGACTCCTTCCTGAAGACAGCCTAGAGTAGGTATTATCATTATGGTCCTCGGCTCGGCTATGCTTCTAAAATAGTGTATAGCTTACTATCCCCCTGAATGCAAAACATCGTGGAAAGCTCTTTCTATGCGGCTCTACACCGCAGTAATACGACACATCCTCACATACAGTTCGGAAGTCTTGTGGAAAGAACTTGAGAAAAAATGTCATCTTGCAAGTCTGAGAGTAGGCTGCTTTGGGGTAACAGAATCGGTAAGATCAAGGCCCACAGCTACAATGAAAACAATGCTGAATCTGACGCGAGTAAACATCAACTGCAACAACAGAATAACGAAGCACGTCTATAGATAGCCAAAAGCTTCGATCCTACCTCTATTCTGACGCACAACATAGAAGAATATGGACACCGACTGCATCATCCCGACCTCAATAGCAGAGAGGGCTGCGAAAAAAGTCTGATCTGCCCTGACAAAGAGCTAGTCTTCTACACAGGTTGATTCAAAGTGCAAGCTAAAGCGTAAGCTGTGAATCCTGAGGTATAAATTGACCCTTAAGAATTAATTTTCTAAGCCTAGATCATCAGCATTTTACAGGTTCAAGGATAACAAAAGCTGACAAACTATGATAAAATCTAAGCTAAGGAGAAGAACACGGAACGATATATATTGAAGGTCAACACTCTGACTCTCGCATCTTGGTCCAATTTGTACCCTGACCTTTGTAAGGACTCATATTAGCGAATAGAGGCGGAAACAATAGTCAGGACTATATGTATGTGGTTTCAAGCTCACATGGGTACAATCGACCAGCCAGACGTCTTAAGACAACCAGAAAACCAACCGACCAACCCGGAAGAACTAAATCAATGCTCATGACAATATTCTCATGACAAAACTGAACCTTTCCGTTAAAGCATTCATCGAATTCGAATACCAATTCCATTCATGAATAGAAGCTTTCAAAGGATCCTCCAATATAAGGTTCAATTCATATGGAAATTTCTAATGATATACCTATTCAGCTCTTAACTACTACTTCCTATCTAAGCCCGAAATTATCATCAATTCCATCGTCAGATTGGAAGAGCTTCCTCTTTCTGTCTCCGTAAACCTACATATATTCATGTCACATTGCTCTATTAAGCACAAATCTAATGGAGCCTCATCATCTTCCGTTCACGAACACACACACAAAGATATATGTATACCACTTTATATTTACTAGGAACGACGATGACGATGACGATAACCAAAATGAAAACATTATCCTTAAGATGGATTTTACCTCCTATTTCACTCTCAATCCGCCATCATAATCATCAAAGAATCACACACAAAGAATCCCTAATGCAAGGATATGAATAAGCTAACAGCCATTAACGCCACTAGCAACACACACTGGCTAAGGAATAGACGATGCCAACGATAGTGTGGGTGATGAGAAATAGTTATGAAAATTAATGACAACATTAGCTGAAGCAATCTCTCTCTCTCTCTCTATAGCTCCTGTGCTGCATGAAAAGCGGCTCCAGCGAGAGGTACTTAGCATCGATGCGGTTCGTTAGTTTCACATTTTACACGTTCATTTAGGAACTGCTACCACGATGTGGGTGTCTCGTCTGTCTTGTATACAACAAGGACTCTCTGCATCCTTAATAACCCGCTGAAAGACTCAGTCAAAGCTCATTTGCATATGCAAGAAGGCAAATTAAACAATAAGAAGCTGTAAATGCTTCAAGTTTGTCTGCTATGCACCACGACTCCCGATAGTGATTAATCATTAATACAGCACGCGATATCATGTCGAGCTCAAAGAACTATCGCTAGAGTTAAAAGGAGTTAATGGTGCTCACACCTTCAGAAGCCGCAGATTTGTGTTTTAATGACATGCCCTCGGTACGCGCAACTAATTAACAAAGGCTAAGTGCATCTTGAGACGTCGCTTGGGACCGATTCGTCCTGTGTGCTAAAACTTAATGCATAGTGGTAGCAATAATAAATTCAGTTCCATTTACCGTTTGATTACATCTGGATGGTTGAGATTTGTTTTGATATAAGGACTAAGGACGCGCTTACAAAAGGATTTTCTTATGTTGCGGCAGGTGGATGGGTGGAGATTTTTATCACACTTGAGACGGATTTATAGTTTTGCGATTGTTTCAAGCATTTCCAGTGGGTGAAAGGGAACTAATAATGGAACGCATTAGCTTCCGTCGTCAATTTGTCGAAAAGATAAGGTGTATACGAATCGTTTGTGGTCTCAAGGGAATTGTTATTTGTATTGCGACGATAAGGATGAAGAGAGGGGGAAATAGTGTAAGAGACTTGTGCTCGGTTGTTCCTATGGGATTTAGAAGTCTCGTGATGCATTGCTGACAAACCGAAATACACTTGAAGATCTGAAAATGCCATCAGTTAGCCCCGTCAGAGCCCCGACGGAGCCTCTGAATCGGGCAACATCGGCAATGATTTGCATCACCAGTCCGTCAGTCTGAAACCTAAGTTAACCCTAATAAAACGTGCGAAAATGTTTCGTCTTCTAAGGACGGGATCTCACAAGAGCCCGTTTCTTTAGGGCCGAAGATTTGCTGAAAGTTTCTGTAGTAAGTCTTAAGTCCAAAAGGCGGCTTCAGTCTCAAGACTACACACGTTTTTTAACGCCATTAGCTCAGGCTCGGACCCTCCAAGGGTCGCTGGCCCGATAAGTAAGTAAGTAACGTTTTTTTACGTGACGAGAAGAAGCTCTAAAGCATAAAGCCGCTTGCATGTTTAAGCTCCATTGGAACACCACTGCTCGATCGTTACTCGTTCTAGTTGGGTGTGTTGGCACTGCGGTTTCTTTTCAGAATCCTACTGTGCCCTCTGTTATGTTACCTAGATGAGTCGCTTCACTTCAGAAGATATCAGGAAGTTAGAGAACTTCTCTGAGTGAGCGGCGGTAAGCTGTTATATTGGGATATCTGCGCCACCAAGAATTCTCTTTCTGAATTGAAGTAGATAGGCAGGTAGGTAGAGGTGGCGGTTCGTCAAAAAAAAACCCAAGTAGCCTTTTTGTTACCACGACTCGTGTAACCTGGTTGATGATGTATGTGGACAGCCGGTGTCTAGATCCAACCTGTGGAGTTAAGAAAGAGGATTAGATCCTTTATCCCTTGACGCGAGATGTCAGTCTGGCTCTTGCTAGCGCCGGACATTTGCAGAGGAAGTGGGAAAGAGTTTCTTTCTCATTTTCGTTGCCGCCACTGCGACAGTGAGGGTTGTAAGGGATACCTAATTTGGCCGCGTGGACTCCAATTGGCCAATGTCCCGTGACTATAGCCGTGATTCTGGCGATGTCTGAACGAGTTCTGTTAATAAGATCTTTTGTTCTGCTTTTATCGTAGGTCGGCCATATCTTCGTTGATATGTCACAGTTGGTTAACCCCCTCCATTGGAAGTTTGGCTTCTGTAGGAAGTGTGAGTGGATTTTTGCTTTAACCGCTCCTACCGGAATATGGACCCTTGTCGCGATTGAGGCGCCTAGGGCTGAGCCCTGCCTAGCCAGTTCGTCGTTACCTTCTATGTCACTGTGCCTTGGGTCCCAGAGCAGTGTGAGCCTCAAACTTTCACCTAAGCGGGCAAGCTCGTTCCGGCACTCCTGAACTAGTTTGAAGGATATGGTAGCTATAGTAGATATGGAAAAGTGACCATACCATTTGGTAACGAATCCAGGATGTTGCTGTGGCCGTAAGGCCTTGCAATTCAGCACCCAGACTCTCTGAGTCTGACTGCACTGCATAATGTGGTATATTTTGTGTGTAGTTCGAGGGGCAGAAGGTGCAAGAGCACAGTGAAGGCATCCGATGGGGCCGATCTCAGAGCACCCGTGGTGCCTATACTGGCTGTTCTTTGGAGTCTTTTTAGTTTCGTGGGGTTTTAACCCTTGAAAGGGAGCTGGGCATTCCAGTAGAATCTGTAGAGAGGTCTTCTCACCTTCACTCTGTTGCAAGGTTCATGCGGTGTAAATATTAGTTCAGGCAAGAGTGTCCGCTGGGGATTCACAATAAAAGTAGATCTTTGTGTATCGGGAATACCAGCTTTGAGCATGCTTCTCCTGGTGTCTTGAGTCAAGATTCTCTGGATTCTTGCATGCATGAGTGCTTTACCCAGTTACTGGCTGCCTTACTACTTTCATTAAGGTAAGACCATTCCAAATCCAGTCTACATGCCTTGTATTGTTCTAACAGAATTAGCAAACGAAAAGCTGCCATGTTTTACGTGTCGAATTTTAAAAAGTTTTCGTAGGCTCCGAGGGATTTGATTTAAAAAATCTCTTCCTTCCATCTATTTTCTAGATTTCAATCCCTCAAACTACATCCTCAAAGCTTCACGATATTGCATCCAGTCATTTGGACAAGGATACTTATAGAAATCGGCTCCATAACGAATAAAAATGCTTTAAGTTCTTTGAAAATTCCATTTTGCCATTTTGCGTATACCTCACAACTCTTCACTACCACTCCATAAAAATTAAGCCCTTTTCAACAATTCTCCCTCTGCCCTATCTCCATTGAAAGACCACCTTTTCGCAGAAATCCTTAAAACATAAATAATCATAACTACAGACGAAATCCTTTCAAGTGAAAATTATTTGAAACTCAAAGCTATACCAACGCAAAGACAGAAGGTGGACGGACCAAAGGCACAAGAAGAAGCTGTAGAAAACCCCACAAATGAAAATCACTTCCTTTCGGAGTAATCCTTCCATTCAAAGATAAATAGCAAGAGAGAGCGAGACAAAGAGATAGGCTCCCAGTGTCCCCTCTACCATCATCATTCGCATAGAATTAACTGAAATGTAAATGAGTTGCCCATTGCGAATGCATTGACGTGGAAAAGCCTATCCACGTTCTGTGAGATGTTTTGTGCTACTTGTTTCGCCATCATAATTATTCACCATCACCTAGTCCACGCCCCATCACTCAAAGGGATAATAAGCATAAAGACAAAACGACGAAAAAGAAAACAAATAAAAAAATGGAAAAAAAAAAAGAAGAAAATTACAATTAAAGCCAAAAAGGATATTTAATTAGGCGTGCGGAATAATTCCGTTCGTTAAGATGTCAGTGGCACTTTAGGGGAGATCGGGTTTCCGCTTGCGTTAATCTCCAATTGAAAGACCTGACTCTACCAGTGTCGCATCAATCTATCGAATTGCCATGCACACACACGAATTGTTCGTAAAGAAATTCCATTACGATTGTAATCTCCTTCGAAGGAACTTCCGCACACAAAACTAGGTTGGGTAGTTTAAAGAAAAAAGGATCTAACTGAGAAAATCCTTTGGACACATTGCAGTTGGAAAGTTCTACCTTAATTCGTTGTCCTCTCACCGCAGGACTTAAATTGTTTCAACACTTTGGATAGTTTCCTTTGGTGCAAAAGGGACAGGTGTGCAAAAAAAAAAAGATTCTTAAGGACTTTGTTCATCTGACCATCGTAATGGTTGGTGTCACAGTCAGTGGCCTGTGTTTTGGAAGATCTCGTTAGTTCTTATGCGGAGCGCCATAAGAGAAAATGTAACTTTGCTCAGCATGGACGTGGTGTCTTTAAGTGTGCATTTAGAAGTTAAGAACGTGGATACGTCAATGCTCAGAAGAAGTTAACTTTTCTAATTTCAACGTAAAGATGGACCACGATTTAGAGAAGGCAGTTCGTGGTCAAGCACTTGATTCCACACTCTTATGATGCTATTCACACAGCTCAATTGTTGGATGGAAAAAATCTACAAAGCCTTTTCCGATCTAGTAACCCTTAATCTCTCAACATCGTAGAATGACGACCAATGCTAATCTTAAAAAGAGGCACAACCCTCCTCAACATCGATAAAAAGTAAAGTAACTCTGAACAAGTTGATGTATTCCGGGATTTTTCCATTTTTTTTGAAACCGAAATCCGGGATTTTTTGCTGTTTCCACATAGGGGGTCTTTCATTAAGCGCTTCCTATCTTTAAATTAAAATAAAACAAAGTGTGTGTGAGATATCATCGACATTTTTTATTCGTTTGAAAGGATTATCCATGCCAGTATGGAATATCACATAGTTCAAATGTCCGACGCGGTTTCTCTGGGTGGTGCGCATCCGAAATGTCCAATTTTCCATGACTCTGGCGCATAAATCAAGCCGAATGTTGGCTTTGAGGGCCGCAGTGGTTTGTGGACCTGCGACTTCAGAAAACCCCACAAGAAAAAGTCGAACGGGGTCAAATCGCACGGTCTCACTTCCACGTGAGATGACCATGCCCTCGAATCACTCGTGCAGAATTTCCAATGAAGCGTGAGCTGTGTGGCACGTAGTGCCGTCCTGTTGAAACCACATGTCGTTGGTGTCCATATCATCCAATTCAGGCCAAAAGAAGTTGGTAATCTTCGACCTATAGGCCTGGCCAACGTCGTTCTCAAAGAAATATGGACCGATGACGTCGCCAGCCCAAAATCCACACCAAACAGTGACTTTTTCGGAATGCATTGGACGCTCTTGGATCTCATGTGGATTGGTATCGTCCCAAATTCGACAATTTTGTTGGTTGACGTACCCATTCACCCAGAAATGGGCCTCATCGCTGAAGATGATTTTTCGATGAAAATTAGGGTCAGTTTCCAACTGCTCCAGAGCGAACACACGTCGTTTACCTTCAGCTCCTGGGTCAGTTGAATTTTGTACGGGTGCAGGCCCAAGTCACGACGCAAAATTCGCCAAGTTGTCGTCTGCGAAAGGCCGAGTTCTTGTGAGCGACGGGAAATAGATTGCCTCGGATTCTCCTGCACACTCTCACGGACAGCGGCGATGTTTTCGGTAGATCCTGCGTTTTGTCGACGTACGAGTTGTTGGTTGATCATTTACTGAACCAGTGGACTCAAATTTATCCACAACACTGCGAATAGTCCTCTCGGAAGGTCGATAATGGCAACAGTAAAATGTGCGAAGCGCGCGGAACCTTGCCCGTACAGAACACCCATTTTGATAAAACAATTTTATTATTTGCACGTGTAGTTGAACGCCATATCCATCCATGGTGATTTGGCAAAACAGCCAATTGACAGATGTAGCTTCAACATTATGGCCGCTATCAACTGTCAAAGTTCGGAAGTCCCTATTGGAACATCCCTTACATTTTGGTCACATGCTCATACATGTTTGACAGTGTCTATTGTCTATTCTTAGCAACTTGTTGCTAAACTACTATGCGCTTCTAATCTAGCCAAGACATTATACATATCCCATATGGTCTGGTGGCTAGGATATCTGGCTTTCACCCAGAAGGCCCGGGTTCGATTCCCGGTATGGGAAATTTTTTTTTCTCTACATAACCTTTTAACCATACAAGGATTCATTGAGAGTACGCAATGAATTTTAATTATAGTATGTCTACCACCCTTAAATCTCCCCAACAGAAGTCCTCTTAATAACTGTTAATGAATTAAACCAACATCAGACAGTGTTCGGTTCGTTTTGTTTCCTTTCAATTCAATCCACAGAGGGTGAAAATCTGTCTAGGGCCACAAACATACAATTTATGCATCCTATTCCCTATGAGGAAGGCACAAAAAAAAAAGTTCCCCTACCCCTCTTGAATGAAAGCTGAATTAAAATTAACTCGTCGGGAAATATTGAGTGAAACTCACCGTTATACATTCTGGACTTTATTCACTTTGTGTCCGGCATGCAGGTCGACGGCAATGAATGAATGAATCAACCATCCCAACTGACTTTCGTTCTTCCAAAGTCAATTAGATATACATATGTGCCCAGCTTTGCATAGCTTCTATACTATCCTGTCCTTGTTTGTATTTGTTTGCCTGCATGAATGGCCACCAGACGACCATACCTTATCTCATTTCATATGCAACCACCTCCCAAACTCCATTTTGAAGATTGACTGACTACCAATGCCAGCGTGGATCGATAGAGAAACTGACTGCGTCCAGGTGTGCAGCACATTCGGTTCCGCCAATATCCGTTCCCGTGTGATTCCTTCCGTATCCTTGGCCTAGCGTTGGCTACCAAGGCCACCCAATCACTTTACCATTACCTACCGGCCACAAAAAAGCCACCAACTTGATATGCGGTCGTGTAAGATCAATCAGTGGAAAATTGGATTCTACATGCATATCCGAGCTCACTCCCATCGACAGGATACTCTCTAAGCATATTCACTCACTGTTTGCTGATGCATCTTACTCGCCTCCCTCTCGTCTGGAAATATTCATGACTCCTGTCGTAGGGAGGCGGAGCGGCGCAGAGTGTGAGAGTTTAACTTTCATTGAATTTCAGATTCCATGGAATATTGATGATACAAGTGCTTTTGGCAATCGATACAGAAGGGAGGTGGAGAATAACGGTGAAAAGAAAATTGGAAAAAGCCAAAATCACCCATAATTCACCCGGAAGGATTGCCCTGCCATCCGGTCCAGCACCTGAAGCCAAGCAACTATACACATACAGACTTGTCCATTGGCGGTCGACGTTTGTGTTGTCGTCTCTAACTTCCCAGACGTCTCAATGGTTGCCTCTAATATCCGTGGCGAAAGTACACAGTAATAAGTTGAGGAATTTTTGTGCTTTGTGTCTGTGCACTTGGACTAATGTACTTGGGAGAGCGGCTTTCTTTCTTCAGGACGTCGACAAGGACGACGACCGACGACGTCTTGAAGGGATTTAATTAAAAAAAAATACTTTTTTTATTTTTTATTTTTCTTCTGTTGTTTCCTTTACTGGTGCTCATTGATGGTGACTACAAAAATATTGAGTAAGCAGGAGCTTATGTGGCCTTAGATCGAAACGGATTTACTTCTGTTGCTTGTGTCCACAGGAAGGATGGAGGGGGGGGGGGGGAATTTTTAATAAAACAAGAGAGATGATGCAGGACTGTACAATTTTGATTACCATTGATGTTTATGGATAGAAGGGTGGAAAATGGTGTTGGTCTACGGACCGGTCTTTAACAATATACGAAGGGAAAAGTTTGAGTAAGAAACGGTTTTTGTCAGGTGGCATTGTAGACCTTAATTAATCGATTAAGAGCGGGTAACTAGCAGAAGTAGTTCTGACTGGAGCTGCAGACATGAGTGTTTTACTAAACGAAAGCACCAATTTATGACTTTTCACATGAAACGAAGTAAGATGAAGCACGTCAGCAACTCGCCTGGCAACCCTTTAAAACCTCAAGCACTTTGATCGAAAATATATGTTCCACTTCATGTAAGAATCCCTTACTCATTCATCCAACTGAATGCGCATTTAAATTCAAAAAGTTTCAACCATTTCCATATCTCTTCCCACCCAGTCGCGTTGCAAATATCCCGCATGACTTTTCAAGTGTAACCATTTTCAATGAGTTGTCACACTTCAACGGACAGGACAAAGAACTGCCAAAAAATCCTTTCCTCACAATGTGACTTCCGGCTGAACAAGGACCCATATACACGTTTTCCATTCATGGGTAATCATCTGCGAATGTGACAAAATCGGTCGCAACTTTTCCCAAATAAAGCCATCAGTTCCATGCACTTATGGGTCGTCGTCGAACAACACCCATTTCCTTTTGTTGCAACCAAACAACAACCACGACGATGTCGATGTCACGTGCAGATCTTCCATTAGCCATTCTTCGGCTTGTTTTTCGCTTTGAAAGGAGATGGGCTCGCTGTTGGCCAAACACACGGCACTCATATGGAGGGAAAGTCCATTAATAATTTCTCTCCTTATGCAGGATTAATTTATTTATCCTAGACACACACAGACATGCAACAAAAGCACGCCGATATGTACACTGGGGATGGGGAGGGCTGGTAATTTTTTTTGTAAAGTCCTCCGACTGTGGATAATAGAAAAATCAAACCAACGATTGCATGCACATCCGCCATTAAATGGCGACCGCCACACCCCCCAGAACCACACATACATCATCAACCCATTGACCTACTGTCGGTTGGCCAGGTGGTGGCAGCGATTTTCCACTCGAACACCACCGATACTAAATGGGGTTCGGATTGAAAAATTCCACGGCACACAGGTGAAAGAAAAAATATTCAATAGCCATGCCTCATAGATTCCCGACAGAGTGTCTAACAGGGTCCTGATTAAGATCCTTTCAGTGTATCGACTTTCTTTTCGAGGGAATTTCCCAGCAACAAAAAATAAAAAATGTATGTTCCGTGCTGGGGAAATTAAACTGCAGCCCATCGGGGTAGTGATGGGTGCTACCTTGTGGTGGCACCAAGGCGTGGCACAGTCACATAATGCACTCAACTCATTTTGTGATAAGTCGAAAAATCAACATGGAAAAGCACTTCACAGGGTGAAAGTGATTGGATGGGTAAGGGGGGGTGTTCAAGAAGGACCACGCGACAGGAAAACAGTTCCTCATTATAAATTGTGTGGCCAGCAGGACCGGTCTCTGTGCATGCTACTCATACACAACTAGGTGGCAGCACGGACATAGGCTGAGTGAGTGATTGTACCACTACTGTGATGTAAATGGAAATGTGTGCCATGCACAAATTGATTGCACTTTAAGGGGGAGCGGGTGCACACACACACAGAGAGAAAACACGACATGCAACATTGGTTAGTTGATGATTATTATTTTATCCGGAAGGTTTTTTCTTTAACTAAATAGGAATCTGATGGTGAAGCGAGGATTTCGTTGGTTTTTTTCTTGTTTTTTATAGTTGACACATTGAAAAGCTTTTAAGTCGTAATTAAGTTTGAGTAATGGATGAAAAGGGGTGGGGAAAGGCAAACCGTTTACTAGCTCTTCTGACTTTTTGTCACAGCGACTATGAAGGGAATAATGGAAATAAACTTTGTGGTTGGTCCAATTGAGATAATAAGGAAGATTCAAGAAAGGGGACCAAGATGGATTCATAAAGGCACAAAGGCTTCAAGGAAAATATCTGTAAAATCTTAAAAACCAAAAGCGTCTCAGTCTAAAAACTACGGATATGCAGATCTGTGCTTCAAGACATGGAACACATTCTTTGACATGACAGTTTAAGCACTGAGGCGATATTTGCAATAGTTAAGGTGGCTTACCCTTGCCCCTCCCTTACCTACTTGCATTGTGTTTCCTTTTCACGCCTTAGGTAGGTAGGTAGAAGTGATTGAAACTAGTGAGCCTGCCAGACACAAGTAGCGCTGATGCGCCGTTTTGATACCATAACTCACGTGACCTGGGTGTTGATGGGCGTAGCTAAGGCTGTAGTTTTATCAGATCCATCCTGTGGAGTTGAGAAAATAGATAATTTTGCTGAATTTTATGTTTGAAATCTCAAAAAGTTCCTTGAAAAGGGGTTTTCCGAGAGGGCGCTGTCTGGCTCTGGCAAGTGCCTTTTCTTGTGAATTGTCGCAACTATGGCAGTGAGGGTTGAACGAGATGCCTTACTTGGCAGCGTATGGACCTATAGGCCAGTGGCCCGTGCTAAATGCTGTGATTCTTGCTGTCTCGATGCGGTTCCTATTGATTAGTGCCTTCGTTCTGTTTTTATTGTAGGTGGGCCATATCTGTCTGGTTGCTAGATTTTTCCACCTAGAGAGAAAGTGTTGGAAAATGTTGCCCTTGGTGAGTCCCATCGGAGAGCAGACTAACTTTGCAAGGGAGCAATCCAGGGTAGAACCACATCTGGCTAAAGCGTCGGCTCTCTCGTCTTCACGTGGATGGATTTGTAGCTCCAAAAGCCAGAGGACAAAGGTATGTATACCTAGTCGTATGAATGTTGTCAAAGTATGTCGACGACTTGGAAGGTAGATGAAGTGAAGAGATTGGTAGCTCCAAAAGCCAGAGGACAAAGGATTACTTCTAAATGGAACCTATGTTGTGGAAGCGGACTATGACCGATATACTATTGTAGAGGTCAACAAGGGCTTCAAAGAAAGTTTTCCCGAAGAATTTACGAAGGGAATAATCAGATCGTCATCAAACTCTCGAAGATACATTACCTAATGGAGTGTGAAAACCAGAGATGGGTCTTGTCCATCAATATCTTTGCCAGCACTGTTTTCCAAGCCAAGCTCGGTACTAGACAAACTTAGTACAACAGTTATCAGTATACTGTGCCTGTTAGAATCTATTCAATTCATAACACTCTTCGGCAATCAGACAGCATATTAATCTATTCGTGCTCCAAAATCTCCTTCACTTGCTTAACAATCACATTTGACGAACTAAATTCAACGTCCCATATTGTCTAGTGGTTAGGATACCTGGCTCTCACCCAGGAGGCCCGGGTTCGATTCCCGGTATGGGAAGCACTTTTTTTTTCCTCGTTTTTACTGTCGACTTCGTTGCCCACGTGCAATAACAAAAATCTTCAATTCTCAAACCAACTGCGCATGTCAGCGACATCTGTCAACAAAAGTCATGCCACATGAGATAAATCGTTCCCGGTATGAGTATGGCTCTATAAATATTCAAACAACGATTCCAATATACCACACGGGAGTGTGTGGCAGAGTCTCTCTGTCATTGTCATTTAATAAATTGTTCATCATGTATGGTGTATGGTGTTCCCATTCTCTCCTGGCAACACAAACATGTACGCACGCACGCACGCACTTCCTAACTGAATGTCCTGCCAAAGGCAGAACCCCACAAAATGAACGTGGTACCGCCAGCAACAACTGATGTTTCCAACTCATCTGACAATATGTTTGCATTAGCTGACAGGAATACAAAGAGGTCATTGATAATGATGCTCACGATGATGGTGCTGCTGTTGCTTGCGCGCCGGAAAAAAAAAAGTTTCCTTCATTCGCGCTGGAGGCAGGCAGGCAGGCATCCACCATCATGCCTATGCCCAAATGAAGTCATGTCATTCTTGGAGCAGTATTCTTACTTCATTTTTGCTTTTGTCTTCTTCTTCCTCTTCTAAGTCTTGTGCATGTTGGAGGGGTTAGGAAGGAAAAGAAAAGTCATGAAACCCTCTACTGATCGATATTTGTACAAAGTCATTGGAAAGGACCACGCATTGCAATACACACACACACAGGCAGGAGGTAAATAAAGGGAGCAGCGCACAGCATTGGCATCCCTTAGTATCAAACACAAAAAACACACCCCAAAACATGGATCCATTTCAAATCTAATAAAGCAGGTACCGGGGGAGAAACCACGTCGTAGATACACTACATATTTGCCTGGAATGCTCCAAGAAAGGAAAAAAAAATTTAGTGTTCCTTGTAAGGAGGAACAGGAGAAAAAAAAAAGGAAAACATTCATCTGGAGGGGTTACATGTTTTTTTTTGTCTTCAGTTTAGTATCCTTCGGGGAGCTCTTCAAAGGATATTTAATAAAAACACAGAAAAAAACTAAAAAAAAAAAACAGATGAAGGCGGACATCTAGCGACCACATAGATACACCTAATCCTGTGTTTATGTTATTTTTTTTTTCTCCTTCAATGTGTCTCCTTGCATTTCATGTTGTTTACCCTTAAGGAAAAAACAAGAAAATTGTAACATAAAAAAAAAAACGAATTATTCCCAAAGGAATTGCATTGCACAGAGTTTTTGGTTTTGTATGGTGGGGTTGGTTAGAAGGAAATGATACTGCGTCCACCTGCAGCTGAATTTTTATGTGGTGCTAACGCGATGACCCTTTTTTTCATTAGAACAACCACCTCATACAGAAGTATACACGAATGGAATAGAATGGATAACCGCGGGCATAACGCAATTTTTGCCACTCTATGCATTTTTATCTTCAGTGTCTGGCGGGGGGGCTTAGGTTTACAGCTCCTTGGGGGCTACTGCGAAGAAGATTGCATCCGAGAGGGAACATTGTTGGATTTCAGTTGGGAAAATTGAAAATACCGATAATTTGGGGTGAAATTAAAAAAAGTGGTGGTGGGGGGCGAGATGGACGTGTATATCAGTTTAAAGAAGAAAATGATTAAGTCGGGTAGGGTTTCGTGGAGAATTAATGGTTTGACTGTGATTTATTTAAAGACAAAGATTCTAGACTGGTTTAATCCAAGAAAGAAAGTCTGTCTACAGAGACGCATTCATTGGAAGTGAATAATATTCCGATGGGGGTCCTGACAGCCCGTGATCTGAATGTACTAAAACCTGCTTTCTTCCCAAAAACTGTTGAGATACCAAACTGAAGCACTCAATTGCAAAAACAGGCTTTTCTACAGAAAGACAGCAAGATTGTATCGAAATAGAATAGTGTAAATAGATTTTAAAAAGTCATGCCTCCAACAGTTCTGTTTGATGGAAATCCTTGATGTCAGCTCTATCCGAAGAGGCAGTCAAATCCAACATATGTATGTTTGAGCCCAGAAACTGCTTTGTACTTCGAATTTTACACGATTCCAAAGTCAATCTTTTCAAAACTTATTACGGAACTAGTAATGCCAACTGAGATTTAATGTCTAGTAGAGCACTGGAATGAACTCCAAATGCAGCAGCTGATTGGATGTTATGCCAATGTCTACAACATCATCTGGGAAAGCGCCGACAAAAACCATAGCAGTGAGTCCTTTTTCAACCAACTTAGCGTGCGAAACTGGAGGCAGTTACCTTGGCAGCTCGAGCTGGCTAGAGACACTTGTTGGTTGAGGCCCAGGTTCAACCCACACTGTAGGGGTTAAGTTAAGTGAGTCCTTTTAAGAATTCATTCTCAACTGCTACTGTAGCCGTTCGCCTTAAAGCAATTCCAATAATCAGTTTGGCCACGCCGGAAAACATAGACTACACTACACTCAAGCTAAGTTTTAACAAGAAATTTCAAGTTTCCATCCATCCATCCATCCATCCTCTTCCCTTCAGGTCAGTCTGTGAAGAAGTTGTATTTCTAGAACGTAAAGAAAGGTTTAATCTTAGCCTCTCTTTCCGTCCTCCAAATCAATGTAGCGTGTTCAAGAAGGGAATAATAGCGATTTAAGGAATCAAGCAGCAACCAAATCCTCAATATTAGCTCTAGATTGCCGATCGTCTCTCGGAGCAATCAAATTTTCCTTTGTTGGATGCCAGGGAATTCAACGTAGGTACACTGCCGCCTGAACAAGCATTTATACCTCAAAAATCTTGGAACAGATTCAAGCTGTAAACTCTGTCTTGAGACTAAAGAGGCCTTTCTACCCCTCCTCATGGAAAGTTCGGCCCTCTTTCATCTCAAAAAGAGAATTCAGGGCGACGAAGTTGTCCCAATGGAACAGGTCGAAGAGAAGTTCCTTAACTAGCTGACATCTTCTGGAGAAAAACCACTCATCTAGAAAAACATAAGGGAAGGGACAATAGCATTTTGAAGCAGTGCCGAGGGATGAAAATGGCCCTCTCAAACACGCGTAACCATCGAGCGGTGAAGCTCCACTGGATTGCATTTTCAAGCCGCTTAATTTCTTTGAACAGATTGCATATCAGCACTACAATAGGTGTCATCACTGGACTTTAATACACGAGCTTGCGACAAGACTTGGCGTATACTCAAATGAGATCTGAAGAACCTGTATCAAGAAGAGGAGAAAACTTTATTTTATCTTCTTTGTGCTTGCCAAGTGCTCTCTCACAAAAGAAAACTTCCCTTAGCCAGAACTCATCGTATTGAACTCACTTTCGAAGTCACACCGAACACACACACACACTTACCGAATGCACTTATTATACAGCTCCCTTTCCACCTTGTTTATATCGACAACATCGGCTTGAAACAAGAAAGGATCCGATCAATACTGCTGCAAGTCTTAAATACTCACACCAGTTGAACGACGACGGATTGAAGACACAATGGGAAAGCTTTATACCAGATCCATCAGCTCCCGTTTGTGGGCAGAATTTACCACGTCATATGTCACTCGTGTGCGCTACTCCAATCACGACCGGTGTGCTGACTAAAAAAGGGACGAAGTCTCTCCAAGTTCATGTAATGTAGATGTAGTGCCCCAAGGCAGACTAATTTTGTCACAATTTATATTCAATAATGTTATTTGCTCATGTGTTCTTTGTATCCCATATGGTCTAGTGGCTAGGATATCTGGCTTTCACCCAGAAGGCCCGGGTTCGATTCCCGGTATGGGAAATACTTTTTTAAAATTTTGTATATACCTGCACAAGGTTAATTAATTAATTCCTCCACATTTGAAATATTTGTGAACGAAAACCATGTGCGTTAACAAATTCCAATCTAAAGTGTATTTTTACCTCAGAATGTGTCATAGAAATTAAGAGCACGTGCTAGTTGCTCGTGTGTTATCATTTTACTTCTTCACTCACTTGACTGTGAATATGCTACGTATACACACAAAGAAAGATCGTGGAATGGAAGAAGCAAAACAACAACAATTTACTTTTGAAATTTTTGTTTCGATTTCACTTCACATTGACTTTCTGCAGAGAATTATACAAGACGAAGTTGATTAGGATGAAAAAATTGTCACTGTAGAGGTAATAACTGACGGTTTTTACTTATTACAAACCATGTGATGTACTTGGATTATGAATTTTCTTTGATTCGAATCACTCCCGCGGCGCCGATGGGGTTGCTCTCATCTGGTGTTAGTGGAATTACTGATGGTTATGTGACCTTTTAAAAGAAATGACAGTTGCATCTCCGCATGGGATGTTAACGTCGTTTTTAAATTGATCAAACGTAAAAGTTGTTGATGATTTTGTGATATGGGTGACGAATTGTGGTTAGTCAGTCATAAAGTTAAATGGAGTTATGTGAGTGAGTTATGAGAGAGCGGCAAGAAATCAACGCGTATACTTGAAGACAGAAATAGTGCGTGTAACTAACGACATACAAAAACTAAAACGTTCAGAAATGTAGCACAGACAGAACAGAATGGGTGGCACACGTCGTACAGAAGGCGTCTTAATCCTGCCCCCAACCCCTAAGAAAAAGGAGTTATGAGTGATGGGTCGAGTCTCCTTCCTGCAATCTCCACTAAAACGTAATTGCTGGAGCAATTTTTATTTTTTTTTTTTACTATTTCCTTCCAACTTTTCCCAACTACAGATCGACATTCAGCTTTAAATATTCGCCCACAGCGTTGTTGCCGCTTTGTCGTTAGAAAAGTAGCGCCTTTTGGCAAAAATTAGGAAAGCA
The DNA here is from genome assembly GCA_951813785.1 of Criorhina ranunculi. Lineage (NCBI taxonomy): Eukaryota > Metazoa > Arthropoda > Insecta > Diptera > Syrphidae > Criorhina > Criorhina ranunculi. The sequence goes on from OX638383.1 coordinate 4,298,370, forward strand.
AAATTTAGCGACTTTTTTTTTTTCATTTTTTGCACTTACTATGGCATTTGCAGCAACCCGCGACACAATATTTATTGCTGACACCGAAAAGGGACCAAGTAATTAGGATGCACAGTTTTCTACCTTCTAACAACCGGAAACATGTCATAAATAAGTCAGTAATCGACGACGGAGCAGGCGACATTGGTCACCAAAACCAAGAAGAGTTTTATAAACAGTGTAACGACGCAGTCGCATACATTAAAAATAAAAGTTTTGGCATTAAGTTAGTTGGTGAGACAGCGCACACGGCGGCATTTTTTTTATTCTAAAAACAATTAAACTTTTCTTCATTGTATTTTCCGAAGTATATAACGTGCAATAATCCTAACTATGTATGTCCAACTCAGGACACAACACAAATGCTGAACTAGTCACTTAGCCACGCAAAATATATACGAGAAGCAAACGAGGCAATCCATTCGCTGAAACAAATCCAGTTCGCCCGGTCACTTGCAACGACGCGAGTGACGCTTCAAATTTAATGCAGGACCACAAGCAGAGACAAAACATTCGATTTCAAGACTAGGCGCGCATTGAACCAACCATTTTTCGACGACCTTAAGGACATCTCGGGTAAAGGGATAAGGGATCTAATCCTCCTTTTCAACTCCACAGGTTGGATCTAGACACCGACTGTCCACACATTATCAACCAGGTCACAAGAGTCGTGGTAACAAAAAGGCACACAAGTGCTACTTGGGTTCATGATGAACCGCCACCTCTACCTACCTCAAGACGAGGCACAACGTTGGACGAAATCAGCAAGTCAGTAGAAAATTTGCATAAAGAAATCCAGACCCTTAAAATGAGTGACCAACCGTGCAGATCAACAGTACACAACAGATCTCCCCACAAGAAGTGCCTTAGTGTCGCCATCTATTGCAACTATTTTCCCATATCGAGTGTTCACGGGAAATCAATATTAGTTTGAATAAGAGGAGGGAAAAGTTGACTTAGAATATGACTTTTCTATCGAAAATTGGAGCCAAAGAAAATAGGGTGAGTTAGAGGAGGTTTGTTAAATTTAGCGATTTCTGTTGAAACTTCTATAAAATATGAGTTCATTAACAAACAAAAAAAACAAAATAACCCCTCCCGTTGGGACTCCCCGACGGGGAATTGAACCCCGGTCTCCCGCGTGACAGGCGGGGATACTGACCACTATACTATCGAGGATGTTGACGTAAGTTTGTCAGATTATGTATAAATTCACTTGTTAATTTAATTTAAGATACTTTATCAAAAAATTAAAACTTGTTTTCAATTCAAAGGTTAACGCAGAGTGTTATCAGTTTGATGACACTGTACTATACCTTTAAATGGTTGTGGTTGATGATAAGTATTTGTAATTGGAAAAGTAGTTTGTTTGTCTTAGTTTAAATACAGCACTGAAACATTAAAATGGGAATGCTTTTCGGAACTTAAAGGAGAGTTCATTGTATTGAGTCATAACCAATCGCATTTCATAGTAGCTGTGTTTTTTTTTTTTTTAAACTATACTCAATTCAGTCAAAAAAATGATACATACTCAGTAGCAGTCGCACCAACCAATTGGTTTGCGGCTTCAATTTTTTCTCTTTATTTGACGGGTTTTAAATGTTTAAAACCGAGGAAAAGCAACAAATACGATCGGCTAAAGGCTAATTTATGAGATTTTTCGTGCTCTGGTGGTCAACTTATGTAGTTCTAAGGAGGTGAAGTGTTCATTGATATTTGACACACTGTTTGCATATATGTATGTTCATCGAGCATGACTTTTAGATGATCCTACAAATCCTACCGGTCTGTTGTTTTTTAGAACTTTGACGTCAAAACAATACTTCATCCGTACTTGGAGTTCTGGCACATATTCGGACAATTGTAACCTCGGGCAGCTGAATTTACTCGTAAGAGAGAATCTTTATATTTGACAGAACGCCCGAAAGTAGGCTTAAGAGTAAACTGACGTGCATTTGAAGCATAACGAGTATTCCGGGTGAAATGTTGCATGTAACTCGGCGGAAGTTGGGTGCATATTACTGCATCAACTTAGGTAGGGGTGACGGTTCAACATGAACCCAAGTACCACAAGAATGTGCCTTTTTGTTAGTAGGTAGGTAGGTAGGGGACTGCATCAACTTACTTGTTGCACTCGAGCTTTGCGCGAATGAATGCCTTATAATTCGAAGTCAAGTCCGAAAGAGTAAAGTAATTTTTGAACCGTTTAAGGAAAGAGGTCAAAGGAGTAGAACAGATGGAAAAGTTTATGCAATGGTTGTGCCAGCGTGGAAGAATATCTCTTCAGAATTAATCTTCATTCGCAATACTTTATATATACGGACTTTCTGTTCGTTGATTCAAGACTAGAGTTACTAATAATAGTCGTACTCTATCTAGACTTAAAAGAAATTTGAAAAAAAAATGTATTTCCCATACCGGGAATCGAACCCGGGCCTTCTGGGTGAAAGCCAGATATCCTAGCCACTAGACCATATGGGATAACTGATAAACTCTTGTCAAAGTTTCTACATAATTTTATGTCAAGGTTATCTCGTGCTAAATATAAAATACCATTTTTTTTCATTTTTAACGCATTTTTATTATTAAATTCATTAAATCTTACATGCTAGACAAAAAACGCTTAAAACTAGCTTAATTAACTTAACTATCTTACTCTAACTTACGGGCACTCTAAGCTAAACTTAATTCTTATCCTATGTCTTTCGACGTAACCTAACTTACTTTAATTATACATCTAAGGACTTAACTACTGAAACTAAGAAAATGCATTTTTTGCGAAAAAAAAAACTTAGTAGATGAACCTTTTTTTTAATATTTTTCCTTAAAACTAAATAAAGTTAAAACTTAAAACTACCTTAAAATAAACCTTAACCTATCTTAACTAACTAACTAAATATAAAATACCATTCACTATGAAGTGAAGGCATCAATTCAACAGTTTGTTCAAGTGCTACCTTGAAGGCATGATAATTGGTTGAAAATAATTTAATCGGTGCCGTTGTTGATGATTGTTTAGTAAATAAAAACAAATGATGATGATATTTGAACTTTTATAACCTTATTCTTCGAGGGGATGAACTAAAATTAGTGGAATTATCGATAAGCCAATGGAATGTCATAATTTAAAATACGAGATTCGGTCCTACCATTTGTGGAAAAATTAGCCCGTGAAGACTTGGAAGAGAGGTCGTAAAATAGCTCGGGAAATGAAACCTGACTAGCCTTAATCAAACCTAAACTCACCAACATAAACCTTTTTATTGCCTGTTCAAAGAAAAGATTCGTTAAAAAACCGAGACATGCTAGATGGTAAGGGCAACACTTCGCCAGCATTTTACTCTTTGCAACACAACCAACTGGAACTTGTTCGTAGCTAGCGCTGTCAGAGATGCTCCTTTAATACCCTTTAAGTCACAATTCTAGGCACAAAGATGAAAAGTAACTCGTCATGATCTCGATGGTAAGTTCTTGTTTTGTCGCGCCCCTTTCACTGAAATGTGGCTTGTCATACATTTTAGCAGATACTGTTCGAAATAAGTAAGTCTAACAAAGTTTTAAGCAGGTTCACTTATAGGGCTTTGGGAATCAAGACCTCGGGCTCAAATCTTTCAATGTGAGTTTCAGAAGGACTTGAGATAGAAAACTTAGAAAATGGTGAAATAGGATGCTTTTAAGCCTTTGGAATACATAGTGGGACATATTTTAGAACATTTCAAGTCAAGAAAAATGATAATAAAATACAATCTACAATCTAAGTAAATATGAAGGAAACAGCGAAAACCCAAACGGGCATATTAAAGCTCAAAGCCAATTCAGTGTTTCAACAAAAAAAATTCCCGAATTTACTTCGCTTTTACAGTATTTCCTCTTGCCAAACAGTAAGGCTACACTTTATTGCAAATGTATTTCCGAAAAAAACCAATCTATAAAAACAAAAAAACAGCAGCTAAACGAAATGAATTTGTTGAACCCACCCTCAAAAAAAAACACACACACATAGACACAGGAAATTAAAATACTTGCCACAGATATGAGGATAATAAAAAAAAAACCTCACATCTCTCTTACAAAGTCAACTGCATGAGGCACCTGTGGGAATTGTTTGCTTTTGAAGTAGATGCATCTACCATAACGGCACACCACACATAACGTTTTTCACATTTAAAGGTGCGAAAAGAAGGTAAATCAACAAGAAACGTTACAATGCCAATGGAATAGATACTGTGATACACTACGTTCGTTCCGTTGGCAGACAGAACTTAGTCGACTGCTGATCGTTTTTATGGTTTGTTAGCTCTCGAGGCTACAGAGACGAGCTCCCGAAAAGCCATTTATAGGTGTCTTCTCTGATTCGTTGGATCTATCACAGTCTGTCAGACCAAAGCAACGTCTTCCAAACAGAGGTCCTAGCAATGAAGATAGACATTCATGAGAAATATAACGTGAAGGTGATATCCCTCTGCTTCAAAGTCTCGGTCGAAGACCTTTGAGTGGTAGTAATTGGATGCATTGAATGAATGCAAAAAGGACGAAAGCAATTTTTGCTCGAAACAAAGTGTAAAAAGTGATGATTGCATACGCGTCAGACCTTCAAGGACGTTGCTATACTCAATTTCAGTCACAATTTTGCAAACGTTTGAGCTACAAACCATGAATCAAAATGAGAATACCCTACACAAAACGGAAGCATCCTTTCACAAATAATGCTCCCTCATCCGTGTGGAATGGGGTTAGATGCATTTCTAGAGAGAATCCTTTTCACTATCGTCTGTCTCGTTGTCTGGATGTTTGTCTATCTAAAAGAAAAAAAGAATCCTCAGTTTGTATGCAAATGCTCACTATGAGGTAGTTCATGCATACATGCGCGTCATAATGAGGTTTTAATTAAACTGCAGTGAACTTCCTGGAATCCTTGCACTCTCTCTTTCGCTTTGCATTTGGGTTTTTGCATTTGCATGTGATGCGGTGACATCCTTCATGTGAAGTGGTGGTATATATCTCAACTCAATTTGAATCTAATTACCAATTTTCTTAATGAAACTCCAATTAAAGTGCAAGACACAAAGAAGAACAGTATAGACTCATTATCATTAGAACATCAAGCAAGGAGCATCATCTGAAGTGAAGATGACACCATCCTCATCCTCGTCATCACTATTTGCCTGACTAATTATAAAATAAAGTCAAATGGAATTTACATTTTACTCTTATCATTTCCAATTGAGTACGTGAACCTACAAAAAGGTCCTTGCTGTGCTATAGCAATTAATCAAGCCACCTAAATCCCTAACATTGCTTGTTTTTGATGACACGAAAAATGTGACCAATAGACGGGACGATCGGTCTCCTAATTGCCCACAAATGAGCCCCCTAAATGGAACCATAAAAAATAAACAAACGTCCACTAAGAACAGAGACGAGAGAAAAAAAAATTAAGAGACTCCTCTTCCAAGGACGAATCGTTATCCTGATTTACGAGTAACAATAACACAAATACTTGACGCATATAATTTTTGCTACTACCTACAACCGTGATTTACAGGGCACTGTGCCAAGAGAGTGGCGATGGAAATACAAAAAGAAAAAAAAATAAAGGACTTTTAATTTGTATCCTGTATACACAAAATAGTGTCCTGTGGAATTTTTCCTTTCCTCTTTTGTCTCGTTCGTGTAAATTTAGGAGAGGATTTGCTATAAAGTGGCAATAAAAGGACTCACGATGGGATAAGAAATTACCTTTGGTGGTTGTCTAATGAATTGAGCGACTATTCGAGGAGATAATCGATGCCACCAGGTTTGGTGAACGTGTCCTTAATTCTAAATTCTTGGAAATCTTTTAAATAAATTTTAACAGCAAAAAAAAAGATATTTCCCATACCGGGAATCGAACCCGGGCCTTCTGGGTGAAAGCCAGATATCCTAGCCACTAGACCATATGGGATACAATTAAACCGTTGCCTATCTTTTGACAGATGTCAGAATTTATATTTAATATTAAATATATCCCATCGTTTCAAGTCAATTTGCAGTAATCTTTGGATTTTCCAAATTCGTTTAACATTTTCTTTTGATTGGAAGACATTTTGAATCCGTTACTGCAACTATGAATTTTCATGCAAATTTTTCCTTGCACTTGGTAGAAGGGGTCTCTTTCAATATCCACAAGACCATCCCAGAGATTGAATGCAAAATCCTTTACACTTCGCACACACAATATCCTTTTTTTTTTTTTTTGGAAAGTTCCCTTCAAAATCCAGACAAATTGTAGTGTAATGGATGCTTGTGTGTTTCAGCAGATTTTATGTACGTGTATGTGTGCGAGGATTTAGAATAGCATTTCCATTTGAATGCAAAGCACTCATATAAAAGAATTTTCCAATTTAGTTAATAGAAATCGCAAAAGTGCAAAAGACTGATATTGAAGGGTGTGCAAAGACGTTATCCTCCATCTATAGCTGGCTACATAGTAAACGGGGAGTTACTTTAAACACCAATTTTACGATAATGTGTAACGTGTGGCTGGAGGGAGATTTCTGTCTTATGGTCGTTGTGGGCTCCAATGTGAAAGGATTTCATATATGGCATTTTCTTTTTTCAACTTGAATTGCGGCATTAGTGTGTGTCGGATGTTTTGTAGATATTAACCAAATTATTTCAACATTTTTACAGATATTATGGGGGAATTTGTTGCCGTCTCTCTCTTAAGGTTCATGTTATGCTTTTCCATTGAAGATGGGGATCATTGAATTGGTTTTTCATGCAATTGAAAGGTTCGTCTTATATTAGGTGATTCAATGGAAATTGTAGGCACTATTGACCAAAAATTCCTTTGAGGTGATTGGAAATCCTGAAAGGCTATGAAGTAATAGGACTGTTTGAATAGGGTGTGTTTTTAAACAAATTAGTCGGATTTGTTTTTTTGTAATCGAACAAAGTGGACTTTTCAAACTAACGAGGTGAAGGTAATGGCTTTTGTGAGGTATCTGTTTATAAAAAAAACTTATAGAAAAGGAAGAGTAGGAATCTCGAAGATGTGAAATTGAATGAAAAGGGTGTGTTTACTAAACTCCAAGTGGGACCTAATGTATCACCACTGCTGTCCACATACCATAATTGCAGACAAGTTGCGGACAAGTTCCAAAACTAAATTTGTTTTTTCCAACCATCTAGAGTCAAGACAAAAAGAAGGTAGAGGCCTGTTTGCTGGACATTCACACAGAATATGTGAAGTTATCCTGCAGCCTGCAGGTATCACCTTCTATTTGATTCATCTTCTTTAGATGGCACTTGAAGTTTTCGTATCCTATAGACAACGTTACTACCTATTTGACAGTTCTTCGCGTCCTGCTTAAATCTTCCCCCTTTGGTCCAGTCAGCAGACATTCTAATCGCCATTTTGTCTTCCCTGAATTTTTCCACACTTTCCCGATGTTCATTCGTGATCCTTTTATCGATCGAGTCCTTTACCATTCCTCTACGAAGAGTTCAGGACGGAGAAACTCAGAGGGACCGCTGTTTTATCAGGCTGTCCGCCTGCTTGCGAATTCTCTGACCCAATCTTCATATGTCCATAGACCATTCCGCTAAATGCGTCTGTTTTTCCACATCAACTCCATTTTTTCAAGTTGAAGTCGGTAACCGAGGCTTGCGACGCCAATCACCAATCAGAAAGAGCCCGTGGTATAATGATTCAATGGGAGAAGGTAACAGAAACCAAGAAAGGGCTAAGCAAGATGAGTATCAAACCAAAGGAGAAAATCCTTCCAAGTTTGAGGAAGTTAAAGAATTTTGGAAGTCCAAAAACACCGAATCTTCGACTCTGAACATAGACTATTCGAAACAGCGAACAGCGAGTGGGGTTGAGACGCTCAGTAATAAGTGAACCTAAGGACAGGACTGGTTTTCGACACATTCTGAGCCGGGTAAGGAATTTTACAGATAGATGGCTCCAAAACCAGTTATGGTTCACGTGCTGAAGTCTTTATGGAAAGACATCCCGATGTCAGTAAGAAGTCCGCGGCATACTTGCTGTCTCTCAGCAGAAAAGGCTACAGACAACTTATTGGCTTTATAACGGGACACTACACGTCTTTGCCAAAAAGTTCTACGTGTAAGGTTTAAGTGACACCACTATCTTTGTAGAGAGGGCGACGACTTTCCGAAACACTTCATTTGTGATTGTCCTGCATTTGCTCGTATCAAGTCGCAAATTTTTGGGGGTGATGTGATGAGTGCTGGTAATCTAAGCTCCTTATCACTGAAGCTCATATTCGACTTTCTTAGAAAGATGATGAAAACACTGTAAAAGGGTTTTATCTGCTATTGTATCTGAGTGCTTCAGTGTGGTATTCCAACACCCTGACAGAAAAATAAAGCTAAGTTAGCATGAAGCAGTACTCCTTCCACTTTAAGAGAGATCTGTACTTGAAAGTTCAGCTCATGCTAATACGATTCGTAGAAGCTAGTCAGCAAGGGAATGAGGTGCCACCTTCAGTAAGGGTCAGATGTAAAGGACAAATATGCTTCAACATAAAGTGGGAACTCTGCAGCATGTAGATAGTTTTGGTTCCATCTTCCTGCCACTCTACCAACTTTAACAGATGCAGTTAATCTTTTATTCTTTCAAATATTTACTCAAAATATCTATAAATTATCAATCATATTTCCCTAATCCATTGTACGTTCACAAACAAACCGTGAACACAGGGGAATTCCTTTTTACCGCATTAATTCCAAATAAAAAAAAGAATTCCTGTCTCGGCTAATCAACATCCTTCTTGCTGGCAATAGTTCCACAAAACGATAGAAAAACCCACAAAAGTGCAATGGAAATGGAAACCGAACCTAATACCATCCGTCGTCGTTGTCTCTCTCTAAAAGGATAATCCTGTGTTCAGTCATTGTTCAGATCTTTGTCCATTTAAACATCCCCTCGGGGATTCTCGCGGACTTGTCGTGCTCATAAATAGTCGCCAAATGAGACAAGAGACAGTCACGAGACAGAAAGACAACCCTGTTGTGCATCGGGAAATCGTTTGCTAGTATAAATTAGCAAAATCGTTGTGCTGCGTTTTACCCACGTCACTTCGCGTCATCCGTGTGAGTACGGTATTATTGTGACCAACCCTTTGTAAATGGGGTGGTTGTGGTTTCTGTCGATCTAGGATCAATAATGTTGTACCGAAGAGTCATTAATTCTAATCTTGGTGGTCACAAAAGTAAGCAAACAAAGAGTTGAGAGTGTTTTTTTTTTTTAGAAAACTCAAGTCTCTGTCGAACATATGACAGGATTTTTGTTTTTTGTCACCCCAATTGGTACTGTTGTCATCCGTTCGCTCATCCTTACCAGAGCTAAACCGTGGCGTGTTTATTTGGTTATTGAAGGATTCTAATGAACTATTTAGACAAAGGAGTGCAGGGAAGAAAAAAACATAAATAATATGGTCCTTTGAGAATCACCGCGGAATACAAGTGTTTCTCTTTTAGGGGATGATACCACCCCTCACTATTATAATCATAATCATAAGAGCAGTAGGGGTGTTGGGCTCATAGCTCTGTAGCAACCACCCACCCCTTATATAATAAGAAAATTCAAAAATAAAATATTGATACGACGTACGAGTAGAGTATGTTCCACTGTAAGGAAAAATAAAATTAGAAAGTGGGACTGCTTCGGCCCTCTTTTACAATGCATAACCTGTTCCGGGTCCTGAGTCATCAGGCAAATTAGCTTTTATAGGACACAAAACAGAATGGGGAGTGAACTGAACTGCAAAATGCAAAATCTTATTATTCAACAAACGAACTTTGTTGTAAGGCATGGTCACATACGATATTTCAACCACCACCACCACCACCCCCAAAAAGGTGGCAATGGATAATGGGGTGGTGGGGTGCTATGACTGTTAATTCAATGAACTGTAATCATATTTCTCTCATTCGATACTTAATGCATTCGTATAAAGTATGAAATGTTGAATTTATTAAATTATAAGGGGTGGTGGTGGCATTTTATTTATTTTAATATGTCGCCAGATGTCGTCCTGACAATAACCGTTGATATGGTTACAGTATTTTTTTATCCTTTTCATTTTTTTTTCTGTTGGCAAAAGGGATGTTATGTAACAAATGTTTGATTAAATAGTGTGTAAGCAGCTGGGGCACACTATGTGGTGAGTTTGCGAGCGGTTTGGAAAGGGTTTTTGTGGTGAGAGTGGCACTTTATTCTTGGCTGCGTGAAATTGTAAAATATTACTCCCATGGGGTAGGAAAAGAGTAAAAGGTTGGTGGCTATTAAAAACCGGTAAATTAGAGTGTAATATTTTTTCTTTCCGCCTCCTGAGGGTGATTTATAGGAAATTTATAAATTAATACTTAATGTCAAACTGAATAAGTACATATGTGGATACGAAGATATTGAAGGTAATCATACAAAGTGAAAGGTCCTTTCAAGCTACCAATGAGGTGAACCTTTCTCTGAGTTTAAGGGATTGCAAAAAGCCATTTACAACCAACTTGGATGGTCAAATGCATTAAGAGTTACACCAGTAAAAGACTTTGTCTACCCTCGCTCTACTACCAGTTCTGACAACCAGAAATCAAACGAAGAATAGCTCTTGCCAATCGTTGTTTTCTTGGGCTAAGAAGGGGATTGATTACACAGTACATCCCAGCCATACTTCATGGTGCTGATACATGGACTACATCGAAGGCGGATGAAGAAATCCTTGATAGTTTCTTCAAGTTTTTCGGCCACGTTTGCGTTGAAGGATTTTTGGAGAAGAAGATTTAACGACGAACTATACAAGCTGTACATCGACGAAGACCTATTCAAGAAACTGCTCATTCGATGTTTAAGATGGCATAGACATGTAGAGCGAATGGACATCAATGCTCCAGCCCGCTGAGTATCCAAACCTCATCTGAGATGGCGGGCACAAGTAGCAGAGATCTCTAACAAATTGGAGTGCGCAAGTGGAGGCAATTAGCCAAAGACCGAGCTAAGTAAAGAGGCTTGTTGGTTGAGGCTCAGGCTTTACCTTAAGCTGTAGCGGGGTCACAAAGGTAGATGAGACAAATTAGCGCAACTGGAGGCAATTAGCCAAAGACCGGGCTTAGTAGAGAAGCTTGTTGGTTGAAGCTCAGGTTCACCCTAAACTGTAGCGGAGTCACAGAGGTTGAGAAGAAAAATGAGTTAATAGTGCTGGGATGCGAAGCAAATGGCAAGCCATGAACTGAAGGGGTTAGAAGATTGAAGCACGTTGGAAGGGGATGTGCTATTCCCTCTCGCCGCGAACATAGAATGAAGGTTCCTCAGACATAGGCTAGTCTTAAGTTGAAAATCCTAGTGATGTTTGTTTAATTATTGAAGGCAAAGTTCAAGGATATCCTGCCACCATATCACCAACAAAATATGTCCTCATCTGCTTACCATAGACGACATTGGTCGGCTTTGTCTACTTGAATACCCATGTCTACTTGCAGACAGAGATTTATTTACAAATGCACCATACTCTACACATCCTCACACCTTCGCTCTCAACAATTGTCCTACAGGCTCTTAATTTTTCATTTGTGCTTCCTCCCCGTTCATTCTCTTTTCACAGATTGTTGTGTCTCTTTGTGCCATCACAACAACATCCGCAACAAGTCCACAAAACGTCCTAATTAGGTGCGTGTTTTTGTTTAGACTTCCTGTTTTGTGAAGTCTCCTGAAAAGTCCTTGTCCCTAAATACGGCATGAAAAAAAAAAGAAAAAGACTGCAAAACAAAAATATATTCGCGCCGTCCCTAGACCATTGTGTGTGTTTAAATGTGAAAATGTTTGTTGTTGCAAATAAAAAATAAATAAAAGTATAAACTCCACACATAGACACATTATTGTCCTGCGAAAGCAGCGGGACAAACTTTTCTGCATAATTTCCGGAGGACTACGATGACGACGGACAACAACAGGATTGTGTATACGCCTCCTATGTTCTGTGTTATGTTTGGTGTACTGTTTCCTTCTAGTCCTGCCGACCGGGTAAGAGTGAGTGTTGCAATTGACGAAGTATGCGGTACGGGGGCTTTAGTTATGTTGACTAACATCCCACGAGAGTGAGTGTCCTGTACAGAAAATTTAATTAAAGTTTCTCTATGAATTGCATGCCGGTGGTGGTTAGAGAAGTAGGAACCGGAGCTGAATTCTTCGTCTGGCCACATGGTCAAATCACATGACCCGTGTGTATGTGCGGTACGTACGTATGTCCTTGTGAATAGTGTCAGATTTCAGCTGGAGGGGACATAAATGGGAGTCACTACGTGCTCTCACCCTGCAATTACATTCCAAACCCGAGAGCTACATTCGCCGACGCTGACACTGATTTGGTTTTTATGGTGGCGCGAGCGGCCAACTCGGTTGGAATTTACGACAGGGTAGAGAGAAGCTCTGGAATTTTTCTTTTTTTTTTCTCTCAACTCCCTTACATCAAGGCATTGCTTTGCTAGTGCAAGTAGGCTCTGGGAAGGAATGAGAGTGTCGGTTTAAAATAGCACGCCCGTCGTTGGTGGTAGCGGAATATAGTATGCAAACGGGCACACCCAGTTAATTTTACGCAGTTAAAGTTGCTTATTTATGGCGGCGGAATATCTGCAGCGAACAGAAGAGGAAAGTTTACGCTAGACAGCTGTGTGAACAAGTGAAATAGGCCTCCGCAAAGGGCTCTTTAGTTTTAGGATTTTTCATTTTCTATAGTAGAGAGTTACGTGGACTAATTAGTCTCTTGAAGGACATTGGATTTATTTGGAGGAGTCATTTATATTTTAGAGAAAATTGAGAAAGGGCGTTTGGACAAGGGTTGACTTAAACTGCCTGCTACAGTAGAACTTGTAGCCTGTCTTGTATGCAAGTTAGTTCTCGAGTGACTTATCCTAAAATGTCCTAGACTATTTAAAAACGTAAAGAAGGCGACCAAGCAAGTTCACTCTTCCCTAAGAATGTCCTCATATATCACGTGATTCATAAGCCCAAAGCTTGTGGATAATTTTAGATTCGAAAAGGAGCATTAAAAGGCGGTGGGCTATCGTCTTTACTTTTCGATGATCTCTTGGTCTCTTTTCCAATGATTTCTACACGAGCTGCCGAGTCGAGTACCTGTTAAGCTCTGTCCAAAATGAGACTGCTCTACCTGGGAGTTCATATCTATGGCGATCTTAGCCATCTGGCGGACCTTCACGTCAGTTACATCCTTCGCTTTATCAAAAGCTCCGACTTGTTCGATTAGTCCGCAAGTAGGTAGAACAGCGATAGATCCAGTAGCATCACAATGGACTTTCTCTGGTCTAAGTGTGTCTGTATGTTAGTACAAACTAACCTTACCTTGCCACTCTATCTCCACCACAACTGTTTAACTGAACTATAGAATGGGGATTCTCCTTCTGGCTCTAGTTGTCTCTGTTGAGACCACTCCAAAGCACGAACAGCAATAGTTATAGTGGTGACGAACTCACGGTCTAGCACTTACTTCTTTTTATCATTCTCGGGACCTCGACACCATGGGGTACAAGAAGACTGGATTGTGCAGCTGATGATGATCATTCGCTAGATAAAACCTACTTATGGGATCTAGCAAGAGGTTAAATCCGCAACAGCGTTCCTGTTGCTTCTTCTCAATTTCTTAGGAGAGGTAGATTAGCCCGACTTGGATTAGCCCACCAAATTTTGTTGGACTTAAACAGAAATACATAGGTTCCCAATGCGACTTTTTACATGAATTCTTCCAGCTTCACAGGATTAGTAAAGAGGTAAGTAGCACCGAGCGTCAGCTGTTTCATTTTATACATGTAATTTGTGAACCACTAAACTGAACGAAAGCGCTTTGTCAGAGAAGATGAAGGGCCGTCGGGTTGTTTTTTCCAAGATTTCAACTTCGAAAATATGGATGATAACTTACATACAAACTGAATCTTTCAGAACGGCAGCCTATCACAACATGTGTAGCTAAGGCTCCGCAAAATCATTTTTATTTTTAAATCTCTCATACCATCCACGTCCTAAATTTAATTCCCTCCGAGGTTTTTTTTTTTGCAAACCAGCGAACTTTTTGTTCTGCATGTAGAGTACACATTCGAACTTGAAAAATGTGTTCCGAGAGAGTATCCTTTTAAATGGAAAATAATTTCCGTCTCGACATGGTCTGCCCTTGTGCTTTGGATGGAGGTCGGGAATCAGTATTCTACTATCAGTTTGTTAGTGAGAGGCTGTTGCCCTTGACTGCAGCAGTCTCATTCATCCTGGCTCTCGACTTTTTTTTTGTTCATTCGTTCCGAATCCTTTTTTGTCAAAAGGACAATTCAGGAGAGGAAAATGAATAAAATAATTTTTTTCCTTTAAAACACGGATGGTGGTGTATACCATTCCAAAAACAAATCGCGTTTGCAAATGAAAGGAAGTCCTCGACCAATCTCATCCTATTTGAGAGTCATGGTAGCCCACTGGGTATGTGGATAATATGTTGTTTGGTTACCGATAAAGCGGGGGACCCTTTTTCCAATTATTTCAGATGAATGAGTTTCGAGTCCTTTTTTGTACCACTTTTTCCAGTTTTTTTATGGAACCGATTTGCCGAATTCAACTCTCGAAAACGAATCAGGAGATACGATGCCCCATCATGATGATGATGATGTCCGGTATTTTGGCCGACTATCATTCGATGATTGCTGTTGCACACTTCCTGAAATATACCCAAACACAGACGAACAGTTTAATAACGGAATTCCATTTCGTATCAGGGCAGACGAAAACATTGCGCTTTTTTTGATTTGTGATGGACTCTAAAGCTTGCTCCTAGCTAGCTGGGTGATTGTCCTCTTTTTTACTACGAACAATTTCACAAAAGGTTGTTTGGAGTAAAAGGTACAAATAGCGAGAGACTTCCATTTTACCGTGTGTGTATATGAGTTCAGTTCGATGTTGTTGTTGTTCTTTTTCTGTTGTCCTGCGCTCGTAAAGAGTGCTGCTGCTGAGTAGACATCGGCTCGTTTAGCAAAGTGGATGTTAAGTGTAATGCGATTTTTATGTAAATTGTTTGCCAAGGGTCGATATGGCCAGTTGGCTGTTTCCAACTCTGTATGTGAATGGGTAAGTTCCTTTGGTTCCTCTGAGTATGAACGCCAGCTGGAGGTTATGTCTAAGGGCGGGGGGATAAGGTTTGTCAAATTTTATATCGACAGATGAAGTCAAAAAGGGCAATTACCGGAAATCCAAAGTGGGAACATGATGTTTGTATTTTTTTTTTTATTTCAAGGACCTATTTCGGATTTAATTTAACTCGATGAGTTTGTTGAATTCTGTTGAGAGAGGTGAGGGGGAGCTATTAAATTAAAATATTTTTACTTTGTTAAAATGGAGTTAACTGTTGGGAAGGAGGGACGCTTTACAGCATTGGAATTGAAACTTTGTATTCGAAATTGTCTTGAGTGTTCGACCAAAAGTGGAGGAAACTGTGGAAAGCTACATAGAAAGACTGTAACGTTTAACTGAAACGCCATTCAAAACTTTGGGGCTTCACATTGACTGTATACAGGAGGTCACAAGGTGTCTTCTAACATATGTACGAGTCGTTAAGAGAGCAATAAGCTTTTCTGAGAAGAGCCAAATGGATGGCTCAATAAGCCCTTAATCTTGAGAAACCCTCTAAGAGCTCCCGACGGTTGAGATCTGGTTTAAAACATTCGGTTTGTCACAAAATGCAAATAAAAATAGACTGGGACCAACCCTTTCCGTAAATTGACACAATCTATGTCAAAATAGGTCGGCGTGGTAACACTATTGCCTAAAAGACACGGTTAACTTAGCAGCCATAACGATCTGCAGAACGCTGTCAGGTCAGCATCTCTCCAAGATGAGAAAGATTTAGTATCGCTAGGGAACACAATGGGTCCATGAAAACCCGAATGTGGTGGCAAGTTACATCACGTTGGGACCACCATAAACACTAAAGTTCATCAAAGAAAACGAAATTGGAAAAGGTTCTCTTAGAAGCTTAAACCCAATCCTCAGTCCAGCAGCGTCAAGGATACACCATGTGAATGCCAAAGTATGAGTTGTGTTGTGTGTTTAAAACTAAGGAACTCGCGTGGACAGTTGAGTCGTTTGAAAGTCCTTATCTACATGTGCAATCCTAATTACAATTAACCACCTCACCTGGGTGTGTTATATTTTTTTACAAGCAAAATAAATTATTTACTCACCTCAGTAGCTGTCCACATGATGACCCGTTAAAACCTTAACAACAAAATTCTATCATCACCTGACAACCTGAAAATGTATTATTCCTCTTAATTACCTCGTATCCTTTCGACAGTTATGAGGCTCTTCTTCTAAAAACAATCTTTTCCATAAATGCTGTCACAAATCATTTCGCTGTTTATTAGGGACATTAACCGCCCTTTATGGCGGCCTTTTCTAATGCGCGTATTAAGTCTACAAAATCTTTCCCATTTCACTTTCGTTTACGATTACAACTTCAAACTGTCTAAAAGCAAATGCGACAAAACAAACAATCACATGACATGTCACTTGACTAATTATAGCTCCTTAGCTCAACAGTAATTCAAATTTGAATATTATACTACAGTACTAAAGGAAACTTTAACGGATAATAAACAAAAGTGTAACCAACTATAACCGTTAAGTAAGAAACAAAAATATTCTTTCATCCTATCTGTCATCGAGGGCCATTTCCATGTCGAACTCGATCCTCTTCACTAATTTTATGTCCATCACTTCCTGGACAGTGGTGTCATAAAAAATTATGTGTGTTGCCATTTCGACAGCTTTTGACAGCTTCACTGAAAGCTACTGTCAAAATTGAAATGAATAAATTTAAGATATACTACAACAAAAACAAACAGCTATCGGTCGTTGATCACTAAAAACGAAATCCGTTTCCGCATAGTTTAAGACCATAATGACAACAATAATTCGCAGTTTTACAGCTGTGCCTCGGAAAAATCATAAACAAAAGTCCGTAAAAACCTTTTATGCCAACACAACGCAATGGTAATGGCGGCGACGGCATAGCTGTCGCAAAAAGTGACAAAAACGACAGAGGGCAGTAAAATCACTTGAGGCGGAATGAATGGCAATGAACGACCGGCGAACAAGGAATGGAACAGTCAAAGTAATAAATATATACATTGCGTTCGGATATAAAATTGAAACATTAAACATTATTTTTTTTTTGTTTTTTTATTTGTTGATAACTTTAATTGAAATACAATCTGCGTTGAGGAGGAATTAGGAGGCACTTAACTTGGCTGGTAGATGGGAGCAGAACCTTGTTTTTGAGGGGAGACCAAGCCAATAAAAAGGAAATTATGACAAATTGCCGAAAAGTTTAGCGGAAGCAATAAGCTTTGAAGGGAATTACTGTTTAGCTGTTTGGTTTTTATTGGAAGCGGGAAGATTTTTGTTTTGGATTAGGATTATAGTTTAGGTTGTAAACAGAAGGGAGGAATGGTGAGGTTAGTGTCAGAAAATATATGACTTGAGCTTGATGAGCGTGGAACTACATTGTCTAGACGTTGTGGTAAAGATTTGAATCATACCTGACACAAGAGGGCAACCAATTAAGGAATGTTTATCTTTTGAATTCTGCCAAAATACCCTGTCTGACGAAATGAGAAAAAGGTAGAAGGGGCGCACTATCTACGTCTATAATGAGAGACAGACTGTACTTAAGTCCTTACTCTATTTTCAGAAGTTTAAGAAAGCAAAATAAAAAAATCAGTTGGATGTCTTAACTTGCAAAGTTCTATTTGAGTCTTAAGTTATGACGGACTTGCTGAGTAAGATTCAGAGGAGATTTTCTCAGGACTTGGACTTGTGACAGATTTGCTTGCAACCTCGGCTATCGCTAAGTAAATAATAAGATTGATGAGTGCTTACTGATATGCGTCGTAATTCAACGTATACTAATAGTTGCAACCATTGTGCCAGTTACTTACCTGGGAGAACCTACAATGAAAAGAAAAGAACATTTGCATAAGAATCAACCAGATTGGGTTGTAACCTTGAGGAGGTCCCCTAGATCGTTAAAAAAGAAACTTTACAGCTTCTGCAGTAGTCGTTGGGAGTTAGGACTTGTACTTTACTGTCTTATTGAGGAGATATATCTTCTTTTGTCCATCAAAGGGTTGAGGTAGTTGTGCTCTGTGTGTGGCTTTATTGTCTAACAATCTGAGCAGGGTTTTAATAAACGGAAGGGAATTCCGCTTAGACATAATTTGTGCTAAATTCAGAGCATTAAAGGCCGACTGACTGTCGCTGTAAGTAGTTGGTACCTCCTGGTTATGTTCACGTTTTTACTTATGTCTGCTCCTTGGATAATATAAGTGACCTCGGCTTGGAATACGTTGCAGTATTTTCCGACTTTTAATGAATAGTTGGTATCTAAGAGTTTCACACAAGACGTCAGCTCCTCTGTCGATCTCGGTGTAGGCTCATCGGTTTGCGGTCTTTCAGCAGAAAGACTTGGAAACCACTTGGAAATACCCGACGCAGTGGCTTCGGTTGGGTTAGATTGAGCGTGATGTAAGTTGCCGTCTCATTCGGATCTTCATAGATATCTACATTGGTTATGATTTTCAGAATGGCCTTCAATGGCACGGTTGACAGTTTACACTTTATCCAGGTTGCTTCAGAATTATGCACCTGGAGCTTTTGTCCCAGTTCTGCTGATAATTGGGGAGTCGCAGTGGAAGCGTTTCGTATACTTTTCTGCGTCTTTATCGCTGGAGGACTTTTGTAGGTCGATAGTACTTAGTATTAGTAGTACTGAGTTCATATCTCTCTTTGCTGAATTGTGGGCACATTTTCTTTTTGATGTGCTTCATCTCTCGTTCGCAAGTTATCAGAAGTCTAGATGAAGGCAGTGTTTTAGAGCCTATATAGGGATCAGAACTGAACGCTAGAGCATTGTTTGGTTCAGTTTTGAACCTAGACAGTGCTTCTATGCCATATTTAGTTCTTTCGTCACATTTATTGTGTACTAGTCAAACGGAATGAGTGGCAGTATCGTTTAGAGGGTTGCTGGATCTCTGTCAGTGTCTTAAGGTCAGCGACGGAGTGCCTTAAAAGTTCTCATATAATCTTTAAAATTTAGACCGATTTAATGCACTTCGTTGGCCAACAATTTCACAAACTATGCGACATGTCTCCCTTATGATTTCTTCTATAACATGTAATGTGTTTTTAAAATAATAAGGCATTGCTCTTTCGTGTAGCTTTCTATGATTAGTAGTCACAACAAAAGTAGATGACAAATATTATAGTTTTAGGGCCGTCAATCTTACAACTCTTTGCTCCTAATGGGGCACTCTTTGTGTCGAAAGTCTTCGGAGCTCGAAAACGTTCAACATTACTCAAATGTTTTAAGACTACTTCCAGTTCCAGTAGCTCGAATTAATCGACTAGTGCTGCGTTGTGTAGGTTGGGTATTCTTTAACAAAATCTGACTCACACCAATCACACACGTCCATAAATACACTATGTTTGACAAATATAATCTCAATAAATAGTATTTCGCTTATAATGTATCTGCAACATTTGAATATACATTGTAGATATACATAAATTGGATCACATTCATCAACATCCTCGATAGTATAGTGGTCAGTATCCCCGCCTGTCACGCGGGAGACCGGGGTTCAATTCCCCGTCGGGGAGAGAACAGTGATGTTTAATTTTTTGTTTTTTAATTTTTAGTAATCTACAAGCAACCAATGACTAATAATAAATTAATTACCGCCACTTAAGACAAGAATTTATTTTTGTGTTTTCAAATACTGAGTTCTACTTTCTCTAGTGCATCGAGAAAGCATCTGTATTGTTCTATAGGAAATAAATATTAATTAAAACATTCGTTTGTTAATTTGATTATGGTTCCACTTCTATGCTTCTATTTGTTATAATTGTACGAGTTAATGTGGGTCAATGACAAATATTCTATTTTTGTACCGAAAAAAGAAACTTTCTGTTAAATATTTACTGAGTATTGTATTGTTTCGTGTGTTAGAGACTTTATTGTTAAAGGGCACAGACATACATCCAAATGTGTGGTTTTAGTTCTAGATAATTAATTAATGAAACTATGAAAAATTGAAAGCAAATTAGTGAGGAAAAGACTGATTCGTTTATTTTTCAAAAATGTTGTTGAAGATATTTGGCGGACATTTTACTTCAAATTTAATCGTAGTGTTGCAAAGAAAAATAGCATTGCTCACTCAAGAAAACAGGAGTTTTGTTTAAGGACTAGCTTTTTTTCGTCCGCGTACTCTAGAACAGACTATAATTTTCTGCTATAGTGAAAAGACGTTAAATAGCACATCTTGACACAAATAAAGCCTTCTTTAGGCATAAGTGCCATGCTAACATTTGAAACACTTTCCCTATTCCGGCTAGAGCACTTCTTTGCAAACGACAATTCCAGTGCCGCAAAGATCAGGCTGTTTGGTGAGCTGAGTAATAAAAACAGTTCTCCCTAAATTCCCTCCTCCTAGCCAAACTTAATGTCTGTCCCTGAAACTTATTGATTGTCATCGCAAAACCGACCTTAAGGGGGAAGTCAGAGGCACCAACAGCATGTTAGGTTAGGTTAGGTTGAGTGGCTGTCCCTACTAAGCAGGGACACACTTAGGCTAGAACAAGGCCCTTTGTGATACCACATATAAAAACCGGGTGAACAGTATCAGAGACCTGTGAATTTCCTTAGGGAGAAAGAATAAACTTGAAGTTGGAGTTCTGGGTAACCGTAACGGTGTGAACCCTATCCTGTGCCACACTAGGTGCAGAACCAATAAGACCCACATACAATTTTTTTAATTTTAAAAATGTAGAGCCTAGCTAGGTCATTGAGGTCATCGAAGAAGTTCTCTCCTAGGGTTACCCTCCTTAGCTTTGATATGGCAGAGCAGGAGCAAAGGAGGTGTGTGGTCGTTTCCTCCTCCTCTTCGTCTCTGCAGCTTCTACAAAAATCGTTAGAAGGAACACCTAATCTGCTGGCATGCCTGCCAATTAGACAATGTCCCGTAAGGGCTCCTACTATTTTCCTTATTCACGAACAGAAATCTTCCCGTTCTCCTCAGATCCAGGTTGGGCCAGATCGGTTTTGACGGAAGCCAAGTGTTGATGTTGTTCCACCTGCTATAACCCACTCTTTTAGATTCAGTGTCGAGATAATATTTTATCAATTCTATGGGGGAGGCGGTTCCCCTCCATTATCAGAAGGGATCCGATCTGCGCCTTCATTTACTAGCTTGCTTGGAACATCCCTGTGCCTAGGAACCCAGCACAGGGAAACGTCTCATCTGTTTAACAGCACACGTGGTATGACCATTGTCTCCTCTTGAGCACATGTGGTCAACTTTAACTCACAGTCTTATGCCATTGCAGAGTTTGGGCGGGTACAGATTTCGCAGCAGCCCCACTGGAACATCCACTCTCTAAATTAGCTTATAGATTGGGAGCCCCTGCGGTTTGAGAATGTTACGTTAAAGCAGGTTTTATGCTTTCAAAATCCTGTAAGGAGATCACATTTTAGAGTGCCTCAGTTTAAGGATTTCGATTTCCTTTTCGGCTTCTCAGCTCTTCCTTGATGTCACCTCTCAGATCCTATAGACGGCCTTTCGGCTTTCAAGCACCACACGAGCATTTGGATATGGACTCCCTATGGGTGCATACAATTAGTGTTCAGTGGTTCCTTGCAAAAATCCACATCATTCATAATTCGCCACTCCTCCCCAGGGGTTCAATGACTTTCACATGCGATTCCCAAATCCAATGAAATGTCACTGATTCACAGGACACAATTACCCAACCATATACACACAGGATACTCACTTAAATTGTTAATTTATTAACTTTTCCCAATGCATCCCCTAAATCAGCCGACACGTTGGTTACCTTTAATGGTCTGGTCGCACTGTCAAGGGTAGCCCTCTCCCTCTGGATGGTTACATTTTTTGGTCGCATATCTATGAATTACTTGCGTGACTAAACGAATTAAATTCCCATTGTCAACTCTCCGATGGGGGTTGGGGGATGAATGCATATTTCTTTTTTTTCCGCCACAAATAGTTTTCATTTTTCAAAATATTTATTGTCTGTCAGTAAGTTTCGGGCTCAGCGTGTGCTCATGACATACACAAAGGGTAAGAGGGAACAGACTCGCTCCTTTCGACGTAGTTCACTGACTGCTGGTGCTGCTGCTGCTGCAAGGGGTGACTTTGACTAAATACACCCGGGGTAGTGTCTGATTAATAAGTTGCATTTATTTGTTAAGTGAAAGTCAAATGCACATTCATTGAGAACATTAATATTCCACGGTTCGAGTTTGTTTTCATTTTCAGTGGGAAAAAAGAAAGGGCCGGGCCTTAATGTGACAGTTGCTGTCAGGTTCTGACAATTTCCAAAAACAAAAAAGTTTTAATGGAGAAATAACTCAACCCGCATGTTGAATTGTTTGTCATTTTGTATTCTCTGGCCAAACATGGAAGTTGGTTGCAAGAAAAATTATGAATTTATGGAAATTAATCCGCGGAAAGGAAGGGTTGCGTTTATGGTCTCAAATTACATGTATCTTTGCGGTTTGATTATGTGTATGAGATACACAGTCAATATCAGATGGAAATTTTGTGTTGAACATGTTGTTTTGTTGATAATATTTCGAAGATAAAAATCCACAGACATAAACAAACACAAAATGTCTAACAGTGTCATGGGGTTAAGCCGTTAATCAAAATGAAAACGTATTAATGACCGGGATAGGGGTAAATATCGACTGTCTTTCGAGGGAGTGCATTTATCACAATTAAGGCACGTGTGTCAAAAGGGGATTTCCATCGGTTTTTTTTTCATTACACATTTTTGAAGGGAAGGGCTTAATAAGGAGATGAATGGTGTGGTCAATCTTTTTTTTTTTTGGGAGGGATACGTTTGAGGTAAAAATAAATAATTAACACGAAAGCATTGACTTCGCTGACATCTTATGAAGCTAAGGCCGTTGCCATCCACCTTAACCACTTTTTTGTTCGTTCAATTTTGGGAAGCAGAATGTTGTCTACTGCTAGACTTGTTGACAGATCACATAGACTTTTAGTGATACACGTTACACATACAAGGAAAGAAAACCAAGGAATGATTGGTGCAAGGATCATTGGGCATTTTTTCGCCCACCTATACTTGGTTGACGATTTGGTGTATGATCTCTCGTAACAATATGTATATTTACGTGGGTGAGCCGTTAACCCCACGCACAACCGCCAAATCGGGTCGGGGTAGAAGAACATGTCCTCTTGCCTAGAAAACGGCTGCATACATTAGTTCACTATTCAACGGATGCTGAGATAGTTATCCAGGGGCGCCACGAGAAGGTTGTATGTCAACTTGAACTGCACAGTGACAGGGATCGTACTTGGCATCTCATCTAGTTGAGCGCGTTCAGGAACTTTACCCTGTATGTGAATTTTCGTGCCATTGGAGGAGTTGAATCCGTGCATCCACCGAAAAGTGGCTCTGCTGGTAAGCCATTAGAGCTTTAGAGTCTGCGGCCATGTTGTTCGTTTGATTTTCGATGTCTGCACCAACCTTTTCAACACTGGAAGTGAAATGACTTTTTCATTGACTGGAGGTGTGGGCCCTTCTTGCACTATGATATGCCTATTCAGCAATTGCTGGAAGTGATGCCCTATTTCGATGAGCTTTGATTCCGCCATTGAAGCCAGCTGCCAGTTGCTTGGTCTTCCCTGTAAAAATATCGGCTCTTGTTCCCGTTGCATGACTCCAGTTTTCATCAATTCGACGCGTTTTTTTTCGGGGTGGCTTGGCTTGTATCCCATTGCGGATTCGGCTACGTCTTTGATGGTGTTACAATACTCAGTCTACTGTGTGTTCTCATCAGTGTAGGACACCAGACTTTGGCTGTTCCAGGTGTGCTAAGGCGTCCAACGTCAAGTCTTTTTTTTATGTTTCTGGTACATTCGCAGCTTCTTCTTGTTGGACAGTAAAGCTTCTGACAAAATGGTCAGAGTAGGTTGACGTTTCAAAAGAAGATAAATTTTGCCAATCGCTGGAAATCGAGTGGTAAAGTGCTCTCAAGAACAACCAAACAAAAATTGTATAGGACCCTGATCGTCTGTGTCCTGCTCTACGACGCAGAAAGATGGAAAGAGCGAATGTATATCAACTCTTTCGGCTGAAAAGTCTTCGAATACAACCCAGAGGGAGAACGCAGTAAAGGAAAATCGTACCGGCACCTGCAAAACAAGAGGTACCTACCTTAACCAACTAAATGTGCAAAACTGAAGGCAGCTAGCAAAACATATCGAGTTGGCTTGAGAAACTTGTTGGCTGAGGCCCAGGTCCTCTGATATCTACTCTGGTAGCTTTTGATAACTTCGGATAGACCCTTCTCAGATACGTTCGATAATTTCTTTGCCGAGCCGTTGAGTGAAATTAAGCTTGAGTGGTTAAGCACTGAGTCAAAAGACATTGGTGTAGACTGTACTAATTCCACATAGTTGCTACGTACTTCGTTTCTGAAAATGACACTAATGGAACATCTCAGCATAGAATGGATTGAAAGCAGCCCCTTGCATTGCTACACCTCTCAATCCATCATCAATGCAACATACAACTGTCGCTCCTCTTCCCTTATTGACAATCAAACTTGCAGTCGAACCCTTGTTTCCTGACACAGTTGCCAACGTTAAATTGAAATTTATCTTCCATCCCCACACCGATCTAAACACGTTACCGAAAACAATTAACAAATTTCAATTAATTAAACTAAAACAACAAAACTCCATTATCATTCCACACATACACAAACACCTGCCTTCATACACTTTCCCTCAGCAAATTACTATGCCAGTACACAAAGCACCGGCCTAACACCAGTTAACAGCACCGGACTAGTAGTGTCCTGGTAATTACTACCTACTCCTGAAATTCAATAAATATATCTCCTCATAAAGTTTCTGTTTATTAGTGAATTGGTACATAAAATGAATGTTAAACACAAGCACTTACGCACTTTATGTTACAAAGAGAGAAAGCGAGAGAGGTGAAGAGGCCACCCTGTGCTTTGTAAAGTGCATATGAATTTTTATCGCCTCATTTAGTTGTCAGAGTTGTACTGCCACGAGTGGTAGTGGCACTAGTTCACCATTATGGTAATTCTCAGCTCCATCAGGACACATCCAAACAACAAATGAAAATCCCAAATAAACGTCAAATAGTTAACAATTAATTTTACGGGACCGCCGGACAATCCCCCTGGAGTCACCAATCCTGACTAGCAAGCCTCTGGATGCATTATTGTGTTGGGCGATGTCATAAGGACGTTGTGTCTGGCCTCTGCCAGTCTGCGATTGTCTATTGTCTGTTTGTGTAAATTGTGTAAGCTTAGGGATGTGAGTTCTGAAAATCTGTGCAATGCCCGTGTCGACGCCAAGACCTACCACTACCATCAACATCACCCACTGTACTGTGTATTGTGCTGAAAGCGTATTTGCATTGAGCATCATTTCCTCGTCTACTTTACAATTTGCATTTAATATCCTTGAGAATAATTTACAAAATGCAATAAAGGGTAAATGCGTTTGTGCTGCAACAACAAGAGGAATAACATCAGTATCCTTCGTGGTGGTGCTCGTTGTATGCAACAGCAAAAGGAGATGCTCTATACGCATGTATGCATGTTTTTGGGTGGAGACTGTCGGTCGTTTGGTTTGTTGGTTGGTTGCACTTTGGGGATTCTGCCGACACTATAAACAACAACAGGATAGATAGATGGACTGGCATACAGTCAGACAAGCAGACAAACAAATAAATATCATTGTCGAGCGCTAGAGGATGATTTGGTGGGGTGGGGATTACCATATCCTCAATGCATACACCATCAGGGAATTCAACTTTGGCTACGGTAACTCTCTATGCAAGCACACGACGACGAATGGTGACGATTTGGATGAAAAGAAGTTTAGATATAACCCAAACCAATGCACACCAGCAAAGAAGGAAATTTCAAGTTTTCTTCATGAAACACAAATCTACTCCGAGGATTTGTGCAGTGCATAGGAGATGAGTGATTGAGAGTGAGATTGTATGAAAGGACTTTTCGGGGATTCTACTGAATAATTTAGTAGATTCATTCGGTTTAGAGTGATAATAGCTTCTGTTCTGTTTTGAAAAGTTAGTTCAACATTGTTTCGATGAGATTTTTCCATAAGAGAGCACAGTAGGAGGTGAAAGAGATGATGGATGGTGATGGGGAGTTTTTTTTTCTGAAACATTTTTGTTGACAAAGATTCGATTAAATTGAATTGATTGACCTTAACCTGGATGGGATAGAAAACTTTGGTCTGTGCTTAGAAAGTTTCTATCGCCAAAGAGTAAGGTTATATCAAACTATGGCCATCCTACGATAAACAGTAAATAGAAAGACTCCTGCAAATGAATACAAAATCTCTATCTTCCCTTATAGGTATCATCACCGGGCATAACATGCTAAACTACCATGCAAGTTGACTGAGATTGAACATGGATGACCTTTGCAGGGGATGCGGTGACGAGGAAGTAGATGTGGACACTCCACACTTTCTCCGGCTTGATAGAGCTTAGGCTTATGGTTCCTAGTAAGGGGACTACAACCCCTAGGGCATCACAATGGGTCTGCATTGACCTAAGTGTGACGAGGAAAGGACTTCCTTCCCCGTCAACCCTCCTACCTAACCTAACCTTACATAGATTCTGTCAGCTTTTGTAGGGTGTACGACATCTATAACAAATGAGCTTTGGTCGCTTTAGGTGGCCCAAGAGACTACAGATCACAGATATTCAATAGACTTAGGTCTTCAGATCTGTCTTAGGTCAAGTTTTAAAAAATCACCCCAAAAATTCCTATTCCAAATTTTACAGAAAGGACTACATCGAGGATTGCTTCAAGAAGGCGAGGAAAGTTGTGGTATAAAGCACAGACAGAGGACATGACTACCCTCTACGTTGAACCTTATTCGCGATAAGGTCAATCCCTGGTATTTGTTGACTGTCGTCGCGTCATCGTCCTTGTCATTCCCGTACGAATCACCTTCTCAATTCCACTTTTCCTCTTGAACATCATTCATATGGTCCCTGGTCCATGAATTTGAAAGAAAATTTCTAACCATTTCGTGTTACTCTATTCAAATATACTCCCAGACGGTCATTCTTCAAAACTTATGGTCACTACTTTATCCTGTACTTCCCTTCCATTCTTTCAAGGATAGAGGATACACTCGGTGGAAAAAAAAAAGAAAAGATAAACTTATCCAACCCACATCATCTATAACTTAACTTTCTTACAAGCGAAATTCCTTAAAAAAAAAAAAAACATTTTTGTCATACAAGGACTTACTACACTCATACGACAGAACATAAAGTTTCCTTACCTTATTTGTTCCATTCGATGACATGCAAATGTGTAGAAGAATGAAAATACTAAACAAAAACTAACTTGTGAGATCCTTAGGAAAGAAGGATGTAAGCAAACATTTTTGTAGATAAAATGTGGACAAAGGAAATTGGGGAAATAAATAAAAATGAGTTGACGAACCGATGACATCTGGTTTTGAAAGGTTGACTTGAAAGGGAGAACAGAAGAACGGTGTACGGAGTACAGCGGACCTCAGTTGGGTTCTTTAGAATGACGATTTCGTAAAGAAATCGACTTTGAATTGCATTGCTTTGTGGACAAATGAAATTGCCGAATCCTAGAGTCATCTTGGAGAGACCGATATATCCTTGTTGAACTTCTGTTTTGTGCAAGAGGAAACAGTATATTGATGAATAAGACGATGTAAATGGTGTGACCGTGAATATTATTCGTTACCACACCACGATAGTTTTGTGGCTTTAACTAATGTGGTTCCAGCATGAATTGATTTCATCGATTTATTCAGAGAATAAGCTTGCTCAGGGTATGAGTTTAAGGACATGGTCCTCTAGATAAGGAAAGTAGACTTGGCCATATTTAGCATTAAGTTTCCGGTATACTCATCTGCATTTTCTGGTTAAGTGCCTCTTAAACCCTTAAGAAGTGTGGCGTTGCAGGCTTTAAATACAGAACACCAGTAACAACATGTAGGAGGTTTCCAGATCACATAACAGAAACCAGAGCAGTGCAGCAGAGAAGAGCAAAATCTACGAATAGCAGTGGAGAGGAAGAATCGACTTCATGGATTTGAAAACAAGTTGTCACTACAAGTTCTGAATACAAGCCTGCAGACCAAGAGGGAAATTTCAAAGTAGTGTCGCAGTTGAGAAGCTGAGAATATGCTTCAGGCTCCTATACGATGACGATGGCAAATATGCCCATGTCAGGTAGATTGAATCTTCGATTTGGGTGATTTTGGATGAAGAGAGTTGAGAGCTACAGATCATGCTGGACTTTCTGTCAAAAGACAATTATGGAATGCATAGTGGTCTTAAGGCTGAAAGGCACTCATCAATGGACACAGTAGAGGATAGAAGCACTTGGAGTCAGAAGTCCTTCATAATGATTATATTTAGATCTTCACGGACGACTGTTATACCGCTGGGAATCATCCTGGACAGCAAAATGTCCTGGAACCCACAGAATGAAAGAATAACCAACAGAGTTACCATATCACTATGGACCTGTCGCCGAATCTGCGGGGAAAACTGGGGACTACAACCCAAGATGATACTCTGACTTTATAAATTGATCGTCAGACCGATGATCTCGTACGCAAGCGTGGTCTAGTGGACAAAAACTTACGAAACTACCACAGTTGCGAAATAAGAACGCGTCCAACGCTTAGCTGAAACCTGCATATCAGGATGCCTTCGCACAATTCTAACTGCTGCACTCAATGTCATCTGGGGTTTACCACCGCTACAAAATTTTATTCGAATGGAAGCCAAACTAGGCATCCATCGACTTTTTCATTCAAGCAACTTCGACTCAATGTCCTATAGAGGAGGACACTTATACTTGCTTGAAACACTGGAGCAAGCATGCCCCCAAACGACATGCAACCCGAATATTGCTTCGACAAAAACTTCTCAAATGTCATAAAATCCAAACTAGTCCTAGAAACCCGCAATGGAATCGCGGACCTTGCTAGGAACAACATGGTCATCCTTTACTGGATTCCTGCACATAATGGATTTGCAGGCAATGAAAAAGCCGACTCTCGCGATAACAGAATTCATTGGACCCGAATCCTTTTGTGGGGTAAGCAAATCACTCTTCGCAAGACACGCAAAGGATCTTTGCATGCAAGAATCTAGAGAAGTCTGGCTTAAAACACCAGGGCAAGTAAGTTTAAAGTTGCTATTCCCTGTACCGTCACAAACGATAGGAGCAACCTTAGAGCACTAATTGGATTCCTCAGCGGACTGTATTTTAAGCCGAAATCACAGCTGTATGTCAGGCATGTCTGGAGAATAACACAGTTTCAAGCAGCCAGGTGGCAATCAGACTCGTTGCATACCTACTTAAGGTGGCGCTGGGTCTCAACCAACAAGCGACTCCAGCCAGCTCGATCTTTAGCAGCTGCCTCCAGTTTCGCACGCTAAGCTGGTTGAGGTCCCATTCAACTTGCGTCCGCCACCTGAGTCGCGGTCTTCCTCTACTGCGCTATCCCTCGGGGGCGGATTCGAAGATTTTTCGGTCCGGTGCATTGGTGTGCATCAGTCACCTCAGTCGTTGGACCTTCAGCGCGTTGTATACAGCGCAATAAAATCTCGGCTACCGAAAATTCCCTGAAGCTATTCATAGCGCCTTATCTCTGGCTTTCTTTTTCTTGTTGACATTGATAACAGCAACCTCTAACCGTTCTTTGATTTTATTCCTTAACCTATTGCAAAATATATAAACGGTGCCCTTTAAACGTTGGACACCTATACCTACAAACCTTCGAATCCACATAAAACAAAGAAAAGTCTTACCAATGTTGTCAAGTTTTCTCAATCAAAATAGACCCCGCCGCTCACAGTTGTAACAGTCTCCATTTCAATGTCAAAATAAACCCTTTTCTGCCCAAAAACATATTCCAATAGTCGAAAACAACAAGTTCCACATCACGTACTCTCGAAAGCTTATGTTAAACCAAGCAACCGTATAGTTTTCATTGTAAAGGATCGCACATATTCAATCCTCAACTTGCAGCAGAAAAAAAAAATAAAAATTGGTAGGACAAATGCCATCAGGAACAGATTCATCTTCAATTTGAACCAAACGACGAAACGGAAGACGAAAGCGCATAGATGAACTTCTCTCTCGTATAAGGGCTAAAAGAAGACGTCAAAACCCGCAAACATAATTTATGGTGCTCTAATAAAAATCATGTTTCATTCGTAATGGCACCCGGGTACACCGATGAAGATGATGCCATCAAATCGTCTATCCATTGCCTCCCTTACCGTCTCCCATCAGGCAATACACAAAGACATACGAAAACATTATACAATGGCAAAATACAATATTTACTGTCGTTCCGTTTGGTTTGATTCACGGTTTCACCGGGATAAAATGAGTCCCTGAATCCTGAATCCTGAATAACCAAATGGTGAATCCTCTTACATCGGGAAGAAGACAACAAACAACGAAATGAGGATATGACGGTGACGACTACAATGACTCCCCTCATGGGTATTATTTGCGCTTCGTTTGGACAGAATAGGGGACGGATATATGGGGGCGAGGGTTAGTTAGATAGAGGATAATACTCCCGTTTGAATACTCCATTGTGCGTGCATCATAAAAAAAAGGAAGAAAAGTAGAAGGTGGATACGCATATTGTAAAATCATGTTCTCTGCCATGTTCGCAGTCTGTTTGGTGTACTTTTTGCAAAAAAAAAAAAAAAACAAGGTGATGGAAGAGGGTGTGTGCAAGAGCTTGATGATTAAGGTAGAAGCTATTGACTTCTGGCATTTGCTAAGGTTATGCCTGTGGGGTGGATATAAACAGAGAGAGAGGGAGATATAGACTGAGGTCGAGGTGGCCTTGACTACCCGTCAAGGAAATATTTTTCAAAGCTTTTGTGAAAAGGTGAGGTGAAGACGATGACTTTGTCGACTTTGTGCAACCCTTAGAAAGTATGCGCTTATTGTCGATAATGCCATCAAGTCGAAGTGGGATTTTAAAGGGATTGCGAGAAAGATAGTTACCGACAAACTTTGTGGTGGTGTCATCGGTAAGGTCACCACTCCATCCGATAGGCATTCCATACTCCGTGAAGCTCCAGAGTGGCAGTCTAAGTTGGTTAAATTTTGAAATCGTCATCTAGGGTCATATTCAGCAGATGAAGTTCCAGCGGTTAAGCTGTTTTATACAAGGCAAAACCTAGTATGTATAAAATCGTCAGAAACTTCCTCCTCTTTTGGTCGTCGAAGTTTTCCTATAAGGTTTGCAGTAGAACCATGGTGGTGACTTGTTCCGATCACAGTCATCTCATATGAACACGAATTGAGTAGAATCAATTCATACATTGGGGACCTATGGTCTAGGGCCTAGGTATGCCTATTTCAGTGTGAACTTTGAGCATGGCAGTTTCGAAAGATTGACAAATACGTGCAAGACCGGTCTTCTCCGAACCAGCACCAATGGTACCACCAGGCTGGTGGGGATCTCCTCCAGCTTAACCTACGTAAAGTTAAAATTGAAGATCCACAAGCGTCCACGTCTTCTCTAAGCTTTAAAATCCTTGCTCATCATTGAGCGTCTGTCATCATCACTTTTCCAGATTGACAAGGTAGGCTTTGCATTGAACACCACCGCACCGACATTCATGGAGCACCAGTACTCCCTTGAGTCTATTCCCGATTTATCTACTTGAGGTTAAACTAAAGGTGGGCTCACAATTTCGCGTTCATTTTTGTTCATTTGCACCCTCCAGCATCGCAGTCACATCTCAATATGGTGTGTGTGTGTATATGTGTGTAGCCAACCGTCGTCGGATATGCCATGATAACACAATTTCAATGGAATTCATCCTTTGGGGCATTTTTTCGCGGATGACTTTGCAGCATAATACAACGTTGTGCCATTGTTGGTGGCAATTGTGTTGTTGGTAAGGAGGTTACATTAAATTAATCGAAATTTCTTTAAATGCCACCTTCACGAAACCCTAAGGGGTAATCTTTTATGCGATTATTTCAGTGTTTCTATTAAACACACACACACACACGCAGAAGCAAACGCTGGACTGGAGGGAGGTAAACTTTGTAAAGATAGATTGAAATATTCTCATTAAACTTTAACCGGATATGAAAGCAAAACGCACCCTTAGGTGGTTTTATTTTGCCTTTTTCTTCCCTACAATCAACAACTGTTTTAGTTCACATGAATAGTGTCACGCGGAAGGACACCAATAATTATGATCGTTGAATCAATACCGGAAGGCAATTTTGCTTACACATGTGTTTGTTTGCGTTTGTGTGTTTGTGTATGTCACCATTTAAATAGGATCTCAATCAATTTGGTTAATTAAGTCATCTAGGGAAATTTATGTCAAGGCGTTTGAGTATCAGGCCAATCAATGTCAGTGTAAGTAAATTGTTGGCCGCAGCCAGCATGTGGGAGAGTATGCGTGTGAAGGATCACAGGGGTAGATTGCAAATTAACATGAAGTGATGGACGTTGGTGAGTGACATCGATGGCTACCAGCAGGATTTTTTTTTTTTCTTGATGGAGACATTCCCATGGTGACATTATCATGGTCACAGTCTGGGGTAGTTTAGAGAATGTAGGGGTGGATATGGTTTAAACAAAATCAAGATCGGTTTGATGTGATAAGACAGTTACGGTGGGAGGATATGTGAGTTGTTATTGAAAATTTTGATTGAAATTATTGGTTAGGTATGTCGATGCAATTGTTTCACTTAAGATGTGGTTTAGATGGAATCTTGAGATTTGGATTCCAGAAAATGCAGGCGAGGTGATTACTTCATGGTTTTCCCACGTTGGAATATGAATATGTTTTTGTTACGTGAATGGTGGTTGTCTAAACTTAAAAATTATGGCTGCCTGTGGAAAATGTATGTGACAATATTAAATCAAATATGGATCT
Source organism: Criorhina ranunculi (assembly GCA_951813785.1). NCBI lineage: Eukaryota > Metazoa > Arthropoda > Insecta > Diptera > Syrphidae > Criorhina > Criorhina ranunculi. The sequence continues at coordinate 4,331,530 of OX638383.1, forward strand.
GAAACTATGTAGACATCAGGTTAGGTGGATGGATGCATATATAAGTCGGTTTATTATGCGCCCACAAAGTTAGAACATAAGTCAATGCATAAGTCCCTCAGTTCGTCCAAGACTTGACTGTCAAAAGTCCTCAATCTTCACCAGAGCTGCGCATCTATTTCTGCATTGTCCCTAAGTGGTTGGTGATGAATGATGAGATCATGGAGAGTTTCTCACTTGGGATGTCCTAGCCTCTAGCTACTTTCAGCGTGCATAGACTATTGACGTTCGGTAGCAGTTTCCTTTCAATGGATTCCAGTTCTAAAAAAGTCGCAACCAAAAAATTGGTAGAGTCAACATGAATGCATGCCTCCTGCAAGGAATGTTGACATTTTGGTCATCTAGCGAAATAAAGGTTGCTCCGTGGATTGACTTTTTAGAAAAACCTTGAAGTTCTTTTGTTGTGATGTACAGCAGAATCAGCTGATTAGAATCCGACGTCTGTTGTTTTGACTATGTAGCCAGTGCTTTCTAACTAAGGTCACGAAGATGATTCCTTTTCTGATTTTTGTATGGAAGTCGCGGAAAGGATAGTGTTACTTAGAACAGTTTTCAAAAGCTTCATCCAAGAGATCATCAAATTCGTCTTTGAAAGTGTCTTTCGTCTGTTTGGTTTCAGCAGCGATACGTATTACAAATGATTGACCATGTGGCTAATAGTAGGCAGGCGACCGCGTCGCTCTTGACCGATTCATGGCCCTATGTATGTCGAACTTAGCTTTCTTGAACATTGCTGATCCTGTCTACCATATCTCCTGGTTATCTGGCTTACAATTGTGCTATTGGATTATATATAGACAGCAGGGCAGTGATTAAAGTTTTGGACACACCGACAATACGACTCAAATTGGTAAAGCAATGTTGTAGGTCTCGGCAGGACGACTTGGCAAAGGAAGGGAGGGGTCAGAAAATTTTTGAAAATAGAGAAGAATCGTCTGCTTTTCTAGAATCGACTTGATACTGAAGCCAGAACAATGGCAAATAGTACGTGGGATAGTAGATATCAACAATTTTGTTTTTGTTGAAGCAGATCTGGCCAAACCTGGATGAAGAGAAGCTGAAGAGATTTTGCCTATCAAGAGGGGATATCAAAGGCATGACTCTAGAATGGGAGTGCTCTTTAACATTTTCTTCAGAAACTGTTGAGACGAAAAGGAGGAAGATACAGTAACCTACCTTCCTGTTATGTCAAGGTTGAGACATAATTTTTCTATGAAGACCTCACTCACCTTGCCAGGCTTGATAGTTTGCAAAATAAAAATATCACTCTATCTCTTGTTGTAAGTGGTTCTGCACGTAATGTGGAGCAGAAAAGGGTTTACATCGAAACGGCTGTCCCTAGTATTTTCTTTTCGAGAAAGGGAATTTATCATGCAAGGTTCCTGCTGCTGGTAATCCGGTACTCTACGTGGTATCACAATGGACCTACATTCGGTTCTAAGTGCGGCCCTACCGAAGCAAAGACAGCCACTTAACCTTTTATCTGAGAGCTTAAAACTTCCTTTTTCGATCAAATGATATGTTCAACATAATAAGGGTTTTGCGGAACTCACAAACCAACACCAGAAGTGGAATTTGGACACGTATGTAAGTACTCTAGGCTACTTTCAGAGAAAAGTTCTTCAAGTGATTTCTGGTCTTGTTTGTATCCAGTGAGGATAAAGCCGAAGATTCAACACTCAAGCTTATACAACGAAAACGAAAGAATCAAAATATCAAGATAGATGGGAAAGACATGTGTACCACATGGATACAAGTCGCAGCCTGAAAAAATCCGTAGAATGCCTAGGACGGTAATGAAGTATATAGATGACGACCGCTTACTGTTGAGCACTATTTAAGAGTGTAAAGCTTGACGTGGTCAGCTAAAAATCATCCTGTTTGGAGAGCTTTATTGGTTAATATTCAAATCCAAGTCAGTGCCGGATTCGATTTTTATAGAAAAAATTCTCAAGCACTGTTTCAAGCATAAATACTTTAACTTCTAAAAAGTGGCTGAGGAACATGAATACATTTTATTAGCCTCATTTTCATGAAGTTCATTGAACAAATCAACAAATGACATCATAGTTGTTAGTGTGGCAAGAGACATTATATTTTTTTTTACGAAATTTCACAAGTTCTATAAAAAGTTAATTCTCCTTATAATTATAACCACTTATTGATGTTAAAAAAAAAATTTGAGTAGATCCTCGTTAGTATGTATGATTATGAAACTCATGGTTATTTAACAAGTCTATGGATATGAAGTTTTGTGTTATTTTTGATAATTTTTCATCATTATTGTCCTGGGTAATTATCGGGTGTTATATTATTAAGTCAAGCATAAGCATAGGCATGGTTTTTCTATATCTACCAACAAAACAACTTAATTTGAATGTACAAAAACACGGTTAATTATAGTATTCGCCTCAGATATAAAAGCAACCTTTTGACCAGTTTTGTTCAGTTCCACTTTACAAGTAACATGAAATTCTCTGCTGAACTTCCGACTGTTTTGGCCATGTTTACAAATTTTGTTATAACAAATGGAAATTCCACAAAATTTAAATTAAAAGGTTTAAAAGAAATTCCACGTATGACTTATAATTTATTTGAAAAAAATTGTTGTCAAGAAGTTTTAATTGTTAAAAACTTACATGTACTATTTAAAACTATGTTGTAAAGAAAAAAGTGTATAAGATGTGAAAGGTTTTAAGTAGTTATGTCAATAAAGGAATCATATTTTTTGTTTGTAATAATATTTTATTTTGTGACTGACTTATTATTATTTTTTCCAAAATTATTTATTTAGAAAACTAAATGTGTACAATATAAAATTATTATAAATCATGGTTTTTATTCTTGCCTTTTTGTTTTCATAAAAAATCGAAATTATTATTTGAATTATGTATTAGAATTGTTAAATGAAAGATAAAATCTTTTAAAAAAAAGGAAGAATTAAATTGTTTAAATTAAATAATAGGCGAAATATTGCTGTACCCACATAGGCCAATACCATTAAGAGCACCGGATAATCCGCACCAAGAACGTTGCATGACGAACTCCCTTTATTTTTAATGGAAAGTACATTATGTGCAGAACCACCTACTTGTACCGGGAGGTACAAGCCTCCGAGCTTGTAAACTATCGAGCCTAAATAGGTGACTGTGATCTTCGTAGAATTACTCCCGTGGGTTTTCCTTCTTAACCTTGATACAGGTCCCCAGAAGGTCGGTTAATGTTTCTTCCTCCTACTCATATCTGCACCTTCTGCAAAAATTATTGAAGTGGACACCCGTTGCAAAAACATGCCTACCTATTAATCAATGCCTCTAACTATAGAAGGCATTCCTTATTTATAGGCAGAAGTCTTTCTGTTCTTCTCAGATCTAGGTTAAACCAAATATACTTCCACGAAAGACATGTGTTGAAACTATTCCATCTGCTATTTTCACATTCATCTGGCTTCAGTAGCAAGGCGATTTTAGAGAAGCAGAAGGTTTCTCTCTATTTTCAAAAAGATTCAGACCTACTTGGAATTCAGCACAAGGAAACGTCGCATTTCTGTCATCGATCTCATAACGAGACCTGTGGAATTGTTTTACCAACTTGAATCGTATTGTCAGTGATTCCAATGCTTTCTTCGCAGCTTGGCTGTCTATGTACAGCACAATAGGGCCACCCTCTACCACGTTAATTGAAAGGCAAGTTGTAGCTTCTCGGACCACCTTAATTTCTGCCTGAAATACACTACAATGATCCGGCAGTCGTCTGGTGATCTTCACATTGAGTGCACTGGAAAAGACTCCTTCCCCATACCACATGAAATGGCCCATAATAGCTCTAGCTGCCATTTGCTTCGTCGGTTCATGGAGGAGGAGACTTAACTATGAACTATACTAGTAGATGTAGAGCAACACCGACTTGGTCAAAAAGATCCGTTTACAACAATTCAGAAGGCAAGGTCATATAGAGCGTATGGACGCGAATGCTTCAAGCCGAAGAATCTTCGACTCCACTTCTCAAGGAACTATGACGAAGAGGACGACTTCATCTCCGAAGGCGTATGCATATCAAGGGTGACCTCAACCAACTCGGCTTACGCACTAGAGGCAGCTGCCTAAGGACCGTGGTAAATAGAGAAGGTCCTGGTTCATCCCGAACTGTAGCGCCATCTTCCTACCTGGTTCATGGAGGAGAAGACCAGGAACTATACTAGCTGTATAGCGACATCGACGCAATCAAAAAGATACATTTACAACGATTCAGACGGCTAGGTTCTGTAAAGCGGACGAACGCCAATGCTTCAACTCGAAGAATCTTCGAGTCCAACCCTGAGAGATTATGCCGAAGAAGACGACCTTATCTCGGATGGCATACTCATGTAAAGGGTGATCTCAATCAACTCGGCGTACGCGATTGGAGGCAGCTGTCTAAGAATCGTGCTGGGTAGAGAGGGTTTTTGGTTGAGGCCCTGGTTCATCCCAAACTATAGCGCCATCATAAGTGAGCATGATAACCTTTGAATTCTTCCCAGAAGATCAGTGTTACTCTTTAGATAAAATTTTGTAGAAGATTAATCCTGCTGTTGTTGTCGACATTCTGGAGGCAACATTCGTTAGCCGGCAAACGATGCATTTATGTGCATACTTTCGTTGAACAATATTTTAGAGATCTCCTTTGCCAAACTTGTCGCTTCAATTAGAATCCCTACGTAGATTTCTGTAATTAGTCTTCTCTGTGAGTGCTTATTTTACTAGATCCTATCCGTCCCCTTTCTTAATCATCTTCGCATGCTCCATTGCCGGATTCCGCCTTCCACAATTAACTTAAATAGTCGTCACCTCATTATATCTCATTGCTTTCACAAAATGATGACAGAAAAAATTAAGTAACCCAATGTGACTTCAAGGATAATTAACTTGGTCACGAGATACGATAGCAAAAAAAAGAAGAAATTACAACAAAGCACCATTTACTCCCTTACAAGGGGAGTAACACTCCATTTACAAATTGTGCGTAATTTTCATAAAATATTTAACACAATTTATTTGTCCTGCTCGACAAGGAGATATTGGACAACACACACTCCTTCATTGACAATGGCGACTGAGTGAATGACACTTCTTCGTCGATACATCATCATTAATCCAACTGTCATCCATTGGATATCGACAGACTAACCATCATTAGCCAAACACCACCACAGTGTTAGTGAAGGAGAAGGACGCCATCAAGGTGGGGAGCTGTAGGGACAAATTGATTACGTGAAGGCTGATTAAATGTCTGCCAAAAACTTGTCACCAAGTTTTCATTTTTTTGAAGCTACCCTCCTTCTGTTTATATTTAGCGCGCCAAGCGAAAGTGTCTTGTCATTGAAGCGATGATATTGACATGACACGAAAGACAAGTGGAATGGGTGGGCATCATAGAAGCAAAACTCATCATCCAATCGGTCTCTTTCATCATCATCATCGATCAATCGTTGGTTTTTTAAAGGAAAAAAAAAAAAAGGACATAAGCAAACCCCCGAGATAGTCCTTAAAGCCTTTGCGAAGTGGAGCGGTTGAGAGTTTTATAAATCCATTCTTATCCTTCCAAAAAGTGAAACCCTGCTGCCAGCCAGGTTTATGCTCGCCCAAAACTAATGATGCAGACTGTGCTCCCTTGAGTCGAACCTCCCTCCCCTCCCCTTCCATTCAGTTGTATGGTCCTTCTGCTTAGGAGCACATTCCTTGGGTTCATATCGTCATCGCTTGTTTACCGTCACATTATCCACACAATTTGATCATCCACAGACAATAAATCATTCCACAGTGGGTGACCTAGGCACAGTGCAACAAAAAAAAAAAAAAACGGTATGGCAAAGCCTTGGTATGGTCTTTCCTGTTAAAAGCTTCTCGGCTGCCTCCTGTAAACATCAATCCATTCGTCAAAGAAAAAAAATAAACCAAAAGATTGAGTGTTTTTTTATTAATATTCTTGAAGGACTTAGGCTATGTACATATCTAAAGCTAAGACTCAACCACTTATTTATGTGCGGCTTCAGTTAACATCATACATCATTTCCAGAGAGAAGGAGAGTGCTACAAAAGGACATCAAACATTGAATATTGCCACTCACAATGGAGACAAATCTGTAAAAGGATGATGAGGTGGTCAGACGACGATATGACAGGACAAATAGCGAATGCCACTCAAATGGATATGTTGTCCTTGATTCTGCAGACCTTTTGTTTGTTGGGCGACACTTTGTGAGGAGAAAGTTGAAGTTTGCCAGGATTTGTATGCTGAGTGTGAGTGTCAGGATTAAAAAGTTTTCGTTTGCCAGCAAATGTCTGTTGAGTTTAATATGCGCCTCCAGGGCCGAAGACGTTCAATTTCAAAAAGCACTCGTATGACTGGTATTGCTGGAGGGATTTTAACTTTAATCAAGTGGTCTTGTTAAGGTTAAGTGATTTGTTTTATTGACTGGTCTGTCGTTTTGGGAATTTGAATCGTCTAACAATTGTCCTTATATTGGAAAATAATGTAATTGAGCACAAGAGTCAATAGAATGAAGGCCCTTCAGCTCTAATTGTTTGCAGTATAGCCAGACCTTTTGAAAAATTTTCAACACGAGGGTACAAAAAAAAAAAATATATGAGAAAACGTTGTGTCCAGAACGTCTCAAGGCATACATTTCGACCTAATAGCAGCGGAAGACATCTCTAGAAAGGTCTGTTAGGAAGCTTCAGAGTTTTCTAAAAGAAAGTTAAGAAAGAAAGTAAGGATTCCAGGATTTTTTGGTTAAGGCTTGCTCTTCGAAGTAACTGATCTTCAGTGTCAATGCTTCGGAAAATGGACCAGCTCAACTGATCACGCGAAATGGACTGCGACTTAACGTTTTCACTCGGCATGTACACACTCTGTATGCTTCAGTGACAACTTAAAACTGGATTTAATCCTCGGGTAATGTACTACAGGAGATACGACGAACCAGGCGAGAACATTTTTAGATTCGCCGTCGGATTCGCTGCCACAGTTGCGAACATCAGCCTAATGCTGCCAGTGCTTCTACGGAAAATGCTAAAGACACTATCAAGAAGGAATTTAGTAACCTTATGAACAACCGAGTATGTAGCATTCGATATATAGCACAAGGATGGTCGAACCGCTACCTACATAGACCATAGAGTTAGTGTTGGGAGGTATAGAGGCCAGCGATCCTTGAGGGGTTTGAGCCTTATACCGTTTTCTATCCATTTCGGTTCAGGGCGTGCTGCTTCCAGTTTACTCGAACAAGATTTCTAGCGTCTGCAATTGCCTGATCTTTCAACCGGAGGTTCGGTCTCCCTTTTCTTTGTGAACCAAGTGCCTGGGATTCGAAGACCCTCTTAGCTGAAGCGTTATAGCCCATTCGCTCGATGTGGCTTTAATCGTTTACACAGTGCATTGGATAGGATCTTGTAGTCTACATCGAGCATAGATATGCCTCGATAGTTCTTGCAAGATAGTCTAGTTGTCAGACATGCTTTAGTACTCCCAAACTTTGCAGACGATTTGGTGCATGCTTCTTTCCAAAACACCGCCACTAGCTTTGAAAAGGTTTTGACCGTAATTCCTCCGAGCCCGAGGGTCTATGGTTCTTCAGCTTTTTAAAAGCTGTGATGACTTCCGATTTCCTCTCGGCTGGTTGAGAGAGCTACTTCATCGACGAAAGTTGGGATTTCTTCATACTCTATCATTCTCCTCTGGTCATGGCCATCAATCCTACTAATATTACAAAAGTGAAACGTTGTCCGTTTGTTTGTTTGTTCCTCTGTAACACGAAAACTACGGAACCAATCAACTTCAAATTTTGCACACTGAGTGGCTGTACTTCGTGTCACAGTATAGGCTGCTTTTGGTTATTAAAGTGTAACTTCGCAAATTATAGGTGAGCGAAGCCGCGGGTATAAGCTAGTCAGCTATAGAACCTGAAAAAAAAACTTAACGTAAAGCACACGAAAATTGCCAGAAATTATATACAGTATCTGAGCGAGAAAGTGTCCATTGTGCCATCAGAAATCTTAAATGTCGAAGACCATTGGATTCAGAGATAACAGAGAACAGTTCAGTATCAACCAAAGGTAATAGAAGTAGCATATTTACAAGCATTGTAGCACAAATTAAGGGCAGACAGGGTAGAATATAAAGCCATAATCTTAGAAAGAAATCCAGCGTAGAAAACAGAGAGCCTACATGGTCACCTAGTTGAAAGACTACAGAGAATCTTACAATCGCAACTGGATCAAGATGGACAAAGAGGAGGAGGAAACTATTCCCCACCTTCTTTGTAATTGTCCAGCTCTCTCCTGTATAAGAAGACTCCATTTAGGGAAATTCTACTTTAACGACTTAGGCAATCTGATGAACACAGGTATCAGAAATCTCCTTCGCTTCATATAAAGCTCCAATTGGTTTAACGAGTAGGTATGGAGATCTCTTCAGATCCATCTGGTATCACAGTGGACCTATCACTGGTCTAAGTGTGCTGGCTATAGCTGGCACCCACTTCAACCTAACAAAACCTAACCTGGATCAAGATAGTTTATCAAGAAGAAGTTAACCAACTGGGAGAGGAGCAGCTGACTTTAGGTCATCAACGATTTGCATACTTTTTAGGAGAGTTGTGAACTCAATTAGCTGTCACGTTGGCCACATAAGCTCGAATTCCAGCCTTTAGGTTCGAAATAGCAAGTACGAAAGTATCTCCCTTTAAAAGGTCAAGGTATCGCGGCTGTCAAGATGCATTATCTCGTCAATTTTCAGTTATAAGCTCAGAATTGAAGAGGTTGAAAAGCTCCGCTGTCTGTTGCCAAGCGTACGAACTTGTCATTCAGTCAAACTGCGTACCGTTTTGTTTTTTTAAAAGAACTTATTTTAATTGGAATATAAATACAAATGGTCATGGAATTGATGATGATTACTTTATAACTCTTTGTTTACGAAAACCAACAACAAAAATGTTTCAGCTCCATTGTCAATGTGCATTGAACAAGAGTTTTATAATTACGTAAAGCAGTTCTTATATGTCTCAACAAAAAAGTGATTAATTTGTTTATAATGATTCTTAATATACAAATGCAAATGTATTTAGATATATTAAACTTCAAATGTGTAAACACAGGAAGTCATGGTCATCAACTGCTTCGATATAAAAGCTACCTATATCGGCTATGGTTATTCAGTTCTACTTCACAATAAAGATGAAATTCTCTACTGGACTTCTGATTGTTTTAGTTATCCTTGCAAGTTTTGCTTTGGCAAATGGAAATTCTACAAAAGTAAGAGGAAGAGGAGCCAATTCCACAGGGAGGAGAAGACAAAATAATCTGTATTACATCGACAATAACTTATAAAATGGCACAAAGTATTTAGCCTTTGGACTAGGAGTTTTAAAAACTCGAAGTTATCCTTTTTGTTTGTTGAAGCATTTTAAATAAAACTGACGTCTATAGAATTTTTTTTCAAGTTGTAGTTGCTGCCAAAGGGCTAACGATTGTCAAAAAGCTAAACCTTGGTCTTAGAGTGTCCCTGACGAGTTCCTAAGCAAACATGAAATTGATTATTCTTCTTCATGTTGACTGCCTCGCAGGGACTTTTTACCACCGTTTTTTGCTGGTTCATCCTCTAGCTCATTCCCAGTGAGTCCATTGTGACCAGCAAAGTATTGCCCGATTCTCAGCATTGTGCTGCAGTGCCATAGGAGCGGTCGGACTATCGATGTAAATGGCGATGTTCTTTCATATCCAGTAGAGTCTGAAGGCTCACTAAGACCGTTGCTGATCACATCACGCACAGAGTTTTCCTTTATGAGAAGGGTAACGATGTTGAAGAATATGAAATTATGGCAGGTGTACCACAGGGTTCAGTGCGTGGGTCCTATTTGTGGAACGTATACTAGTATGGTAAGGCGAGCACAATTTATCCTTCGTGTGGTATAGAAAATATCATACAAAATCTCTCGCAGGCTAGGGTCTTTAAAGTTTCTTGACTAAATGAAAGCTTGTTTAAATGGAATCAACGAAATATCCTAATACACAGTATGTATTAAAAAAATAGAAAGTTCAGCTAGACTAAGTAGAGCTGAAGTCGTCCCGCTACATTGGCCAACGGTATGCGCGGACTGCTGGAACCGATAGCTGGATCGAGGAACAAAAAAAACTTGAAAACTTGTCCCATTTTGTAGAAGAGACTGTTCCTGTGGATCCCATCCAAGCTTTCTTATCGGCAAAGAAAACTGGACTTAGACAAATTATAAAGAATTCCACACCCAAGTTCAGAACTCTCTCTCTCCCCGTCCAATCAATGAACTCCCATCCGTTCCCATTAGAGCTTAAGAAACCCAATCGCATGGTAATCATTGAATCCTTATTATTCAATTATTTCCCCGAGAGCAACTTGATTTACCCAACAATTCCCACACATCCAGCCACATGTGCGCGAGCAATATGGGAAAATTTCCATCAGAAAATTAGCACCTCCACAACTGACCATTGCGTCCGTCCTGCACACGGTGATTTACCAGTTTGACAATCGGCCTTCAACGATCGCACATGCTTCAAGCATGCAAACGTACACTGTCGACATCATTATATCATCGACTTATTACCGCCGACAGTATACAGCGGACTAAAATCTCGCCTCCGACTCCAATCATCATCTCTCTCCCTTTTTGTTCCGCGTCCAGTCTGTCTGTCTTTCTGTATGTCTGTCTGTCCATCCATCGTCCAAGTTGGTGCTTAACGAGGTACAAATCACCATCGCGCGCACACTCATAAGTCGCGTCCCACTTTGGTTCCGCATTCGGGGTACCGCTTGATGGATGTGAACGCATCGGCGTGCTGCTCCAGAGATGCATCATCAGAATTGCAAAAAAAAAGAAGCCAGGAGGGCAGGAAGAAACAAAGAATTTCGCGCCTACGTCGCCGCTTCCATCCATCGTCACTATATCGGAAGTTGAGATCGCGTTGCCGCCACCACCATTCCCAGCATCAGTATCTGAGCCACCAACGAATTTGAAATGATGATTGGACCATTGGGAGTGAGTTATTTGTGCCGGCAGCTGGGACAGCAGAAGCCACCAGCCACCATCCACCATCTGAGACAGAGACCAAAACGATCATGCCTGGGATGGAATGGAAAAACCACCGTTATGAGGTGATATGCTGCGAGAATCGGGAGGAACACCAGAATCGGATGGATTTTCTACACCATCATACCATCACCATCACGGTCACGGTCGTTTAAGTGGGATAATGATAAGTGGGTAACACTTTTTGTGGAATTTTTGAATTGTGAGTTCAGCTGGAAGCGGTCCGCGGCTTAAGATTGGATTAGGCTACACACCAAGTGATTTGGTGTGAATTTGGAGCGTGGATAATTTAGGAGTGCACCGAGGTGCACTTCTGGGAATGCAAAGTGATTGACAGGGAGTCGTTCCGAAATGAGCATTTTCTTTTGACGGTCCTTTGTGTTAGAGTACAGACTTCGATGCAATTACCCTGCATCTTGACATAATTTCATCCCCCTCCAAGTCAATGCATTAAGGAAACAAGTTCCTGACAAGGAAATAAAAAAAACCCAGACAAAGCTATGTACATGATGATATATTACTAAAAGTACACACATGGGACGCCATATAAAGGAAAAAAAAATATAATCACAAAAAATAGTCCTACCTCTGCTCCTCCCACTCCCCCTATAGCAACTAAGTACCCCACAGGGATACACCGTCGCCGCAGTGCGATGAGTTTAACATTCAAGGTTCCACACGACAAGTGCTGCGTTCTTTCTTCACTCCCCCCCCCCTCTCTCTCTCTCTCTCAGTTTGTCATGTTAGTACATTATCCTTAAGATCCGCGTGAGCTTCAGGGCCAAAGGAGAAGACGACAAAAAAACAACAAAAAAAAACCAAAAGTTACGATAACGACAGCGGGGGATTTAGTAAGTACAATCTGAAGAAAAATTCCTTTCGCATCACATCAATTCATCCCTATTTCGTCCTTTTTTTTCCTTTTTCTGTCATTCTCTCTCTCTCTGTCTCTGTGTGTTTTTACCGTCCTTCTATTTTTGGCATTGTACCTTCAGATTAGTTTCCTTGTTGCTCCTCTGTTCCTTGTGAGTTGGTATGATCCCAAAGTGCTAAGTAATGTTCTTAATGGATGCGCGTATGGAAATAATTCCCAGCAACGCATCATCTCCCAGTGGACAAACAAATATTCCTTTAAAAAAAAATGGATATCCTTACAGGGGCGATGTGAGATTTTTCAAAAAGGGGGACACGCAACAAAATGTCTTTGTTTGGATGGAATCTTGTTTGTTTTTTATTTGAGAAAACAATTTAAAGGTCCTTGACGTGGGCAAGAGTGAAAAATAAATGGAATTGAATCTACAGGACATACCTAGTTGTATATCAAATGTAAGTCCTTATCCACCAGTTAGAAGAGTACTTGTATGTTTGTGTGTTCCAAGGGATTGACTGCACTTTTATTAAATTTTCTTTCCTTAAATCCTTTGTGATATCCTTGAACATCAAATATTTTGTTTTCTTATTTTGTTATCACTGCAGGGCAAGGATATCCTCCCCTTTTTTTTCTTCCTATACATACATGGCTAGGGGAAAAACAATACCATTGCGTTGTCTTGATAACAGGTAGCAGGACATTACCCTCCAAGGATACAATCATTTCCTGTATCAACTGTGTAGCAGTAGTCGATGTCTTCAGGGGGAATAGAGATATTTACAAGAATGTTATAAAGTTCAACTGACATTTGATGTTTATCCCACTTATCTTGTATTTGGTTATTAAATTTGCAAAATCCTTAGAGTTGTCATGTTGACCTTTTTGATTGTGTTGGTATCCTTTTGTAAAATTGTTGGATTTTTTATTTTTTTCATATTCGTTGACAAGATTAAGAATATGTTTGCAGAAATAAGTGAGCCAATGATTTGTGTTAGTGATGTTGATGTTCGCTAAGGTTCCGAGGGTCTTATGACTTTGAAAAACTTGAAAACATTTAGGAATTTATAAAAAAACAAGCTTAAATTACAGAAGATGCCGCGAAAATAGCCTTGACATAATTAATCAAGGTCAGGAACGAGTTCTGAAGAAATCAGGAGGTTAGCTCTAACTTATAAGACTTGTCAACACTTAAATTGGTCCTAAGTCTTAGAGATAACCCGCCCCTTTCTTAAGCACACGCCAGATATAGTGGCAGAAAGCATCTCAATAAACCACAAAGAAGCGTTTCGATAGGATACAACAACTGACATGTGTTGGAATCAAAGCGATTCTTTGAATCCTGCCGCTTGACTTATTTATTAAGAAAACAGCACCAATCACGGTACTTCGCTTGTACCGAGATGCCAAATGGCACTTAAGGGTCCACGGGCATAGGAAGATCCTGAATCTTGTGGAAAACGAGATTAAGGACCTTGATATGTCTGTAGATGATAGAGAAAAAGTCAGGGTTACCAAAAAGTACCACAAAACTCGTATTGGCGTTGGCTTTCGGAAAGAGGGTTGGACGACAGCAGTTATCTTTTTTGAAGGATTGAAATCTAGTCTGCCAGTATGTGATGTTGTCTTTCCTACATGCGATGGACCACTTGCATGAAGGCCAGGTGTGTGGTTAAAATATTTAAATTGTATAGGAATACCAAGCAGTGACCAGGCGTATGAAGCAGATCAGAAGTCAAGAACACTCTTCCTGAGTTGAAACAGGACTAGACATTCAGTAAGGATGTGTAGAAAGGTCTCTTCACTCTCAAGACAGGGTCTACAGCTAGGATCTGTTGCAAGATTCATTCGATATAGATATTTGTTCAGGCGGCAGTGTCTCCTGAAGAATCCAATTGATGGTTTAAAGTTGTTCCTATCAAGATACATGTGAATGACATGATAAGTGGGCCAGGAATGCACATCTGAAAAGATGGGATAAGTTTCAGATATTTGACGCTGTATGTTAGCGAGAGGTAGGTACCTTATCCCCATTTAGCCATGGTAAGCAGCTCAGGTGCTGCAACATTAGACTGCACTTTCCCCTAGGTATTTATGCCTCAGTCTTCCAAGCGGAGATTTTTTCAATACTTATGGCTGTGAACTAAATTGTGCAAAACCAGTGGAGGTGGCGGAGTATCTGCGTCTGTAGTGACAGTCAAGCTTGGCTTAGATCCAAAATAGTTCAGGAATGCAGGTCTTGTTTGAATTCGGTTGGAAGACTGAATTTTCTAAGACTTGTCATGGTCACTGGACACAGCGGGATTACCGGAAATGAGGTCTCCGATGAGCTCGCCAGACAAGGCTCAGAGGAGAACTTCTCCGGCTCTGAGTCCACGTTAGGTCTGCCCGTATCTTCGGTTAGGGCACTATCGATGGTTGGGTTTCTAGCAAGGACAACTGTAGATGGCATGACTCTCCAGAATGCAGGCAGACTAAACAGATCCTTCTCGACGTTTATAAGAAATCCGCGGCATTCTTGCTATCTCTCAGCAGAAAAGACTGCAAAAAACTCATTGGCGTTATGACGGGACATTTCTCCTTTGCCAAACATCTCAACGTGTTAGTTCAGTGGCACCACTGTCTGTGATGCTTGTGGAGAGGACGACGACACTGCGGAACATTTCCTATGTGATTGTCCTACTTTTGCAGGTGGCAGATTTTTGGGACTGATGTGATGAGTGCTGGTAACCTAAATTCCTTATCACTGAAGCTCTTACTCGACTTTCTTAGAAAGACGAAGAAAACACAGTAAAAGGGTTGTACCTGCTGGTAGAACAATGGACCTGTATTTGCGTTTGAGTCCTCCAACACCCCGCCAGAAGAAAAAAACAAAAAGAAAGTTAAAATAAGATGTTTCGGGCATTTTTGTGAAAAGCGTCAGTTCAAATTTTCCAGGGTCGACATTGAGGACAGAACTTGATGCCCAACTTCTCACAGTGAATAATTTCCCCACCTGTTTATGGCAAACAAATAGGCTTGTAGGTGACTGGCATAGTTATACACAAGCATTAGGATGAGATATGATTTTTTGTCCAAACCGCACATTTTCTCTACAACTTGTCGATTCGATCTGTATCCTGAAACTGTCAAATACAATAGTTAGATATATAAAATTGGATAAACAACTGAATTCTACTGGATAGCTATTTAGCCCAAGGCTGATCCAATCAATGCCAAGGTCAAAAAGTCATAGAAGAAATTAATTCTCATAGATTAACATGCAAATCAAAAATGGTTAAACACTAACCACGTACAACTAATAGTCTTATTAGCAAAGCCTTGACAACCGAGCATTCGTTATAAAATAAACAAAAAGACTAATTTTAGTGTAGAACCGGGAAATACAACCCATTACACCCCATTTACCACGTGAATCAATTGACATCAAATTATACAAATTGAGTGTCGGATAATTAACCGACATTAAATGAAATTTGCAAAATCACAAATTATTCTCAATCGGTGTTTCGATTACATTTAGGCCCATCAGGTAGCGGAACAGAAAAGTAACGCACTTGTGAATCCATTAATTGTCCTCCGATTGAGTATAAAAGCTATCAAAGTCACAAGTCATGTCATCATTCTACAATTGATTGTCCAATAACAAACATGAAGTTCATCATTGTTTTAACCTTCGTTGCTATCTTCGCTACAGCAATGGTAAGTCCTTAAATTTTGTAAGGATCTTAAGAATTATAAACTTTTTTTTTTTTAGTGCGATAGACAATCTGATTGGGCTGAGAATTCAAAACAATGCGCCCAAAAGCATAACACTGTCGAAGAGGATGTCAAAAAGGTGATAACAGGTGAAATTAAGGCTGCTGATGTTACGCCAAACATGAAGTGTTACTTCCTCTGTATGTCCGAGAAGGAGGGTATCACAAAGGATGGTGTTTTCCAGCCACAAGCTTTAGCTGATAAACTAGCAACTGCACCAAATAAGGCCGATTTAGTCAAAGCCATTACTGCTTGCAAGGATGTCAAGGGAACCGATAACTGTGATACATCCTTCAAAATAATGTCATGCATGGCGATGAATAAGGCGGGCAATGTGTAAGGGGCTTTGTTTGTTTGTTATTTTTTTCTTTGAATTGTTAATTGTGTAGCCTGTTTAAATAATAAAGAGGAAGTTGGTAGAGATGGCTTTTAATGTGTGAAAAAATGGCAATTGGGCGTTTTTTTTATTCGTGACACCCTGTGGACAGAAATATTCTTAAGCAACTCATGACACATAGCCAAAAGAGTGAAGGTTACACCACTGAGGTGGTCCGGCTCCAGCCCGAAAAAACTTTGAATCCAGCTCCAAGGGACGGCCCAGTAAACGAAGACCGCAACCCAACTTGGCGTACGAAATTGGAGGCAGCTAGCTAAAGATCGAGCGGGCTGGAGACGCTTATTGATTGTTGCAGAGTTCTACTCTGGACTGTAGCGCCATCATATCTTCTTTCTTCTTTCCATAATCAGGGGTATCTCAGTGTGGTCTTTTGGAGCCTGAAGCAGGTAGCTAAGGAACCAAGGAAAGAGCAAATAGGCATTTCTGAAGCCTAAGTTACGCTTGTCAACAAGCAGTGTTTCTTTTTAGTGACTGACCTGATAAGGTGCTGTCGTCATTTAACTCTTTTGGATACAAAACAACTTTGTTATTCTTCGGTATCCTTTCGATTTGAACTTGAGAGGTCATCTAATCATTCTATTTAAAAGTGTTCTTTCTTCTCGGTTTGATAAGCTTCGACAGCTGCGTCAATAGCTACGTTTGGTACTCGACATCAGTCTTGTTCGAAAGCTATATGCTAATTTTGGTGACTTCCCAATCTCTGTATTTCCCCAATAGCATAGAACGGGGCTTCTAAATTAAAGACAAAAACTCAAATTTAATGTTTGAACTTTAGTTTATGTGCATCATCCTTTCCGCTGCAGTGTACCTCATTGTATAACATCTCGTCATGCAAAAAAAAATAAAAAATTGCAATGAAATATGCAAACGTTATTCTTTTTTACGGCTACAAACATCCTTTTTCCTTGAAATTCCAAACAAAATGGGGGAAAAAATCATTTTTTTTCTTCTTCTTCCCTCCAACAACCGGACGTCTCCTTCCGTATTGATGACAGCATCCAACGCGAGAGACGCTCAATTAAAAAAAAAAATACAAATTCCTTCAGGGAATAATAATAAGGACGAAAGTCAAGTTACTGTGAATGAACGCGCGTCAAATGCAAAAAATACGAAGGAGGCTTCGCATAGGTTAACAACACAGACACAAACCGTATCGCGAGGAGTGAGAATGAAATTTCCTTTTCGCCAACATTTTGCTCTGTCCCTTCCCTAT
Organism: Criorhina ranunculi; assembly: GCA_951813785.1. NCBI lineage: Eukaryota > Metazoa > Arthropoda > Insecta > Diptera > Syrphidae > Criorhina > Criorhina ranunculi. The sequence goes on from OX638383.1 coordinate 4,348,907, forward strand.
CCTTTCACAAAGAAGGACTTTTTTTTTGTTGTTATTTATATTTGTTTATTTTTCTGTATTTCTGTTTCTTTTGTTGCTTTACGTTTGCTTCATTTGAAAGGATAAACAAAACCAAAACTGGGAAAGCCTGCCTACGATATATATGAATTGTACAGGGATGGATGAAGCAAAGAGAGAAAACGTCGATGCATTTTTATTTTGCTTCCCTTCTGGTACTGGTACTGGTACCTCTCACATCCTTGCATTGCAAATGCTTTCTGAACATTTTTATTTTTTTTCTGCAATCAAACATCCTGAGGGTAGAAAATATGATAAATCCACACAATAACATAAAAATAAAGAACGCGAACTTTTTGTAGGGATCCAGGACGAAAGCATGTGTTGGTTTCAATAAAAATTCACACAATTATGTTTTACGTGGATTATTGTGTTGTTTGGAAATGTATAGTGTGATGTTGTGCGCCGTGCTTAAAGTGATTTCGTTTTTTGTCAGCATGTCCCTTCGGGGTGAATTCAAATACTCTCCTAGCTGTGGAGTCCATCTGTCGCACCCCTTTTGAATAGGTCAATAGAAAGATGTTCGAGTTTGATGATGAGTTCTCATTTGTAAAGAACTTACCTGCCATCCGAAGTGGATACCTTTAAGTCCTAGAATGAGTTGTGAAATTTCTGGAGCGGTCACCATTCTCGCTTCCTGCTCTGGAGATGTTAGGAAGTTTGGACTATTTATATACAATTGTGTGCTCATTGTAGGCAGTTTTGCCTACAGGATGTAACAAATTGTGAAATATAGCAAAAATTTGTATTCCAAAGGTCTTTGGAACAAAGGCGTCGCCCCGCAAAGGTCGTCTAAGGACACATGAACAAAGACAAGACCTTTAAAAGAACCCCGTTAAAGGGACCGAATGGAGTGCTTAAGAGACAAGAATTTTATCCTGAAAAACCGAAGGAAAACCTTATCGTCTCCAAAGAGCTTGACTTCCTTTAAATTATCAGTATTTGTTGCCACGGATGGCAACACGGTTGGAAAGGAAAAAAAACTTCGTCGACCATGTAGTGAAAGTCATCATCGTGGTCCTAAATTTTACAAGGTACACTGAAACGTCAGCCGCTTTATCGATGAGGAAACGTTGTTCGGAGCATTTTACACACAAGAAGTGTCAGCGAAGACCTTCTGAATCAATAGTCTCTAATCATCGGTAAATTTTCAAACATTTCCTTGACTCTTTCTATCTAAGGCAACAACCAGACAACAACATCAAATGGGCAATAGATGGCTCTAACGTGCAGACGAACTGAGATCATAGGGGACGCGATTAAGTCCTCTAATTATGACATTGATGTTAATGACGTAGTGGCAGGTAGGACAGGGAGTGTGAATACATCCGAACTCCAACCTAGTACATCTGGTTCAGGCTTTTAATCCTTCTGGAGGGCTTTCGCTTACATTTCAGCAGCAGGCTTCCTCGTTCCTAGGTGTACAATCAAGTTCCGATTGCTAAGCATGTGGTTGAATTTGCAAGGCATTATGAGTAAAAGTTTTGTCAGCAATCTTTGTCCCCAGACCGTAGTATGCAAGTGCCAATTGTATTATTTTTATTACGTCGTCCTCTTGGTGTCTTGAGCAATATTCTAGTACTATTAGCGACTTATTCTCCAAAACCAAACTAAGGGACTGTCGGCACTTAAAAGCTGCTTAGACCTGATGGCTTGAGTTTCAGCGTCAATAGAATTGGAATAGAATTTTCGAAGCATGCAGGTCTCTTCAAGTTCTCAGACTCTCAGAGACACTATTCTCGGTAGACCTTCTGATTTTCTTGGTCCATAATTAAACCATTTGCTTCATCCAGCACATTGTAGATGGTTTTCAAAATGTGCTCCTACCCACAATCAGCTTACACTTTTCACATCCAACTTTGAGGGGGCCTCGTACTTAACGAACACGTTACCCTTGTTGCAAACGATATCCTTCATCCATCAGAATTTCCTTTTTTTTTTTGCTTTGCGATTCCTTTCTTAATCTCTGCCCTCTACCTTAACCTCTTTTCAATTTTTAATTTCAATTCAAAAAGCCTTACTGCAAACGTGTACTCGAATACAATGTGACAGGTAGTGTGAGAGGTATGCCAGTGAATACAGCTCCAAGCCGTCGCCGCCGACTGGCCGTGCCCCTCAAATTCAATGGTGGCTTCAAAGAGCGAACATAGAATAACTTAACCACACAACCACATAACCACAACTACGAGAGTAAAGTATGATGGAATGCATACAACAGTATTTTTTATATTTTCACGTACTTAACGGTATTTAATTTGAATCCCCTAAGGATATCGTACAGTAGCAACGAAGGACTATTTGTTTGGTTTCATTAGGTGGAAATGTGAAAGCAGGAAACGAATTAATAACCGTAGTGAGTCTAGAATGCATTCTGTCTGTCCTTTACTTCAATTCCTTACTAATGCACGTAAAGATATTGAAACTTGCCTCACAGGCATCCTTGCCTTTAACAGTTTTGCAATCGGCTATGATTTTCTGTACCATAGCGACGTTAGTCATGTTGGCCGCATCTTTGATCACATTTGCCTCCAAGAGTAGACCATCCTTCATGTAGCCCCGAGCCTCCAGAAGACAACGGACAAAGCATTTGAAGTTTGGTGATACATTTTCGGCTTTAATTTTCCCGTTGAGATAATCGGAGAAGTACTGTTCCGGTACGTTCTCCTGTATCAGACACTTTTTTGCAAATCCTTCCGATGTGAGTGGTGTCGACTGCAAAACAAGGATTTGAATGCTGAATACCATCAGAGTTTGGATAAATGTTATACTCACCCACGATAAGGACGCCCAACAGGTGGCAATGCTGACTATCAGTAGGATTCTCATATTTAAATGATGCCTTTGGACAGCGATGTTGGTACCTTTTATACTCGTTGCGATGGTCGAAATCAATTAGCGCGGCGGATTAAGTGAGCAGTTTCGATGGCCTCCACTAATTGTCAATTAGTTCCGGCAGGATAGGTTTGCTGATAACTGAATTTGATTGTGAATGCGTGGGGACTTTATTTGATCGTGATAAATTTCGATTGTCAGATTGGCCAACAGCCCTAATTTCATGCTTGTTAAGTGTTTTAAAATACTTTTGTTAATTTCATTTAGTTAAAGTGTTTAAGCGTGCGGCTCGTATCTGTCAATAATTTGATGGAGAGGATGTTTATTCATTTTGGTGGTTTATGTTGGTTCCGATTGGAAGAGGTGGGGATAAGCTTCATATCGTGGAAGTTTATCAGTAGAGACAAAAAAAGTAAAGTTGGACATAATAAGATTAGACGAAGGAAGACGGAATGATTCTGGAGAGTGACAATAAAGATGAGTACCTCTATGCTTTTCTATTCCGGAAAGCCCTCCGAAAACATAAAAAAATATGGCGTGGGACTTCTGATCACATAAGAACTTTTCTACTGGGAATCTCACGGATTTAGATGAAAAGGACAATGTCTAAAGCCAGCTAGACGCCATTTACAACGATGGATTCAGATACGTTACCAGGAAACTCAGTGTTGGCCGCGGAAATAAATGACCACGATGAACGATTTGTAGATTTCTTCAATGTCAATTGCCTCCCATCAAGTAAAACTTTTCACACTGTCTGCCATCGGTTTCGAACCCATACTGTTGAAATGGATATCTTCTTACAGTGTTTGTTTTAGGTCCACCCACTCTGCTCCATTTTTAGCCGTCTCCGGTGTTCTACAATGCAGCCATCTAGGTCCCCTTCTTTTTATACTAAGTAATAACGATCTCGATAGGATCACCAAACACTGGTCCGTCTCCCTTTACGCCGACGATGGACAAATTTTCAAAATCATGTCCTCATTCCAAGACTCTATCCTTCTTCAACAAGCCCTCGATAGTTTTTCGATCCAATCCATCACCTTTTCTCATAAGCGGCACCGATCTCCTCCCCGATTCTACCTTATGCTCAATCAATCTGTCTCTTTCGTTCAATCTCTTCGTGACCTCGGCATTTTGTGTGATAGAGAGCTCAATTTCCGTTCACATATGGATGAAATAATCCTTGAGGCCAATTCTGTATTAGGCTTTGTAAAACGGTGGTCCAAGGAATTCACAAACTCATACGTAACCAGGTCTCCCTACATTACCTGTATTCGCCCCCTCCTAGAGTATGCCAGTCAAGTATGGTCCCCGTACCATCGCGTGCATATTTCGAGAATCGAAAGCATCCAGCGCCGTTTTCTTCGATTTGTTCTGCGAGGTTTGCCCTGGAACGACCGTTTTATTCTCCCTCCCTCCCTGGATTTCAACTGACAGGTATGAAATGTCAAACCAAATTGAAGACAATTAGTCACTGTTTTACAAGTTGCCTCTTGTCTGTCAGAAACAGGCCTGAGGCTGACAATGGGATTGTAGGAGATCACCATCTTATAAAAACTACAATCCACAAACGTACTGCATCCATTCGAAGGCGGAGCTTGAACATTAGAATACCCAGGCTTGACATCGACAAGGCGAAATTTAAAGCGCCACCTTCCATTAGTGTGGAAAACAATCAGCAGCTCACTACCCGCTAGCATTGAAGACCGTTAGTGTGATGTGAAAAATATTTTCAGTTCCGGGTTGAGTTGAGGGAAACCATCGCACATAGCTAAGTGAAAGCACGATGGTACTGACAAATGGTCACAGCTCGAGTCAATATCCGGTGAAAGGATTAGACGGTACATTTTTCTGGTTTCGTATAAAGATCAGCTTAACCGATTGAGGAAGCCTCTTGACACGGTTTCAAAACTCGTATCCTTCGGTAAAATGCACCGAAATTCGAAAGATGATACTAAAGCGAATCAAAGGACACCTTCAATACACACTCGAAGCTGAATAAGCAGGTTTCCGCCCCGGGTCCTCCTATGATCTAACTGTCACGTCCTGGATAGAGAAAAACTGTGAGAAGAGTACGAAAAAGTGGAATCAGGCAAGTTTGCATTCTCTTACCAGTCTAGGAATGTGACAGTACCGGACATCAACCAATCCCTGATTTATAGGGAATCAGAGTTCAACATCATTATCACATCTATAACGCCCCGCATTATGATAGAAGTGTAAAAGATCGCTGTCGGCTTCTTGTCCATGTGTTGCATTAGCAATTTACAACATCCAAAAGGGGTTCAAAGTAACAACTCACATAAATTCTACCCCCTGACCATGCAAAACTTGAAATCCAATACCGTTCTCCATATATTATATCCCATTCCACTTCTGCAAACTCCAAGTGGAATATGAGTCCAAAACGTCTTCATTTCACATTTTTTCCTTCCGTCCTTCGAAGGCTGGCGCTCCTGTCAAGCAATGTAAGCGAAATACTTTGAATAAAAAAGTGCAAAAAGGATTCATATTCATGTAAAAAAAAGGGGTTACTCATATCACACACCCAATATGTGTAATGCATGTGTGATATATGCGATACAATAAGCTATGCCTGCAATCAGAGAAAACATAGCCCATCGTAGTAGTCGGGTCGCTAGTTCACTGTGCAAGTCAGTTATAAGGAAACATAAATCACCCCTTCTCTAACGAAAATGACAGAAGGACGAGAAAGAAAAAAAAAATGCTGACACTTGCACATATACTAAGTTTTTTTCCTCTTTAAATTGAAAGGACAAGTGCAGCTGCAAAAGGAACCAAAAGAAAATGAAAATAAGAAAGGAAATCCTTAAAACATGTTTCGATTTATTAAATTTTCCAAAACTCACAAGAGGGTGGTTGTTGCCCCTGATGACTGCCATCCCCTTCATTCTACTTGGTACGGGTGCTTTTCCGTGCGAATGAATTTTTGGTCTTTCGTTAAAATGTAATGTCCTTACGGGAATTAATATTGGTGAAACAGGCAAACGGCATCGAAAAAGGGGACACAATCCAACTATGTGATTACTTACATGGAATCAGTAGTACTAATTGGAAGAATGTGGGGTAGTAGGTAGGTCTAGGCACACAAAAGGATTTCCAATTTCGACACAATTTGACACGCTGTCGTGTGTATATGTGCTTCTTATCGGTGACACGATTTTCGAGTTTTAAGTGAGAAATTCCTTTGATTGCTGATGACGATGATGCCGAACGAACGTTCGTCCCTGATTCCACATGAGCGAAATGAATGTTCCAAATTAAATTGGAATAGTTAACTAATAGGGATACGAAATCCTCTTGAAAATTGATCGGATGCAGTTGAAGTGAGGTAATGACTTTAAAAAAGAAAGGTCTTAGAACATCAAAGGGAGGAATTTGTTGGGTACTTTAAGTTTTGGGGGTGAGGGTTTAATTGGAATTAGAAGTGAAAGTAGTGAGGGTGTTGGATGGATAGTTTTTTTTTTTTTTGTGGAATTGGAAAAATTCGGGATATTCGTCATGCAATCGGGAAATGATATGGTTGGGTCGGTTTTTATGCAGGACACGTGAACATATTAAGACCTTTCTCCAGAACAAGAAATCCTGTAGCCTGGTGACTCAATTTCAGATTAAATTGAGCCCATTGACTTACACTTCTTTGGAAAGGACTATTCTTACTTTCAACGACAAAAATTAGTATTTGGAAGTGTTCGCTGTCAAAATCAAGCCGATATTAGTGGGCGACATGCGATGGTGTTATCTAGACACGTGTGCAATAGAAAGCCTTCAATTTAAAGAACTTCAACAACTAAGTTGTTTCTTTTGTTCTCAAATGACACTTGGGACTTGGGCTGCAACAATCCAGACGACACTTGCTCTGCGACTGTCCCGCACTAGCCTCTAGAGGACTGCACTAGGTTAAGTATTCTCTCTAGAAGCTTCTTTGGCGGACTGGAGGATCTCTAAATGCTTGTTTTAATGAAACTCATCAGTTTCGTATCGCTTTCTAATGGATTCCCGTCTACGTACGGGCTCCCATAGGTATTTCTATGGATTAATAGACATGGGTATAGAATAGATTAAAAGATACAATAGACTCAGGGCACCCAAAAAACTTACAAACTAACCAATTGACGTAATAGTTTAGTAGATGGATCTTGAAAAGACTGTTTATAGCAACCTTCACACCAACAAAGTGTGGAAAAGCAATATAGATTGACGTGGGCTGAAAAATTTCCGGGAACTGTAAGACTGACGTGACCACAGCTGAAATACCTAGCTGCAGACCAGGGAAGAAGGAAGAAATCTGTTGCCGTCCTATGCGCCGTCCCGGGGTTGAAGGAACTTGATAATGATGATGATGTAAGACTGACGGGCTAACCAAAGAGAGTAGTGCTCTTAAGCTTCAGCAAAACAGGTAAACCTTGGACATTAAGGGGAGAATCTCAACTCTTCTGTGAAGATTTTGGCTTTGATTATGTTGAAGGGACGTACATTAAAAGTTCGAATTTGCTGAGCGACTTCTAAGCAGGATTCAAGAAAAGCATATGTGTGGGCAAAAGTGGTACTCAAAATTTAAGGCTGCATTTGATTCTAGTGGCCGAAGAGTATCTATGAATGTATATTTGGCACGACAGCTCATAGAGAGCCAAGGCCTAGCTTTTCACAACGTGTTATATTCTTCGCACGAATGGAAGGGACCTACAGTTCTTTAATGCCGACTCCGAATGGCGAATTGAGAAGCTTTTCATGACAAAGATGCAGGTTTGTCATGCCTGCGAAGCAGTCCAACGCACTAACCACTAAGCCACGGCGACCACAGTGACCGAAGAGTACAATTCTAAAAGCTTTCCACAGTGGGGTTATCAACGATGATGATGAATGGATTGGGAAGCTCCTATTACGTTACAAATGCATTCCTAAGCACGAAATCGTCTATACTCTCAAGTAAGCATTCCTCGGGGTATTGACCAGCAATGAGCTCCTTAGTCTTATTTCAAATCTATCTGTATGCTTCTTCCTCTGCTTACGACGCGAGAGAACGTTGAGTTGGTTACTTTGATCACTTCACACAGTAAGCTGCACTTCCTTAGCTCATTCTTCCCTAGTGAGTAGACTGCTTTAACGTCGAATACGATCTTCGGTCTCTCCCTAGATTTCTGCAAACTATCATGCCCTAGGGTGTGTCTATTTCAAACCGACAGAACTTTGCTAATCAGTTGAAAAATCTCACACAAAACTGATGTTAGCTTGTTAAGGTCAAGTTGTAAAGCTTGGGCTAATCGTCGTCTCCCAGTAAAAGTGATGTTCAGAGACTTAGTGGCTGAGAATGAAATCGATTTGATTTTAGTTGTCTTAGAAATTGAATTTAACTCTCTTTGACACAAGGACACTTCAAAAACTTCCTTGAGAGCACATCTGTATATCACGAGCTTTTAGAAAGCAGTTTAACCGAAAATTATGGCTATCCATTGAAGGTCTTATTACCCTTTCTGCATCTTCATATCTGCCGCTAAGGTACCACATAGGCGTCTCATAATAACCATTACTTTAAGACCACCATGCATTCACATAGTATATCCATCTAAGGATACACTTACTTCTAAGAACATTTCACATTAAAATGAATATAAATTATATAAGTTTACAACGTTAACCATCCACGGTTGTGTTACCACCAGGATAATGTGAAAATATCATAATTAAAAGACTCACATCGCGTATAGAATTTCCAAGCATCCATCCGACATCCAAGTAGCATCTACAAACCCAATCCATACACTCGTACCACATATGCATCCTTTTTGCCTTAATGGGGAGGCCATAGCCTCAATCACTTTATCGCGTGTATTTTATAACGCAAAAAGGGTTGAATTACTCTCCGGAGGTACTTGATATGTTTGCCTTTCATTATAAAGGCAGTCAGTACCTATTCTCACACCACGCATGTATCCTTGTGTATCCATGTGTGTGTGTGTTGATTTTTGCAAACATTCTACACTTCAGAAGGATGGAAAACTCTGAAACCGGATTCTGAATTTTAAAGAATAAACGGATGTTTGGATGGGTGTGTGTGTGTGTGCTTAAAGGAATTCGCCTTGTTAATATTATTTATTCGAGTCACAATTCTGTAATAATCGTAATTATGAAGTGAACGAATGAGAGGGACAGGACAGGGAAGAACAGTGGTGGTTGAAAGTGTTGGTAATACCACAGCTTCATGGATTTGTTAAAGGTCATTACTACAACACACCATATGAAAAGCTTTAACGATTGCCTTGCTAGCTTCTGAAGTTTACGACTTATCATGCTGTTTCAATAGAATGCTTCAATTCAAGTGGTTGTACATCCATTTAGACTTGATGTGCTACCAAGCGAAGTGACGAACAACAAAAGGATGGAAAAACAACCACTTTTAGGTTAGTGACCTTTATTATTAATTTACTCGTAATATCAGGCCTACAACTGTTCGTTGATGACTGCTGTTGCTGTTTTCTAGGGGCTCTAATACCTCGACTAAATGATCATGTCCTCACGATCGGCATATGAACCCTTGAGATCATCATTGGTAGCTTCTGGGACAGTCAAACTAGTAGCGCACTGTTCTCCTCTTACTATCGTCGAGGTATCACCAGCATCGCCATCACCATTGGTCATTAGCCTATGGCCTTCAGCTTATCTGCGTTCATCTCAGTTTTCTTTGACTTTTCAACATGCCTGTGATGTCTTCGATGACATAGCGATCATAAGGTGACAGTTGAGCCACAATATACGGTCTAACGTAGAGAGACTTAATTTTCCCGGGTTGCCACTGCTTCCTGTTCGGTCAAAACCTCATATGAAGCAGCGTCACAGCAAAAAGTCTTATTGCAGTTGGTATACTTGATCGTAGGTGGTTAAGAGCAGGTTGTAACCACCCTATACCTGATTCGGCACCCAAGGACGACAACTTCAATGAAATGCGAGAAAGATCTATACAATTAGAATTCAAAAGGATTTCAAGAAGTTCGAATGCTCTTTCACGCATCTGTTTCCATAGCTAGCTTAATAAAATGACACAAGCTCAGGTGTTAATTGAGTATCAACAAACCTTTTCATTCTCAATAACCTTTGCGTTGCGTCACCCTTTCCTCTTGTTCGCAAAAAAATATTCTTTTTCTGCCAAATGGCACGTGAACGCACTTCCGTGAGTAAGTGAACACAAAGTAACAAAGGAATCTATTGTTCCTTAAAGCCCTTCATGTGCCAAAATTGCAGATGATTACCCATCCACCCACTTCCGCCTATTCCGCAGCGATACATCAGTTTGGGTGATAATGACTACGCGTCACTCTCTAAAAATTGCATGCGGCGTAAGCCTATTGTCTGTACAGGGTATGTGTGTAGAGTGATGTCCTATCAGAAAAGCATTTTAATATGCATCTGACATTGACGAATCGCTGATGCAAAAAAAAAAAATGAAACAAAACCGTATTCTCTCCCATGGGCGAATATGACATTATTTGTCTTCGTGGGTCCTCCTTGCAGGACATGGCACTCTGTAGTTTCCTCTTCTTTTTTTTTTAATAATTTTCCTCGTGACGAAAGCACTCAAGTGCAGCACCACCATTTTAATGGCAATTTTCATTTTTCTTTCGGTTGATTGAATAATACAAGGTTCGCGATGTGCCAGCTTGGCAGGATACATATACCTACATATGCGTGAATAAATGCCGACCAATTTGAAGTCCATTTACGTAAATGCATTCTAATTGCTTGTCTTGTTACAATCACTCACACATGGTTGCCATTTGGTTGCAGGATTCATCTATTTTTAGTACAGACGATGTCAAATCACTTGAAAAGAAAAAAATGAATAAGGACTCGCAACAACATCCGCTGTTGTCATGAGAAACGTAAAGAATCTCACTAATTGGTCTTCCAGAGGAATGAGATGAAAATTTGACTGGAGGCAGATTGTCCCAAAGTCACCTTATTTATGACATTCTTACTCACATGGAGTTTTGTTGGAACCCACTTGAGCCGGGTGCGTTAAACGGTTTAATAATTAGCATGGGAAATTTACTTCTTTACGGTACGTAGATTGGATTTTTAAGGACGAAAATCTGTTTTGAATATTTCTCATTAGAGCATGATGTTTCTTGTCGTGTTCGATTTTTTGGAGGTGTGACTATTTGACATGACAAACATGGTCCTTAAGACGGAATCATGTTGCATAGGTTGTGCGTAGAGTGGTAGAAGGGAGCGGTAAGTTTCAAGTGACATTTTTGAGAATTCAACGAGACATACTTCTTGTGTTACATCTAACTATGGCTGGAACTGGGTGAATGTGGAATAAAGACTAGACAGATCCAAAGGTTCTCTGGACACTGTTCCATTGGAACCATGCTCCGTAAATGATAAATTTTGTCAAGCGATATCAATTGATAAATTTATCCTGCCAGTTCTGCTATAGTGCTGGACAATCTGCAAGGAAGCAGAAGTAGGAGAGAAGATACACCGGCGAACTCTACGAGATGTGGTTGTTGTCCTAAAAGGGAAAACATGTTGAGCGAATGGACAATAATACTCCAGCCAAGAGGATTTTTGAATCACAGCCACCAGGTACGAGAAAACGGAGAAGACCTTAACTCCTGTCGGAGGACCAAGCTATCGCTGAAAGTAATTGGTCTGGAGAATTGGAAACATCATGCCCGAGATCTTAGATGATTGCAATTCTTAAATTCACATCTTTCCTTTCGTTGAATAGCTCAACAAGTAGTTCGACTGGTCCAGCAGAGTTGTTGGATAGAAGCTGTTGTCTTCACAACGTCATTACCATTCCTTCCATATTCTCGGCACCAACTTTGATTCAACAACCAGTTCTCTTTCTTCGTCTTTGCAGGCACTGACTTTGTTTGTTTTCTCTGCTAATCCATTAAAAGGCGGAACGATCCTCGTTCTGGGATTTGACGCCAACACCAACTTCCCTTGGATTGGATGCACATAGAGCTACATTGATCTCTGGATCAGTTCTGTTTTGAAAGGTCACCAATGGGAAAGGTCATTGACTTCCACTGAACCCGTAGGTGTTTTTTTTTTTTTTTCAGCCGTAGCTGCCTCCTGTCGACAGATTTGTGTGAGTCTGTACGTCTGGGGATGTTTGTGCTTTGCACGAAAGGTCTTTATAGGTCTATAAGGTTTATAAGCCTGTGTGCGCATGTATGTTCGTATATCTGTCTGTCTGTGTGTTTCTGTAAGGCTGTGCGTTACTGTAGGGATGCGCGTTTCCGCAAGTATGTGTTCTGTTTTCTGCGCTGTTTCTTGTGTTTTCCTCGCTCTCTCTTCTTTCTCGTTCAAGTCGTCTCAACTTTTGGCATACAACTTTGGCGTAGGGACCCACTGTGCTCCACTTATTTTCCGAGTCTAGCATTTGCTGCACAATGTTCTCAGTAGTTGGTGTTTTTTCCAATATAATTCGTAGTGCTTCTCTTTGTGACTGGAATCTCTACGTCCTCGAGAGTATCACTGCAAGATGGACAAGTGGACCCGTAGGTGTATAAGCATCCATGTGGCTCTCGTTGTCGCTGTTCAACTTTGAACGGTTGCCATTAAGTCATATAGACCCTGTGCCATCTTAGAAAGGAGGCACCTTAAATGCAGGCACAATTGTTTGTCTTCATTCAGGATAAAATCTGCCTAAAACATTTAGTCCCCAGGTCCTCGCCATGGTAAGGCACGATACACCACCCGAAAAGCTCTCCAGTTGAGGTACTATTTACGCTAGAAAACGCGTTAGTAGACAAAAGCAATGAAACCATATGGATGTTTATGTCTTCTACCCGATAACATCTATCAGATTCACAAAGTTCTTCCGGCATTAACTGTTTACCAACTTTTTACATCTTCTATATTCCATCCAAGTGACTAATCCTTAAAATGTCTTCATAACTTTGACATTAAAGTTCATAAAATCCACCAAGTACCTACCTATCTTTCTAAAATACTCCTATTCCCACGAAAGATATCGCTTTTCCTGTCAAAAGTTATATTCACCTTATCACCGCCATACTCCGTTGAATCTCCTTTGGATCTCCCACAGCGCTATTTCACCGCCATCCAGGAAAAAAGGAGTAAATAACGAAACTTTGTTTTCATAGAACAACACGACAACTGCCAACACCTCTCTCCACACCCACTGCACATTTTGTGCTGTGAGTTCTCGACAAAACACCTTTTGCTGTGTCTCCTTGTCTCCTCCAAGACTATGTTTGACTACCCTGTGCCCCGCAAAAAGAGTCACACTATGCATTGTGAATGGAACACCTGTTTGGCCTCATAAATTATGCCCGAAGAATTTAATTTACCGGCTGCTTTGACAGAGGAAAAGTTATCTTTTCTTTTAGATTAGTTTCTCGTCTCCCTAACGCTCGACCCACCCCCACCCATTCAGGGGCTCCTCACAGTCTCTTTGTGTCCGCATACTGCAAAGACAACTATACAACTTTTTCCAGTCCTTCAGCCCATTTTTTTTTCCTTTTTTCCTCCATCACCACGCCTTCTGTGAAGTTCATAACAAGAGACAAATTGCATAGAGCGACAAAAAACTGTATGAAAATATGAAGTCCCTACACGATGCAGAGGCGCATATTTCATGCTTCTTGAAATAGTATGGTCGCGTTATGGTGATAGCACTCCTTTATGGACCTGCATCGAGCGAGAGAGAAAGTCTATGATGCAATGAGACACTTGGCTCAGTGTCTGTAGCCTATATTTGGGAAATGTGCACGATGGTGTCGTGGGGGTTGTCAGACTTCTCTAATAATACAAAAGTAATATTGTCAACCTCGCTCATCATCGCCTAGACAGGGCCAGGGCCAGGGCAGGAAATTTATATTAAATTTATGAAAATATTGCTGGAATGGAACAAGAAGCATATCTTTTAATTTTTAGAAATGCATTCACGCGATTGTTGGACGATGATGAGTACCTAGTGTGAGCTCAATGACTTGGCGGCGGCGGGGTGTTCCAAAAATACATTTCATTGCGGCATATATATGGCCGCTAAGTGTAACGATAGCAAGCTGCAAGGAAATTATATTTTCGAGAGAAAGTTTTTCTTTATCACTCCTGATTCTTCTCCCGAGGGACAGCGCAGTAGAGGAAGACCGCGACTCAGGTGGCGCACGCTTATTTAAGGGGACCTCAACCCACTTCGCTTGCGAAACTGGGAGCAGTTAGCTAAAGATCAAGCTTGTTGGTAGAGGCCCAGGTCCACTCCGAACTGTAGCTCCATCAACAGTACGTAAGTATATAAGATTCATTAAGGTTGCTCCTTGTTCCCAGAGAGTCTATAGCATATCAGTCCGAAGGTGTTCGAAGTGCATTAAAGAGAACACAAGCGTCCAAAGGTCTTCCCAAATCAACCTCGAGTTAGCAACTCCTACTCTAACCTCACTTGTTCAGTACCTCAATGCAAAAGTACATCCAACACCGAGGTCTTGGACAAAACGTCACAGATATAACTTTGAGATGGTTAAGGACTCTGTCTACCTAAGCTTCGCTCTTATCTTAGACAACGACACCAACGTTGAGATCAAACGCATTATAACTCTCGCCAATCAAGGTTTGTCAGCAATTGAGTAGCAAAGCTCCTCAAGAACAACCAAAGAAGACGTTGATCACCGCATTCCTGCTCTATGGCATGGAGGTATGGACTCAGTCAAGAATGAATATGGTTTCCTTCAGTTGCTTTGAAATAAAAATCCTTCGGATAATCTACGGTTAAGTCTATATAGAAGAGTGGAGGAGGAGGAGGAGATACAACGACAAACTATGGAATGTTCAGTGACATGGTCCTAATCAGAAGAGTCTTAAAAAAAAACAACGATGATGGCTGAACAAAACCGATCTTGGTGGCATGGCGCAGTAGAAAAAGACCTGAGTCGCGACTACACACCTCGCCGTGGTGTAAGGGTCTAGTAAAGGTCAAAGACTCTCGCTAGTTCTCCCCAGGTGAGCCATGAAGCCAAGCTGTAGTCGTCTTTCGCGGAGGAAAGTGCATGTGGAAAGGGCCTTCTACGAAAATACCCTCCAGTTGGTTGAGGCACACACTTTCCCCAGACTGTAGCGTCATTCCAATGTTGAAACAAATTCTTCTCAAAGGCGAAAACATCTATCAAACTGATGGTATGCTTTAAAAGGGTCGAATGGTATGTCATGCATTCTATTTTGACAAAACTTGAGTTTCCAAGCATCCACTCAAAACCACCTCTTTCGGAATTTCTAAATTCTCCCCCAAACCTTCGGAATAATTTTCCAAAAATAGAATTAAAAGTTGTTGTCCCCAAAAAAGGATTCCATTGTAATAAAGATTAAATTGGCTTAATGAAATCCCAGTGAACCCTTCTTTCCAGTTTGAATACAAAAATAACCTCTCAAGAGCCTCAAACCTCAAACTCCTTATATTTTCTGCAATCTGCGTATCGAATCCAACCTAATTACACGATGCCCCGGAAGTCAATGAATGAAGGCAACTTAATACTTTTAATGCATCCACAGCCCCAGAACCATCCATCCACTCGCATTCAACATCATCGAACCCAAATCGAACTTAAGCCAACGAACGCATTAAAACGGAGAGAAAAGTTTTTGAACAAATTTTTGCGCCTCATAAATTTGTCAGAGGAAGGGGCGTGTTTAGTCATTGCCACCAAACTCATGGCCTTAGGCAAAAAAAAAAAACCCACATCGCTCCATTTCTAGGCTTGATAACCCAAAAGTCACGTGTAACCACAATCGTTACGAATTTTAGGTTTCCTATTTCCAGTAAGCTCCTCAAGGGTGGTACTCTACACAGGAAGGGGTGAAAGCAATGCATCCCTGCTGAAATTGGAACTGGCAGCGTGCTACATAGATTCGTTGATAATTTCAGGGATGTTGTAGAGGATTTTGGTAGCGCTTTACAAATGGCAGCAGCAGAATTAAAAAAATAAAAAAAAAAAGTCCCACATCCTGTGCAGGAGTGTGAGGTTGACTGGCAGGATTTTCCTCATTAATTTTATGGCCCACAACAACCGACATATAGTCCAAGTTGGTTTTCTCATTTTTTTTTTTTTTAGGGCGAGTATGTTGCGCTTATTATTCTCGAAATTGCTTCCACCACCCCACTGGGTTGGTTATTCTTTAAAATTAGCATTCACCCAGCCTTGCATTGCATTCACTCCCCCTTCGCATTACAGAAACAATGAAAGGATGCGATGGAACGAAGGATTTACAATTTTTCCAATGAAATATGCTTTTGCCGAATTTGATGCGGTTCATCTTTTATCACAAGGATATCACAAAGTAGACATTCACACATAAATAACTGTGAACTGAAAAAAAAAAATCCTTCCAAGGGGGTGATAGGAATCTTTATTCTTCAATGAAAATTGGAAAACGTGCACTGTACGCGGCACGCTGCTGATGCCCACTTTTTGACTGTTTTTTTTTTTCGGATACCATCACCCATTCGACAGAGAGGCAGAGATACAAGTACTCCTTATGGCAGATGACACCGTGCGCCATACCACAATTTAAAAGATTCCTTATCCTGATAATTCTGGAAATTGGTTTTTCATATACATAACAAGAAGGAGGAATCGCTCACCCCTCATTGCAATGAGGACCGAGAGACGACTCTCCTTTCTGTTATCAGTGTGGTGAAGTTTCGATTTTGATTTTATGGTCCAATGTGCCAAAGTCTAGACGAGGTACTAACTGTGGTCGTTGTGTTTTTTTGGGTTTTTTTTTTTGCGGTGCTCCTCTTCAGGACCATCATCAGCGGCGTCATCCAGAACGGAGAAAAGATGTTATGGTAAATTGAACGGCTGTTTCGGTATCGCTATCAAGATGGTGGAGGTAATTTTAAGGAATCATTTGAGTCTGTTATTCTTTTGCAAAGATTTCGGTTTTTTTTCTCTGTTCCTGGTTTGTCCTCTCGTTGTTGTAAGGATATTTTGTTTTTGGCGCGTTTATTTTCGGGTAATTTTTTGGTATAAAATGATAATTTGCTGTTGAGAGAGAAAATGGCTTTTGGGTGAAATTTGTGGCAGTAAAATCGTATATTTTTACTGGCGGGTACTTTAGCTGAAAAGGATCCTATTTTTGGGTTTGGAGATTAGAAATTGTTGGCATGATCGTTGGATTTTATATTTTTTTTTGAAAATTGAAGTGCATATAAACGTAAAGGGAATGAGTTTCAATATGTTATGATTAAATTGGGACAATGTGCAAGGCAAACAATGTAAGCTTGTCATAAGAATTTGAATTGAATGGTTTCGGGGAAATTTTATTAGGTTAAGGACTTGCCACGTGTTGTCATCACTTTGTGAATTACATTTTATGGCTTTTTAAGCACAGGAGTGAATGCCTGTCATGTGCTTGTAAAGTTTTGTCTCAGTTAAGATCTTTAGATCACCAGCACCCTGGTCTTGAAACGCTCCAAATTTATTCTACTGGAACTACTGAGGACGTGGTGCCCGAAATTGGAGTTTTTAGTTAAGTTCGGGTTCCGATCAATCACAGACACATCAGTCACCCTGACATCGTGTTCAAGGCCTTGCCTGAGATTATGTGTGACAGCCTTAAACCTTTCTACACATATCAATAAGCCTTTTGGCCAAGAAAGTCCACAATCGATAATCGATTTTTGCAATTCGGGAGATCCTGGAGAAAACCTTAGAAGTCCAACCATGTCTCTATGGATTTCACAGCCGAATAATACAGGATTTATGGAGAAAAACTTCATAAAGCCATGTCTACTTTTGACTTCCCTTAAAAACTTGTTCGATTGTGCAGGATGAAGATGGAGAATGCACAGTGCTGCATTAAGGTCGGTCAAGACTTCACCGAGATCTTCGGTGTTAAAAAAGGACTATAACAAGGTGATGTGTTGAGATGTGACTTTTTTGACAGCATACTTGAACAGATTATGCAAAACTTAACTTACAAGCCAACATCAAAGGCACAATGTTTCAAAACACTGTGTTACTACTTGCGAGGATATTGACATTATTGGTAGGACGCAGCGACCTGTCACCGGCGCGTTCGCTAGCATCGACGGATATGTATAGCGACGCCATCACTCTGTAGAGTCTGTAGATTCGTATAATCTAACCCGGAGGCACAGCGCAAAAGAAGAAGACCTCGCCTTAGTTTGGGACCTCAATCAACTTAGAGAGCGCAATCGGAGGCAATAGGGTTAATATGAGAGGCATTTTGGTTGAGGATCAAATTGACCTGGAACTGTAGTGCTAGTTAAGTAAGTAAGAAAGGCAGTATGTATGTAAGTCAGCAAGATCCTCCTATACGTCACCCATAGGTCAATGAATACCAATTGATGGAGCTATGTACCCAAAAACATTTACCAAACTTAAACTTAACTTTCGAACCATCCTGAAGCTTTGATGAGTATCAAGATTTTCGTGAAGAGATGCCCTGAAATAATGTTGCATCATAGATATTAGAGTCCCTGGGGACTGATATAGAACCTAGTTTTTCGAACCATCCTGAAGCTTTGATGAGTATCAAGATTTTCGTGAAGAGATGCCCTGAAATAATGTTGCATCATAGATATTAGAGTCCCTGGGGACTGATATAGAACCTAGTTTTTCGAACCATCCTGAAGCTTTGATGAGTATCAAGATTTTCGTGAAGAGATGCCCTGAAATAATGTTGCATCATAGATATTAGAGTCCCTGGGGACTGATATAGAACCTAGTTTTGTTCTCAAAGCCAAGTCTACTGGTAGAAGTATTTCTAGAGTTGCACTTGCTCTTGCTTTGCAAACGTTATGCGTAACAACAGGAGCAGTGTCTGGTGGTCGTGTACAGCTTTGGGAGATGAGTACTTCCAAAAGTGGGTTTTTGAGGCGATAGCCGATAGTAAAATTGGGTCAATCTGCCAATTTGACGCAAAAGACTTCGCTGCCAATGTCAATTTCACTAGATTTCCTCTATTGCCTAGTGGGCTCTGAATGTAGAGGTTACCGAAAATGTAAACAGCTGATATGTATAATGCGCATTAAATCCAAATTAAGGCACCACAGTCAACCACAATGTGTTACCAAATATTAATAAGTCCTCATGTCCTTCAGCCTCATATGCTATTCAAAAATACGCAGCAACAAACCATCCAGTGATACGCAATTTTACCCAAAACCTCTCTCATTGCATTCAAACAATCACGGCTCACAATGACACTCCTCTTGTTCTCACACTCTTTTTCGCTCAGTGCCAGCACGAAACGAGCTAATATCCCTAACAAAAGGACTTTTCGAAAAATGAAATCTCTTGAAAAATTAACAATCGGTGTATGTCCTTATGACAGCCTCATTAAAAATTCACCCGAAATTATAATAACAGAAGCGCACACAGTACCGCATACACACAATAGGGCTAATGAAAAGTAAAACGAAGGGGGTATGTACGAGTACCAAATCGCAGTATCCCTTATTAAGGATAATAATGGGAAACCAAAAAAAATCCTATCACTGTTGCTACTGTCAAAAAATGTTCCCGCTTTCTCTGACAGCACAATAGTGTGCCTTTCCACCACATCAGGATCATCCGCAGCAAAGGCATCATAATTCTCACACTTTAAAGAAAGGATAATAATAATGAGGAAAAAAAAATGCTTTAAACAAACAGGAGCAGTAGTAGAGAGAGTTTTTGCCGGCGGCGGCGATGGGATCTGGAGAAAGGATTTAAGCGGAGATCCTTGTTTTTATCGGTTACCACATCCAGCCGTGTGGATGCATTGTGTTTAGAACGCTTGATTATCCTTGAATACATGTGCAGCGTGCTGTGGTGTTGTAAATCATGACGTTGAATTAAATAAAAATAATTTCTAACGCCCGGTTTAAGGATTTCACTTCCTCTTTCTATATTTTGATTGTAAGATCACGTGTGGATCCTGGCGTCGTTCTGGAGGTTGGTGTGTGTTTTCTTTTTTCAAAATGCCACGCCTCTTAGTGGCAACATCGAGACATATGATATCTACACGTTTTTGTGGTCTTAAAAATCAAATTTATTGATAGAGGGTGATGGGACGTGGCCATATCCTTGACTTGATTTATGTGCAATTGGCATTGAACAAGGATTACATCTTTCAAAATCAAAATATTCGCCTCAAGGGTGTGATTTTACTTATTTTTTGTTGTTGTTGCAAAATGATTACCTATAACATTTCCCACATACATTTGTAGTGTACGCGCGTCATTTATTACTATTATCCTTATGGCAGAAGAGAACAGTAATAGTCACCGAGTGACGCATTAGGCGTGTATAAATGATCTCCCATTGGGAATTTATTATGGTTTTTCATGAAATGAAACGATAGCCGCAGGACGAATATTCGTAAATCTATTTTTATTCGTATTTTCTCAGGATGCTGTCAAAACAGAATGTAAAAGAAGACACACATGCTGATGGTCATTTGGGACAAAGGGTGTACAAGAAGAACATCTGCTACTGTACGCTTTGCTATCCTTTAGAACTGGTTTTTAATTTTACCGATTTTTGAGTCATTCAAACAATTTCGTCCTTAAACGTGGGATAAAGGATGCAACCAGTGGTTTACCACAGAATTTTTTAGCTATAGATACTACGATGAGTGATTTAATTTTTTTTTTATGATTTTTAGTGGTTGTTTTTTTAAATACTCAATTCATTTGCATAGAAAGGATATGTAAAGGATATTTTTGTTTGTATTCTATTTATCGTTTGAGTCTGGGATTATTTTTATTTTTTATTTTATTTATTTTTGCTTTGATGTGGTTAGTTTGCATTAATAAATCCATTTTGCTGTAAATAAATATAAAATATTTATTCAAGCTTAAAATTCCGTTTCTCATATTTTTTTTTTTTGTAACAGGAATTGAGGTGCATATTTACGCGATAAAAGAGAACTCGTTTTTTTTTTTTTCTGATTGATGTTCCCTGGAATGGGATATGGGAATCCTTTTTTTTAAATTGTTGAAATTGCTAAAAACAATGTGGAATATCCACGAGAGTGAGATATATTTGTGATATGTTGAGAAGCGAAAGGACACACGTTTACTTTTGGAATGACTAATGAAATATCAGGATAATTACTTACTTTGGGGTAGACTAGGGCCCAAACCAACAAGCCTATCCATCCAGCATAATCTTTAGTCACATTTGGGAAGGTATAGAATCAATCAGAAGGACACTACCCAGAACAGTTCAAGAGCATTGGTGTGCTATGAAAAATGCTTTTGCCTCTGGAGCAGAAAGCATTGTCAGTAGGGCTGAGGGAAGGCATCACAAGTGGCTTACTGAAGATTCTTTGGAAGCGGATTGACAAACGTAAACAAAGTTCACATTGCAGGCTTGCAGCTGTCCTGGAAAAAATAAAGAGGAATGCTACAGTTCAAGTATTGTATACAAATTTAAAGAACAGCGTAGGGTATGACATCACAAGCAAAACTATTTACATCAATGCGTTGGGCTCAGAAGCAGAGAAAGTAGCGAATAGGGGTGATATCCATATCGTTTAAAGAATATCCAAGGAACTAGCGAATGGTCACAGCTCGAATCGATATCCGGTGAAAGGATTAGACGGTTCATTTCTTGTTTCGCATGAAGAACAACTTTATTGATGGAAAAAGCATTTTGCCACGGATTTAAACCTTGTATTCGCCGACGAAATGCACCCAAATTGAGATGAGCTTCTCGAGGCACCAAGGAAGACATCAGTTTTTCGATTAAAGCAGTTGGACTTGATGGAGCTTTGGCAAGCGATAAAAAAAAAAAAAAAATCGTTTGAGGTTCTGCATCCATTAGTTGAAGGAACTTGGGAGGTTGAAACCATTCTCGATGTTTGGAAAAAAAGGAATGATCGTCAGGCTTCTTAAGAAGGAAAATTTTACTCATTGCGAAGATTGAAGAGATATTTGCGTTCTCCCGACAGTTGCCAACGTAATAATAGCTAACATAATGCTAGAGTACATCAAAGATCACCTTGAAGACACACTGGATGCTGAACAACTTGATTTTCCCATTTCCTTCTAACCCTGCTTATGATCTAATTGGCACATCTTGCATAGAAGAAAGCTGTGAGAAGGGGCTCGAATTCCAAAGTGGAGCCAATCAAGATTGCATCCTATCGCCAATATTGTTTTGTTTTTTGTTGGTGATTGTTGATGTGCTTCATTCCGGTTGGGCAACAGGAGGGCGAGAAATTCAATGGATTCATCTAATCTGAAACAGATACATACTTTTCCATAGGCTTCCATATTACAGCAAAAGTGGAGAGGGAGGCAGACGTCGCAGTAAATCGTAGATGTAGTACAGGCTGTAGGACCCAGAAGGGGATAAATGTACAGACACCCACCCCCAAATCATATTCTTAGTCAGATATTTGAACAAAAAATGTCACTCCATGCGTTCATCTCTCCCTCGATAGGCAAGTCTGCCAAAAATTGCACTCCCATACTCTCGGTTTCACTTTTCACAATCCTCAATACCTATTTATTTGCCTTCATGTTTTGACAGTTGAGAAATGTGTTTTTTTTTCAAAAATCCGGGTGTGTAAAGTCAATCAAATGAGAGGGGTGCCCATGAAATTCTACACATGCAGTGCGGGTGGCCCGCTGGGGGTCTCCGAATGTGTATCTCAAACAAATTTCCCTAGATTAAATTTCACAAATTGATTTATGAACGAAAAAAAAAAAAACGTATTTAAAACATTCTACCAGTCGAACCTCAACCACAGACCCCTCAAATCCTCTGTTTAATACCATTGTACCTCAGCTCGTGTAACAAATTTGCAGTCGCGAATGCAGTTTACATGCATGCATTTCCCAGCTGCCTATCGATGGTGTGTTTATGCGACTTAAACGCACACACCCCCGCTTTAGGACATCAACAGAACCCTTCACGAAATAAAATGTATTTTATTGGAAATCCTTCAAAAGGATACAATCGTGCTCTTTACTTTCATTTTTGTATCAAATCAACCAACTACCAAGGAAGGACCGATATAACAGCGATGGAAAGATAGAGTGTGAGCATGAGTGTAACTCAAGACTGGTTTTTAGATTATGGTACCGTTTCTTTGGAAATAAAAAAGTTCCACTGTTATTCAGATGTCAAATGAGAAATGGGGTGTTGCAATTGGATCTAAGTTTAGGGTTAGGAACACACTCACCAGGGTAACCAAATCCGTTTAAATGACAAAAATGTTTTAACACACACACACACATATACAGTTGGACAAACAAACAGAAAGTAGGCGGACAACATTGAAAAGTGAAAAATGCATCCCTTTCCCTTTTTGACGGGATATTTTGTAGTTTTTTTTAGGGTTGATGTTCAGTGGTAACTGTAGTCGATCGTAAATTTTCGTTTTTCTTTTAAACCTACCCCAGGACTCGATTATGAGCGAGAGCGTGTGTTCTGTTATCCCTTTTACTGCGGCTGTGTTTTTTAATATTTACCAATATTGACAACACTTGAGGACTGAGTAGTCCTTTTTGTTCCAAACTCAGGGTTGGGTTTGATGTTTTGTTGGTAGATTGGGCTACTATGCCACTAAATAAGTTCCAATTAGAAACAGACTAAGGGGGTTTGGTTTTTTTATTCCTTAGGGGTGGGTTTAAAGAATTTTATTTTGATGGAAAAGGTATGTAAATTGGGTAATTCTTTCTAATTTGGACACAAAATGGAATATTTTTGGTTAAAAAAAAGAAAAAAAAAATCCTTTTTGATGTTTCAAATGTTTTTTTTCTAGGAATTTTAATGATTGAAAGATGATGTGAATATTTATATGGCTCATGAGGAATGGGTTTTGTTGGCGACAAATGCTTGAGAGAATCTTAAGCCCAATCCGTCGCAATTAAGAAGAATCCAGATGGGAAAGAAAAAATTTTTCATACCAGGAAGCAGATTTCAGATTACATATGGGCAAACGATGTCCCACGTGTACTTTGACTGAACAGACGGTGTTCAAGAGAAGAAATTTGACTGCAGATGGGACTGATCACCGAGTAAACTCAAACATGTCGCGGGGGCTCCCGTCCAAACACGAGAGTTATAGGTATTCAAGTTTCCTTTCGAATGTAAGCTTAACAAACGTAAAAGGTAGAAAGACGTAGCTTTATGGTTGGTGCCATTGTATTCTTGTTGTTGAACATTCAACGTCATTGGAGGGTAGCACCATCGCAACTTTGTGTTTCAAGCATGTCTGAGGGAGTGAGACATCGTTTCCATCATTTGAGGAAACTAAGGCATCCAGCGTCATTTTTAGCATCATCTGTGATTTGGCGTTTCTAGCGAAGGTCAGGGCTAACATGCATGCCATGCATTGACAAACCATGAATTTCCTTGACCTCACTTTCCTTCGTTTAGTACGTCAGTGTCCAACTGAAGAAACAGGAGACAACACTGGGTTTTTGACGCATTGAACTAAACTCGGTTTTTTGTATCAATTGCAAAGTTAAGTTTGGTTAGCATTCGTTGTCGCTGCGATTTAATGGCTTGGGACCCTTGCGGTGGAGGGCTATCATCCGCGAGGGAATGCCTCTGCCTCTGTTTGGAAGGCTTCTTGGATTCAGGTTAAAACTTGACTCTTGCATGATGGCTATTAGAATGTTGTGACGTTGTTATAGGTTAGAGCTGGCTGCAGACGCTTGCTGGTTGAAGCCCAAGACACCCCGGACTGCATATTATGATTCATGTGTTTTGTTAGCTTCTGGATTCTACGTAAAATGTTGTTTGATTACCATTTTAATAATTTGACTGAGGAGAGCCATTGTTTTTGAGGCCAACTCGATGTTAACAACCTGCTGTTGTTGGTCTAAATTCTTGACTAGCTGGGAGGCTTAAATCTAGCCGTTTCTGAAGTACGTATCATGCTACAAACATTTCCTGCGTGATATCGAAACAGATCACATATGTACATCGGGTCCCTTACCGTCTCTCTTTGCACGGTGGTGTAACAAATAAATGTGGGTTTTCCCGGACTCGAAAGTAAGACGTGTGTCTTCACAACAACCAGTATTCACTTGTCAAATGGATCTACATCTTCTCTGAGAATGTGGTAGTCAAAGCTGCAAACTGACCCCAACAAAATAGATTAGCTACATGAATACAGTTGATCACGAAGCGCGTTAAAATGCCTGAGTGTCTCTCCAACAAAAGACCAAAGGAACGTGTTATATGTATCTTGCCCGCTATGGTTAAAGACACAAACCAAATTTTGCCCTAATGAGGATGAAAATACCAAATGAGTTTAAACATCTTCCAAGAACTAGCACTCATTCCATCGTTTCTGTGTGCTAAAACATACACATTTTCTCTTTGCTCGACATCAACCCACATGCCTTGGATTGTTCCAACCTTTTCCGCCTACACATACACACACTTACTAAATCCCACCTAGACAATACCCAAAATTGGCAAATATACTAGGAAAACGCTTATAAAATTCCTTCTTTTCAATGTAACCGTCAATCTTAATTAGTCACACGACAAATACTGCAACAAAAGATAGCCACTTCAGCTATAGACTCCACTTTCGGCATCTTTGTAACGCCATCCTTATCTGTTAACCAAATAAAAAGGAAATTCCTTCTTTTCCCAGCTCCTGCATAGAACAAATCCTCACATGGTTCTTCCTTCCCATTGCCACGCTGCTGCCGGCACAACATCCTAAAAACGAAATTCCCAAGACAATTAGTGACACAGTGTGAACTACCATCTCGAGGAGGATTCCACTGTTCCATATGTTCTTGAGATATCGCCTAATGACACAATACACACACACACACATCGCCGACAAATTACATGCACCGAACGCGATTTTTCCAACGCTAATTCGAACAGTACACAGTGTTGTGTGTGGTGCATGTTGTATTGTGCATGTGTTCTAAAAATAGCCATGAATCTCTGTAAAAGGATGTAGTCCATGACCTCGGCCAGGAATGAGGTGACCTTTGTACTTTAATGCCCAGCGGAAATACTGCTTCTGTATGGATGTCCTTAAACTGCCATGAAATTGTGGTCATTTCTCATCGTCTCGCCATAATGCAGCTGATAATCTTGCGCCATCGATAGCCCGAAGGGTCTGTTCAACTACAAAGAACAGCCATGGATCGATCTTAAAGAGGTTATGGTCAGAGACAATCAGACATAGACGAAACTCTGGGTTGTCTTTTGTTTTCCTGCGACGAATGGAGTTTTTTTCTTTTCTGTTTCTGTTTCCCCATCCAACTTGACTATTTATTCAAATTGAAATGAAGATGAAGATACAAAGATTCAAAACCTAACACTCGTTGTATATATTTTAGGTCATCATTAAGTGGACACAACGCCAACTTAATTTTCTCCTCTTCAAGCGTTAGAATCGTTTTCCTCTTCGGTCTCGCCACTCTCTTAGGAAAGGTGATCGATTGTTCTATCTCCACCTAAATGGGATAGGGAATGGGAATGGAAATTGGGAATATGTGAAAATTCCAATATCCCGTCCCAAATGAGGAACAAATGTGGCAATAAAAACCAAATTAGAGTTGTTTCTCTCTTCGAAAGTGGTGCTTGCGTTGGGTTGCAACGCGCGTGCGACAAAGATGATGATGACGACGACGATACGATGAACGCAAAGATGCGGTGTGCGCGACTAAAAGTGTTACAAGTGTATCTTAGAGGTCGTTTTGTCATTGTCAGCTTTAAAGAGTGCCCATGTGTCACTTTGCATTCGGCGACAATGAGAGGGAACCCAAAAGAGATGGGAAAAAAAAAACAATTTCAATCGTCTAGTTGGAACAAAAAGACATTTTGTTAGGCAAATCGGGTCGGTTACGGGCACGGAGGAGACGAAGAAAACGATGTCGAATGTCGGAGCAAAGTGAAAATGAGAAATTGGGACTCTGTGTGTGTAGAGATAAACAATGGCCCTGATGATAGTTTAGAACGCGATCTTTATAGGAGAGCAGCTAGAGGCTAAGTGAAGTCTCGGTGCAGAGTCACTGGAACTCTTCACTTGACACCCATCTCTGGGCTCTGGACTGTGAATCTATTGTAACCTCTTTTGGTGAAAGAAAAATTTCAAGTGTCACTCTTTTGTGACACCCTAAGGTTGTTTGGGGGGAACATTGATGCTGGCCTCTCTGTCAACTCGATCGAAATGAGGGTCGGACACTATCGCGCTGGGACCTTTTTTTTCGAGACCTTCTCCATCTGGGAATGATGAGAGAATCTAGGTTGTTGAACTGTAGGATGAATAGGTGATGGGATTTTCTTTGACATGTTTCGTTGTCGAGAGTGATATGGAGTTGGTGTTGAGTTGACAGGGAATTGGGTGATTTACGAGGGTGATTTGTGCAACATTTGAGCATTGCATTGTGTTTTAGGTGGAGTATTCATTTTGAGATCAGGTGTGATCGTAAGGTATGACTGAACAGGTGAGCTGTGGTTTTGATTGAAGGCAGGAAATGTCTTTTTTTGTGTTTTTGTTGTTGTGGTGGTGTAGCCGTGGATTGAATGTCAATGAAGTGTTATCTTGCAGTGAAATCTTACGAGGTATGGAGAGATCAGTGTTGCAGTAGAGAATTTTGTAACAAACATGTGACTCATAGTAAAAATACATATGTATCAACCGTGTGAAGATACTTGAAGAAAATTACTTACGTTCTGGTTTTCCAGAAATGGTGCTTCCGGTTTAGTTCGAGAAGATAGCAATTCGATTACTACTATGAGCCATTTTGATACTATATCATCCATGACCCTAATTGGGTGCCAGGTTTAAGTGAGAGGACAGCGGTTTCATCTGGAATTCAAGAGGAGAACAATTTCTGAAAAATCTTTCTCTTTAAGGTTGTCGAGGAGAGTTTGGCTGCGTATTCGCCAATTGGCTTACTTACTTACTTATCAGGTCAGCGACCCTTGGAGGGTCTGAGCCTGAACTAATGCCGCTTTCCATCCTTCACGGTCCCAGGCACGCTACTTCTAGTTTAGTAAACCAAGGTTTCTGGCGTCCGCGATTGCCTGATCTTTAAACCGGAGGTTCGGTCTTCCTCTTCTCCGTGAACCAGGTGGCTGGGATTATCCTCTTAGCTGGAACATTTTTGTCCATTCGCTCGATGTGGCCCAGCCAGTGCAGTCGATGGATTTTTGCCTTCCGGACTACATCCACATCTTTGTACAGCTCGTAGAGTTCGCGGTTGTATCTTCTCCTCCATTCGCCCTCCTTGCAGACTGGACCAAATATTCGACGTAGGATTTTTCATTCGAAGGATCCCAAGATCTGATCCGCTGTCTTACATATCGTCCAGCATTCAGCTCCATAAAGCAGGACTGTCAAGATCAGGGTTTTGTAGAGCATGATTTTGGACCTTCGAGTTAGGAGTTTGGATCCTAGTTGTTTGGACAAACCAAAGTAGCAGCGGTTGCCTAAGGTTATCCTTGGTCGAATCTCCACTAGGGTGTCATTGGCTCACAGTGGTCATCATTTTCCCATCGACCGACATGGCGACGAACGGTTCATGACCTAAAGGTGTATTAATTGACGTATTGAGTACTAAGACTGAAGGGTTCCTTTAGTTGTCGACCTTGCTGCTTCGCTTGTCAGCTTTGATGGATTATTTACGAAGTTACGAACGATATATTTTGCTGAAATGTGCAAGACATTGACTAAAATGTCATCTTAACTACCAATTGAGGACAAAGTTCATCAGACACTTGTGCATTCTTCTACAATTTCAATCTAAAGATCCTGTTTCAACCTTTTACACACCTTATGAATAATTTAAAAAAAAAAACAAAAAAAACTATAAACAGAGATCCTAAGTGCTCCACAAAACACTTGAATTTTGTCGCGCTACCCCATCTTCACATGCCACTCTCCTGACATGGGTTACATGTTAATTTGACAATGACAGCCCATCCCAATATTTCGACAGCAAACTTCCCCAAAAAACCACCACAAAACACGGTACGAAATTCCGCAAATAAATTGTAAAATATTTATGAAATGTTTTCCCATATCATCTCTCGCATTAGCATTATCTCGGCACGACGATCCTTGCATATTAACTATTCGCCTTTGTTCTATTCCTTATGATCGCCGCGTTGATTTCGTGAGAACGTATAACAAAACGCAGATAAAGAGCACAGTGCTCTCAGAATGTGTGTGTGTTTGCGTGTGAGGAGAAGATGGAATAATATAGTAAAAGATACACTACAGAACCGCGTACAGTGGATGACAATAAATTAAAAATGAAACAAACTCATCACCTGTACGCGTTGCGAATTTCAATTGCGAAAAGTGGCTGCTTCGCGCTGCTTGGCTTCTTGTTGAATTTTTCATTTATCATCGCACGTTGTTTCGCAACGACCTTTCAGGAGCTTATATCTAGATGTAAAGGAATCAACGAAGTGGGTATCCTTTTTTTTTTTTTTTCGTGTGTGTGTGTATGTGGTTTCGACAATGAGCTGCATGTCACAGGGGATATTCTAAAAAAGAAGATGAGGTGTACTTAGAGGATATTCGTTTTGTTCTTTGAGTTAATTGTGAGAATTGGGGAAAGGGAAGGTGTTTAGTTGTTGAATGTACTATGAGAATTCTTACAAGTGGAAGTGTGTTGACTTCCTGAGAGATCTTCGGAAGAAGCACTATTCATTAAGACTCCTTTTGCTCATTCTTTTGGAGGTTCTGTTGGCATATAGCTAGATAGACAAAAAGTTATAAACTGAAGTGAAGGGTGGTCAAAAATTGCAGTGCAGTTGTGACGAAGGATCTCTAAACCCTAGTCTTACTAGTCTAGGTCTGCTGGCTTTGGCTGAAAGCTACTTTAACCTAACATAACCTGTGACGAAGGGCGTTGAAAACAAGAAGACCTGAACCTGAACCTGAACCTTCGGACGATAAGTGTGTCAATATACTTAGCCATGATAGTGGCAGATAATGCAAGGCACGTCATGACAGTCCTTAATTTCAGAGGGTATTTGATGGCTAAATAAGTGCATTCAAAGGACATAAGCGTCAACAGGTTTAACAACTCCTACTCTCACCTCTATGCGGTGAACGCCTGGTGCTTACTTAGTACCTAAATAGGAGATTGTGTTTCAATCCTTGTCGTCTTCCCAAGAAAACAGGCGTCCCTCCAGGTTGGCACCTATTGACTTTTGCCAACAATCTGATTGATCCTCATCAATGTGGCATATGAGATAAGCGGGAGAATGTAGCATGTATTAAAACGGAAGTAACGAAGATGGATTTGATGGTCAACGAAGGCAAAGCAAAGTGCATGGTATCAACAAAATTCGAAACAGCGAAGTCTCGGACACAACTCTGAGATAGTAGAGTACTTTGTCTGCCTGCGCACTGTTACTGACTTAGGAAACAGCACCAATGCTGACATCAAGCGCAGTATAACTAACTTAAGGTAGCGCTACAGTCCGGGTGAACCTGGGCCTCAACCAACAAGCGTCTCTAACCAGCTCAATCTTTAGCTAGCTGCCTCCAGTTTCGCACGCTAAGTAAGTTGAGGTTCCCTTCAACTTGCGTGCGCAACCTGAGTCGTGGTCCTCCTCTACTGCGCTGTCCCTCAGTGGCGGATTCGAAGATTTTTCAGACCGGAGCATTGGTGTCCATCCGCAGTATAACTCTTGCTATTTATTTGGGCTAAGGAAGCAACTGAGTAGCAAAGCCCTCTCTCGAACAACCAAAGTGAATCTATACAAGACCTTGACCGCCCCAGTCTTGCTGTATGATCTGAAGGCACGAACTTTGTCAAGAACGAATGCGGTTGCCCTCGGTTGTATTGAGAACAAAATGCTTTGGGTGATTTAAGGTCCCGATTACATAGACGGTGAGTGGTGGAGGAAATTCAAACACGAACTCCTTGGGCTGTTCACCAACGTCGACTAAGTCAGAAGAGCTCAGACAGAAGGACTAAGTACACCAGCGCTCCGGTCCAGAGAATCTTCGAATCCATCCCTGAGAGACGGTGCAGTAGAGAAAGACCACGACTCAGGTGATGCACATGACTCGAAAATTACCTCAACCAACTAGGCTATGCGAAACTGGACGCAGCTAATTGAAGATCGAGCTGAATAGAGACACTTGTTGCATGAGGATCAGGTGCCTTGTGCCACTTGTTTCCACATGCCAACCTCAAAATTCATTCCATCGAAAGCCTTTCTTCTTCTTCGTGACTTGACTTACTGCTGACCCATTAGACAGTCATAACTCTTCCTTACAACCTCATTGTCCCATTATCTCAGCTTTCATAGAGAAATAAATTTCATAGCCACTGTTCCCCATTAGTGTCAAATTGAAGACAAAGCCCAGCCACCATTTACGGCCCCGCAATCCTTCGTGTCACATAAATAAAAATTATGATATTCCGTTGAGGAATTTTTACTCGTTTTTGTCTTCTCTTCTCGTTTCGGAATAACTGATGAAGATCACAAAAGACACCACGAACGACTGCACCACCCCCGGCATCGGTATCATCGGACCCCATATACACATGTATCCCCACTCTGCCGATATGGATAAAACGTTCAAATGGAATTCACCTTAATTGTTGAGTTGATTATTGTTATTAATAATGGGATGCCATTGTTGCACGTCGTTGACGTTGCACCACGGATCCGAGGTGGGTGGCTGGCGGACGGACGGGGGGGAACGGCTAACATATACTCTCTCTCCTCGTGTCCTTCTGAGAAATATTGAACATATTGGTTCCATCGAAAAGCAATTCACTGTCCGCACCAGCAATAACAAGCTCAAGTAGCACGACAATGGGCCATGGTTATGATATATTCACCGACAACCAGGATGACGGGGGCTGGCTGGCTGGAACATGGATTACTTGAGAGCGCGCATTTTGTTCGGATGGTATCAAGCTCGCGCGGTACGTGTCAAGATATGTGACGATAATTTGATGCTTGATCTGAATGGGTTGGGTTGGGTTTTGTGTGTTTCATTTCATCTTCTTGCTCATCGTGTTCGTTAAATTTGGCTCGGGAAAGCCACTTTAGAATGGTTGGTGGAGGCAGGAGGACCCATATCATTCCACGAATTGTTGTTATGATTATAGCCTGATGGTTATTACCTGATTTAGATTTGATTGTCGATGGCCGCGGGAGGCGGACTGGTGGTGATGGAGAATATTGCATTATTGATGAGAAGAGGAGGTATTTAAGAAACGTATTCATGAGATGCATTGTGGAGAACAGCATCTAGATGTATTGGGAGTAAAACAGGTGCTTGCTCAAATGTGAGATGCAATGGTTACATTAGCAAGGATACAAGAAACCTTTTGAGCAAGCATTCACGACAAGGTGAGCAAAATTACAAATATTTTGCGTGATAGCTCGTAAAAAGCCAAGACCTAGCGTCCCACAGCTATATACAGTCGAAATCGGTTATAACGATCTTCAAGGGACCGATGAATTTGGTCGTTAAAGGCGATGCGTCGTTAAAACCGATGTCGTTCTAAGCGATCTTGACTGTACTGTTGTGCGTATTTTATTTTTTGCACGTACGAATGGACCTACGGTTTAATTGCCGACTCCAAAGGACAAATTGAGAAGTTTACTCATACTCTCGGAGGTTTGTCGTTGCCTGCTAAAAGATGATGCCGCGAACACGTTCCAACTCAATTTGGAATCCAACACACTGACCACTAGGCCATGGTGACCACGAGAACAAGTCGTTAGGATCTGGGAATTCACACACCTTACCGGAGATATTCAGTCGGACAGAAATGCGGGTAGCCCGAGCTAAACGAGGTACAGAATGGGGATGAATCAATGTCATTGAAGATAAGTTGGGAGGAGCTTAATCCTTTTACAGAACTTCGGACAAAATACATAGCTCGCAAGTGTTGTTGACGACTTATACCCTATGGACGTGAAATACGCCTTAAATAAATATAAGCATAGGTCAGTGGTCTACTTACATACTTTACCTAACAGGCTTTCGACCCGCGGAGGTATGCAGCCTTCCATTCTCTTCGTTCGCGAGCACGCTATTTTCAGTTCTTCAGACGGAAATTCGGTCTTCTCCAACCTGGGAACAGTGATTCGAAGATCTTTTTTGGTTGAATCCGGTAGAA
Source organism: Criorhina ranunculi (assembly GCA_951813785.1). Classification (NCBI taxonomy): domain Eukaryota; kingdom Metazoa; phylum Arthropoda; class Insecta; order Diptera; family Syrphidae; genus Criorhina; species Criorhina ranunculi. The sequence continues at coordinate 4,381,908 of OX638383.1, forward strand.
GCTTCGCTGATTGGTGTTTCGTAATACCTATACAATAATTTTAATGTGCACGAACGCCTCTAGAGCTTCGGTCGGCCATACCCATAACAAGGCTTTATATTCAGTTGCCTCTGTCTCATCATTTTGGGGTTGTTGTTGTCAATTCTCGTTAGAAAGTAGGTCTTCTTCGAAGAGTGTTTGGGAAAAGTTAGCTTTCTTCATAAAATTTATTGATCTTCACTCACGACAAGGGAGTCATTGGAAAGTCTAGTGGTACGTGTCTGGTGGGATTAATTTGCACTTAAGCCGGGCTGTACAGCGACATCGACTTAGCCAGAAGAGTGAAGTTCGAACGACTGAGGTGGCTTGGTCATATAGAGCGGATGGACACCAATGCTCCGGTCCGAAAAAACACTTCGAATCCGCCCCCGAGGGACAGCGCAGTAGGAGAAGACCGCGACTCGGTTGGCGCACGCAAGTTGAAGGGGACTTCAACCAACTTGGGAGCATGCGAAACTGGAGGCAGCTAGCTAAAGATCGAGCTGGCTGGAGACGCTTGTTGGTTGAGGCCCAGGTCCACCCCGGACCTTAAGAAAAAGAAGAAGCTCACTTAAGCTCAGAGCTAAGGTGCTGTCTACTAGTACTCTTTCTAGGTGAAGCCATTGAATGTGGTTTAAGGGTTTGACTAAGAATCACTCCCTCATATCTCAAAAGGTACACATATCTCTGTTATGAGTGGTTTGGTACATCATTAATATCACTTAAGTTCATCCATTCCAAACCCTTTTGGTCTCCATGAACTACTTATTCCCCTTTGACATTATTATCCTCCTTTCAAGGATCTCCATGACAATTAAATGACGATGCAATACTATTTAACAAATAATCCGTTATCAGTTATGACTTCCAATGTACCAACGCTTATAAGCACTTTCAACTCCATTCCGGCCGTATGACTTTATGATTTTTTTAATTGCATTTCATGCCAATAATAGCGCGGATATTTTTTTTCCATTTTTCGATTCCAACATAATTAACTGATCTTTAGTTGCTATGGGAAGTTAATATGCAACAAAAAGTGGTCGGATCTCTGGGTTTGGTGTCTCCACAGCCATGACCTTTTCGTCGAGAGCACAATACGAAATGGAATCATAATGCGAATCGAATTTATATATCGTACCGAGAGGACTCGTTCCTCATAAAATTGGATTCGAAATGACTGAGAGCAGAAAAAGGGGAAAAAAATGAAAAAATAGTGCCCCGGAGAGGTATTATAATTAATATTATCATTATTAATTGCCATATGATGTATGTAGCGCAATATTCGACGCTTCGAAGCTTCCTCCACCTGCTCTCTTCGGCTTACGATGAAGTTCGGCGATTGTTGCCCGCGGAGTCCGGAGTATAATTGTAATTACAGTGTATTGCCGCGGTAAAGGTAGGCTAAGGCGGTGTATATACCCACACTCACATATACTCACATTGAATCGAAATAAATCCGAAAACAACTTGAGGGCATTCGCATTCGAGTTTCACACTTAAGTTTGAATTATTTTCGTTTTTTTTTTTTTTTATGCACACGCACCGCACAACATCTATAGGCAATCATTTAAAATGTATACGCACATGCTCACATTTGTATTCGTATCTGTATCTTTTTTCTTTTTGCGGTTATTATTCCCATTATGAGGCAACAATTTGCGAACGTTTGGAGTGTTCGGTTCGTTCTCGGCCAGCAGTCATAATTGAGATGTCGAGTTGAATTCTTAAGTGGTGAAGGCGGTAAAAATTGGTGTTTTGGCCATTTAAAGTCAATAGCCATGTGTATGTTGCATAGACAATAGCCTTAAACATGACAGTTTATGACAAGCCGTAAAAAAAAAGTACGTTGACCAAATGAATAATTCAATTGGCGATTGGGTTGAGTATGAAAAGGGTTTCATTGTCAACAATTGTGTTCACATTAAGTGTGAACAATTGAGAGCGTGGTAGATTTTTTGCGCTTGAAAAAAACAAGTGGGGTTCCCCAAGGGAGTGGTGTTGGACCGTAACTATTGTATTTGAATTATAAACGGTCTTATTTGTCTGGATTGTTTGCAATTTATGCGAACAGGTTTTTTTATGAGTTGATGTGAGTTGCGTAAGACATGTTTATACCGTCGCGGAGTATTATTTCTTCTTGCTCATCCAAAGTCATCAAATTAACCGATTGAAAAACCCCTCTCCCAAAGGAAGAGATTGGAATGCTTTCAACAACGATCTGACCAAGGCCAATAGACAACACTCTTAGTCCCTAGAAGTGAAATACATTAGACTCTGCGACTGACGCAAGAGGCACTGCGACCTGTAAGATCTCTTGTGTCGGGAGCCTTTTAGACTAGGAGATCCTCGATCTTTCTTATGAAGTTGAGAATGTCTCTAGTCGAGGCGTGTTTAGGTGTCAAGAAGCGCCTTCTGATGCAGCGGAGAGCTTACGCACTCACACAGTATGCGTTCCGTTGATTGGTGTTCTTCTAGACAAACTCGACACTCGGTTTCTTCAAGTGATATCTGAGGCTGCAGTGAAAATTCCTACCTATCATTGGGAAACTACCACAATCGGCTCTTAATTCGCTGAAAAACTGGGTAAAAGAATGTTGTCTAGACGTGAATTCCGGAAAAAAAACGGATCTACTTCTATTTTTCAAGAAAGGTGTGATATCATCGTTTGAGCGACTAAACGGAACACAGCTCTAAAGCTCTGAAAATGCTCTGCTTACTTGACCGCAAAACTGAGCTGGAGAGGAAACATTCTAGAGAGAACAAATATAGTAACGCCATCATTAGGCCTGGTCGCAGAAAAAGCCACAAACCTAAAGACACTCATAAAAATTCAGCATCTTCATAGAACGATCACGAAACTAGCCCTCAAGACTATACTTGAACTCATTTTGCTTGATCAATTGCAGCAAAGAGCGTCCTATAAATTCTGAAAGAAGGCTAAAATAGGTCACGCAAGTCAACAACCGCAAGTTTGTCAGTGAAATTTCGGAGGACCAAATGGAGCGCTTCCAACTGGATAGCTTCGGACTTGGGGCACAAAGAATTCTCAAGTGATCCTAGAAGAGCCATTTTTCCGGTGCTGCTTTTGGGTATTTAGAGAAGCATACTTTTTCGAAGACGATGCATTGCAATAGCCGTAAATGGAAGGCGCTTGTGGCTTAAGTAAAGACCTTGTCTTGCAGGTCTTAAATCTATAAGAAATTTAAAGAAGACGACAAACGCGAATCTAAAAATAAGTTCCCTGTCATGTGGACTTCTCAACACACATACTCCACAACACACAACTTCAGGCCACTTACATACATACCCCATATGCATAGATGCGTATTAATTAAGCCTTCCTCAAACCCTAGTCTTCGTTTCGTACCCTCCATCTGAATGAATTATTATCGCTGTAAATACAAATAGCTACAAGGACCGAATACTTCAGTGGTTTGTCGAACACAGAATGTCTGCCTGCCTGCCCGCTAGGATCAAAAGCACCGTCGTCCATGTTGCTCGCATCTAATTACTGTTACACCATCTCTTGGTTGCGCATATACCATGCAATTTGTGTCCATTAGTCCGAGAGTGCAATGATATGCTAATCACCTTGATCCATGATCCATGATGATGGCCTCAGTCCACGAATGGTGAGAGTGTGTGATACATAGACCGAATGGACAATTATGACAAATTGGAAGTATACAAACTAAACACTGGACTGGGATATCCTGTTAATTGCAAAATACTCTCTTCTGAAAAAGGACACAAACAAAAAAAGGATGAATGACGACAGATTTGAAATTTATTCAACATGGGACGCAGGTTATTAATGCCTTGAGGGTGAGTTACTGTTTTTCCATAGCCAAACGCGGTCCTTGATTTGTTTATTGAAGTCAGACGATAGGTCACGCCAATGCAGGATCAACAAGGGTTCCCTTAGTATTCGCTGTGAGGATTTTAATTTCTATCGCCAATAGATGATGACTACCGTGATGGTGTGCTGCGTGATGTATTCATGATTTATTAGATCGATACAAGTTGTTTACTGTTTACAAGACGACAGAGGGAGTGTTGAGTGTAATTTCCAAAGCCCGGAAGTGGTATTGAAAGAGTCCACTCACCCTGCATCGTACACACGCACTCGTTGTCTAGCCTTGCACCCTTATCAAGAGAACTCGAGATACGATTGAGCAGTGATGGTGATTGGAATTGAATCCAACGTTATTCTTGAGAACGTATGCACAGGGCGCGTAGGGTCACACCCAAGCCGTCGTCGTCGTTGGTCGTGGGTTATCGGCGCTAGTTGATTAGAATGCGAGTTTCTATGTTTCCAAACGTGCAGTGGAATAATATTTAGGAATAACTTTAACACTAAGTCTTCGTTGCGGTGCTGTGGGGTGTGAGTTAAACAAAAACACTCGACGGCTTGTCAGTGTTTGATTTTAAGAACTGACAACGTCGGATGAGGGTTGTAATTATTGGTTCTGATGTTAATTGGAATGAGCCGCATCTTGGGATAAGCAAGATCAATGGATTAGTGGGAAAACTTGAAAATTCGAGACCGGCTTTTAGGGTCAGTGAAACAGAGGAATACCGGTGAGACATTGAAGGGAAAATAACCTTCGAAAGAGTAGACAGTCCATTGTTGGGTTTTAACAGAAGTTCCGTGTTACAGTGGAAAGGATCACTTCTGCAACGATTGAGGTGTAGAACTGAGTAGTTACGTTGCTGCCTTTAGCATGCTCACTATGAAATTCAAAGGACATCACAACTCGATCCATAATCTAGCCAAAGCCTCAACAATACCTTTTCTAGGGCATCAATCGCTCCGTAGAACGGGCAAAAACATTTTTCGGGAAGTGACTCATCGGCACCTACCAGTGTGTCTCCCGGCCCGGCAAATCGACGATGGACCAAGTTTTCACTCTACTCCAAATCCTGGGAAAGACCAACGAGTTCAAAGTCGATGCTCACCATCTCTTCATCGACTTCAAACCCGCATACGACTGCATTCGTCGAATAGAACTATATAACGCGATGGTCGTATTCAGGATCCGGAGAAAACTGATACGGTTGTGTCGCGCCACGCTAGAGAACTCGCAATTGACCATGCAGGTTGGAAGCAGAACCTCCGAATTTTTCCAAACGAAACGCTTTGACGTGTGATTTCTTCAATCTTGTGCTGGAGCATAGACACGCAAGACTTACGTACTTACTTAAGGTGGCGCTACAGACCGGGGTGGACCTTGGCCTCAACCAACAAATGCCTCCAGCTAGCTGCCTCCAGTTTCGCACGCTAAGTCGGTTAAGGTCCCCTTCAATTTGCGTGCCCCACCTGAATCCTGGAGGGCCAGTTCCATTATAGCAACCCCTAGGATGAGGGGTCGGTTAGCCCGAAGCCAGTAGTCCGTTCGGGGATGTGAGCGCTGCCATTGGTCCACTAAGAGCTCATCCGCCACCATCTCTTTTCCAACACTCTGACTTAGTCTCGGAAATTCTTACCGGCCTGAGCTCCAAATATGTCGGAGTAGCTCAGATAAGGTCTTAGACACGCAAGACATTATATTTTAAAAAAATTCATACAGTTGCTGAGGATAGACGATATAAAGCAGCATTAGTTCAGGCTCACACCTTCCAAGGGTCGTTGGTCTGATTAGTGAGTAAGTAAACTTTTGAAAACATTTCCAGCACTCGCTGAGGCAAATAAGTATGCTCTCCATGTACTTTAGGACCTACATTGTGAAGTAAAAGCAAGATGATTCAACCATAAGAATGATAAAGCCTCCAAATTAAGCGCAACTTAAGGTCATCATTTATGAAACTTCAGCCTTCTGATAAGGGGGCTAGAGAGACACTCTTACTCGATCTTTTAAGATTCTTAAGTGTATAAAGCTTAACTGGAAAGAAGCAAGTCAGTTCTGCAACACACTGCTCCTCATTCAAGACATCTCCCACTCCATCACTCTCAACAGTTTCTCAACAAAATCCCCAATCATTCGAAGTAAAAAAAAGAGTGAAAGTTTCTCGCCACAAGTCGGAAAATTGTAATGAAATCCTACCTCCTCCTTAAGCTAATCAATCAAAACCCGCCTTTTGAATCTAGAAGCTTTCGGCCGATTACAATCACAAATGAAACAATCATTAGTCTCGATGCGATGATGATGATGAAAGAGCTTCAATCCTATTTGAATCTGTTTAAATTTCAAACAATCAATTAAATCTGGAACGGTCCGAGGTAACGCCCCAACCAACCATGCAGAGTCATCAAAACCATTTCTCCCCGAATCCCGAACCTTAAATCAAATTTGATTACTGAAACTACTACTACACATTGGCTATCTGGTTGTATGATCTCCCCCAAGGAAGGGGGGTCTTATTCTACTTGAATTTTTTATTTTTTTTTATTTTGATTAATGACATCTCCATAGATCACGCACCACCAAGAGGTAATTGAATATTCCAAGCGTACCACGCAAGCGTCTTACAATTGAAATTGAATCCACAATTCTCACGATCGTTCCGTTCACTCTTTGACATGTAGATCAAAATTTTATACCATGAGTTTGATGATGGTTTTCGGATCACGTTTGGTTGGTCGTTCCTCATGTCGAAAGCATTATTATGAAAATCAAACAAAAAAAATGTTAGTTTCCAGTACTTGGAAGCAGGATGTGTCCTCTGAATTCGGAATGAGGTCTGAACGAGTGACGCCCCAATAACGATCCACAATCCTGTGACGCGTCATTTAAATGAAAAAACGAATTTCTTTTTTAATTAGCGATTACAATCAGGAGGTTGTGAAGTTTCATGGTCTGGAATATACAACCGTCGAGCAGCGCCAGGCGTTCCAACTTCAACCACAAGAGTTGTCTGGAAGTGAAAAACAAAAATTAATAATCTCACACTCGTCTGGTGTTCATCACTAATTATGAATCTAATTACAGGTTCAGCAGCAGTCCATCATTATCTCAGAGATGTGTGCACTTGGAATCCTGCTGGAGTGTGGTCAGAAAAGTTAACCATGTCCAGGTGTAAGAAAACTCGTAAACACTATAGTCCGCCCGCCCATTAAGTGGATGATGGTTTCGGTGGTGTTACTCTATTATAAAATACGACTGGGATGGCAGTCCAGTCAGCTTACCATTGAGATAAGCTGACAGCTATACCCAGTTTGGTTGGTTTTCCTTTTTTTTGCGAAACGATGTGTGGAGATAGGAGGAAGTGGATTGAGTGGAGCCTTAAAGAAAAAGAAATTGTCTAAGACGACAAAATTTTATGCAAAGTGAAAGTCTGTAAAGCGAGAAGCCTCTGAGTTCAACACGATTCTCAGCTAATTGCATCAAATTTTATGCAATAATCTGTTTAGTGTTTATTTCCTCTTTTTGTGCCTGGAAAGCCTACGAGATCTCCGAGAAAGTTATACACACTGGTCTTGCTTAAGAAACTAAAGGGTTCATTGAGCCTGTGAGACCTATTTTCTTACGGAGTCCCGATTTCCCCAAATTCCCGAACAAGAACATTAGTCCCTTCTTTAATCTACCCAACAGGAGCCTAGTTTGTTGTCAGGCCAGTGACCCTAAAAGGGTCCGAAACCGAACTAATGTCACTTTCTGTTCTTTACGGTACTGGGCACGCTGCTTCCAGATTATAAGACCAAGGTTTCTAGCGTCCGCGATTGCCTGATCTTCAAACCGGCGGTTCGGTCTCCCATTTCTTCGTGAACCAGGTGGCTAGGAATCGAAGACTCTCTTTGTTGAGGCGTTCTCGTCCATTCGGTCGATGTGGCTGTATAGAAGGATTTTCGCTTTCCGGACTACATTCACATCTTTATACAGCTTGTAGAGTTCGCGGTTATATCTTCTCTTCCATTCGCCCTCCTCGCAGACAGGACCAAATATTCAACGTAGAATTGTTCTTCCGAAGGACTCCAATGTCTGCTCTGCTGTCTTACATATCGTCCAGCATTCAGCTCCATAAAGCAAGACTCGCAAGATCAACGTTTTGTAATAGAATCCACTCACTTAGTCAAGCGGAAGAGCCTTAAATTCTCGTCGTTCGCAAGAAGCAGGCCTTTCACTATCTTCAACTTGATAGTCGCTCTTGAAGCAGAATCGCTGCTAGCTTAAACTGCTTGAAATCTTGATTTTTGGATCCGAGTATCACGGCCTTTCAGAGAACTATAATTGGACATCTCCGCACATTTAAAATGTCTTATGACCTTCGAACACCAAAATTATTTACTTCAAGGAGTTCCCTCTATATCCCTAGACCTCGACACTATTTCCACCTCAAAAAAAAACTATCCCATGTCCTTAATCCATGCACAAAACCTTTGATCTAAAAAAAATTCTCCCTTCAATCTAGCTTACCTATCCCACTACTAATCTCCACACACCAGCATCCATTAACCAATTACATCTCATTTGGATGTCCTTCAAAGTATCCTCACGTCTCTGCCATGAATAGTTCCTACACTTCCTTCTTGCATTCGAACTTTGGTCCATCATAATCATGGTCATAATGAAATTTTGATTTTACCAGGATTCATCGTAATCACCCTCTCCACACACTAATTTCAGTCCACAGAGCAATCCACACCTGTAGGATAGGGTAGCAAGCCAACCACAACCATCATCAACAGCAGAAGCAGGTTGGCCTTGCAGCAGCTATAGCCCCAAATCAAAATCTGATAAAAATTAACTCCACGCAACGACGTGATGATGGGTATTCCACTCACAATCTAACCATTCCCTTCCTCCTTTGGATTCTCTGTGTCCTTCCTGCTCAGTACTACATATAACTATTTGGTGGAACTTTGTTGTAAAAAAAAAACCAAAAAATGATGAAGTACCTCTGCGTGATGCAAACGCATGGACGGCCAAACGTTGGGACAACAACGTGTTACAAGAGGAAGGTGTTTTTGCCAGCTCGTCCCTGAGATGTACACATAGAGAAACAACTGGGAAGAGAGAAAGAAAAAAGAAAAATAATAATTAACGCTCAATCAAATCAACGTCACGTCCATCTACGTGAGAATCATTTTCTTCACCTTTTCAGTACCGAAAAAAAAACACGAAAAATAATCTCGAAGAAGGAGAAGGAGGAATCTCTAGTCCATGTGTGTGTGTGTGTGTTTCTGCAGGAATTCCATAATAAAACAAAATCAGTTGGCGTAGGCAAGGAACAAAGTATAAAGATCCAAAGGAAACATTCTGGGAATCAAGGAGTCATACACACTATCCTTGAGATATATTTGGACTAGATAGATTCATTTGGGTGAAGGGTGGTGGTGATGTTAATGATGGTGGAGGTGGTGGAAATAATTATCATCAAGGGCAACGAAATCCGCTGCGAAATACACTGGCACTTGGAGTATCCTCAATCTAGTTATATGCTCGATGTTTTTAGAGTCAATTTCAATCGGATCCCTCAGACCAAGGAGAAAGCCTATAAGCTTAGAGCAATTGTTTTTGCCCGCTTTGGGGATACCTTGGTTGTTAAGCAGCCTTTGAAACTATTTGATACAAGAGAGTGGTTCTACCAGGTTCAAAACTATGTTCGGTCTCAGTGGCTCTGATTAGCTTTTTGATCGAAGCTCAAGTAGTATTCCAAAAAGATTTCGTGGCAATAAATTGTGCCTTAAAGCTTTGCTATGCAAGCTTGTCTACCTGCCTTCGATATACCTAGAAACATGCTGTGATCCACTAAAATCTATAGACCTCGACCAAGCTGAACATAAAACGGAAGCGATGTTGGAAAACAATAGAAACAGTCACTCTAAGAGTCGTTTGCCATTGAGGAGGCTAAGAGACGCAAAGCTCTCCTATAAGTAACACCTACGAAGTACAAGTGATAAACAGCTAGAATAACTATAGCGTTTTCAAGAATAATGCCAAATACAGGAGAATTCAGGCAGAGCAGAAGACTACTGCTAGCAAGAGTCGCCCAGTCGACGATGTTGTGCCGCCAAACATAGACACATTGTACCGACCTAGCACACTAGCGGTGTGTGACACAAACCGCACAGTATCAGAAAATGTCATTCTCGTCATTTCTGGGATGATATCGGTTGACATCTTTGTCGTCGAAATGCAGCAGAGAAGAATGGCCACATCTCCCAAGCGAGAGCACCGAAATGAAGAAACAGACAAAAGTGTATTCAGATGACAGCAACGATGGAATCCTTCATTGGACCCATCGTCTGATAAGAAATGTGAAGGTTAGTCGCTGACTCGGAGAAGTAGACTTCAACTTGAACCAAGAGCCTCTTCTTGGAGGATCAAGAAACTGTGAAGCACATCGTTTGCGAATGTCCCGCTTTAGATTGAAACTGGCGAAAATACCATACAGCACGTGATTCATCTGATGCAAATAGATAGTGCAGATAGTGCAAAAAGCCGGCGTAAGCACAGGAGGCACTATATTTAGCAAATACATCCAGCTGCTGAAGTACCCCGACGACCAAAAACCGATCCGTTGAACACCGTCTAGGACAGAACTTGACAATTATCTACCCCGGGGGTATTATAAAATCCACAACTCCGACAAAAAAACAATGTGGAGGCTTCCAAAAGAAGTTTTCGAAATTCGAGTAAATACTTACTACAAAGCCCGCCATGATGATCACAACTTCCACGAAGGATATCCTAAGGTATCAGCTGCTACTTTGGTTTGTCCAAACAACTAGAGTCCAAACTCCTAACTCGAAAGTCCAAAATCAGACTCTATAAAGCTTTGATCTTATCAGTCTCGCTTTATGGAGCTGAATGCTGGATGGTAAGTAAGACTGCAGAGCAGATCTTGGGATCCTTCGAAAGAAAAATTCGACGTCGATTATTTAGTCCTGTCTGGGAGGAGGGCGAATGAAAGAAAACATATGAAGATGTGGATGTTGTCTTGAAAGCAAAAATCTGTCGACTGTACTGGGTCGGCCACATCAAGCGAATAGGCAAAAACTCTCCAGCTAAGAGGGTCTTCAAACCTAGGGAGACCGAACCTCCCGGTTTGATGATCAGGCAATCGTGGAAGCTGGAAACCTTGGTCTTGGTTGCTATGTCTTTCCCGTATAGATCAAGCGGAAGAATGTTTAGGAGGGTGACAGGTTCCGTCTGCCACTGAAACTGAGCTTTAATTTGAGTACAATTTGGGAAATCCTATGCTTCCTTGTAAAAAGTTAGTACAAACTCTGTCCGTTCAGTTCAGACAAGAACAGAGAAATTCTTCTCGTAGGACCTCGATCGTTTGGCAACTCAACCCCATTCATTCATGAAAAAACCCCACTGTTTGAGCACAAAGTAAGCATCCAATATCCTCCATCATTCAAGCACAACCGTAACTCATTAAAATGTCAAACAAATTCAATGATCCACTTGCCGAAACCCCCTCCCCCTCCATCATAGCCAAACCGAACATTCATTTAAAATCATATATTCTCCACTTTTACAAACGAAATTTTCCCAAATTCCTGAAATGTTTCAAAATCATCGTATAAAGGCACCTGTATGCCACAATAAAACCGCTGTGCGCATACCATCATACAGAGTGTATCCATTACCACCAAAATGTTAGGTTAATACACACAATTCCGCAAAAATTTAGCCCGCACCGGCCTTTTGTTCATTTCCAGTAATCGCTTCAAAGTTAAACCACAATGATTAAACCAAAATTGAAACTCCAACCGCTCCGGTCTGGGATCCGAAATAGCTGGGCCACCCTATTGTTAGCAATTGGCATGCGTTGTTGCCTCCTTCAACTATTTGGGGACCCTATTCGCCCACTTGATATTCAAAACCGGTAGCTGGACAACAATTCAACGCAAAAGAGAGAGAGAGAGAGCGCGTTATGTTAATCGATTATTGCCCACTGACATGTAATTACACGCACTTAGTTTTTGATTGAAAATAATTACGTTGCCATTTTGCACATGGTTAGGGAGTAATGACAGTTGATGGCATGGCATGAAATTAACAAGAGAAAGAGGCGGATGGGTGGCTGAGTAGTACTGCGGAACTGGTCAATAGAGATTGCGATTGGTGGTGGTGTTTTTTTTTTGTAGTGAAGCCTCAAGGCTATAGAGGCTTTAAATAACGTTTTTCTGTTCAGGTTCAGGCCTGTCACATGCAAAAAGGTGTTGGAACACAGTACCATTAGTGTTGACATTGAATTAAGGGTAATTATGTAATTTCATTGACGTACCAGAGGTATGCTGGACAGGCTTGAGACTGTATTTCAAACCGTCATAAATAAAATGTTGTAAGGATGCATGCAGACGGTTGAGTGCGTTGCGTGTGATGTGGTTGCTGCTGTTCCTTTGAAGCGGTCTTTCATTTAGAGCTGTTCGGCTAATTACTACACAGGAAAGGGCACAAAGTCGGTTATGATGGTTAAATTGATTGCTGCCTGAGGGCAGATTAACGCTGTGAAAATGAGTCTACTAACAAGTGCATGTCGAAGGATGCGTCTAGGAGCATTGGATTCCATCATACTTAAGCGGGTGATGGATTATATATCTCGGGTGTAAACTCGGACAGTGATTAATCTGTGGAATGTTTTTAGTAAGAGTTCTGCACTGGCCCGACCTAGGGTGTGAATGTTCATTATGATGACTCGTCAAAGTAGTTTTCCAAAACACAAACTATCAACAGTGATGCCTCAATGAGTTTGCATGAGACTTAAGTAGGCTTAGAAAGGAAGACCGAAAGCTAGGAAGCTGTTATTCAACCATGGAATGGAGGAGCTGTTTCATATCAAATTGTAGATGAACGGCAGTAAGAGCTGGCGGAGTGCCGAATTGACTGCCTTAAGTCCGCTAGAGATGCTTCTTTAGGAGGCAGTGATCTTAAGTTGCACCGATATGGTGGTTCGAAGAGTTTTTCTGTTCAATTTCACCAGAAACTTGAATTTCTTGAGAGAGAGGGAGAGAGAACTGAAACCCTTTTAAAGAGTCTTTCATTAAGCGCTTCCTATCTTTAAATTAAAATTAAACAAAGTGTGTGTGAGATATCATCAACATTTTTCATTCGTTTGAAAGGCCTATCGATGCCATTATGTATGGAATATAACATCGTTCAAATGTCCACCGCGGCTTCTCTGGGTGGCGCGCATCCGAAATGTCCAATCTTCCATGACTCTGGCGCATAAATCAGGCTGAATTTGATCGATGGCATGGGTTATGTTGGCTTTAAGAGCCGTTGTGGTTTGTGCCTTATTCGTATAGACCTGCGACTTCAGAAAACACCACAAGTAAAAGTATAACGGGGTCAAATCGCACGATCTCGGTGGCCAGTTCACATCACCTCCACGTCAGATGACCATGCCCTCGAATCGCTCGTGCAGAATTTGCAGTGTGGCACGTAGCGCCGTCCTGTTGAAACCACATGTGGTTGGTGTCCATATCATCCAATTCAGGCCAAAAGAAGTTGGTAATCATCGACCTATAGCGCTCACCATTGACGGTGATGGCCTGGCCAACGTCGTTCTCAAAGAAATATGGACCGATGACGACGCCATTTTCCAACTGCTCCAGAGCAAATTCAGCGAACGCACGTCGTTGTCTATGGTCGTTTACCTTCAGCTTCTGGGTCAGTGGACTCAAATGTATCCACCACACTGCGAATAGTCCTCTCGGAAGGACGATTATGGTGACCATGCAATGGGCGCAGCGCGTGGAACGTTGCCCGTCCATCCCCATCCGTCCATGGTGATTTACCAAAACAGACTTAATAAATGACAGCCAATTTGACAGATGTAGCTTCAACAATATGGCCGCTATCAACTGTCAAAGCTCGGAAGTCCCTATTGGAAGACCCTTAAGTAGCATGGTGTCACGAAACCGGTCGGATATGAGCACCAAAGTAGGTGTCATCACAGGAACTTTTCGATGTACTTTGTAGGAATTCTAGAATATGTCAAAGCCTCGTTTCCTCTTTTCGAAGAAAGCTATGCACATAGGGCCTCGTTCCTTTGATAAGCTTGGTAATCTAACATCTTTGCAGTCGAAAATATCCTTGGTTCTGCGTTTCAAGCTTAAAAAAATTGTCATCAATTAAGTCTAACCAATCGTCTGCCCAATATCATAGGCCTTCTATGCATTTCTACCCCCACTAAGCACTCCATAGTCCATTCTGACAGTGACACTGCATCCAATAATCCCACTCGCAGACTACCATTCATTCCCAATCCCATTTTCCTTTCAATTTTCGTTGCCACCTTCATTTGTCTGCGACAAAAGTGACATTGACATTTCCATTCGAAAGTCCTTTTTCCGAATTATTTACCCCGCCATCATGTTGACACATGTTTCCATGTATTTAAGGCCTTCGTCGGCCTCTAATTTAGACGAAGGTCTCGAATCGATATTCACCATCTGTACGCTCGGTGATTCATTTAATTTACACGCACACAGTCAGACGGCAAACTGTCCAGACAACTCTGGCATGGGCCAGCTCCGTCTTAAATTCAAGTCGCCTAGCTGCCCTTTCTCTCCAATGGACCGGCATACAAAAAAAAAAATATCACACAATTGAACAAAAAAAAAAAGCTTCTCCAGTATTTGTCCATTTCATTTGTGTATCCACTCTCAATGGTCGGGGTCCATTGCTTCCGCTTGTTGTTGTCCGCCTAACCATGATATGATGGTAACATTTGTTCCCGATTCGAGAGGGTTTGTCTCACATGCTCCATCTGCATTTGACTGTTGGTTTCACCCCCGTCTACAAGCGGTAGTTGCTTGTCCATTGAACATTTATCGGGCGGCCGATTAGACGAGACGACTTCGAAACAAATCGATATGCAAATTGGAAGTCATTCTTGGCACAGGTTCACCGGTTCAGAGGCTAAATTGGTTCAAATTGTGCCGACGTCAACGCAACGGGTGGTGTGACCAATGGCATATTGAAAATTGGTTTCTTCTTCCGGCGGCATCTTGTCTGTGGAGACGATCGAATAGGCATCACGCTGAGACTGAGGTGCCAACACCCCCCGGACATCTCCCGTAAATAGTTCGTCAAATTTGAGCTATTACCGAGAAGATTGCACCGGCTACGATGACTACAATGATGATGATGATGAATCTCCTTTTGATGATGGCCAGGATCCATACATAGCTCCACATATAGCTTCTCATATGATGTATCCAATAGATGACTTTCTGTTAAATAGTCGATGCACTCGACGAAAACGTGACCCAGAAACTGACAAAAATCTCCTGAATGCTGGAGTCTTCCTCTTTTTTTTTTTCTGGTGCCGACTTTTCCTTGCCGACAAAAAGAGGAAGAACCTTTCATCAGCACGTACATACGTAGTTCATACTTTTCTGGGGGTCAACTGATGCCACCACCACCATCCGATGGGTTGGGGGAGATACGAATTCGTTGTTGATGCCGCCAACCGTGCTTCAGAGGTGAATGCTAGAGATTATGTGATTAGCGTTCGCGTATAGCAATGAAAGACGAGATGGATACGACGTATGGATGCGAATATGACGGATTATTGGATGTGGCAGCGGACTAGTGTTGAAGAGTGTGCGCGCCACTATCACGGAGAGCGGATCAATCAAAGTCGATTTGTGGCCAAGTAAAGATGAAGTTCGAGGCGGTGAGGTGAGATGTTCGCCCCCTTCGTTGTCGTCGTCGTCGTAATAGCTGCATGATAACACTGGAGATAGAGACTTAAGGCAAATGACCTGCCAATGTTGTTGTTGTTGTATAATTTGTGCAGTTTTCATGGTGATTAGAGGACATTAGAGATAGGAACACTGAGATTATCTGATGGAACACTGAGGAATTTCAATGAAGTGGTTTTGAATGTATGTGGCGTGGAGAGACGGAATAGTTTCTAAAGGAAAAGAGGCTTGTTACACAAACTGTGTAACAAACTAGTAACTAACAGTGAAGGAAGGCTCTAAGTAGAAACTCTAAATTCAACGAGGATAATCCGAATTAAGAGCTAACAAGTATCCCATGGAATGATTGCAGAACTTATTGGTTGTGTGTCGGGGTAGTTGCCTTTTCGTAAAAGCAAGGGCAAGTTTTACGACAACAACAAGCTTCGGATTTCTTTGCAAAGGAAAGACTACTTCACCAAAAGTAGCTTTAACGAGCCTATGGACTCGATTTGAAGACAAATCTAGGAAATGAGGGCGATCTTGAGTGATTCAAATAAAAATCCCCTTGATATACAACGAAGAGCTTTACGGATTCTTCGGTAACAGCTACAAAGTTTGAAGAGTTAGAATGCAATGATGAAGATGGTCAAACTCCGGTCTGGACAGTCCTGTAATTCATCACGAAAGTACAAGAAAACTTTTCTTCAAGTAGTAGAAGTTCTAATCTAATCTATAAAACTGGAGACAGTTCGTTAAAGGCCTAAGTCTACCTGCATGTATGAGAACCTATAAGGAACTTTCAGTGTTTTACTTGACCTTTTCGACATGAAATCCATCGTGACGGCACACTCTATGTCTAGGAATATAGATTCTAGGTGCAAGTGTTTTGGAATTTGGAATATGGAAAGTAGAGTTGTATCGCTCAAGGATTTCTTGTAGGTTTCCTAGGACAAGACTAGTTTTTCTTTGGCTTTGTTGAAGTCCTTTTTCTCTTTGACAACTGGACAACATTTCATGGGCACTGTGTTAAGAGCGAAAATCAAGACGATAGATATTCACGCGATCTAGCTCCTGTTGTAGGTATGTTTGCAGTCTTAAAGATACAACTGACCATCGTAGAAGACTGAATAGAAACTTACTTACTTACTTACTTACTTAAGGTGGCGCTACAGTCCGGAGTGGACCTGGGCCTCAACCAACAGGCCTCTCCAATCCTTAGTTAACCGCCTTCAATTACGCACTCCAAGTTGGTAAAGATCCCCTTCCACTCTCACGCACTTACTTCCTTAAGGTGGCGCTACAATCCGGGGTGGACCTGAGCCTCAACCAACAAGCGTCTCCAGCCAGCTCCATCTTTAGCTGGCTACCTCCAGTTTCTCACGCTAAGTTGATTGAGGTCCCCTTCAACTTGCGTGCGCCACCTGAGTCGCGATCTTCCTCTACTGCGCTATCCCTCGGGGGCGGATTCGAAGATTTTTCGGACCGGAGCATTGGTGTCTATTCGCTCTACATGACCCAGCCACGTCAGTCGTTGGACTTTCACTCTTCTGACTAAGTCAATGTCATTGTACAGCCCGTATAGTTCGTCATTGTATCTCCTCCTCCACTTACCGTCTAGTCTATGCAGACGAGGCCGAAAATCACCCGCAGAACTTTCCTCTCGAAGCAGCCAAGAACACCCTCATCCATTTTTGATAAAGTCCATGTCTCTGCACCGTAGAGCAGGACTGGGATTATTAAGGTCTTATGGAGGGTCACTTACCACAATAGGCCCACCTGTGGCCGCAGTGATAAGGGACTAGTGCCCGCCTCACCTACTAATCTAAGGTCACTTTTGTTGTTCGAGAGAGGGCTTTGCTACTTAATTGACTTCTTAGCCCAAAGAAGCAACGATTGGTAGGGGTAATTCTTCGTTTGATCTCAGCGCTGGTGTCGCTGTCTGAATTGATAGCGGAGCCGAGGTAGACAAAGTCCTTAACTACCTCAAAGTTTTATCTGTCGAGGGAGACGTTCTGTCCGAGACATCGGTGTTGAGTGTCCTTCCTTGTTGACAGCATTTATTTGGTCTTGCCCTCATATATCGTTAAACCCATCGTCGCCGCTTCTCTATGATGCTGTCATACACGGCCTTAAAATCGATAAATAAGTGGTGTGCAACGGTTTGGAGCTTCTGGGTTTTTTCCTAGATCTGCCGTAGTGTGAATATTTGGTCGATAGTGGACTTTCCTGGCCTAAGGCGGCTTCAGACGTTCACACAATAAAGCAGATAGGATCTTGTAGGCGATGTTAAGAAGACTAATACCTCTGTAGTTGGTGCAGTTTAGAAGGTCTCCTTTCTTGAAGATCGGACAAACAATGCTGAGGTTCCATTCATCAGGCATACTTTCTTCCGACCATATTTTACAGATGAGTTGGTGTATGCTCCTTACCAAGTCATCACCTGCCGCTTTGAAGAGCTCGGCAATCAGGCCATCTGCTCAAGCAGCTTTCTTGGATTTCAGCTTAGATATGGCTATCTTCACTTCATCCAGGTCGGGTGGACGAAATTGTTGGTCTCATCGTCCAGGTTTAAAGGTTCATTCTGTCTGACAGCGGTATTTGGTCCGAGTTTGATGACGCAGCTTTACCTTTACTTCATGATGACTAAACTTCAGCTTGGTTTGTGTTACGGGACTTCCTTAGAATCACAAAGATCCGTCTGTCTGAATTGTTCTTAATTTAAAGGAGTCTGGCGTTCTATTGATCTTACACCGGACACAAACTGTCAGTGATAACAATAGAGTTCACCTTAAACTGCCATTCAACTGAACGACCTCAGAGAATACTCACATTAAGATCAACTCCAATAAATTCAAAGAAGTCACAGGTCCTTCGTCAGCACATCTATAATTTTCCTCATTTTCTTGTGGTTTTTTTCCCTTCAAAGTCATTTCAAATGAAAAAAAAAACAATTTTTACACCCAATTATATGTAAGTGAACCGTTCTGCATTATCCCGAACTTAAAACGATCACCTGTACACCTCGACCTCAAAAGTGACAGAAAACGACGAAAAAATAATTACTTTCCCTGGAAAAAAGGAAAAAGAAAACCATAAAACATGTTCGCCACCCGTAAAAAACCTCTTGCATATGTGTTGTCTAAGGAATTTCATAATTTGACCCCTCAAACAGTGGATAGATGGATTCCCCCTCATCTCACGCGATCATAACTGCGTCTACGATTTCTTTGGAAACTATTAAAAGCAGCGGCTAACCGGTGGACGGGTACAGGCAGTAGGTTCTAGTAATGCACATGCGCACACGTAGATAGATATTCCCCTCAAGATAAGGGTCAAAACTTCAAAGAACCTTCATTAGAAGTTGGACAGTGTAATTGCTATTCTAAAAAATTGTCCATAGTTAGCGTGCGTAAGTTGAGGACCGGTGGTGCTGCTGGTATGTATATGGCGTCCCTATATGCATTCATTTCTGTTCTGCTTAAGCGGATACAATCTCTACCATGGCGAAGCGATAAATTTCCCCAGAGACGACGACATATCATCCGTCTTGGGATTTAAGGCAGACCAATGGACCAAACGAGGCAACAAAAAAAAACGAAAAACCCCAAGTCCATCTCGACTTTGAATTCCATTGCCTAATGATGGAAATCAGTTTTGTGCGGTTTCGGAGTTCAAAAAAGGATTCAACACTTCACACCACATTAAGGCCATAAGGAGTTTCGTCTTTGGGTCGTTTTACTGATCCGCCTCCTTCGTTCTGTCAGTCTTTCTTTAGCTAATCCAAATTCAGATACGAAAACAGAAAAGAAAAAACGAAATCAAAACGAACACCTTCAGATTGAATGGCCGGATATATGGTGTGAAGGAGTTGCCTGCAAGCGCTGTTAGTGTGCGGTGGGTCATATTATCATCGACCATCCACAACAGCGTGGTGCCGTGCAAAAAAAACCAAAAAAAAAAAATGGAAACCCAGGAATGAATGGCTTGGTTAATCGTAGATCAGAGTTGCCTTGGATACAATTTGCAGCAATACTCATTCCTCACCTCATCATTGCCGTGTCGATGCCGCAGGTTTGATGCTAAAACAAGGTTCGTTTTGATTCTGAAAGAGGTGTCGACGACGACGTTGATGATGACGGTACGGTGTGATGATAATGGTGGCCAAAGGATTGCGTTTGGTATTCATTCGAATCGAATTAGAGGTGCGCAAAATATGGCAAATAATACAATTTAGTTTGGATTCCTGTCGGCAAGGAGGCAGGCACTGGAAAGAAGCCAACAGCCATGACAAAGATGAAAATTGAAGATAAGCTCGTTGGTGTTGTGCTGTCATCGCAAGAGACTGTACCCAGGCCCATTGATTCAATTGCATTTCGATGGGAACCAGATTTATGTGATGGAATTTATTTTGTTCTAAGAAAATTGAAATAGACATGAGGTAATGGAAAATATGCAGATTGATAGGGATTTGAGGTTAGAAAAATGGAAAGAAGAAGGGAATTCGACTACCGAAGGAAGATGGCTCAAAATAAGACTCTGATAGAAGCTTGTATAAACAGCCAGCAAAAGATGGAAAGAGTGAAGGCCTTAGCCAAAACTATCTAGGAGACCGATGGTTCGATCGAGAAGATCACAGCTATTTTGTCAACCAAATTGACTCCATCCACGACCTGGCCCAAAAAAAGTGAAAGATGTGGACAAGCTAACGCTGGCATGTCGCATAATTCCCCTTATGATGAGCAGGGATAATAAAATATCCGGAGAAGCAATCAGTCACCCTGTATATTGATTACTAAATAGCTGTTAGGCTCTGGAATCATGAACAATTATCAACAGGCACCACGATGACACTATTGATCACTGGATCACGAAAAAGCTTATGAACTTGAAAGGAGGAGGCTAGAACTAGAATTATCCTTCGTAAAACTTATTTCGAAATTGGAAACAATTTAGGAAACTCCAGATGGAGCTGGACAAATTTGGCAACATGTCTAGTAGTGAGACCACTTTGGTCAGTTCTTGATAAAAAGAAGGCTCTTTCTTTGATTGTTTCTTTGATTGAGATTCCATCAGAGTGATGTACAAGTGTCATAGGAGCAGCTCACAAAGAATTTTGCTATAGCTTCTGTTATATCTGTTATCGAAGAATGAGAGCTCATGGCGATCTTCCGAGAACTCTATATCTGTATGGTTGGTTTCAACCCAGCAGTTTCTCTTTCTAGGTAGCAACCCAAAAGTTGGTCTAAGTAAGCAACGAAGTAAGTCGCTAGACACCCATTCATCTAACCTACCCTACTCCTCTATAAACCATCGTCTCCCTTTTCCGTTTCTCATTCTACAACTTTGACTACACATTTATGTATTTTATCGCTCGTTTCTGACTCCACTATAAGCTCTCTTGGAAGGTTGAAATCGTCGGATTCTCTTCACTCGGATCTTAACGAATCTATTGTGTTCCTCTGACGTGGAATGTCCAATCTGAAGAGACAAAAAAGAAGGTAAAGGTCTGAGTGAGAGCAATTATGATCGTTCGGTCTCCCTGAATCATCCTGAATTCCTAGAATGGCTTTTGGTGGCTTCTTAGACAAGTCGCCCAGGTCATTAAAATATTATTCATCGAGGGCCATCTTTCTTATTCTGTGTAGGCTGGGACAATCGCATAGAAAGTAGGCTGTATTTCCAAAGCCTCTGCATAACTCGTCCGTACTTAAAGGCATTCCGCTAAGGTGGGCCGCCAGTAGTTTGTGGTATGTGATAATCCCTATGAAGACTGCTGAGTTTGATCTGTTTAGCGCAAGAATGTGCCCCGTTTTTATCTTTTTGATATTTGTGCAAAGTTTCCTGGAGATGCGGCATGATGAGAGTGCGCTCCATCCCTCATCAGCTTGTCTTTGAAAGTCTAGTCCAATGCTAGATTTGACGAGAGCTTGAGGGCAGTACTGAGCTGTCGACAAGCGCTAGATCCTGTTCCAAGCCCTTCCTGGCTAATTCATCCTCCATTTCATTCCCATTGATACACCAGAGTGTTGCGTTATGGTTCGCGGTGAGGGTTTTGAGCTCGTCATGACAACGTTTCACAATTTTTGACTTAACAACTGTGGATGAAATGCCTTTGATAGCGGCTTGACTGTCTATGTAAATGTCGATGGTTTTCCTAAGGACTAGCTTCATTGATAGTTCACGGGCTGCCTCCGTGATGGCTTGGACTTTCGTTTGAAACACGCTTCCGTGGTTCGGAAGTCTTACTTGCCGCTTCATGTTGAGTTTTAGTGAGTAGATCCCAGAGTCTACCCCTTTTTCGGTTTTTGGCCCGTCTGTGAAAATCGAAATTTTCGTCGGGTAGCCCACTCGTCTTTTGAGGGGATGATGAGCTCTCTATCTCAACATTCCATACAACTTCCATAATACGGTCCATACAATGCACATGCACCCATGTACAATCATGGTGTGGAGCAGTTTTCTCACTAAACTGAATATTTTCCATGACTGCACAATCTTGAATGCACAATCACCGTCATACACCGTAAATCTGTTTCGATTGATAGCAATTCCTTTATTTCAACCTGTATTTGAATATTTCTTTGTCAATTGTTTATCCTTCTGATGACCTAAGATGCTTATTCATTTCCACAGGACTCAATAGCCGCCATTCAATGTGATAAAACTCAATAAACAGACAGAAACAGTTACACAAATGGAAAATATTTATCTTCCAATTCCTTTGCAATGACATAATCTTCATTTGTTATCCAGTTTCACCACCACCCACACAGGGGTATACCACCTATCCACAAAAAAAAAAAAACCTTGACAAACTATTACGCAAGGATAATGATAAATTCTCATCTAACAGAAGCAAGTAGCCATAGCAACAATAACTCCAGTCTCTCAATATTGTCACAATGTTCATCGTTGTACAAAACAAAGTCATAACAAAAGGATAATAATTAATTAACCGAGCAGAAGCTACCTTTTGCCCAATAAATTGTCTTGGTTTTGTCTGTTGAAATCAAAAAAAAAAGTCTCATCGTGTCCTTATTTTCCTTGTTTCACCGAAGCCCAAAGTAAATCGATCAATTAGTGTCAGTGCGTTTGTGTTTGTATTTGTGCTTCTAGGCTGAGTTGTCATGAGGCTGATGGCCGCCCGTCCAGGTAGGTAAACAGGATGACCTGAAACCTTGACAAATAGCTTCGAAAGTAATTTCGGGAGTTTTTAAATAATTCACTACATAGCCATTGTCCTAGATCTGTCATTCTCTAGTCCGTTTTTGTGTTTCCTTTTGTTCTTTGGTTTTGTGTTTTTCTTCGTTTTTCCCCTTTACAAAGGATTTCAATGTACGGGGATGCCAATTCATTGTAAACAGTTAACTAATTATGTTTACCTTTTTACTTATGCCAAAAGGAGGCAATAGGATTCCGGATGATGATGATCCTTTGAATTGTCTACTGTGGGAGGCTTTGTTGGAGGATTTGCCCTTTTCAATGATTGTACTCGAATGGATCCTTTTTTTTCGTTTTGGTATTCTTTCGAGTATTTAAATTATTAAATCGGATTTGAAGTTCGAAGGACTCCTCACAACAATGGTTGGTTTATTTAGTCGCTTGGTGATGATGAGGACGAACATTGTGTGTATGCTATGCCAATCTGTAGAGTAAATATTTTTGCAAACGTTTTTAAATTGCAATTAATCTAGGATTTGCTGTTGGACAGGACAAAGAACGAATTCATGATCTGTGTCTGTGATCGATGATCGATTGTTTTTAACTCTTTGATGTCGGGTTAACCTTAGGGATTTTGGCCACAGGCAGACAAAGGGCAATAACAATAAAATTCTGATTTGTCATTGCAGCTGATGTTGGGTTTACCACAACTGAGGGATTGACAGCTGTGAAGAGAATTCAAAAAGGTGGACTGGATTCAATGTAGGGGTGCCATCGATTAGGAGCAATGGGTGCGCGGGACCATGACAATGACATTGAGACTGATCAAAAGTATTGCAAGTCATTAATAAGGGAATCGAACTTGTCAATGACTTCTCGTGGCAGAGAGACGCATTGAAAGGCTTTATCACTTTGAGTGTGGTACAGCACAAGTCGACAGAAAGGTTAGTTCTCTCACCAAACTGACTTACTTAGATAGGGGTCGCTTAAGTTCGGGGTGAACCTGGCCTCAATTAACAAGCCTCTCAAGTCGGTTGGTTGATTCCCCGATCTTAAAATCGATAGAGAGATTGTTACTATCAATTTGGAAGTGTGAAAATTCGAGTCGATTGTCAACTTTTTTAGAGCAAGGCTTCAGGTGGTCAAATAAAATGGCAGGTAAGATCTTGTAGGCGATGCTGATGGGGCCTTCTTCGTTGTTATGGAACAGGCAAACGATGGTGAGATCCTTTTCGTCAAGCAGACGTTTGTCTGACCAAATCCTTGAAATGCGTTTGTTTGTGCTTTCTACCAAGTCATCTCTCGCCGTTTTGAAGTCGTCAGTTCAGTAGTCTTGTTGAATTTTAGCTTAGATATTGCTTTCTTGACTTCACTTTGATCAGGTGGACGGAAGTTTGATTATCATCGTCTAGGTTGAGTGTTTCTTTTTGACTGACAGCGGGATTGTGGTCTTCATGAACAAATATTACTTAAACTTTGCTGGCCTATCACTGAAATTCAATATTCACTCTTAAAGGCTTAAGATCCATCAACTCAAGCTATACAGCTGGCTTAGATGGTGGGCGACAACAAGTCGCGTTTTAAATAAATTCATAGCATCTTCTGTCGTACGACTTAATACCTTTTCAGAACTTGTTAAGAGTGTTCTCCACTTCCAATGCATTAACTTACATAACCTATAACCTTCTGTCACACACAGCTCCCTCATGTGTCATATCTGTCGCTGTGTGTCTTTCAAATGAAATCAACTATGACTAAAGCAGAGACATTTCCTTTTTTTAGAAATTAAATTGAAAAAAAAAAAAACGCCGACCAAAGGAGACAAAAGGAGAAATTTCAATATTTTCCACATGATTACCTCAGCCGAAATGGAACAATAGATTGCCCACGACCTTCCCTCAAATGAGATACAAAGACACCATGTATGAATGCATCAATCCACCGCTCAACTAATGCAGCTGAAGCAAATTTGACACGCCTGCCAATTGCCAGAGGAAATAGAACTGAAACCCTTGGCATGAGGGAAACTTCGACACAAAAACTTCCGAAAAAAAGTGGAAAAATTACATAAAAAACTGAACACAAGGAGTCAGCTGAGATGTGAGAAGCACATGGGAATACATTTCGAATTAATTGAAATTCAGATCCTTTTCTGCATACGCACATTTGATCCTGTCATGAGTGCACAGAACCCTCTGGACTATTGTTTTTTTGTTGCATCGTATTGCATCATATAGCCCCGAGTTAGTCCTTTCGTCAGATAAGGACGGAAGAAGACAAAAAATGAAAAAAAAATTGCACATTTTTGTCTGTTCCTTTTCGAGTTTTTTTTTTTGCGTGATTCCTTCCACATCCCTTTTGACATTGATTTGGGCTAATGGCGCACGCATTAAAAAATCACAAAGTGACGTAAATGCTCCTGACATCAGCAAACACAATGCACTCTCACACGACGACAGACACAGCGAAAAGCTGACACTATGGCGGGCGGCATCAGCGACGATTTTACAAAGCGCTTTGCGTGCGACATCTTCGGTATCAATTTCGTCCTCAGGATATTTGAATTTTTTTTTGCAGAGATGAATTGTTGTTCCTTTTTAATTTCGGATCAATTGGTTGGATTGTATTTTTGGGTTCCTTTTTGCGGAATTAAAATTACTGATGCCGTCCGTTCTTTTCGATTAAGTTGCCCCGTGCAGCCTAGGGCCTAACTCGACTCGATGACGACGAAAGAACGGAACTAATAAGGACGAATTTTTTTGTTAAAAGTAATTCGAAATATCGTGCTGGAATACACGTGGCGAACGTTTGCAATGAGGGACAGACCGAACGGAGGTAGCCAGCCTGTTTGCGTTTGTGATATTATCGCTGAATGTGATGTAGTTACATGGCCCTGGGCGGAACATGGTATTGATGCTGTGTTCAGTTTCAGAGTTCTGAGATTGGATTCATATTTTCAATTTTGGTCGCATATTTTGGTGAATTTTTTTCACTGTTGGTAGATTTTTATCGTAGGTGTTGTCGCAGGAGGGTTAGTTGAGGACGAAAATTTCGAATCGAATTTCTTCTAATAGATGGAGGAGGGTCCAACTGCAGTAAATCGATATAGGGAGGAATATTTGGGAATATTTTGTCAATAATTTAAAGAAATATCAGTTTGACATGTAAAATGTGCGAAAGCGAGGGTCTCTCAAAACTCAAAGAACATTGGATTAACTGAGAGGTAATTGTCAAGGTTAACTTTGTTCAAGGTTTTCTTTTATACCAAAGTAACGATGCTTTAGGGGCAGCAGTTCATTTCACAGTGTTCAAGACTTTTTCAAAAGACCGTCCTGAATGACAACGATCTGCAACTCCTTCGAGATGTTAGTTCAATAATTAACAAATAGATCCTTTTCAGCCAAACATGTTGTAGCTTTGTTAGTAAGCTCTAATCCGTCATTCATCGCGGCACGATCTAAAAGAGAGGACAACTGGCGAGCACCCTGTACCAACTACATACAACTATAAAAACAACAAGTCCAGGGCCTGGAATGTCCTTGACTTGCGGGGTGACCTGCTAATCTCAGCTCAAGTAGAGGATGGAGACGAAGATTCTACATCACTTACCAACAGCACAAAGCTGTGATAAGATTCCACAAGAAAAATAAAGCGATAGACATCATTGGCTTTACCCGAACTTTAAATGCCACTCTAAGGTGAATGAAGTGGCGATGAATTTGCCACACCTAATGGCGTGAAGGCAACTCCACGCCATGACATGTTATCCTCTCACCTAGTTAGGCGGAACTATTTTCCGACCAAAGCAAACGTAACACACAAGAGCCAATGAGGTATCGAGATGATTGCAAAACTCCGAACAAGACGGAGCTTTGGCGAGTTAAGTTGAGTTCTTACTTCGAATACTTGTCCAAGAACATAGCCGTGCAAGATTCCAGAATATGTGTTACAGGCTACGAGCTCAGAGCTCTCCGAACCCACAAGCTAGGTTTAAAAAAAAAAGTTCTTCATGCGTTCAGTATTGTAATAAAATTCACAGAAAATTTGTATTTAAAAGCACACATACCGACAGCCAACCCTGCGGCACTTCATAAAAAAACAAAAAAAAATCCACGAGAAATGTCCTTACCAGTGTAAATGCATGTCAAGCAGCATTTCAACGCAAACACCGCACTTAAATTGAGCCCCCAAAGCAAGTTCCAACCGGTATATCTAATCCACATAACAACCTCTTGGCAAAGATACTATTCCTACCTCGATTGTAGCGAAACAGTCGTTGCAAATTGTAACAGGTTCCACGCGCTCGCTGGGTAGAACCTTCAACACATCTTATGATTGCTGCTGCTACCAAGAGTGGAATCCCTCCCTAATGCCATTTATTTCGAGCTGACTCCTGATTTGAAACTGCCTGCGACTGACTTACTCACTCCCCGTTGTGTCTGTCTGGTCTGACTGACTGACTGACTGACTGATTGTCTCTCGGTCTTTTCTGCACAACTCCCAAGTTCCAGTTTCAAGCTCGAATGAGAATTTCCAGGTGAGTTGAGTTGTTTGTGATTGTGTTAAGCATAATTGCATACGATTATTACGCTCGTTCAGGTGTGCAATTTATATCATCAAGTTTCCAACAACAACACCAGAGAAACAACGTCGAAGCAAGTCAAACCATTGCTCATTTGTTGTTGTTGTAGTGTTCCTTGTTAACCACGAAACAAAATAGCAATGTGTGCACATTTGTATCTCGCTCCCTTGATGCCCAGTCTTCGTGTTGTCCGTACGTAGATACTATCCAGTTTGCCCATCTAAAGAATTTACACCACACAACACAAATCTCCATATCGAGCGAGATTTCCTCGAGACCTGGGAATAGGGGCTACAAAATGAAATCATAGGCTCCTTGAAGCGTTGTCTTCTTCCTGCCTACGACGACAATAACAACAACAACAACGACGACGACGACGACGATGCAAACGACAATGGACAACTTGAAATTCTCCGAGTCTGAGTTGTGAGTTGTGTGGTGGACCCATCCATATCTACCTGCTGCTTGCCATTTGGTGAGCTTAATTCGATTCGATGAGGTTCACTCTGGGCTGTGGGCTTCCCCAACGTTGAACAGATAGATACTCATAGAGATTAGGTAGAGTGCCATGATAGACCCCCACACTGATGATGACAAAGATGCCAGGGCAGGCACAAACCTATATCCAAAGGAATACGGACTACAAACAGCGAAAGGGAGAATATTGGCCCGCATTATTCTTCATCCGTCGGATTGGATTGATGGTTGTATTCTCTTTTTAATTCCATTTTAGTTTTTTGTTCTTCTTAGGACAGCCATGTGAGTGAGTGTGTGTGTGTATTTTCATATCTAGTTGGGGAGTTGTGATGTGCTTCTTCGACTCTGGGCTGCATGTCACTTGTCCCGCATTTGTTGTGTGTTACGTTTTTTTTTGTTTCCTTTGCTGCGTTTTTTTTTTTTTGTGTTGTTTCATGTGGACTCTCTCTGGATGTGTGTTTAGAGAATGGACTCAGGTGCAGCCATAAAGGCGACACTAAGGCATAGACAAACGAAAGATATTTCGTCTTTCTTCTTTTGTTAGATGGAAAAGTAGAATTTTTCTGAAGGAAAATTGTTGAAACTTCCGGTTGTTGAGGGAACATTTTGAAGTTTTTTTTTTTTTTCTAAATTCATTTGTGGTTTCCTGGAGTTGCATTAGTAATGGAGTTGTAGAACATAAATTGTTGTGTCTGGCTTGAACTTGAGCAACACGTGCTAATTGAATAAATATACTCACATCCAATTAGTAAATGATGTGCATCTAGTTGAGGAAGGAAATGTCAACTCTGATTGATTTCTAGTGGTAGAAAATCAGTTCGAAGATTGATTAGCTTAAACAAGAGACAAATGGATCTAGTAGGAGGAACAATAAGTTGGAAACTTGATCGCTTGAATCTGTTAGATAAATATCTATCTGCTTTATGACTATTTGGAAATGTAAAGAGCGATCTTCTTCACTATGGACATACATCAAACACAGCTTTCTGATGTGGAGGGTCTAAAGCTGAACTAACGCCGCTTTTCATTTTTTACGGTCCCGGGCACGCCGCTAGCCTCTGCGATTCCTTGATCTTTAAACTAAAGGTTTGGTTTTTCTTTTCTTCGTGAACCAAGCGGCTGGGATTCAAAGACCCTCTTAGCTGGAACGTTTTCATCCATTCGTTCGAAGTGGTCGAGATAGTGCAGTCGACGGACTACATACACATCTTTATAAAGCTCGTCGAGTTCCCGGTTATACATATTTTCTTCTGCAATCATCCTCTTCGTAGACAGGACCAAATATTCAACGTAGTATTTATCTTTCGAAGGTTACCAAGATCTTCTCCGTTGTCTTAGACCATTAGCAAGGTAAAATGCTCATTCTTTCCTTGCAAGTTCGTCCGGTCTGGTATCGTTAGGCACTTATTTGTTGAACATTATAAGCAATGTCGCCTATTTGGTCATTTCAGCAGTCCGAATGATGGCTGTTACATTCGACTGTAAACGCTATCGAGTCTAAATGAGTGGTTGATTCTTAGTCTCACGTAAGACGCCAGCCCCTAGGTAAGGATAGGTTAGGTTGAAGTGGCTGCCAGCTGTTGCCAGCACACTAAGACCAGTGATAGGTCCATTGTGATACCATATGGACCTGGGGAGATCTCCTTACACACTCGTTGAACTTGCAAGAAGCACAGGTATAGTTGTTCTACATATATCTGGCGAGTTCGCCTGCCTAACAGTTCCCTGCAATGTTACCTGCTCTGCCATCTCTATAAGAGATGATCGACAGTCTAGAGCTACTAATGAATTTGGAGTGAAAGGTTCCAAGGACCTGATCGCTGCTTGACTGTACGAAAAGATACGTATATCAATGGAAGATATAACGTTTTTTTAAAGCCAAGATAAGACTTGTTTAATCGCCAATATTTCTGCCTGGAACACGCTACAATTTGGAAGACGGAAAGAGATGCTGAGATTAAACCCCTCATGGGTTTTTGATCCATCGGTGTAAAAGGGGATCGAGTTGTCTTGTAGAAATGCTTCATCCTCCCAGATTGACCTTGAGAGAATGGTGGCAACGAAATTTTTATTGAAATTTAGTTTAGGTGTTGTCACCAGCGCCTATGTCCATAAACAATTCGGAGCTTTCGGTGTAGAAGGTTTGATTCACAAGTTTTGCGGCCAACCTATTTGAACCTCTTGTCGAATACCCGAATGGGGTTTAAGGGGTTGTAAATACACTTTATGATGTTATTCACATAACGCGAGTGCTGATGTATTGGGTTTGAAACTCAAGTGGTATTAGGTTTCAGTCTTTACTTCGAGGACACCACCAAAATAACTGGGAAGAATTTTTGGTATTGCTTATAATTCACAGTATGTATTAATTTTCAACTTCCGGATGTCTTATCACCGTACAGTACGGTCAACACTTCAAGCCGTATGTCCACCCTTCTGCCATTGTTACGTCTATGTAGTAGAGTTGACGTTTCTTTTTTTGATGTCGCTCGCTGATTGACTTTCTTCACATCATGAGTTGAACCTGGTAACAAGCGATGATGCTAGCCACTTCACCACGGTCAACCCTTGGCATCTTCACCAAAGACTCACAGTATACGACGATGGTCTACTGCAATGGTACCAATAATCTTCAACGTTAATCTAGTTTGAATAGTTGCTAACATTTATTGTCGAAAACATTTGACGCTGAACTAGAAATTCAAAAGATGAATTGTATCTGCTTTGTATTATCATTATTGTTCATGCCAAAAAGAAGTATCTGTACATATTTACCCTTACTCAGCCCTCATAAATATTGTCAGTAGCAACTTCGATAAACAAAAGAAAAAAAAATACAAAAATGCCCATATTAGCACAGTTTGTCAGTCATAAGTCATAAAATTAGCTAAAAATGGAAAAACAATTCATAGATACCTCCTACACTATATCTTACCGACTTCACATGGTTAAATATGATAATCAAATAGTAAACATTTGTTTTTCTTTATTTTAATTGACTTCCGAGCGCGTTGGTAGGAATAAAGATAAGTCATCGCGATAAGTTAATTTATTTCCTAAGTTATTTTTTCGTCATAAAATACCCCTGTAATCGATAGGTCGATACTCTATCATGCTTATGAATATTCATAGTTCTGATTGTAAATCTTTAAAAAAAAAAAACAGCCTAAAAGTTCATTAAATCACAATAAACAGAACAAGTTATCACCGCTCAACATCCGCAACAAATCGAGGACAAATCGATTATAAGTCGATTTTTATTATAAGAATTATTTATTTTTAGGTTTTTTTTTCTCCTATAGTGACTATCAATGTACTTTTTTAATAGCGCATTTCCATCACTTATCAGGGAATTACTCATAAAAAACAAGAAAAGAACAACAAAACTAAACGACCGCAGGCACATAAGATTATAGAAATCGAACCAACAAAACATAAAAATAAAATATAAAAACCGTAAAGGAAACAAATTCTCTTTTAAATTTTCTTTTTTGTGAATAACATTTGAATGAATAAATAAATCTAAGCGATTGAAGTAGGTATGTATCTGCTGCAACTGTTGCTGTCTGAATCGGGAGTTAACTGATAACCTCTGAACATTCAGAGCAAGACGTACTTATCAGAAAAGTTTAATTACACACATAAGTTTGAATATGAATGAATGATGATACTCTTGTCTAAAAAAAAATCCAGTAATTAACGCAGTTATAGCGAATAGATACAAAAATAAATATAAAAACTATGAATTATTACTGTTATCATTTTGATAGCGTTTTGTATGACTGATTTTATTACTCACAGTACCCCTGGCTTGTTTTGAGTAACAAAAAACCGGGAAATACTTTATTTTGAGTAGATTTCTATGTAAAAGGTGAATAAACTCAATTGCATTTGTGAAATAATCCGAGTGTCAACATTCGGTGCAGCAGATACTTTTGAGTGACAAAACAAGAAATACTCAAGAGAAACTGAGGTAAAAGATACTGGTTTTTTGGTTTAGTTTTCAATGGACTATGGGTTTGTTTTGATTATTGTCGCTTTCTGCTTGGAATGGGTTTGGAATTGAGGTTAAACAAGTTATTATTTGTATCTTTTGCTATACTATCTGCGGTTGTAAAAAAAAATAACCTGCATTCAGTGCATTTTGTCTTATATTTATTCAACTGTGCGACATCGCCACTGACAAGGAAAGTGATTTTTATGCGACTAATAGGTATGTTTATGGATTTGCTTCTGTTTGAAGCTACTGGGTTCAAGTATCTCATTTGTTAGTATGGAGCTTCATAAGTGTTCTATTTAAACGTTGCATAGAAGCGTACTTCTGTACTTACACTTACTTCGTAAAGAGCCAACCCTACAAATTGTACAAATGTTAAGGGGCAACCAAAATGTGGTCATAACTTTGACACTTAAAGTGATTTTGGGGCTCAGGACCACAATTTGTTCGATGTGGGCTGGTGAACTTAACAAGGCTGTCCAACGGCGTACGACTGAGTTGTCCTACCGTACTGTCTGATGGTGTTTTTCTTTTGCAGTTTCTGACTGCCGAACAACGATTTCTTAACAATGTCGGCATCGAAGGTCATAGTTTGGTTCGGGATGAGAAAACGTGGACTTTCTCTACGAATCCACTACTGTATACCTCCGCATTGTACGTTGAAGCGGCCTAAAAATATATACTGCATTCCTGGACGACTTGGGTTTAACTGACCATTCTTTCGCTTCTAGGTTCCTTTGGCCATTTGACAAGTGATGAAGTTTTGCCACTAATGTCCGATTTTATTGCGTGTTTCCCATTGCCCCAAGTACCTAGTACGGGTTGTACATCGACATCGAATTAGCCAGAAGAGTGAAGGTCCAACAACAAAGGTTGCTGGGTCTTATAGAGCGGATGGACACCAAATCTTCGAGGGACAGCTTAGTAGAGAAAGACTGCGACTCAGGTGGCGCACTCAAGTAGAAGAGGATCTCCACCAACTAAGCGTGCTAAACTGGACGCTACAGATCGAGCTGGTTGGAGAGGCTTGTTGGTTGAGGCCCAGGTCCACCACCGACTTTAGAGCCAGATTGAAGAATTTCAAGCTTTTCATTTCATCGGCTTTTCGCTTACGGACTCCTCCGCTCAGACTTGAGCTTTCGTTTAAATTCTCTTGTTGGATATCGCCTTTGTTTGGCGGTTGTATTGTCCTTGTTTTTAGGGTCCATTTCAACTTGCTGCTCTGAAGGTCTAATATGGAAAACCATTTGGATTCCATTAGCTTCGAGACAAGGTCATGTATACTTCGAAGTCGGATAGTCCACTCAGCATCGTGAGGATCCATGCTTCTCTTTGAATCGGGACCATTGGTGCTGTTCAAGAATAAGACCCCCAATGAAAATAAACCTGTAAAGCCAGAAGAGGCTGTGTTTGTTTGTCCGTCTATTTTTGCTGAATTCAGATTGAGCCCTAAACATTTTTTAGGTTTATTCTCCAGCTAAAAGTAAATCTTACAAGGTTATAGTTCAGTTTGGCTAGGGTGACAGGCCGCAGGTGCAACCTCACTTAGACCAGATAAGGTCCTTTGTGTTACCACCAGGATCTGTACTTCACCAGAAATACTACACACAGAACCAGCCTGAGCTTACTATGAAGAGCTGAAGGCTACCTATGCTGGTGTCAGCCAGTTCACTTAGGTTGTGAAAGAACCTGGGTCCTAAGTATGCTCATCTTCGAGCTGAGAGAGCCGGAAGGTATTGCTTAGTAGAAATCCTCATCACTCCGTTTGACTCAATTGTTTGTAGTCACTAATCACCTTCTAAAACTCGCAAAACTGAGAGAAGAAGTTGATAGAAAGAGACACTGAAGACATGTACATTTATCTATATGTACACGCCTTTGTAAGGGTCTTATACGAATACTTCCAAACGAACTGTTGTTTTAATTATGGAACTTCTCATTGACAGGCACATAATTGATTGCAAGGCAACAGTTTATTCCACCCAAACCCTCCATCTTCATAGGTGATATCGTTTATTTCTAAATTTAAGTTTCAAAAATTTTATTTTTAGTTCAACTTTCCATACGTGAGAAAAGATTAGAGAACACACATTTCTCTTGAATAGTTTCTCAAGCATCTTATTCTTAGGATACAAGCTTGTAAGCTATTGACATGTGGAGGCGAACTCTTTTTGTCAAAAAGAAACACTATTTTTGGAAGAAAATCTCATTTTCTAAAACACCTACATAAATAGATCAAATAAATCCTTTTCATTTTGTTTCACAGAAAGGGTGTCATTCAAAAATGGGTGTAAAGGTTAATCTTATATCGTTGAAGGTTCTTAAGCCGTAAAAGATTCCTCAAAAACGTTACATAAATATCTCCCTTAATACTTCCAATAATAACATAGGCACACGATACACATATTTTTATGTAGCTCAAGGTAGGTGAGTATCTAGATGAAAATCAATTTTATTTGCCTACATACAGTTTTATTACCAAGATACACATTCGTTCACTTTATATTCCTCATTACTCTAGTTAAATCAATAAAAATAAAAAAAAATCCGCACCTCGCAAAAAAATACACGTCTATTACATTTCTCCAATAGTCGATTAAAAACACATATTTACCTCAATAAAAAAAATATGTATTTGCAGTCGTATATACACTTGGTTAGGCTCCCCACTTTACTTCATAAAACATTTTGTTTACATCCAAACACTTGAGTTTACTCAATTACGAAAAAGTAGAAGCAGCAAAATGAGGAAAAACGAAAAAAAAAATTTTTTGTACACAAAACACAACCGTAAAAGTGAACAAAACAAGTATTTATTAGATACTTTGTATATAGACGATGTGAAACCAGTTTAATCGATTTTACAAAAGAGTACAAATAGGTATTTGCCTTAAGAGAAAATGTCAAAAAATGTCATGCATTCTCTTCTCTTTGGTCTTTCGTGTGATGATAAAGTTGGAGTGAAAATTTGTTTGTGAATTGTAGTAGATTTGTCACTCAAGTTATGCTGAGTAACAATACATCTTTTATCAGACTTCACCTTAGAACTACCTAGTCAAAAAAAAAAAAAATTAACGACTTCAACTAGAATACATGGCTGTCAAAAGGTATTCCCCATTTCATTCGTTATACTCTCTAAAGGCACTCATACTCAAGAAGGAATTTTCACAAATTTTATCCAAAAGAAATTCTCTTCTATAGGATTATACGTTTTATTTTTGGATTACCGGTCGTAAAATGTGAAAAATTCTAATTAGGGCTATTTTGGGGTGTTGCAACTTTGAAATCAAAATATTTACTTTATGCTTTGTGTCTGTTGGGCGTGTGAAGATATCTAATGCAACTGTTTGGTTAGGAAATAACTTTTATTTTAATTTATTTCATAAATTGTAGGAAATTTATTATTTTTTAGGAGGTTAATTGGTTAACAGAGGGATGTAGGGTGAAGCGCGATCTAGAAAACAGCCATCTTATCACAGAGATCGTTCTGTATGAAATTTGTTTGGCACGCTGAAGTTCGGGCTGTAGTAGGCTACTTTGTCATCAGAACTCACGTGAAGTATTGGAGTTTGAATGAATCGCTTGTCAAAGGTTGATGCGAAGAGCTGAGGGGTCTGGGATTTGGGTTACAGGGACATAATAAGCAATGAGTTAGCTGACGAAGTTGTTACAAAAACGTCATGATTTAATTACCTTACCATGTCTACATGCGGTGGAAAAAAGATCAATTCGAGAAATTTCCAAGTAGGTATGTATGTAAGTATATGCATATGGGTGGTCGCTGTGGCTTAGTGGAAAGTGCTTTGGACTGCTAAGCGAGAGAACACAAGTTCGATCCTCAAAATCACCAAACAAGACAAACCTGCAAGAGTTTCTATAATCTGGCATGAAAAAGCTACTCAATCTACCGTGGGGAGTCGGCAATAAAACTGTAGGTCCATTCCATTCGTGTGAAAACTATAACACGCACAACATGAATGGTTATGAGTAGCTTAGGTCTTGGCTTTCTATAAGCTGTCGCGCCAAATATTCATATTTGTATGTGTATGTACATATATCTACAACTCCTTTCGAACCAAGTTCATTGTGCAAATACATAGTCATATCTCAAGTATGGTTTTCGTAGGAATAGATCCACTGGTGACTCGATGACACGAATCTCTCCATCACTTTGGTGAAAAAAGCATTCGGCAAAGTTTGGCACCAAGCTCTCATGTCGAAAATGCGTACATATGCCATCGATGTTCCTCTTCTTCGATGGATTCGAAACTCCTCTTCAGGCCGTTTAATTTAAGTTATATTGGAGGCTTTCATGTCTGCAATTCACTATATAAATGCTGGTGTTTCCCAAGGCTCCATTTTGTTTCCGACTCTTTTTCGAATTTTAATAAATAATCCCTTGCTGACAGTACCCTCAGTTTTCATAGGCATTCGTTCCCTAACTCACGGCAATTTACGTTAAAATCCTTGAATTCTGACATCGAAAAATGGGGTTCTACAGTGGAATTTGGAAACATTAAACCCAGAAGACAGCCTTCTGTCATTGAAAATTGAAGCGAAACCGAAACCTCGAACCATTATATGAATGGTACTTGAATTACTGAAGCTGAAAGTCTTCCCACCTTCGGTATGTGTACTAAGACTAACGACTAGGTCTTGGTTTCCTTAAGGGATGTAAAAAATACTTTACCCCCTCGTATCTGGCTGTAAATGCAAAAGGCTTTCATTCATCTAAATCTTGAGTATAACGCTAACATCTGGTATGGTGCACCAAAGAGTTGAAACTTATTAAAGACAGGGACAATGCGAAGTTCCAAGATGATGATAAACGACTTTTCGACAACCCAGCTTGCATGACATGGACTTCAGCAACATGGTAGTTTCAGCAAGACGTCATCATGCTCCATATATCCAGCAAATCACCCGACACCAACACCCGAAAAGTTCCAAGGTTATGGGTATCGCTTTGTGAAACTATGACGAAACAATTGCCCTCGATGATTATGCGATTTCAAACAAATACAGTCTGTTTCAGGACATTTTCAATGTCAAAAGTGTTCGTTTTTCGCCAAAGAACACCAGACCAAAAAAGAACAGAAAAATAATTTTAAAAATCCAAAAATAATCATGCAACTTGGTTAAATAGTTCGTGAAAAACATCAAATATTATCTCAAAAATAAAATAAAGTCAAACAACGCAAATTGCATTCATCGGGCGCAGGTTGAAATGCAACTGACAAAACTGAGAACATTTTCTCTCAGATGGGCGACAAAATGCACCATAAAATGAGAAAGAGATACAAAAAGATACAACTGAACTGTCGCTCAATAAAAACACACGGAAACGAAAAAAAATCTCAAAAACTAAATATTTCCCTCAAACAGAAAAGAAAAAAAAAAAGCACCCACCGACCCCGACAGATACTCAACTCATTCCACAGATACTTTTCACATATTTTCAAATTGAGAGAATTTCATTTAAGAGAGCGCATGTCTGCAACACCAGCGCCAAGATATACCCTCTGTGGTGGGTGAACGTACCATTGAATAGTGGACTTCCCTAGAATTTCTCACAAGTTCGTGTGAATGTATCTCAAGAGAATGAAAAATTTCTTCGTATCCTACCGTCAAACCATCTCCCATCCCACTCAATCACCCAACCAACCCTCTGTCAGCGCGAAAAAGAACCATACAAACACTTGGCGAGTTTTCCAAATCACATCAGTTCGAGTTCGAGCGTTAATCGTAAAGGACGCGCGTTGTCTGCACGTTCCGTTCTTTAGCAAAGAAAAAAACGGGTTTAGTATCTCAGAGTTATACATTTTTGTATCTACCAAGAATTTTAGGGAGTGATAGATATTTTTTTTTTTCTTTTCCATCGATGAAGACAGAAATAATATTTGTTTTTTTAAACATTCGTCGTGAGTGAGAATAATCGAAAAGTAACTAAAAATCAAAAAAGTGTAAAAAAAAGGATGTGGGCAGTGTTTTTGGCAAAAATGGTGAAAAATTGTAAATTTTGAAATTTAAAAAAAATTAATTCATAACGAAAGATACAGTGTTCACCGAAAATGAAGAGAGTGTATGGAAAATGAGTTCCAAGCCTTATCCTTAAAAAAAAAATTTTAGTATCCTTAACTAGGAAGTGAAGGATTTTTTTTTTTGATTTAATTTAATTTTCAAAAAAATCCAAAAAAATAAGTGAAAATTGATTCAAAAAAAAAAAAGTGAAACAGTAGTTCACAGACGAGATATAGATAAAAAAAAAAAAAATGGAAGTATCTCATCTATCGGTCGCGATAATTATCCTTTTGGGACTGCGCATCGGGACTGTTAGAGCCATTAATGATGGGTACGCATCAGGTACCAGTTCGCCAATTCTGTCTGGTAATCACTGTTCCTGGGAGTACAATGCAACCACATCGGTAACTTGTGAGTTGCGAACGATCGAACGGACGGGATTGGATTTGCAAGGCGCGGATGGAGCGAATCAGCTGCTCATTAAGTGCAGCGAATTGTATCTGTTTGAGAGTCAGCTGCCGCAGAACTCATTTGCCAGACTTCAGACGCTGGATGAGTTGAGACTGGAAGCATGTAAGCTGCTGCAGTTGCCAAACAATGCATTTGAGGGTTTGAGCGCTGTCAAGACACTGGCTGTCAATACGAAAAATGCCGACTGGGGACCGGGAAAGACACTGGAGCTCTTTCCGGATTCGTTAATTGGTCTCAAGCAACTGACTGAGCTGGATTTGAGTGAGAATAACATAAGGGCCTTGCCAGCTGGGTTCCTGTGCCCGGTTGGGAATCTACAGGTTTTGAATTTGACCAAAAACCGCATCCGATCGGCTGAAAATCTAGGTATCTCCGACATGAATTGTAATGGTGGGAGTGAGTTACAGATTTTGGACGCAAGTTTCAATGAATTGCGGTCGATCTCAGAGAATTGGGGTATTTCGAGACTCAGGAGGTTACAGCATTTGAATTTGGAGCATAATAACATTTCCGAACTCTCCGGGGAGGCTTTAGCTGGTTTGAGCTCCCTGAGGATCGTGAATCTGAGCAACAATCATTTGGAGACACTGCCAGAGGGGTTGTTTGCCGGCTCGAAGGAACTACGAGAAATAAGTTTGCAAAACAATGAACTTTACGAATTGCCCAAGGGTTTGTTCCACCGCCTGGAACAACTGCTTGTGGTAGATCTGTCGGGGAATCAATTGACAAGTAATCACGTGGACAATACCACATTCGCCGGCTTGATTCGGTTGATAGTGTTGAATCTGGCTCACAATGCTCTGACTCGAATCGACTATCGCACGTTTAAGGAGCTTTATTTTCTGCAAATTTTGAATCTGCGGAACAATTCCATCGGACACATCGAGGATAATGCTTTTCTACCGCTTTACAATCTGCACACCCTTAATCTGGCCGAGAATCGATTGCATACTTTGAACGATAAGCTCTTTAACGGTCTCTACGTCCTCTCCAAGTTGACTTTGAACAACAATCTGATCAGTGTCATCGAATCGAATGTTTTCAAAAACTGTTCAGACCTCAAAGAACTTGATTTGAGTTCGAATCAGTTGAATGAAGTCCCCAGTGCACTGCAGGAATTGGCAATGTTGCGAACTTTGGACCTGGGAGAGAATCAAATTCGCACGTTTGACAACAACAGCTTTAAGAATCTCCACCAGCTGACCGGTTTGCGGTTGATTGACAATCAAATTGGGAACATCACAGTTGGTATGTTCGCCGACTTGCCAAGGCTGAGTGTACTGAATCTGGCCAAGAATCGCATTCAGAGTATCGAAAGAGGTTCGTTTGATAAAAATTTTGAACTAGAAGCCATACGACTGGACAGGAACTTCCTCTCTGACATCAATGGTGTGTTCGCAACGTTGGTGTCCCTACTCTGGTTGAATCTGTCAGAAAACCACTTGGTCTGGTTCGACTACGCGTTCATTCCCAGCAATCTGAAGTGGTTGGATGTCCATGGAAACTACATCGAAGCACTTGGGAACTATTACAAACTCCAGGAGGAGATTCGCGTGAAGACCCTCGACGCCAGTCACAATCGAATCACAGAAATCGGTCCAATGTCGGTGCCGAACACAATTGAATTGCTTTTCATCAACAATAACCTCATTAGCAATGTACAGCCGAACACATTTGTCGACAAGGCAAATCTCGCTAGAGTGGATCTCTATGCGAATGCTCTAAATAAGCTGCAATTGCAAACGCTGCGTGTGGCACCGGTACCACCAACAAAGCCACTACCCGAGTTCTATCTCGGCGGCAACCCCTTCGAGTGTGACTGTTCCATGGATTGGTTACAACGCATCAACAATCTGACCACCCGCCAGCACCCGAGAGTAATGGATCTGCCCAACATCGAATGCATCATGCCACATGCTCGTGGGGCGCCAGTTCGCCCACTTACCACTCTCGATCAAACCGACTTTCTGTGTAAGTACGAGTCCCACTGCTTTGCCTTGTGCCATTGTTGCGATTTAGATGCGTGTGACTGCGAGATGACCTGCCCGAGCAATTGTACCTGCTACCATGACCAAATCTGGGCTCAGAACGTCGTCGATTGTGGCGGCCTGAGGAGCACTGAACTTCCACGCCGTGTACCAATGGACTCAAGCATCGTTTACTTCGATGGCAACCAACTCCCTGTCCTTGAGAGCCATGCATTCATTGGCAGAAGGAATCTTAAGCAACTGTTTGTGAATGGCAGTCAAGTGGTTGCAATTCAAAATCAAACATTCGAGGGGTTGCTCAATCTACAGATCCTTCATTTGGAGGACAATAAACTGGAAGTGCTCTATGGGTATGAGTTTGAGCCGTTGACCAAGCTCAAAGAGCTTTATCTACAAAACAACCTGTTGACACATATTGAAAACGCAACATTGGCTCCCTTGACGTCTCTCCAAGTACTGAGAATCGATGGAAATCACCTTGTGACCATGCCCATTTGGCAACTGCAACTGCCTCAATTTAAGCAAATGAGAGCGTTGTCACTTGGCCGTAATCAATGGACCTGCAGGTGTAAGTTCCTCCAAGAGATGACAGCATACGTGGCCGACAATGCCCTGATTGTACAGGACTCGCAGGATATCTTTTGCATAGCAACGGAGGCGGGAGTCAAACGAGATTTGGATTTCAATGCAACGTCAGCGTGTACGGATTATTTTGCAGGAGGTTCGATGCTACAGAATGGTATTCCAAAGCCTTACATTCCACTTCTGGCAGCTGCTCTGGCGTTAGTTTTCCTTCTGGTGGTAGTGGTTGTGATCTTCGTATTTAGAGAGTCCCTGCGAATCTGGTTATTTTCTCACTACGGAGTAAGAGTGTTTGGACCACGTTGTGAGGAATCTGAGAAGCTATACGACGCTGTTCTTTTACATTCAGCAAAAGATTCAGAGTTCGTTGCACAACATTTGGTCTCTGAACTGGAAACCGGTCGTCCACCATTAAGAGTCTGCCTCCAACATAGAGATCTCACTCATGACGCTACACACTATCAACTACTCGAGGCAACAAGAGTATCCCGGAGGGTCATCATCCTTCTATCAAGAAATTTCCTTCAAACTGAATGGTCTCGCTGCGAACTTCGACGAGCTATTCACGATGGACTTCGCGGACGCCCACACAAGCTAGTCATCATCGAAGAACCGGAGGTTCTCTTCGAGGCTGAGTCTGACATAGAACTCCTGCCATACCTTAAAACATCAGCTGTTCATCGAATTCGACGAAGCGATCGACATTTCTGGGAAAAACTTCGCTACGCACTACCAGTTGAATTCCCCTATCGCGGCAATAACTACACCCTCGACCACA
The DNA here is from genome assembly GCA_951813785.1 of Criorhina ranunculi. NCBI lineage: Eukaryota > Metazoa > Arthropoda > Insecta > Diptera > Syrphidae > Criorhina > Criorhina ranunculi. The sequence continues at coordinate 4,423,575 of OX638383.1, forward strand.
ATCACGAACGAATTAAGCAACCAGCTAGTCCTGGCATTCTCTATAGACAAGCTCCGCCACCAGCCTACTGCCCAGATGGTGAAGATCCCAATTATTCTTCAGCTACAACTGCAACACCTAGCCCTCGTCCGAATCGTCGTGGAGCGCCAGGTGAATTACCACCCCACGCCAATACTCTCCATCATCCACACGCCCACTATCAACAGCATCAGAATCAAGCCTACAGCGGTCGTCCACCATCGGAGCACATATACTCGAGCATCGATTCCGACTATAGTACGCTCGACAATGAAAACATGATGATGATGCCGCCACCATCGCCGCCACATCAAACTGCCGGCAACATTCACCGTGTGATGCAACAACAGCAGGCGCAACAGCATCAGCAACTTCATCATCAGCCACAAGCACAAACATGGCGACCACAACAGCAGCAGCCACAGCAGCATCATCATCATAAACAGTCATCGGGCAGTAGCTCCACTTCAATGCCTCCACAACAGCAACAGCAGCAACAACAGCAGCAACAGCAAGGACAACAACAGGGTCAACATGTGCAAGCCTATTTGGTATAGGCTCTGGGTAAGCAGCGACAAACCAGCGCTGGACGCATGGCATTCAATTTTCAACTATACAGCTAAAAGTAGTATTAACCAGCAGCAGTAGCAGGTAACACACACACACACACAAGCCCATTCTCTCCCTCTCTTCTCTTTCTAACGCTCTGTGCAAGAAAACGTATGTAAATAGCTTTTTCTATTCATTGTAAAACTGTGTATATGTAAGGAAGGCTTAGACTATAAGGATATTTTCTATAAGATTTTCTAATCATTTTTCTTGTATAATTTCGGAAAGAAAAAGGACATTCAAGTTTTGTTCAAAGTTTAGTGAGCAAAAAAGGTTTAAGGAAGGAACGTTGGGAATGATGAGGCATCTGGGGAAATTCGTTGAAGGTTTAACGTAGATTGAAGGATGTTGTAGGATTTGAATCGGAGTGGTTGCACGACATAGGGTAACAAGAAGGTGAAAAGTTCTTGGAAGGATGCAGTATCAGGCCCTTTCTGGCGTAAGAAACGTGCATAAGAAAACAAGTCTTTTTAAAGTTCCCAGAAACATTATAGCGGAGTTCAGAATCTGGAATGAGTGTTTTAACCAGTGGAGTCAATCCACATTCGAATCCCCATGTTAGAAAAAAAAAAGAAAAAAAGTTGCATAGGCAGTAGGGTGGTCAAATTGGCTCGAAAGTGTTGATCATACTAATGACATCGGAATGTTCCAAAGAAATACTGTGAATAATAAGCAATGCCAACAGTACCAATAATTCTCCCCATTCATTCTAGACACCAACCTCGGAGCAAAAAGACTGAAACCTAATACCACCTGCTTTTCAAAAATCACTACAGCAACACTAGCGCTGTGTGAATAGCATCATAAGAATATTTATAACCCCTTTAGCGCTAGTGAATTATTAAAAAAACCATTGGAGTCCTACTGAGCAAGTTGACAAACTTGGACTCTGGTTCGAATCCTAACTAACACCGATGTAAGTTACATCTGATTTGCTATTGTCAAGTGAAATGAATGCAACTTAGAGCCGTTTAAATGAAAAAGTCTACAGTGCATTTTGCGAAAAATACATGGTCCCTTTGAAAGGCTTTCCAAGTCCCTTTTTAACGAAGATAGAAATATTCGACCTTGAAATAAACATCTAGGAACCAACAAACGTACAATCTTTAACTTTGGCATCACTCAGACGTGGAAACTGCTCTCTCATGCAAGCTTTCACCATCTGTACTGATTACCTTTAAAAAGTTCCTTATCATTCCGACTTTCAATGGTGGATGCACTTTATTCTTTTGCCGTGCTATTGAGGTGCGTTTTAAGGAATGTGTAAGGAGCCTCCATTATTGATGATCGAAATAAACACGCCATAGGTTCAACTATTGAGACCTAGATCCTAAAAGATTTGCTATGTCTAGGCCTCTTATAAGATGACTAAACTCATTCTAAGTTTGTGCAACTGAATCTTAATTTCAGCGAGCTGCGTTTTGTACAGCAAGGAAGAGCGGGTCGCGCTTTATATGGCTTAGGGCGGTAGGCTCCGAGATAGGAGAGTAACCTATCGAGAAACCTTACACTATGATCAAGATTGGCATGCATCAGACAGAATCTAATTCATGGTTTTGCAGATTATTCCCTTGAATTGTCCCTTATTTCAATATATTGGTAGCCCTCTTTTCAATTCTCAAAAGTGTTAATTGTTATGATTTCTTCGTGGCGACAACAGTCTGCATCCGCCGATTGTATCAGACATACTTTCAGTGAAAATATTTGCAGCTTTTCGATTCTCAGAAATCTGAATGCAAAGTGACTTTCGCGAGAAAAATATCTTTGAATTTTCAGAAATAAATTGTATCTAGATTTTCTCAAGTAAAATAAAATTCAAAGCAAACTTTCTACGATTTCCAAGTATAGGATGTATCTACGAGTAAAATTGTACTCATGATGTAGTTTAAAACAGATTCTGTGGATACAATCAAACCAATTATCATTCAAAGTGTTTAACTAATAGCAGTCTATCTCCCATCCACAGCTAGTCTAGTTAGCTATTCGAAAAGTTTTTTTTTTTTTTTCATCTTCAAACACAATCAATCATCTTTTTACCAACCTTCTTTTAACGATGGCATTTTAAAAATATAAGAAAGCGACAACAATCCCTTCTCCCTAAAGACCAATCAAAATTCATCTCATTCCCTTTACACACACGAATTTTGTTTAAAGATCTCATAATCATTGTTTATGAACTCTCACACATCCATGAACAATGCCATGCCCACTCTTTATTCCATTTCATTTCAAACTCGCACGTATCTAAACAATTCTTTATTGTTTCTCTCTAAAAAAAACTAGTCGAAAAGGAACAACAAAAAAAAATGGTTTTTCAGCCAATGGCGCTAAATTGCTAAACAGAAAAAAAACTTAAAAAAAAAAAAATCTCCTCAAACAACCTAAAATTAGAGAGACAAAGAATTTCTTCTCCTTTAGATATTTTTATATCTATTCTCTACAGCAGCAGCTACATTCTGAATGTGAACAAGCTCTATTCGCTAGATAACACTCGAGATCGCCTTCTCGCATTTATGTGCGAGATTTATTCGTTTTTTTTTTTTTTTTTTCATTAACATAATAAATTCTTTAAAAAAAAAAAGAAATGCATTCTCTTTCCCCTCTCGGAACAAAAAAAATTGCTTGAGGTAGTAGATACGTGTTCTTCTGTTTGAATTGTGCGTAGGCAGACTATGGTTTTTTTTGTGATTGATATAAGATACACAAATGAAAACAAATGAGACAGTTTTTTTTGTTGTTGTTGTTATTTTTTTCTTCTTTGTTGTGACCTAAATTAAACTCTAGTGAACACAAAACAGTTGTTGTGTATCTTTGCACTTCAATTACAAATGTTCACTTTGTTCAATGATAAGGCAAAGAAAAAACACAACCAAAGGAAGATATCTTATCCGACAGATAGAGGAGGGAACGTACAAATGAAATCATTGTAGTGTTTAGTGGTTAAACAATTTTGATCTAAATTTCTTTTATATTTGTGTAACCGAACAGCTATTTGGAATGTTCATATTGTTCATGAAAGAGGGTAATTAAATATTGTGTAGTCTATTGCAATTGGAGGAGTGAATTTCAAAGGTTAGGCAATGTCTCCAAAAAGCACTCAAACAAAAAAAAAGCCTTCCCAGAACATACATAGGCCCTCAAGAGAAACTCTGCATATCTATTGATGCACTCTAAGGCTGAATATATTTTGTCATTTCAATTTTCATTATATTTTGTGTTCGACAATCACTTATCGATCGGAAGCAATTAAGAAAAGTGTATATTGCATCTATGGATACGAGAGAATGGATTGTAATACAATTTGTGGAGAGTTTCAATTGGTTATTGGTAATTTTACCCTTAAAATGAAGACAAGGGATGAAGTCTTTCCATACACTTGAGAAGGATGTTGCTTTCTTACGTACATATCTACTGCTTTAAGAATTTTGAAGATTGAAAGTGGTTGGTTCTTGAGGTACGTATTGAGAATGTAATATTTTGAAGCATCTGATATTTTAGGATGTCCATAGATAAATTTCTAAGGAAATCAAACTTCTAATTTATTCTTAACAATAATGCCCATGAAAAGTCTTTGTCTACCCTTTTCAATATCGGGTTCGTATTATCCAATGAGGTCTATAGAGTAAGACAAAAGAGGCCTCGTAAGACTGTAAGTCATCTGTAAAGCCATCTGGCTAGTAGTGAAGAGCTAAGCCTTGAAGCTTTGTAGGACGTCCTTGCAGTTTTGCTTTAGGTGGAGTCCCGTTAGTTGCCGCGCTTTAGTGATTCGTGTATTGGGTTGATAAGCGAAATGACACGGGCTCGAGAAAACGAAAACAATAAGACGTTTTTTATTACAGCGCCACCTCTCGGCAGACAATGACGTACACTTTAGGACGGTTGCCGTTGAATTTTATTCATGACCGCCTTGAAAATAAAGTTCAACGATTTTGATGAGTCACCTTAACCAAAGGTGGGTAGCTTATAGTTCAGTTTGAAAGGCAACAAATATTCAAAAGAAGGTCTGTAGAGCCTACCTCCTGTTGCTTGCATCTCCCAATCCTTAGTCTCCGATCAGACCACTAAGCCATCTTGCCAGAAAAGGCTCTCCAGAAAAATATATAGGTGCCCAACCTTTCTGTGGCATCCCTACTTCCGCGTTCAGAATGAGTCTGGACAACTGGGAAAAACGGAACCTTCTATCCTACTGGAACAACATTCAGGGACTTAGAAAGGCTAAAAGAGCTAGAGCTAAGATATTCTTTATCACAATAGGGACGATATTATAAGGCTTGCCGGCTTCCTCATCAGTCACTGTCACTTACATATACTTAATTTAGTTTAGGAATCTGAATGCCGACTTTGCTTAGAAGAAGAAGAATCAGCAGAACACGTACTATGTGAGTGCGTGGCCGTCCGCAGAGTCAGGAAGCACTTTCTCCATCAGGAATTCCTAACACCAGAGGATCTTTGTAACGCCTCGACTGGAGGTATTCTCAACTTCATTATAAAGATAGAGGATCTCCTTGTCTTAGTGGCTCCATGCACAATAGATCTTTTAGGTCGCAGTACCATATGCGTCAGTCGCAGAGCCTTAATAATAATAATAATAAGCCATCTCGCCATGGCAAGACAGCAACCTTTCGAGGCGGGGTTCCATATAAGATAATAGATTCGTCAACTTTTGCTATAAGTATGTTGTCCTTGGCTATACTACAGCCGTCCTGTGTGAGGGCTAAGTCCTTATCTTAACTCAGCAGCCTTGTCTCGAATATGTATAATCCAAGTGCTTCTGAAATCGATAATTTACATGAAGTACGTTATGGAGAACCGGTCAGAGTCAGAGTGACAGTTACCTGCTGTAAGCCAACAATGAAAAGCCTATCGTTTCGTCAGCTGTCTGTGGGTCCAGTTAGTAGATTTTAAAGCACTCTCTGTCCAGTAAGGAGTTTTTGATTTGCACCTCTGCCGATGACACGACCACTGGTCAAACTCGGCAGTTTAGTGTAATGTTCATATGTAGCTGTACAGTGCGACTATGACTATGAGGAAATAATGATGCAAGTTTAATCACTTAACCTTAGCTCCACAACTCAAGTCAACTCTCGTCCTCATTTACTCTTCATAAGGCCCCACAAAATGAGAATTGCATTACTAATTGGAATCAAAGAGTTATCGTCTCAGGTTCAGATCTAACCTATCCCGTGCTTTAGTTTCCATTTAAAGTTGAAGCACATTGCCTATGCAAATTGATGGATCTAAGGGTTTCATTTGATATTTTCGTCTTCAGATTCAACCCACAAATTCAAAAATAAACGATTCAGACAAAACTCAACAACATTCACTGGCAAGAATTCCATGTATCTTTAGCATGACAGGAAGCGTGTAATTTTTATTTTAAAAGATACATTTTCATTTTTATCAGTCATTCAATTTAATCGACAATTTGATATGAATTCCCAGTATCATTAGTTTTAAAAGTCTTCCACACATCTCTACGAATACTGAGATCGACTTCAATATATATAAAGGATTTCTTAGAATTTAAAAATTGTATCTGTGAATAGACATTTTATTCTAGTGAAACAGTTACTGGTTTCATAGAAATTTGCGTAAAAAATGTTTATTATTTGCATCTAATGGACTCGTTGACATTTTCTCGTGAAAAGGATCATGAAACAGGCAAAGAAATATTTATGAATTCCTGGAAGGAATCGGATAAGTGTAGAGAAATCGACCACTTTGTGATGAAAAAACAGCTTAATTTCCAGAGAACAACAATTGAAATAACAATATTAGCGCAAAAAACGCCTTGAATTACAAGATTGTTTCTAACCCAGGACAAAAGACAAACTTTAACGTAAACTCTTTAAAAGAAGGATTAATTGCCTAGTAAAAGGGCATCCGTAGCAAAGCGAGGTTACAGTTGTCCTGTGTAAGTGAACACCGAATGGCCGTCAAATCCTCTTTAACTATCAATTTGAAGCAAACACTTTAAAGGAGGAATTAGTTACCTCACAAGAGAGTGGGTGTATCAAAACGAAACGAGCGCCGAATGGGGCAGATTATACAGACCCTATGTGTGTAGGTACGTCTACTCCTATGCTACAGCATGAAAAAGATCTGATAAGACTGACTTCTGGCTTCACATTGCGAACTGCAACCAAAATAAAGTCGAAAGGAGGAGTAAAGTAGGTGCAGACTTTTAATAAACTTAAGAACTTTTTCCACTCCACGTTTTCCAAGTTCGTTAGAATTAATATCCTCGTGGTCTAGTAGGCAGTCAACAGTTACTATGTTGCCCTTACCCAGCTCTTCGATGAGATAAGTACAGCTTCAAACTAGCTTTGACCCTTCAGTATTAAATTGAGCTGCTTGAGTTATCAGAAAGGATGTCGGTGCATTGACTTACTCACTATCATGAAGTTACTCCGTGATTCCCAATGCTATAGCTTTTCTTCTTTCTTTTTCTTTCTGATCACATAGACCTCAGCACTGGTGTCACCATAATCCCTTTTAGATCCTTCTTATTTCTCGTTTCTCCATATCTGTCAATCATAAATGACTAGTATCCATAGCCCTTCTTGCAAATTTCTTATTTGCAGTCTCATGCATTTTAAACCTGATTGCGAATCATAATTCACAAATCCAGTAAACTACCCTCAGTCTGACTGCATCAACCCTTGCAAAAGTATCTATTACTTTCATTCCACGTTGAAAACTAATAAGTTCAAGTTTAAAGCAAAGAAAACAACAAAAAAAAAATGAAGGAAATTGCTACCTGAGTTGTAAAAATAAAATACCAACCAACAGTTACCAAGTACACCAGGGAAATTATGAAAGGTCATATTTTACTTAAGTGCACTTCACCCTCTAAACAAGTTAATGAGCCATAACCAGGAATATTTTTTTTCCTTCCCTTTTTTTTGCCTTTCATTCCCGTTTTTTGTTGTTGTTGTCGCTTCTCCTTCATTTACAGTCTTGGTTTCTTATTTTTTGTTGTTTGCATTCTCATGCCAACATTCCCATACACTGTAGCTCGTTACAGGAAGTAGTATCGTTATTTTTGTCTCAAAATCCTTATTGTTAATCGATAATCATTTTTTCAGTATGTAGCAAGGGTGTACCTATATAGTAAGCGAATCCTTAGAAGTGCAAAAGAGAGGAAAAAAAATAGGAGAAAAGAGAAGAAAAATAAATTGCTTCCTTATTTTTGCTCATTAAACTCTTAAATTATATCCTTCACTTTGAACTTTGTGTCCTTTTTTTTATTTCCTTGTCTTTTCAACTTCTCTTATCTTTTGTGTAAATTTTCTTATTTTTTGTAATTTATTTTTCATTTTCCTTGTAAAGAAAAACTAAAAAACAAAAAAAAATTGCTTTATGAAAGTAAAAATGTTCATAAAAAAAAAATCATTCAAAGTTCCGTGCTACTAAGTAAAATATAAAAAAAACAAACATGCCTACTTAATTAAATAAAAAATAATAATAATAAAAACAATTATCATTTTATTATCAAAATATAGACTGAGTGAGAAATTGTATATATAGATTTTAATAATAAAAAAAGAAAAATTGTATTTAAATTTTAAAATTAATATAAAATGCATCAACACAATTTTCCAATTTCGTACACTATTTTGTAAAAAAAAGAAAAAAGAAAAACAAAATCTAAACCACATTTATTATTGTTTTAAATAATAATATTTATTTACTTTGTTTAATGAAGACATATACAGGGTGGGTTTGAAAGTAAGCAAAACTCTTAAGTATCTCATTTCATTCCTGGTCATGTGGCTCAAATGTGAATTCTCATATTGAATTGAATGGTTTTCAAGTACCTCGCTGTTTCACGAAGGAGGCCATGGCCATTTTTCATCTTAATACCGACAGTTGCTGTTTTAAACAAAAAAGAAAACAAATAAATAGAATCAAATAGTGCAATAAAGTTCAATGGATATTCAGGACTCCATAGGAGATGTAACCACAATTGCTTTTGGGAGCAATGTTCAGTGGGGCACCTGTAGTTTCATAGAAATTTCAATTGCACTTGAAGAAATGAAAACTGTGACATTGTAACCTCTGTTATGGTTTTGCTAGATATTTCGAATGCAAAACGAACCAAGAACTGAACTTGGCATAAGCAATTTTGAACCAAATTTTAGACGTTGACGTTGACTTTGAAACTAAGTTTCTTAGTTAGATTTCAGGAATGTAGCGATGCCATCTAAACGTAGTGAAATACATCAGAGTATTCATTGGCATTCGAAACATTCCATCACTTCACCTTAACAAACTCCCTAAACTATATTCAAATAAAAAGAAAGCTCTCCTACAACCACCCTGTATACAATTTCTAATTTTGCGCTAAAATGTATATGCAATTACATATAAAAACCAAACAAAATAGCTACCTACAAGATTTATTTTCCACGCAAATTCATATTTAATAAACAAAAAACAAAAATAATAGTAAAAAAAAATCTCAATGCAAATGCAGGACACACTGGTAACCTGAATCTTTATTATAAATTAAAAAAACCTTCTTTAAATACAACAAAAAGAAAATTATATACTAAACTAAAAAAATGTAATACCTACATAATTATATTAAAATATATATATATATATGTATATGTATTTAAAAATATTTATATACACTTTCGAGACAACATAAATTAAAAAAAAGAAAAAGCAGAAAATAAAAATTAAAAAGAAATTTCTCACATTTACACGAATGCATTTATTCCAAATAAAAAAACCCCAAACAAAGTATTTTTGTCAAAATTAATAACAGATTTAATTCATAAACAAAACAAGCGAATAAAAATTATATTTATAAAACAAAAGTAGAAAAACATTAAAAAAGAACAAAAATACACTTATAAACAAGAAAAAAAAAACAACTGCAGCCATTTTGAATATTTATAGAAAACTTAAAAAGAAACCTAAAGAATGTATAAATGATATATATAATTTATTAAACTTAAATTTAAAAAACAAAAAACTAAAAGAATGGATGTACTTTATAAAACTAAAAAAACAAAAAAAAAAAACAATGCATATATATAATGGGAAAGAGAATAAAAAAAATATATTTGTGATATGTATTATAGTGTAGGTATTAAATAAATTGTAAATTAAAAAGAAGAAGAAAAAAGAACTACTAAGTAAAACGAAATAAATGCTATTATAATATGTTTACTATTATTATTATTATTAAAATTATTATTAATATTAATTATAAAAAGGGAACTTAATGATGAAGAAAAATCCAATATACTTAAAAAAAAAAAACCATAAAACTCGAAATAAAGTAAAATTATTTCAAAATAATTAAAAAAATATAGAAATGGGTTTTGTTTTTATACAACATTTTGGAACCGTGATGATTTTTTGTCGGTTTTCTTTTAGAAGGGAAGCTCAAGTTTTTGGTTTAATGGGTAACCTGTGGATACTTGATGTGGATACGTGATAGTTTACTATGGTAAGTCAAAGAAGGTGATTTTTATCAGAGATGACTCTGTGGATGTATATAAACATATAAGTATTGTTAACTCATACCTCATTAGTGAGTAGGGGATGGTATATCAGACAAATGCGTTAAGTGCATGAGTGTATCCAGCTGCACAGCTTCTGCAGTCATTGTGATATGGACCGAGACACTCTGCATCAATGGCACTGTGCCTAGTGAGACGACCCGAAAAAAACAGAGAAAAAGATAAATTTTTATTGCAAGCCGGCCATCAAGTCCGCGCCGTTATGCATGTGTCCAACTCGACTTATCGCTACATATTCAATGTGCTGTTTCAAAGAGCTCGTTAGAAACCACACTGGAGCACTCAGACACAAAAATTGACCCATTATTCTTTAAGCAGGTACAACACTTTTAATTCACTTTTCTTCATTGAACTTAGGTTATCAGCACTCATCACATCTGTCCCAAAAATCTGCCACCTTACACAAGCAAAGGCAGGACAAAAACATAGGGAGCATATTACAGTATCGTCGCCACAGTACGAGTGCCACAAACAGTGGTGTTACTTCAGCATGACCCGTTAAGATATTTGCAGTCTTTTCTGCTGAGAGAAAGGAAGAATGCCGCGAACGTCCAAAAAGTCATTAGTTTCGTGATAATAAAACGGTGCAGTTCAATACTAATAGGGTCTTGGGTTAGTCACCTAAAATAGATACTTCGACGAACCAACCAACCATCAGGCAATCTTCCACTATCCACTGTTTGTTGGAAGCGTCTGAATTTATATTGAAACAGTGCTGGGCAAATTCAGTCAGCCTTAGGTCTGAAAAGATCTCCTAAAGAATCCTAAAGCACAGCCCACATGACATCTCTAAATTAAGCTGAGCAACGCTGAAAGATTTCTGCATATGAATTTTTTTCACTACGAATCTGCGAAGCTGTCAGGAAGAGTTTTCTATTAGGACAACTAAATTGCTGAAGAATTTCGTCTACACTCCCAAGACATAGTTTGCAGAACGGATATTATAAAGAGTTCATTCTTATTAACTTAAAATTTTATTACAGAGCATTAGCTTCAATTAACAAGCCTCTCTAGTCAGCATGATTCTTAGCCAGCTGCCTTCACTTGCGTACGCCATCGGATACGCTTCTTCCGTTAAGTCCCTTTCGATGGCGCACGCCATCGGATACGCCTCTTCTGTTTAGTCCCTTTTAAGATGGTGCCGCTTGAAGCATGCTTGTTCTAGTGTCTTCTGCCAGCTGATAAGCATCGGCTTTTGAAATAAGTTTGGCTGACTCCGCGGATGAGAGAAGGACCTATAAATGAGCATTTATCTATCGATCTTAACGTCTTGACACTAAAGAAAGGGTTATGTCTGAGAAATATCTTATCCCTCAAAGTTGCTTCACAATATATGTACCACTTTTAGTCTACGTTAGTTTTTTCGTAGCCTGGTCAATTCCGAACTAGAATAGGCTTGATCTGCCTGCAAATTTGTCACGTCTTACCTTTATTGTGTTGATACTTATTTAAGAGTCAGGGTAGGGCAACGGAGGCAACTTTGGGGTGCAGAGAAGGAGGAATAGAGGACGGCAGCAAGCTTGCGGTTGTAAGGCTCAACTCGTCGGATGGGACGTGATTCTTGTCAACCCGACGTACCACCACCTGCTCGGCACACCAAATTAGCTAGCTAGACATCACGTAATTCGAAAGAGATATGTTTTTAGCAAAGGTTAGCCAACCCACACTTAGAACACATTCAAACACTATCACTCACCGCCGATGTTGTAGGTTGTAGGAGATAGTCCTTCCAGTCACAACCCTGTTCGTCAAGCATCTGTCCTCATATCCTAGTCAGTCTATCATTCGTCTTGTCACTTCATCCTTATCAAAGAAAATGAGCTACATGTGTAAATTTCTAGAGATAGTCTACATCTACATGTGTATGTGTGAAAGCACCCAATGAGATTCCTTCTATAGAAATGATGACCTATAGAAAATATATAAGGAACTCCCTTTTGCATAAATTCTAGCTTGCTTTTCTTATTCCCATCTCCCAAATGACCTTTACGTCCTTAGCCATCTTCATCAAGAAAAAAAAATAAAAGTAATAATAAGCTAAATGGTAACGGAAGAGCAAATAAATTATTCAAAAATATCAATTCCCCAATCCAACTTAAGAGCAAAGGTTGTTATTTAAAAAAAAAAAAAAAAAAAAGTTACGCACTAAATTGTATAAAAAAATATATATACAACACAACACTTAAATTTAAAGACTCATAACATAAAATAAGACTCTGTCAAGTGTTTACGACATTTTCACAGTATCATAAACGTTGACAAGAAATTCGCATTAAACATTATTTAAATTTTTCAAATATCTTACAGATACACAGTCATAGCAAAAAAAAAGAAAAAAAAAGAACATTTCTCCATCTCTCTGACTCTCTATCTGACGTTTCCTAAATTTAAAACACATTCTTGCTTCATACGGATACGTGTAGGTAGATACATGTGTACGCGTGTATGCCTTTAGAGCGAATGTATAGCAAAACACATGGATAAATGAAATAAATGAAACCAAATCCAAAGAAAGAACCAGAGACGGAGGAGGAATGAAAGGCAAAAAAAGAAGGAATGCCTCGGCACTTTCAATTGAGAATTTGATTAACATGAAAAGTGACAAGCACTTCACTTGTAATCTCAACTTGGTTGCTTGGGATTATTATTTTTTTTTTCCTTTCCTTTTTTTACTTTTATATTTGGTTGATTTGAGTGACGGGTTTTTTTTTTTCGTATAGAAAAAAAGACCGTGAAGATATTTTATTTTGATGTAGGACTACATCAACTGAAGATACTGAGAAGTGTGTGTTTATATTTTGAAAGTCAGTTAAAATATTTGTTATGGTTGCGTAATGTTGTTAACTCGAGGGTTGATTGAATTTTGGCCACGATACATATACATATGCACGATGATATGTGGTTTAAAAAAGTATTTAAGTTTAATGCCGAGAAGCATAAAGCACGTTTAGCAGAAGTTTACTGTAGACAATGCTACTATCCCTTTGAGAGTTCCTCGCCCCATGCTTAATCCTTTCTCTTGGTGTAACAGGTACGAATCGCCATTTTGGCTGCTGCATCAACATATTTGGTCGGGTAATAACTTTCCTAACCGACGGCTCCAAGATGGAATGCGGCACTGGAGCGGATGTCTAATGAAACTAAACGTATCCAAATTCTACTTCCTTCCAGACTCTTCGGGTGTATTCGAACCGGATATTCTAACGATTGGAGAGGCCGGCAAAATACAAAGTACCAGCTTTACAACCTGCCATCACAGCACTCCGTTCACACACTTCGTCCTCTAAATTAGTAGAACAGTGAAGGTTCTACTATCACTATCACTCTGCTCTGGGTTCTTGGCCATAGTAACATAGAAGGGAATGAGAGAACAGAGGAGTTAGCCAGATGTAGCTCAACTTTTGAAGGTTCACTCGCAAAATTAGCCTGTTGCCGGATCGGACCCAACAAGGGAAGAATTTTCCAGCAAAAGCCTTGAAGACTGTACCATATCCCAAATATGGCCCACTTACAAAAAGAATAGGACAAACGACCTAATCAACAGAACTCGCACCGGGAAAGCAAGATTTATACAGCTCACTAGCCAATTGACTTACACGCTGCCAAATCAGAACCAGACATCTCCAAGCGTCAAAGCCTTTTTCAAGGAATTTTGCAACTTCAACTTTCTTAACTTCATAGGATGGATGTGAAAACTCTTCCTTAGTCACACCCGTCGACATCCAGGTCACTTGAGTTGTGGTATCAAAAGGCGCATCAACGCTACATGTATTTCTGGTAGGACTTACTAGACAGTTACTTCTACCTATCTACTGACATGGACGAATAAGGTTGTTGACAGAAGACTGTAGGAGCTCACAAACTACAGGAGATAGGTACAAAAGGTCAGACCTTTTAAACATTTTGTAAACGTTTCAAACGCCTAAAACTGTACTGATAAGGGACCAATAAGTTGGTGAGTAAGTAAGTATTCTGAACTAAGAAGGAGACAATTTTTGACCTTCTCTGCACCATTCTCAGCTCGAGCGTAAAAAGAGCGTACCTTGGAGCCTAAACGAACTGGCCGACATCAGCATAGGCAGTCTCCAACAGTCCATAGCACGTTCCGGGCGCTATTTTGGCGAAGTACAGATCAATGTGGCAACACAAAAGATGGTCTAAGTGTGGTTGCCATTGCAGCCAGCTGCTTCAACCTAACCTAACCGAAAGTAATCTGACACTAGACTGTTAGACGTTAATGCCGTTTGATAATCTGGAAAAGTGTTCTTTCCAAGTACATACTCAGTGCAGAGCTCGTCCTTTATACGAAGTTTCCTTGTTAGTCTCAGAAGGCTTTGTGGCCTTGTAGCTGCTCTCTATTAACATGATAGCACCATTTCCCATATTCCTTTTTTTTCCTACTCATCCCTCTTTAGCGCTGCTTTTGTCTCCTGGTTGCTGGTCGGAACTTTTCATCCAATCAGGGGTTTCGTATAGTCGCTGAGCAAAGCTTCATGCAGTACGCTGTTTGTGTTGTCAGGTACTAGTAGACCGGTATTTTGGCTACAACCCTGTAGTGGTTCAAGCTGAAGTTAGAATGCCGAAGGGGTGTCCGGTGTCAATCTCAATTTGATCAATATGGTTGACTGTTTGTTGATCCGGAAACTGTGAAGTTCATTTATGTCTGTGATGGTGTTTCGCTTCATAGTCGTCGAAAATTCCATAACGTGGCAGCTCCTTTACGCTTATAATGAGCAGAAAAGTTTGTTTCAATTATCAAAACTCGAAGCAATAGATTTACGTGAAATCGCTTAAGATTGCCTCTAAATCAGGACCTTTCAATGCATTGGCCAGTACTTCTGTACGTAAACCGAAAATGGATTTGGTAAAGGGTAAGATATTGCTTAACACGATTTCTAAATGTCATCCTCATTTGAAGAAAAAATACAAACCCGGTGATTAGCAGTGCGATGAAGAGGTAAACTCGACGACGTTTGAGCCTAGTCGCATGATGAATTCAGTAGTTCCTCGCCACATGCTATTGCCCTTGACAAACACAAACGAATAAAATATAATTGCTATCTGTACAACACGCGTTCTAAAATGCAAGGACATCTCTCACGTTCTTTTTTTTTTTTCTTCCTCTATTATTCTGACAACAAATAACTTATCTAAAACACACGCGATCGACAATCACGCAACATATGCGTTGACACCGTGTCTATGTCATCAAATAAACTGGAAAGCAATCAAAATGCATCCCCAATTCCCTCCCATCAAATTGAAATCAATTTACCAGCACCAACGGCAAAAAAAAAAACAAAAAAACACTAGAATTTTCCTCAACAAACTGCCCCCTCAGAACAAAGTGAAACAACAAAACAGATTGAAATACATTCGATTATTTTATAGATACAATCCAATTATTTAACTCAATCTCTTTAATATTCACAAACGTGATTCTCCCTAGAGTTATTCCCCATCACCAATCTTCCTGTTTTGTTCGATATAAGGGGGGGCGGGGGGATATACGAGTATGAAATGTCAAAACGCAATTCGAAATTCAATCAATGATTCCTGAACAGTATCTCATTCTAGTTGTCCTCCACCCCAGCCCCGGCCACGGTCTCACCTCATATGGCACATAAATTATTTTGTATTAAACTTTTCACTTTAAGAATTCTCACAAATGCATCACACACACACTAACAGATACAGAAAAAAAAACGATTTTTTCGGACATGCTGACATATAAATTCCGAATTTGTTTGGAGAAGGAAAAAATAAAATTTGTGGAAACAAATTTATGAGGAGTTATGACCCATCTATATACTTTCGGTGAATTATGGCACGCGTTGATAGGCTTAGAATATTTTCATTTCCAGGAACACAAAAAAAATATTTACTAAATGATTTTTTTTTTTGAAATTTGTATCGCAGTATCAATTTCTAAAAAAGCTCATCCACACAGATGTCCGCAAGAGATATATCCAGGGAGTGGTTCCAATTAGAGTTATGATTAAAATGCTCTTGTGAAGTGACATGATTTCAGGAAATATTTGTATCTCAAGCTAAGAAATGGTAAGCAGATGTGAATTCGACAAGCGAAATTAGGGCAAACTATTAACAACAATCAATTTTTTTTTTTTGGAACTGGATGGTTGGGGGCTGATTTTTGAGTGAAAAATGGTTTTCCGCAGGCATACAGTGTTCGCATAAATGGTGTGAATTTATTGTTGTGTTTGTTTTTAGAGCAAAGATTTTTGAAATGTAAGCCTGCATAGGCGATAAGATATCGTGTCGTTTGCCTCTTGTGGTAGGGAACGAAGGTCAGTGTGGAATGCACTATGCATATCATGAGGTTTTTATCTGTATGTCGACTGCCTCATGGGAGTGGATGAAAGGAAATAAATACGAAGAATTTATGGTTTGATTTTGTTTGAGTGAATGGAAGATTGTCATGGGTTTTTGATTTCAGATATTTTTTTTGATTTCAAAAATTCGACGTCTGAGTCTGGAAATTCTTGATTTTTGACATGAGGGAAGAGACCGGCTACATTTTCTGGGACTGCCTCCAATTACTCATAGCATTGGCTAGCACAAACAGAGTTCATCTCATTTGGGTACCGGGCCATAGCGCATATGAGGGTAATGAAAAGGAGAGTGAACTAGAGGTTCTGCATCAACCTTTATGATGCCAAGACCATTCTGCGGCCTCCGAACAAGCACGGCTACAGGCTGCATTAACAAATGGTTAAAATACAAAGCACAACATTACTAGAGAGAAATGGAAAGTAACAGACAAGCTAAAGCTTTTATCCCAACCTCTTCCCAAAAAAGAACGAAACAGCTTCTTCAACTTACAAGAAGTCAGATTCGAATCGTCACAGGCTTTCTAACCAGACACTGCCGGGTTAAAAAAACATCTCATGACTATGGGAATAGCACAAGATAACACGTGTAGGATGTACAACGAGGACTAAGAATCAGCAGAACACATACTGTCACTGCGACTGCCTAATACGAACATGTCATCGTTTTCTAGGTAAACACTACCTTGTGACGGAAGATATAACCACTAACTCACCCAAAGACATCGCCGGTTTCATCGCGCACTCCGGCACTTGCACTTGCGGCCGCAGTGATAAGGGACAAAGGACCACCTAAATTTTTAGTTTAATCTAATTTAATCTACACGGTTCCACAGTTTGAGGTGGGGATGTTAACCAACAAACCTTCATCCAGTTTTGCACTCCAAACTAACGTCAACTAAGGGAAGCGGTCGCTATAGAGTTTCTATGATTTCTTTGAGAGCAACTGCTAAGTGTACTTACACATTCAGAAGTCCTTTAAATCACCTGAGAGAAGTGAAAAGTCAAAATTTGTTCACGTTGGGCATATAAGAATGCAATTTGTCCTGGTCGTTGAAAAAATGTACTTCGAAGCTTTGGCATGCGCAGGATAAATGTACTTATCGTGTCCTCTTCTGAACCTACATTATATAAATACAGCATTTTTTTCACTAAATGTGACCAAGGATGAGGCTGTTTTAATCAAAGCTTGGCTATCGATGGAAGTTCCTACTTAAATCAAACCTTGTAGTACTAATTCTTTTGAGTTTCGGGACAAAAGGTTCCTAATTAAACAAAACAATGGTCGAGTTCTGACCTCGATAGAGGGGCTAAACCACAATATACACTAAAACGTCTGCAAGCTTGTTGATGAGAGATGGAGAACACTGCAAACTTGCAACATTTTTCCATTAAATTTAACACAACTTTGTACACAAAAACTTTAATTTTAATTACTTTTCCCGGTTCAGAAATTTACAAATTACAACTAACTGTAAACACCAATGAAATGCATCTATTTACTCTCGGGAATTTACGTTCCAATCAAGTGTTATGAAATTCAAAACGGTCCTCCGTCACTATCCAATGGAATATTTTTATTTAAATATTTATTCACTCGATTAGCATCGAAATATTTTATTAACAATTTTTTTTTTTCTACATAAAAAATACAAACGCTGCCAAGTATTTAAAAGAATTTTTTATTTTTTTTGCATTTAAACCACATCCCATATCGATTTCAAGTCCACAAAATTCAGAATACACAGAGAGAAAACCTGTAAAGTCCTGTGTCCCGCTGGATGTATCATTTCAATTGAATTTTATTTAATAAAATTCTGATTACTTCACTTCGGCTAATATTACTATATACAGCTGCTGCTGCTGTTTGCTGTTAGTCATAAATATTCACCAGTAGTCAGGACTCTTTGGATAAACCTCAACCCTGTACATCCTGTCGACCAGGTGGAGTAACAAATTCGATTCGTTGTAATTAATGTTATACGATTCTGACCGCATAGTCCATATGCATGAAGGAAGTGTACTGGAGAGTGTTCCTACTGGCCCACACAGATTATAACGATACAGGATTAAAAGCTTTTCATGTTGGTCAAATTGGGAGAGGATGTGGTGGGTTTTGTTATGCGTTGTCGTAGTATTTTTTCTTTTTCTTCTTGTTTCTATGACCCCAAATCGATTATTCATTACATTTTTGGTTTCGTTGTCCTTTTTCTGTTTGAAATCATAAGGAACTGATTTTTTTTTTGTAGGTTCTCGAATAATAATATGTCACACCTAGGAGTGGACGATGGGTAATTAGGGACTCTGCGCTAAGTAAGGGATGACTGATTGTTAACTATGCATTAAGACGGAAAGTATAAACAAAAATATTTGAAGCTGAACATTTGTGCTCTGTGGGGGCGATAATGACTCTTTTACGGGCTAAAAGTTTCGGAACAATCATTTCAAATTAAGTTATCAAAGTTATTATCATAGTTCCGAAAGAATGACGTGGGGTTCCGGATATTTTTACACGACCATTAAGGTAAGGATAGGGGATGGTGCAATAGTGTGATAAAGTTGAGTTGTCATCACACACCATTCGCTGCTTTGATTATCATTTTTAGAAAACTTGACGACTCAGAGCTGTAGCAGATCATAGAGCTTACCCGACGTGTAACTATCCTTTTGAGGAGAACATCTAGAAAGATTCGTATACCTACATTAAGAGAGAAAATGTACATAGACATGAAGCAATGAGTACTTAATTGGGGAGTAAAGTAGTGTTCACAAGATACGTTCACCTTAGAAAACAACCTAAGAAGATGCATTTTCCGGAGAATGTTGCCTGCACTCTTTGAAGATGGCGACCAATGTCCGGCAATGGTAGAAAAAAAATAATCTCTGTCCACCACTGGTTGGAAAGTCAGAGAATCTCGCAGATAAACTTCTTAAGTAATCCAAAGGAGAATCTCAGTAAAGAGAAGTTTTCACCTTCAAATGCGATCTCTATTGACGTATTCCGCTTAATCAAAGAACAAGTCCACTGCCCATATTACAATATTTAATCAAACACCACCGTAACCCGGCCCACCTAAATGGACATAAACCGTTCTCAAAGCTTAGATATTAATGTAGGTATTATAATATTTTAATCTTTCTTAATAACCAATTTACTATTAATTATGGGCTGAAACACAATTTCGCTTCTTGACTCGCCCCAAGTCTCACCATAACGGCCCACGCGCATAACACCTTCTTCGTTCCATTAGCCTTGACTGTATGGGTCTATAATCAAAGAAAATCTCCATCATCCAGCATCATAGTTGCCTCATTGCAATTCAAATTCTCCCAGCGAAACGAATAAAATCATAAACAAAACGAGCTCCAAAACAACAAGACAGGCTTGAGATTCACTCGTGTTTCCTACCTTGCAACTCATTAATGAATCTGACCATTAACTTCTCACACATTCGATCAACCTAACAGTTCAATCTTTCAAACAGAACCAACCAACTCGTAGATGGTGGGGTCTGTTTCGTAAAATTAGTAAAACAAAAGCGCCCCCTACCACACCTTCCCGATATTTCATCTGCAAATCTGTCGTTCTTTCTCTTTCTCTTGTTCATTTCCTTTTGTAAGAACATTCCTCTTAATTGCTTTCACACTAAAAAAAAAAAAAAATTCTTGTTTTTCACATATGAACCTACGCACCTTGTAGCGCCTACCTGGTCATCGATGAACAGAACCAGACACAAGGAGGGCTTCCAAAATACCAAATACCTGTATCATCATCTTCAAAACTTTTAGAACAAATTGATATTTATTGGGAGTTTTGTTGGACCAAGAAGTTCTACTTCAGTGCTTCATTTGAATTTGCATTTTTATCTCACTCCAGAGGAACCGAGGAACCTAAGAACCTAGAGCTCAAATCCAAACTTCTTCTGGAACCGGGAAGACTTCAAATGTTATATTTTTGTTTTTGGGAGAGAAAATTTACATTTTTGTTGTTTTTAGTTTATGAAAAAAGATTGTTTCCAAGACTCTCGGGGTCAGACGCGATTTCTATCGTCTTGGTCTTATGGTGTATCTCCTCCCCCTCCACCCTCCGTTCCAAAGTCAAGGGTCTTAATTTACATTTCTGGACCACTTGATGAACTATGCGACGTTTTCAATTCGAAGAGTCGAACCGTTCAAGTCTGTCCAGAAGCCTTAAGTGGCGACATATGCTCTACGGTGTTGGGGTAAATTGAATATCCCATTGTGTCCAACCAGCCCACTCACCTGAGAGTAATCGATCTTTAAATTTATTATGATGATGAGACCGGGCCAGCGAGACACCAAGATGAAGATGAAGAGAAAAATGAAAAAAAAGTTATGATTTTTTAGGTAAAATAAATCTATTGACTGTGGATAGTAGATACAAACTTGTTTTCAGTGTATGCGTGCGGAGGGAATTCATCAGTGAGATATAGATCTTTTGAGAATGAGAATGGGCATGGAAGTGAATGAGTATCTGGAAGATAACTTTTGGTTTGACTCTCATGTTATAGAGATATTGTTTTGCGATAAAAGATACTAATTTATTGAGATACTGTTCGAAACGGTTGGAGTCAACTGAGCGGTCTATCGATGGTCTAATGGAAACAGATAGATAGATATGTATTTCTGGGGAAAATTATGAAACATAAATTTTATTTCGATGACAATAGTGGTGTTTAGTTTCATATTCGGTTTGGGATTCATCAGGCGATCGGTCAGTAGTCAAGGGCGTGGTAGAGGTTGTCGATTTTTGTAAGTATTTTGTCAAGGGATTTGTTGAGATGGGTTTTGGGTGGATGTGTTCAACGTTTCTATTTATAATTAACAGGAGCTCAAGGGATTCAACAATGACCATACATTATGATCAGTAGATAAGGGTAACAGTGGCTAGACATGTTTTTCATACAGCAAAATGGCATCTCCATGTGGTGTTGGCTGTATGAATTGTTTACTAAGCAAGACTTGACTGGACTGAGTATGACTGAGTTAATCTGCGTGATAAGAACGAGGCATATTCTACTTTAAAGTGCGTTTCAAATATCTAGAAAGATCCCTCAGATGGTGACGTGTGGCTGAAGAAGTCTTTCGACAGTGGCTTCTACAGTCATTTTAACGTTAGCCACTTGGACCTATTCAAGGCCTCTGCATTGCGTTTCTAAAGTTCGTATCTTTGGAAAGCGGACATTTTGTATGAATTTATGAATTGCGTTTCAAATTGCTCATACAAAATGATTGCTTTCGAACGATCCGAACTTTAGAATCGCAATACACAGTTGGGGCCCAGAGCTTAGATCAGTAAGGAATTTCAAGGCTGACATTACAGAGTTCTGAAAATTCCTCGATCAGAAGAATATGGTCACTTGAGAAGTTATAGCATGCATGGAGCATATAGCACCTTGAGTCATTTGTAATGTTATCCAACTGGTTGAACCTTAGATCCTGGAGACCGTTTATGGTAACTGATGTCTTAAGGTGTCTCGGTTGCTTAAAATTTGGCTTTCTTTCGATGCCAAATCCGCATTCAAATAGACATGGCTTTTGATGTCTGTATAGCATTCCGTATCCGGGACGAGCTTCTAAAGTCTACGAAGTGCATGAACAATGAACATAACGTATAGATCTTGTGTTTCATTTGTCAGGAGCAACAGTTCTTTCGGTAAAATCGTCAATCCTTACAGTGATTTAAAAATAGGCTCCACAGACTCGGTATCCGACTTGCAATTGTGTGGTTTCAATGAGCTTTCCCACTGTCATTTCTATTCTTCATCGACTTGATGTTCCGAAGACGTGAAGTTAGTACCTCTGATGATGGCCATCTTTCCCTTGAAAGCTCTACTTTGATCCTTCTGCAAAATGTAATTTCGTGATCGTAAAGCTTTCAGTTTTGAAGAAGAGAAAAACACCTCCATTAAGGCCTAATTTGTAGGTTCTCTTTCCTTCATAGGTCTGATGACACAAGACTACAAAGACGCGAACTCTAGATGAGCTTTTTACGCATATTCTTTCTTTCTATATTTGAAGGTAACGTTAAACAAGACACCTTTATGCATGCACTCATTTATCTTCAGTAAGCCAATCTAACACGTCTAAGGTTTTCTGGAAGTCTGACTCTTTATAAGTTGGAAGCCTCCACTTTAGGAGCTACAGAATAACTTGAGAACAATATTATTCTCTTCCTCGATTTCTCAAGTCCCAACTCATTTGATAAGCCAGCCAGTGACTACCTCAAACGCACCGCAACTAGGTCAAGCATTTGCTACCGTAACCCAAACTTCCACCCGGCATAAAACCAACCATAACACCACACAAACCAGCTATCATCCACAGATAGTCTAATTACGTTCTCAATTAGTTTACTCTAGCAACCGCCGCCGCCACTGCCGCTGGTGTGCGTATGTTTGTTTGTCTGTTTGCTCGCTTGGAATTCACTAACTTCCAGGGCTCGTAAATAGCAGTTCACATGAGATACCATAACTGAAACGAACCATCATCGCAAGTCATATCGTTTGTTTAAACAATTAACATTTTCTTGATAATTTGAACTTGTCAGGCCGTCTCGTCGCCGCGGCAGCTCTACATTGACTCACTTTGCCCAAAAGAAAGAACCATAGAGCCGTGCACTCATCGTGGAGTAACTAAACAAATTATGGAAATCAATATGCCACAGGACCGCACCACCGACAACGACAATAACGATGACAACTCACTTTACTCGACTCCGCTGACAAAATGATCTGATTACTTGTGCAATACAATATGAATAATGTATTTGAGAACCAATAATGTATCTAGATGCAGTTTCAATGAGCGGAAGATATAATACACACACCCAGGCACACTGGGACTTGGGAACATCTTAGTTTGCAGTGGAGCTCGGAGGAGTTAATTTTCACTTGTTTATTGTAGAAATAATATTTGCTCAGAGTAAATAGTATCTGGAACGGAACTGCGTATACGGGCGGTTGTGATATTGTATGCACTTGGTGGAGTATAGAGTTGGTGGCAAAATTAACTCCTTTGAGATGTGATATATGTAGTAAGATCAAGTTTAAATTAAGTTTTGTAAGTTGATTAGTCTTGTCTTGAGAATTATTGGTAACGTGAGTCATCATTTTCCCATCAATGTAAGCCTTTCCAGAGTGTGGGTGACCTTTTGTTGCATTTTGATTGAATTTGAAGGGGCACTCTTGAAAAGTTTAAACTAGATATGGAAGGCGTTCCCCCTTAGGGGGAAATCTTACTCTATCCACATAAAGAGTATTAAACTGTTTAGCTTACTTATGCATGTGTAGTTCATGAAAATTGACCGTGCCTCCTTTTACGGGTTACTTACTTATCAGGCCAGCGACCCTTGGTTTGAGCCTGAACTAATTCCGCTTTCCATCCTTCACGGTTTCGGGCACGCTGCTTCCAGTTTACTAGACCAAGGTTTCTGGCGTCCGCGACTGTCTGATCTTTAAACCGGAGGTTCGGTCTTCCACTTCTTCGTGAACCAGGTGGTTGGGATTCGAAGATCCTCTTAGCTGGAGCATTCTCGTCCATTCGCTCGATGTGGCCGAGTCATTGCAGTCGACGGATTTCTGCCTTCCGGACTACATCCACTTTTTCGTGAAGCTCGTAGAGTTCGGGGTTATATCTTCTCCTCCATTAGTAGAATTTTTCTTTCGAAGGATCCCAAGATCTAATCCGCTGTCTTACATATCGTCCAGCATTCAGCTCCATAAAGCAGGACAGGCAAGATCAGGGTTTCGTAGAGCATGATTTCGGACCTACGAGCTAGGAGTTTGGACCCTACTTGTTTGGACAAACTGAAGAAGCAGCGGTTGCCTAAGGTTATCCTTCTGCGAATAGCAAAAGCTATTATCGGACTTGGTTAACTCTCCTAGAGCAAAAACTGTCGTCTATCGAAAATTCCTAGACAGTTTGCTCTATTGAAAAATATTGTGCTTTAATTCTAAAAATAGGACAGGGGTCCCTTTAAGTTTATAACATCCTTTAAGAAAGCTTGTTAATAGAATACCTACCCTTAGCCTTCTCTTGCTAAGTCTGTGGCAGTCTTTAAACCTTTGCTTGTCTAACTTTGAAAGTATTTTGTAACGGGCTCCTGACTCGTGGGGGTTTCTGCTTGAGATTTGCAGCCTTTCATCCTTTTCGGGCAAGCCGTTTCTATTGCTCTGACATCCTTATAAGCTTGGTCGTTTAGAGGGAGGTTCCTTTTTCTTTGTCATCACGAACCTGGGTGCTGTGATATGAATATCCACTTGGTTGGAGCATTATTGTCCATTTGCTCAATGTTGCCGAGCCAATGTAGTCCAAGTGTTTTGACTTTTTGGACAACATCCACACCTTGATACAGCTTATAGAGCTAAGTGCATTTTTATTTAAAATACCGCCAAGTTTCCCATTTGAAAAAATAGGTTGTTTATCATACCAGTCATGTATTACTTTGGGAAATTAATTACCCTTCCGCCATTAATCCTAAGAATGCAAATAATTTTTTTGGTTTATTAGTATCCAATACCCACACAAAACCGTGACGGACCATGGCGCCTCATAAAACCTCATATGCATGGGGTTATAAATATACACCGCCACCATACCATGCACCTACGCTAGTTAAACATTTCTACATGTGCTTTCAAGGTGGTAATAACTTTGCTGTCTCCCGAAAATCAAAAGTCCGATTCACAGCACGCGTTGCTTTCAAAGTCCCAAATCAAAATGGAAAACCATATTTTTTCTCATTTTCATAACCCATAAACACTAAAATAAAAAATAAATAATAAAAAACAGTTAAAATTTAATTACCATCTAATTGATTAACCATAAAGCATACAAGACCGCCCTCACACTGGCTGGCCACACTGCCACCCATCCAAGCAGCCAAGCCCTGCGACATATTCGCCTATAACGCTAGTAAATTGAATTTTATTATTCATCATCAACAAAACAGAAAAAAAAAGATGAAATTAATTTCGATCGTAAAAAATCCATTTGATTGTAAAAAAAAAAAAAAAAATTTTTCTACAAGGAAGAGTAGTAGGTACAAGAAAAAAAATTGCATTCCATGACAGAAATTAGGACCTACAAACGGCACTGAAATATTCAAAGAAACGCACATAAACCTAATTAGGTTTGTTTTATTTTTATTTTTTTAAATATCCGCTTATCTTATACCATCGATCGATCTGGTTTGTGCGACATTACCTGACCCTTTTGCAGAGAACCTGGTCCTGGACTTGGGTCTATTGGAGTGGCAAGGTCTTGTTTGGTTTTATTTAATGACTTTTTTGTTTTGTTTTATGTTTAGCTACATGTGCTTCGACCTAACCAATGTTTCTCTTGTATGTTTTATTGTTTTTTATTATTAATTTAACCACCTTCGCATTTATGCTCTTTTTTTTGTTCTTCGTCGTTCCTCACCATTGTCGTCATCATTTTTTATTTTTATTTTTTCTAATTTGATGATGGTGGTCGTCGGTCTTCGGTTTGGTGATGTGGTTGGTTTTATTTCCTTTTTTTTGTTTGTAACGTAAAAGTCGTAAAAATGTTCTCTACACCACTATCGTTGGTCTTTATCTATTCTTAGGCTGCTGCTGCTGAGGGCCCTCCGATTTGAAATGGATAAAAACATAAAACATTTTGTTGGTTGTTGTTGTTTATTTTTTGTTTGTTGATTTTTTATTAATTTGATTGAATCTTCGATTTTGATGATCAACACACACAGAGTTGAGGGATGAGCATCGAATAAAATTAATTGGAGACAAATTTATTTATTATGATATTTTTTTTTTTTTAATATTATAAGTTATGATTATTTGTTTTTAGTATGTTTGGGGGTGGACAGTGACAAAATATAAGAATTATTTGGCCATTGTCATGTCGTCCTAATTGGGGTTGATGACATGATTATCCACTAGCTTTCTTTCTCTTTATTATTATTATATTTTATTACATGTTATGTTAAGTGATGAATATATATTTTGCTATATGAACATGAAACACAGTTTTCTTTTTAAATAAATGACAATGTTGGCACCGTGATCTGTAAACACAATATTTTGGAATTAACGATTGATTTGAATAAATTTTCGAGAATCTGTATTGTTTTTAACGATTATTTTTTATTGTTATTAGAAAATTATGTAAATATTTAATTTGATGGTGGATTTATACGATTCGGCTGATCGTGCTATTGGATTTATTATAATTTCATAATTTTTAGTAATCGAAAACTAATGGGAGCTATTAGGTTTAACAGAGCTTTGATCATTTTGGAATACAATAAGCTGACGTGGATTAAGCTGTGGGAGAAATAGAAGGCGTTGAAGGGTTACAAAGTGAAACAATAAATTTGTTAAGATTAGATTAGCGATCATAGATTAGCTTGTAGCAGCTCATCATTTACGAAAAACTATTATAAAGTGTTTTCTTATAGGCGCGGTTGATCTTTGAATGCGCCGGTCGGCTATTGTTAAAGAATTGCAAGCTTTTCGGGCTAGGGCGGGACGCACGGAATATCAAAATCAGGCTCTTCCTAGTAGACTGGAGAAGGACTGCTACTTTAAAGATATTTTGTGCCGAACAAGGTTGAGATCTTAAGAAAGATCGAAGTCATAGAGGACCCTTAGAATCACGATGACGGATGAAATGTTGTTTGTTTCTGGGGACATGAATACCATTCCGCAGTGATTTTGCCTGCTTCGAGCAATGACGGGACATTCGCACAATTTATGCTCAGCAGTTTCTTGAGAGGGCCCAGGTTCACCTCGCTCTGCAGGGCCACCTTAAGTAAGTTTCTTGAGAGTCGGCACGTATCCGAAAAAGTTATGAACAGCTTGTTGAGATTTCGAAGCCCTTATGTCCGAGAACCAATAAGATAAGAATTTGGTTGTAAACTGCTAGCTGTTTGAGGCTGTTAAGGTTGGGCCAATCCTTTCAGCTTTAAAAATATTTTGCATTCTGAGAAACTGTCTGATGATCATCAATCTTGTAGTAGGGCAAAAAACTGGGTATGAAGCAAGGTCTAACACACATTTTCTAAAAGTGTCAGGCTAGGCCTACTTTGAATCTCAAAGTAATTTTTTGAAAACAAGGGCTGTGCTCTAAGTTTAGAAACCGATTTTCAGATGCAATGTTGTAGCCTATGCAGGCCTCCATCTTCGAGGAGAAAACAAGAAAAAGAGAAGTCCACACAGGTACTCCATAAAGGTGTATTATTTCTCCCCGTTTTGGATTCTGATAATGGATTTTGTGGCAATGCCTAGCATAGAATAAAATAAGTGAACAGCATATAGGAAGGGACAATTCGAGCAACTCTACGCTAGGCGAAGGAAAATGCCCTAAGCCAGGAAGATCAGATTTCCACGTACCTATGATAGGAGGTCCACAATTGCATTTTTGCGACAGCTTCAACTACCTGATACTAGACTGAGAGGCTGATCTGGACGACAAAACTTGAAGGAATGAACAATCAAAGTTAAAGGGGCTTTTGAATCTTTTTTTGTTTACAGTGTATTCGCTTGGTGTCCTGTCCTGGAAATCAGTCCTCTGATCCAAGAATGTAAAGTCAAATGAAAATGATTGCCAGCCTCAAAAACGTCAGACCTCGTCACGAAGGTGTCAAAGGGAACGAGAAAGTCAAAGAAATTAGAAAGGAACGAGCGCAGACAACAGAGCCAAACGTTTAAAACTCAGGGGGAGTCGTACTGACAAAAGTCAAAATAGCAACCAATAAGAGGATGCAAAGGGGTTTTCAAGATCATTGGAAAAAGCTTTCGACGTATAAAGTTGTAAAGATACCAAATAACCTCTTCAGCAAAAGTAAAGCTGATGGTGGGACTAGTTAAAGGACACATTAACCTCAACAAACCCAGGCCTAGATTGAAGATCACAAACGCAGCGATGAGCAAGAACTGTGAGAAAAAGGAAGACAACATCGAGCACTTCCTATGTCACTACCCAACCTAAGAAACAAAAGATCCTAAAATCCATGAGGATACCAGTCCCGAAGCACTTGACCATTAGGAAACACAGTTTAGTAACTAAGCGGTAGGAAACAATACCTGTCCGTCTAAAAGAAGGCTTTGAATCATGACGCGTATTCCGAGTAAAATATCATATGTCATAAGTAGCATTCTAGAGGTTTCGTCTACTCCTGTTTCATTTAATTCTTATAGAACAGTGCTTTATGGTTCTTTATACCAAACATAGTAATCACCGGACAGGGAGACAAGAGTGTTACAAAGCCAGTAAAACCTTTGCTATGTCACTGCTTCGTTTGACGAAAACGACTCTTTATCAGTGAAGTGACTTTTAATGAGTCTTAAGCATCACAAACCCTCTAAAACCTTATTTATCAGATCTAACAAGTTCCTCTACTGGATGAATTTTCCACGTTGGTAGTCTACAAGTTTCAAGTAGTTTGACAACTGACAAAATTTATAATGAAACAAAATGGCAGCCATTAAAAGTTCCAAAGTGGCCAATCAACTCATCAAACTTACAACTACTATTAGTTTGTTTTAATCATCGGCACCCCATTAGACTATGTAACAACGCATAGATCCCACTCGATACTTAAAAGTTTTCATGGCTTCACTAAGTACCATAACATATTGATAATAGATTCCTATCAACATTCCCCCCTCCCTCCAGCAAAGCCCACACCAATTTAATAAACTTTCATAGAAAATCGTCAAAAAAACAAGCTCTTTAATGAGTCTTACAATGCTTCGATGTACTAAATGTCGATGATAATTTGAAAATGTAAGGATCACTCCATAAAATATACTTTTAATATTTGTTTTCACATTCGTCGACGATGTAATGAAAAAAAAAAGAGAAAAATTTCCCGTTTTGGTTTTTGTATCTTTCCTTGTTTTTTCGTCTTATTCCCTTTGTAACATTCATTTGATGGCAAAATTAGTTTTACGATCCTCGATGCGGTGGCGGTGTGTGGTGATATTTTATGTTCGTTTTGTTCTTTTTATCGCTTTTCATCGCCATAAAACTCCACGCGGATCGGGAAATTCCCTTTCCATATTTGGCCGGAGGGAGGGAGGGAGGGAGGGGAGAAACAAATAGAAATTTGTAGCTAAAGCTATAAAAACCGGTTGAAAATTAAAAGCAGGCGCATTCTTTTAAAGGTTCACATTTTCCCCACGTGCCATATACGGGGGGAAAAACACCCACGATGAATGGGGGAAAGACTGTAGTTTGTCACAAATTAGGTCATTATTTCCACAACCCCCCACCCCATAGGCCACAATCATTCAGAATCAGTCAAAATCAAATCAATATGAGAGCGAAAGGATTGAATTTAGTTCGAATAAAGAGCAAAATAAAATGAAAAAGGACTTTATGGGTTGGCGCCACCCTGTGGTGGAAAAAAAGTTTTCTAATTAAGTTGAGCTTAAGTTACTGCCCCCCCCAAAGAGACATGACGAGTGAATGAGAACGAGCGTGGGGTCAGTTTTTTTTTTTTTTTTTTTTTTACCAAAAATACTTTTCAAAGTATAGAGATGATACTCTCACAGGATATTCAATCAAAAAAGGAACAAAAAACTTGTTTTTATTAGATTTTTCCCTGATTTGTTGTATCCTTCCGTCGAACTTGAGAAATGCAAAAAAAAAATCTCTAGATGTTGACTGTTTTTCTCCATTTCTCCATTGAAAGAGAGCAGTATGGTAGGTATCCTTTGCTTTTCTGAAAACTTTATAGTCGAGAAAAAAAAAATAAAAAAAATGACAGTCCAGGGATGGGAACGACTGGAGAGAAGTTGAAGAAAATCACTTGATGAAATTTTCTGCATTAAATCAATTGAAGTGAATTATATGCTCTGCAGCAGTTGAAACTACTTATTAGTTTCGATGGGAGATGATGATCACGATTATAAAGTGACTAGTAAGTAGGTGGTGTGGGGGACTAATGGCACATTCCTATGGGGAAATGAGCAGCTGAGGATAAAGTTTTTGTTGATTCGAATTTTCAGACGAATTATTGATTGGATATAACCTTTTAGGGGAGTCTACGTTAATGTAAGAGAAGGTAGGGGAAAGTATTAAAATCGTATCGCTCGTGTTCTCCCACCTTTAGATTTGTCCCTCGAACCAAATATAATGGTTGGATTCGAGCACCAAACTGTCTTTTCGATGGAACTGTGGAGTTTGTCTTAGCTACAAGGTGGCGATGCTGTAACTTGCATCAAATATCGAGGCATATCCCTGTTATCTACACCATCTATTCTACACAGATGGCTCTAAAACAGAATCAAGTGGGTGGGTGGTGGTATCTTCTTGAACGATGTAGACGAAACTATATCCTTCAGTTTAGCTGAACACGGCTGAGTCTTGCAAGCCGAGGTAATCACAATCGAGGAGGCTCTATCGTGCTTGAGGTAAATACACGGGCTTACTGATAGCCAGGCTGCGATCAAATTCCTGGAATCTGTCCCCTTTAACTCAAAAACAGTTCTAAATTGCCTCTTGTCTTTTAACTAGACGGCTGCCGGGACATAGGAACTTTCCAGGCATTGGTATGGCTGGCGAATTCGCCAGACAGGGTTCATTTCTTTCAAGGAATCTGGGAAAAAGTGTCATCTCTTGCCACTTGCAGGTTGCTACTCAAAAGGAACACAAACGACATCACCAACCGCAGGTGGACGGATGGCTCCTCATTCCCAAAGAGATCGGGCCCTAGCTGGATAACAAACGCTCTTACTGTGCAAATTAGACAGAAAAGACTGCCTATAAGTACTTAAGCGAGTGCCACTCACCATTGGCAAGTACGCCAAAAGCTTAGGCTTCCGCTGTAATGATTTTTGTAGAAGCTGTATGGACGAGAAAAAAATAAGAGACGATTCTCCACCTTCCCTGTACGTGTCCACCCCTCTCAGCTCATAAAAGATCTTTCTTCGGAGCCAGCTTCTTCCATAGTCTAAACAAATTGGCTGAAACCAGCAAAAGCAGCCTCCAGCGCTGCATAGTAAACTTCGGCTGGTTCTGCGGGTAGCTTTTCTAAGGAAATTAAGGATCAATGTGATCCTGTTGCTCGTACCTAACCTAAAATCCTATCTAACATCTGAACCTTTTATGCAACTTACTTATCGGCGAGCGTGGCTATTGACTAACTAGAAACCAAATCTTTAAGCCAAAGCAATTCCAAGAAAACACCAAGGAATTCCATGCCTAGACTCAGCAGCTTTTCATCGACTTCAAGCATATTCAGCTCTATAGGGCGATGGCTGAATTAGGGATCCCGGCAAAACTGATCCATCTACGTCACAATTTGGAAACAGGTCTTTTGAACTTCTTCAAACATGGGCCGGATTTCGGCAAGATTTCTGACTTCTTCACTCTCATGCTGGAACAGATAGTGCACATGGCAGGTGTTAACACGGAAGGCACTATCTTGAACAAATCTCTTCACGAGT
Organism: Criorhina ranunculi; assembly: GCA_951813785.1. NCBI lineage: Eukaryota > Metazoa > Arthropoda > Insecta > Diptera > Syrphidae > Criorhina > Criorhina ranunculi. Next base: position 4,455,546 of record OX638383.1, read on the forward strand.
TTCATTCAGTTCCCCCTTCCTCTTGCCTAAGTTGATTCAACTTGTCCTAGATTTATCTTCAACCTTAATTAGACTACTTTCTCTGAACGCACTTCCAATCTCAAGTCCCAACATACTACCAGCAATCTTTCCCTAGAAATCTCTGTTCGCCCAGCTGTGCTCGTCAGCGACCGAATACCACTGAACATAACTGAATATCACTCTAATGATCACATAATGACTCTTATGCCAATTGAACGAGTCTATTTATTTGCACTGCATAAATAAGACCGAACCGTGCCGCCAGTATAACCGCGCAAGTGAAACAAGCTAATTGAAAGCAACCTATCTGCCTCAAAGGTCATTGAATTGCAACCGACAATCGGGCATCGCCGACATAACAATATCGTCTTTGGAACTCATAAAAAAAAAAAAAAAACAGAACAGCTACTCTTCCCTCCAGCCAGCACTGGTGGTGGCTACATTCAACCCGAAAGTAATGAATTGATCATGATCTTGCGATAGAGAGTAACGTCTTTCCATTCCAAGAACCATCGGGCTATCAGAGATACGAGTACATTGTGGTATAGAGTACTAACGTTCTTGGTAATCCGGCTCGCGTTTGCGCCTGCTCTGAACCCGCACGGGCGGCCGGCAGCTGATGGTTACTGCTGATGGTAGTGATCACTTGTTCGCACCTGATCCATTCGTGGCGGTAGCTGTGTAGCCACATAAAAATTGATAGTGTACCGCGGCACAAAACCAGTTAACCGGTGAAAAGAAAAAAAAAAATGCCTCGAGGCGCAGACAACTTCTTGGAAGAAGTTTGGGTCATGCGAAATGTAATTAATTTTCAGTTTCGTTGACCCCTCGCTGCTGCTCCGGCCGATTGTCTGGTTAAGGAAGTCCAATCTCATTAGAATGCGCACACCATTAGAATGAAGGATCCCTCGATTGCAGCTGGCGTACAACGGAAGTGATTGACAATTCCAATGTCAATGGCATAAGGCTAATGCGGGGGTAATGTGTTGTGTCTGTGCTGCCATGACCCCCACTCCCGACCGAATCGTGATTTTCCATTTTTCGGTGGGATTTTCATAGATTCTCATAATGTTGCCAGGAAATCAGTGACGATTGACGGTGTGTTGTCGATGGAAGTGACCACTGTGTTCGAAGGGGGGTTGTGGTGATTCTATGCTGGTTGCAGTAAGGCAATTGTGAAAATTATAATGCGGGTGCAAGTCCGCCAGGTCAATAGACTTGAAATTGAACCTAGTGCTGGACAATTTATGGGCGGGAACGTTGACATTTCAATTATTCGCAGTGGTTTAGGTTAAACTGTGTTGAAACACGGGAGGGTAGCGTTTTGATTGAAGCAATGAACTGGAAAGTGCTGGGTTTAGCAGTGATCCCCTTAATTAATGGATAGACCAAGTCGTAGTCGGCCTGCTCTCTATATTTTTCTAATATAATTTTAATTTAACCCGTCTATCAGGAGTAATTTCGTGAGCGTGGTGAGCTATAGTTTATGGTATGCATTACTTTGCAATCTTTTAGTTTGGATAACACACCCGGTGGTTACGGGGGTTTGACATTTTTCCAACATTTTTGAGGAACCGAAAAACACAATCCACTCGGAGGACAGGGTAGACAGGTAGATTCGCAAGCCAGTACTCCGACCCGGGGAGTCTTCGAAAGAAAATTCGGACGGACAGCGCAGTAGGGGAAGAGACCGGCTCAGGAGACGGGCGTAAGTGGAGAGGTACCTCAACCAACTTGGTGTGTAAAATAAGAGGCAGCTACCTGAAGATCGAGGTGGTCAAGTAGGTAGTTAGGGAGGTTTGAGAGGTGACTGCATCTCGTATGATGAAGCCTTCACTCGGATCTCTACGGATCCATTGCGTTCCTCTAGCGTGGAATGTCCAGTCTGAAAGAAAAGAAGAAAGGTCTGTGTAAATTTGTTGCTGTTCGTTCGAACTCCCTGAACCACCCCGAATTCGTATTGAGTTTTAGAATGGTTTTTGGTGGGTTTTTAGTCAGACCCAGACCTAGGTTGTTGAAATAGTATTCATCAAGCACTGTTTTTCTTGTTCTCTATAGGTTGTGGCATTCGCTTAGGAAGTGAGCTAGCTCGTATATGCTTAAACGCATTGTGAAGAGCCTTACCTTTGATCCGTTTAGCGTAGGAATGTGTCCTGTTTTAATTTGATTGGATTCTAGTTAGTAGATTCCGGAACCCATTCCTTCTTTGTGGTACCTGTCTGTGAACATCGACTTTTTGTTCCGATTGATAGCCTTTCTGTTGGCCCAGTCATCTTTTTAGGGGTTGATTATTCTAATGCTTAGCTTGAAGTCAGCAGATGGAATGAGATTGTCCCAGTCAATTTCTAGTTTTGTCCAACTTGTGATCTTTCGACGGCCTATATTGCCACCCTTTTCCCGGCTACTTCCTTTAGGTAAAGGTCCAGTAGAATCAAGACGAATATAGTCAAGACAGCAGTTGGGGCCGTTCTAATAGCGCCAGTAGTGCCTACGCATGCTAGTCGCTGGATCTTGGTAAGTGCCTTGAGGTTTGTGGTTTTTTCCGCCACTGGTAGCCTGCTCCATAAATTCGGATGGACCTGACAATGGTTGTGGATGATTGCGGGCTTAGAACAGATAGGCGATTGAAGTCTTCTTTATTTTTTCGGAGGTGTTAGCTTTCCATGTTAGTTTACCGTCGAGAATTTACCCCAGGTACCTTGCCTTTTCGAAGGCTTGGAGAGGAGACCCAAACGATGGTATACAGTTTTCATCTTTTAGCCCAGTTGTTAAAAGTATTCATGTCCGACTGTAGTAGTTCGGTGATAGTGGTCAGGAATTTATCGGTTGCCAAAATGATGACATCGTCGGCGTAGGTAACGACTTGGATCCCACTACGCCTAAATTTCATTAAAATTTGATAAGCAACTTAAATTCATTGAAGGGGTGATAGGAATCCTTCTTGGCCTAGTTGGTCTAGTTTTTGTCTTATTGCTTCATTCACATTATTGAAAGAGTTGGTAGTCAACTCTATAACATGCCGTCCACCTTACGGTGTTCTAAAAAATTCGATCCACCATTGAAGAATTCAAAAGTTCTTAAACCCGTGAGAACCAAACCTGACATGGAATGGCAATCTCCAAATAACAACCTTTTTCCTTTATCCTTTCCTGTCACAGTAATTGGATGCACTTCGGCAGTCCATCCAACCATATTCGACTGTCAAACTTTAATAACCAGGATACGTTATCCTATCAAAAGAATGCTAATTGCCTGCTTATGTAAGTGATGGCAACTGACACTTTCTATCTTCTACTCCTAAAAAAAAACTCCCTCCAGCTTCACAGATCATCGTCAATTTTTAATTAAAATTTCAAAAAACGTACGAAGAAGATTGGGTAGTGTGAACGAGGTGTTAAAATGAACATGGACTTAAACTAAGTTTTCCTTATCCCCACACACACACAGAGAAAAAAATACTCTGTAACTTGCCAAAGATGATTATTAACTGCAACAGCAACGATTTTTGTTGCTCTTTTTGGTTGATGAAAGAGTAGAGATACATGACCTGCATATGGACAAGTCCATTCCTAAGCAACCAGTTTTTTTTTTCTTTCTTTTTATGTTGCGCCATCATATCCGCCCTTCTTGGCAAAAACTCACTGATGTTGCTTCCTCGAACGTCACAAATGCACACATGGAATTACTAATTGGTTGCACTGAAGCTAATTTTATAATAACAAAGCTTAGCACGCCTGCAGGTGTCAGGGGGCTAACAAAAAGGAAGCAGCAGTAGATAGCAGCAGCAACAAAATCGTATGGCACTTATTTAATTGTCCTGTCATCGTCCTTTTGTTTAGTTTTCATCTGCAAAGTACTCGTAAGCTACGGGGCTAGTAATTGTTTTCACACATTTTTACCATCATCTGAGCGGGGGTGTGTATGAATGTGGCGTGGGCGGTTCAGGATTTAAGGACAATTTGAACACACTGTAACGTATTTGTCGAAAGTTCCAGCTAATTGACCGGAATTGGCTTGAATTTGTACCTTAATTGAGCGAAATGAAATTCGCCTGACAGGTGAACGTAAAACAGAGGGAGGACGATAGGGAATAAATGGATTTTAGAACGGGATTTACCATAGCAAAGGTTCATTGTTATCGGGAAAATTAAATTTAATTCAATTTCACTTTGATCGACAGACCATTTTGGAGACATTCGATAGCAGTTACCAGATACATCCGCAAGGGAAAGGAAAATCGTTAGAGAAAAAAAAAAAAAAGGAATCGATAGAGAAATTAACACATATGGCGTCGTCCTTGCTTCTTTGATTCTTTCTTCATCGTGATGAACTGATTTAAAGGTGGTTAAGGTTTAAAAGAGGAGAGGCAGTCAGGAACTTCTTTACGAAAGGATCCATGATCAAAGATAGAGCGGTAGCAGGTATCTTTTCAAAGGACGTAGATCCAGCTTGATCTGAGGATAAAAGCCGAGATGTTGGCCCTGCTGCATGCGCTGGACAAATTGGAGCAAACAGCAGTCAATGTACTAGAATGTTTTCAAAAATACAATAACTTGACACAGGCTTGGGCTAGAAGACATGCAAGCATAGTTGGTCATCCCCTGACTTTCTGGTGCCAGAACTATACGTTGTGAGCTAGATAGAGCAATATCGAAGGACATGATTGATACGTGGGCCACGAATGAACATGGGAGAAGGTGGGAAAGTATTGTGAAATGCAGACAACCAAAGTTTGGATTCAAATAGCTCGGCTATAACAAGATGAAAGTTCTACTTCCAACCATGATGCAAGGATGTAGAAATATTGTCCACAGGACATGGAAACAAAGTAGATGGTACCTGCAGGCTAGGTCTAGAGGATGAAGAAACAGCTAGTCAGAGGTTAGTTTGGGTTATATTGTAGGGCTGGTTACACATTACAGAGCAAAGCCGCACGCACAAATTTGGGTCTGATAGCTGCTTGAAGTCGTCAATGTTGATACATTTTCCTGGGCGTACCTGCTGGGATAGTTTTTGTCAGTTTTTACCTATCGCTAGAACTTCCGGTTATAACTTGCTGTTGTGATTTGAACCAAGCCTACTGTTGCGAACGCACCCTCAAGATGACAGCCTCCCTTCAACGGCTGCGTATGCACTTCCCTTCAACTGCGCATGCACCTCCCTTTTCAAAGCGTCAAAATTGCGCACCACGTTTTTGCCTTGGCGCGAGTAACTTCATTTTTTGGTTGGACGAGTGTGACACCACAGAGAAAGGAGAAATAAAAAACTAATTTGTAATCTTACCTACTAAATACAGTTAAAACTTATAAAAATCTTTGACTTTGTAGATTCACGAATTACTTCTGAACACCTACGCTCACACTTGATTGGGATTTATGACCTCCCCTTCTGCTTCACATGCACTATATGAGTGTCCGGCAGAATAATTGATACCCTCAGCTGTCAATGGACTCAAATCAAGAGGATTTGCTTTCAAACGAGTCATTAAAAAAAGGGAAGAACTACCCAGAAATCCGAAGAGCAACGGATTTCAGTACGAAACGACTCGTGGAAGACAGACGAAAAGAAACCCAGTGATGCGAATTTAGCTAGTATTGTTTGACTAAATCTCCCACTAAAGCTGCCCTGCTTGGCTCCTACCTTGACTAACAACCATGGGACGTGTCTAGCGGCCTCTTCAAAAGTAGTAGCCTTCTCTATGTGACTAGAAACATATAACACCCATCTGCCTACCTCTAACCAAGCTTCTTTGTTAATAAGGGGTCCCGTTGAGTTATATGGAAATTGGAAAGTGGTTCTATTCAACGTTTGACCTCATTCGCGGTTTTTCAGAGAATATCTTTGATAAAGCCCTAAAGTTTTCACAGCTTTAATGGCAGCGGTAGGAGTCAGTTCTTTTATGTCTTTTATTGCTAAACCTTTACAAAAAGAAAATCTAAAAATTCCTTCTTTTACATAAGTACTCCACTCCTCCGATTGATTGCATCTCCTGCTGACACAATTTTGACTACCAACTGGCACCATGCTGTCAATCAGCAGCACTTAAACGATTCACAATGTTATCTTCTGTTTATGTCAAAACAGTAAAACAACATATCTACCTTGAATTGTTCTTCAATAAAAAATTAGCTTTCAGTAAGTTAATCACCACCACTGACTGCCGGGAGGCTATAAAATTCGGAAATGAATAAAGAATTAAGGAAAAAAAAAGTATCTTTCAGTTAATTAAAGTCAGGTATCATCCACCAGTGACCCCCATTCAATGCAATTTCATTGGTAAGAGACCACATAACTTGGTTCATGAGATAATGAATAAGAAGACGAAGCTGTATCACTTAAAAGGGGCAACGAATCGCTCGTAATCAATTCCTTTTATCTGCAAATACCGAACCAAATAAACGATAAAAAATCGACAAACGAAGTGAAAAAAGATTGAAAATATACACACTCTGCTCCCGAAACAGGTTTATATAGCGACGACGAGTTAGTCTGCAATGGGATACAGTGTGCTGCCGATGAACTAACTGCATTCGAGGTAATTACCGCCTTCACAAATGTATCGTAGGTAGTCTTCTCAAGTCTTTTGAGTTCTTATCACCGCAATCGATACAAATCCGGATTTCAGGTTGTCTTTTCCTTTTCCTTTTTTTTTGGGTTCCTTTCGTCGGTTGGTTCTGGTAGTGTCATCGAAAAGATTTCCTTTGTCTACTGGCAAGTATCTGCATCCGTATTATTGGGAGCATCATCAGGTGGCATGACAATTAAAATCGAACAAAGATCACACGAGACCGGCCGCACCTTTGATCCGAACCGCCCGCCATCGAAACTGAAGGAAGGAGTTAGGTCAACACTAACGCTGAGTTTTGTGATGGGATGGAGATGGGATTACGCAATGGTCCTGCGCCACCCGAGGTACTATTGCCTAATTCAGATTTGGTGTTTTATTATAATTTTTATGTTATTACCCGAGGGTAATTAGTTGGGGAATTAATTAAGCGATAGATGGAGACCGGGCAAGGGTTTAGCAATTCACCTTTATGCGATCGATTGACCTGAGAACGCGCTTCAAATCATCATCATGAATCAAAGTGGAACGGATCGTGTGTGTTGAAAGAGGAAGCGCTCTTTTGAATTTTTCATCTAATTAAGGACCTGTGTGTGGTGAGTGGTGATAAACAATTTGGAGTACGGTTTGGCTCGAATTAAAATTACCATGATGCCGATTCGTCATGCAAATTTCAAGGCGGCGCTTGAAGAAGGAAACTCTAATCCCTTGGTTATGGGTGATATTTCTTTGTGAGGGGTGTGTGTGGAGTTTATTTATGGAAAGTCAAATGCATGGGTAAACAAAAGAATGCCGTGGAACGCCTTTTAATAAGTTTTTTATGCACTTTCACAGGGTAAGTAGGTACATATGTGACAGGAACATTGGCGTTTTCCCAAGATAAAGGCAACTCGTCATGTGAAAATCTAAAAGAGAGAAGGGTTCACTTCCACTACGTTTAATCTTTTCACCTTTGATGAGACATAGACCTTCTATAACTTCTGTGCGCTGGCTTGTGTGGAGCAACACGTTTTGGCTCCATTCAGCTCATTTCCTGGGTCTTTGACTCCTCCTGAACTATATTTTGCTTCACGACCACGAGTAGACTTAACGTACATCGCTCGTAAAGTGTGCCCGATCTACTCCCGTTTCCTTAGCCTTCTGTGATGTCTGTTGGTTCCATACCCGTTTTCGTGTAGAGCTCCTTGTTCGGGTTGTGGTTTGCCCAGGTGATCCTCATAGATTTGTTACCTAGTTCGTTATGAGAGCGCTACAGTCCGGTATGAACAGATCTCTTCAGGAAGATGCCAAGTTGGTTGTGGTCACGATCTTTCATTATTGCGCCCGGCGACTGGGGTGATCAGGGTCTTCACTTTGGTTGCTCGAGAGAGGGCTTTACTACTCAATTGGTTTCCTAGTTCAAATGAACAGGGATTGGCAAGAAGCTACTGTTATCTGAACTTAAAACTAAATATGCCCTTCGGTCTGTCTCCACGTGTCTATCGCGTGCTCTGTGCTTTTTCGACATGTACGTCTTTTGCGTTCCAATGGTCATCCACATTTGTCTGAAAAGCGCTGCCGATGGTCTGTACGCTGCGCATTTTGGCTCAGTTGCTCCTGACGGATGCAATACATAGAAAGTTCAGTGCCATCCCGATGTTAGCTCCACGCATGTTTCAGACATCAACTTCTAAAACATCGTCATGCCTTTCGAGTATAGATCTCTCATTGTATACCAAAGTGGTATATGTAAACAAATTACTTGGAACAACGTTCCATAGGCAACAACAACAATTAAAACCACGTGAATCACTTCAAGTCCAATCCAATTCCCAACAATCCAATCAAAAATGTTCCCTTTCACTGGTCATCTACCCGTGCACGATTGCGAAAAATCAAATGACTCACAATCGAATCGCGTACACAAAAAGGCCTCACAAGCCCTAGGTCTCTCTCTCTCCCTCTCTATGTGTACCTTTACGTCCAACCCTTGATATGTTCTATAACCAAATGCACAATTGGAAAACCATCCGCCGCCTGTCACTTAACATCATGTTCCAGTTCAGTTTGCGAAAACATAGCCACGCTCCCAACCGCCTCCATCCGCTATCCTGCCGCCAACATCATTCCGAACCGAACTTCTAATTTCACTTCACTCCACCGACCGCCACTACATGTTGTCAGGAGATTTTCCTTTTGCAAAAATTTATACCGCATGCCTATGTTACACTTGGGTATGTGTGCGTGTGTGAAAAGCCTCGTTTAACTTTTCATTCGACGCTCGTTCAATCGCATCGTATGCAGCTGAAGCCGAGGCAATCACATCCTCTTAACGTCGTCTCCCATTGATAGCTAGCTATTTGCGGTTATCTTTCAGCGCAGAATGAAATCGATGCATTTTGGCGGGAAAACGTGAAGTTTTCCGGGTTTTTTTTTTGTCTCACCCCCTGCTCCACTCGCGGTAGATGCTCATAAAGGAACCTAGCCTCAGCCTCAGATATGAAAAGCCAGTCATTCGTAAATGAAAATGCTGTCAGACATTAATGCGAGCCTCGGTGAAGTGAGAGCGCACCGCGCGAGCGAATGTTGAAAAGAGGAAATGACGTGCAATGGAGTTTGAGGAAGGAGGAGGAAGGTGATGTCATCACCCATCCACCCTCGCACAAAGGGTGAAGCATAGCAGCACCAGGTAGTAAAAAAAAAACATTGAAGCGGCACTCATCACATCACGCTTGTGTGCTGCTAACATCGAGCCGCGCATACAGAAGGTTCGACGAAGTGGAAAACCTGAAACCAACTACACAAGGTGGCAGTGCTTGTGCCGTTGTTCGGACGCAGTTTTGATGTTCACCAATTGTATTAGGGCAGACAGCACAATCTCATGATATTCAAATTAGCTTCATTCAGAGGCGAGAGTCGGTTGAAGTAAGGGTCCCGATGAATGATTTAAGACAGGAAGATGAACGTGCTTGTGATGAAGTGACGTGGAATGAAGGTAATGTTTGTCAAACTTTACAATTTTTGAAAGCGACATGCTTCTCCCTCCAACACCTTCGGCGACTTCGATAAATTTTTTAACAGTCCTCGAACCCAATCATCTTGAAATACTCCAATACCCTCTGACGTTGATTTAAATTCCATCTATGACCTACCGGACCATCCCCCAAAACTCAGTCAGGACTTCATCCAAAAATGAAGGACACACCCAGAAGCACTTAATTAATGTTTAATCGAAGAGGAAATAACGCGTCATGCTTCGCCCTCAAGTCCCAGTGTCATTAGGAATGTGCCTTCAATCCCTTCTCGATTGTTTTGGGGTTTTTTTTTGTCGTCCTCGAATCGAAATACTCCATTAGCTGAGGATAACCAAACAACCAATGTCACGGGGGAGCTCCCTTAGCCCATATTGAAAGGAACTACTACTTCCTTCACATCATGATTAATCGCATTCGCATTTTCAACGGCGCGTCATAAAATTCATCGTGAGATCCTTTCGATAAATCACATACACCACATACACAGACACACTTAAGATTGCCAAAGAGAGAGAGAGAGAGAGTATCAATTTTCCTTCTTGGCTTGTTTGCGATGCTGCCAAACAAGAAGCCGAGTGTATTCCCAAGATGATGAGCGTTTGGTATACGTATAGTAGTAGTACCCACACTTCTTTCATTAAAAATTAATATTTCAATCAAAGTTCAGTGAACCCCCCAACCACGGAGTCAGAATCAGAGTCAGAGTCAGAGCCTTAGCCAGGATAACACACACATTTCTCTTTGGGTGAGTCCATGGGGGACACATAAAATGAGACACGGATGAGCTTCGGTCTTGGAACATAGGTATGCCATACCAGCCGACTGCCTGTGTGTTTGTCTTTGCATGAATCACATATGAAAAATAGAAGGGAAAACAACAGACAACGGTCCTTTATGGCAAGACACAACCACATCATCCAGTTGCAACCTTGAGGGGGGATGAAAGCCCAAGTATATATGTATGTATGTATGTGTACGTGCAGCATCAATAGTAGCAAACACTTTTCCGTTCGCAAATATTTGCCAATTTGCTCGGGCGGATGCAAGAAGGAGCATCTTAGGATGCGCTTATTTATCGCTACCTGTATCCATGTGTGTGTGTGTGTGTGCATTTTGTCCACCTTCCACTTCTTGATGACTGATGATGGTTGGAGGCACACACAAATAGAAAGTTTCAGCTTCCAAGAGTGGAGTTGAATTTTCAATTTTCCCATGATATGGATGTGGTGGCAGGTATCCTTTCGTCGGCAAAAGTAAGGTGTAAAGTGAAAAGGAATTTTCTTTTTGTGGAAAAACTTTGGCGATTTGGTGTCATTGGAGTTATAATTTATCGCACCAACTTAAGTGAACAACAGGTGAAGATGCGACTTGGAATGTGTTGGTAATAGAGGCTTGAAAAATTCGAAAGATGATTGATTAGAATGATTGACATTCTTCTACTAAGTTGTCTTACCAAACAGGATAATCACCAATTATCTTCAGTTCTATTCGTCAAATTCGGTGGAGTGTATTTTAACACGTTTTAAAAGAAGATTAACCTCTCAGTGGGTTGCGAAGCTAACGCAGACTCCGCCACTGCATTTTGTTGCCAATCTTCCTTGATCCTTGTACGTAAACGATGTATTGTACGGCGCATCAAAGTCTAATACAAACGGGGTTGCTCATTAGTAGTACTTTTAGAATTAAGTGGTGATCTATCTTCCTGTTGGTAAAAAAGCCTAGAGGACTCACAGACATTGTAGAATATGAAAATGCGGGTAATCTGGTAAAACAGGGGTCAGCCTCTAATTATCTGGGTCCTGAACCGTTCCGCTGTCATAGGTAGAAAAGTGGCGAAGGACAAGATCGATAAGTGGGCCACGAATGAAAATTTGAGAAGATGGGTATAGTGCAGGGAGCAAGTTATAATGGCCAGAAGGAGAAGCATGACAGAAAAAAGCTCTCAAATATGGGAGCTTTGTCCACAGGACACAGAAACTTCAGGTACCATCTGGTGAAGAGGGGTCTTCAAGAAGATGATTCATGTAGGCTGTGTGAGTGTCCGGCCCTAGCTAAAGAAATGAAAGATGCTATCCATTGCCAATGGATTCAAATCTAGAGGATGAGCCAAATGTCTTCTAAACAAATGCTATCGTTGACATGAGGAGTCACTATCAGGGAAGTACTGCGAAGAAATCGTTGACTGAAACTTCTAAGGCGAAGAAAAAGGACTGCCTTTCGATATTTCTCTGTGCATGTTATAAAGGGTCTTTCATTAAGCGCTTTCTATTTTTAAATTTAAATAAAACAAAGTGTGTGCGTTATTCGTTTGAAAGGTCTATTGATGATATTATGTATGGAATATAACATCGTTTAAATGTCCGCCGCGGCTTTTCTGGGTGGCGCGCATCCGAAATGTCCAATTTTCCATGACTCTGGCTGAATTTGACCGATGGCATGGGTTATGTTGGCTTTGAGGGCCGCTGTGGTTTGTTGTTTATTCGCCTAGACCTGCGACTTCAGAAAAACCCCACAAGAAAAAGTCTAACGGGGTCAAATCGCACGATCTCGGTGGCCAGTTCACATCACCTCCGCATGAGATGACCATGCCTTCAAATCGCTCGTGCAGAGTTTCCAATGTGGCGTGAGGTGTGTGGCACGTAGCGTTGGTGTCCATATCATCCAATTCAGGTCAAAAGAATTTGGTAATCATCGACATATAGGCCTGGCCAACATTGCTCTCAAAGAAATATGGACCGATGACGCCGCCACCCCAAAATCCACAGCAAACAGTGACTTTTTCGGGATTCATTAGACGCTCTTGGATCTCACGTGGATTGGAATCGTCCCAAATTCTACAATTTTGTTTGTTGTCGTACCCTCCACCAGAAATGGGCCTCATCGCTGAAGATGATTTTAGGGTCAGTTTCCAATAAAACAATTTTATTATTTGCACGTGTTGTTGAACGCTATATCTGTCTATGGTAATTTGGCAAAACAGACTGAATAAATGACAGCCAATTTGACAGATGTAGCTTCAACAATATGGCCGCTATCAAGTGTCAAAGTTTGGAAGTCCCTATTGGAAGACCCTTTACATATTTGCAATAGCCCAAAACTTTTGATGTGATTTAAACTCAAACATCTATCGACATCTGACATTGACACTGACAGTTACTAGATCTACATATTTCGATAACAAAACGTCATTATTCACATCACCTGAATTCAAAACAGAAAAAAAAAACAAACCCCTTCCAGGCTAAAGTCACTTCGTTTAACAACCAAACGTTCGTGGGCTCTGTGGCCCCCGAAAAATTTGGGTACCTGCTTCCAAACTAATTATCTACTCAAGATCTAATATAATTGGCGTCATGACACCGAACCGCAGTCGATTTTTTTTTCTACCGCCCCCCGACACTACACCGTCATTATCAATCCCAGATCGGATTTCCAAAAAACTACTCGCACAACGTCTCAAATCAAAACCCCGATATATGCGTTCCTATTCCTACTACGTTCGTGGCTCGTTTCGGAGCCCATTAATCACTTGACAGACGTTTCAAGATTTAATTAGTCGAAAATCGTTATTAATAATTTCCCATTTATTTTTTTATTCATTCTGAGAGGAATTTCTTTCGGTTTTTTTTTTTGTCTTTGGTCTTGACCCTCTTTTTTTTGGATCCATCTTCGCGATATTGTAAGATGTAAGATTGTCAAAAGAAATTCACGTCGTTTTCGCCTCTAAGTATGAAGCTGGAGACAGACCGATGTCTGGCTGAATGATCTCCAAACTACCAAGTGGAATGTCATTATTTTTTTTTCCTCTCTTGTTGTTGTTGTTGCTATTGTCATTGGATGAGAAATGAATTTATTAATTGCTAAGGAAATGTTATACGATGAGAACAGCAGCGGGTTGGATTAATCAGAGTTTAGTGGTAGCTGAGCCCAATTTGTCACGTTAAATATTCAAGGTTGTGTGTGACAAGATTTTCCGAAAATTACATTTAAATTCGGTTACGAAATATTTGGACAAAGAGAGGGGTTTAATGGATTGAATGCAAATTTTGTATGGTAGGTTGCTTCTGGCGGTGAACTTTGATTGTTTTAATATGGAAGCTGTGGTGGCGGATGTAGACTAATATCTTAAAAGCCTTTAATTGAGACAGCCTTTAATATTTAAAAGATAACAACCATTAGTAGTCGCGATTTAATGGAATTTAATGATTTAATGGTCTTCAATAATAGCTAAACTGAATTTATCGGCTTTTAGCCCATAAAAGGTCACCAAAGTTCGATTGGCGCGTATGGTGATGCCTTTGATAAACATAATGAAGATTTAGGACCCGAGGTATAATTTTTACTAGGAGGCGTCTACCTCGATAGATTCTAAAGTTGGAATACTAAAACCAAAAACAAGTTGCAGAGCGTTGTGTGGTTACTATCGACTTTGAATATAATGCTGACAATGCAATGCAGGCGTCAATTGTTGGTTCCTTATCGGCTCTCTTTCCACGGTGGTGACGCGAACAATTTTGTTTGGTTTTTTTCTGGGACTCGAACCTTAGTCAGCTTGGTTACATATTTCTTCCTTAGCTCATGGTGCCTCTTGCGTTTGGATATTAGACACACAGAGAGTTAACAAATGCGCTTTGGCTCTGAAAATGATTTTCTTATAGGAATCTGAAATTTAACTATTTCGGGGCTTAAATTTCCGGTTCAAAACTTGAAAGGACCACATTTTGGAAGGTTCTTAAGCATCAACACAAGAGGCACAATCTTTCAAAAGTTAGTCTAATTACCCGCGTACGCCGATGATATTGACATAATCGGAAGAAGAGAAGGGTTATGTCAGTTGCGCTTTCGCAAGTATTGAGACGGAAGCGACGAAGATGGGTTAAACGAACACTAAGGGCAAGACCAAGTACATGCTATCAACAAGAAAAGACACCCAATACCGACGTCTCGGTAGGCTCCGCTATCAATTCAGACAACGACACCAGCGCTGAGATCAGACGAAGAATAACCCTTGCTAATCGCTGCTTCTTTGGGCAAAGAAGGCAATTGACTAGCAAAGCCCTCTCTCGAACAACAAAAGTGACCCTATATACGACCTTAATTACCCAAGCCTTTCTCTACGGCGCAGATGCATGGATGAGGGTGCTCTTGGCTGCTTCGAGAGGAAAACTGTTCCGGTGATTTTCGGTCCCGTCTGCTTAGACGGTACGTGGAGGAAGAGATACAATGACGAACTGTTTGAGCTGTACAGCGACATTGACTTAACCAGAAGACTGAACGTCCAACTACTGAGGTGGCTGGCTCTTGTAGAGCGGATGGACACCAATGCTCCAGCCTGAAAATCTTCGAATCCGCCCCTGAGGGACAGCACAGTAAAGGAAGACCTCGACTCAGGTGGCGCACGCAAGTGGAAGAGGACCTCAATCAACTTAGTATGAGGCAGCTAGCTTAAGATCGAGCTAGCTAGAGACGCTTGTAAGTTTAGGCCCAGGTTCATCCCGGACTGTAGGATTTCCTACTAGAGCTCAGTGGAAGAAAAACGAAGTCGTGAAGAACTTCGACACGGTCATCTACACCGACGGATCAAAAATGAACTGTGATGTGGGGGCCGGGGTCTACTCGGAAGCACTAAAAATATCATTATCATACCATCTGCTGGATTTTGGCAGTGTCTTCCGGGCGGAACTACTGGTTATCCGTGAAGCTTGCACGCAACTCGAGCATGACACAATGCACAAACAGAAAGCTATTGACTCGGCTACAATATCCTTCAAACTGGTACAGGAGTGCTGGAACGAACTTGCTCGATTGGGTGAACGCTTCAGGGTCACACTGTTCTGGGTCCAGGGCACAGTGACATAGAAGGAAACGAGCGTGTAGATGAACTAGCCAGGCAGGGCTCAGCTCTACACGACTCTCTCACGGCAAAAGTCCATATCCCACTAAAAGCGGTTAAAGGACAAATCCACTCACACTTTTTGCAGAAGGCAAACCTCCAATGGAAAGGGTTAAACAGCTGCGTCATATCAAGGAAGATATGGCTTACTTACGATAAGAAAAGAACAAAAGACCTTATAAACAGAACCCGCCCTGATATCGCTAGAATCACGGCGACAATCACGGAGCATTGGTCAATTGGAGACCATGTGGCCAAACTAGGTATTCCGTATAACCCCTATTGCCGCAGTTGCGGAAACGAAAATGAGAAGGAAACCCTCTCCCATTTCCTCTGCAAATGACCGGCACTAGCAAGAGCCAGACTGCGTGCAGTAAACCAACCATTCTTCGACGACCTAAATGGCATCTCGGATAAAGGGATAAGAGACTTAATCCGCTTTTTTAACTCCTCAGGCTGGATCTAGGCACTGACTGTCCCACAGCCTCAACAACACACATCACCAACTAGGTCACACGAGTCGTGGTAACAAAAAGGCACATTCCAGTGCTACTTGGGTTCATGTTTGAACCGCCACCTCTACCTACCTAGCGCCACCTTAAATAAGTAAGTAAGCAAGTATTTAAGGTCGATATACATAAGACCGTGAAGACTGATCTAATGGAGAACTGGATCTAAGAATTCTGGTCTGGTTAACCAACGGATCAGAAGTGGAATCTGGAGTCATTCGTCAATGAATGGCTGACGTCGTTCGGTGAGGAGTGTCGATAAGGAAAAGCAACACTCAATCAAGACTTCTATTCCCCTACACACAGAAAGACTTAACTTACTCAGAAGTCTTTGTTTGCCTCAAAACTCACATGACACAGATTAGCTTAGCACAATCGACTTCAATTGAAACAGATCTGGATTCCAAATCATGGATTTAATTAACCCGCTAACTAACCAATTTAAGTTTTTATGACATGGTCTCGATAAGATAGCAAACATGTGAACATGAACCCCACTTTACCCCATTTAAGATCAACTATCAGACTAACAACATTTTATTTTCTATTTAAATAAATGAATACAAATTCTTACTTAACCACCATTAACAGAAAGTAGCATTAGTTCCAAACCGTCGACAACGACGACAATAACGATGACGACCAATTGACCCCCCACAATCGCTCAAAAATCCACTCTGCATCTCCGGAATTTTTTTTTCAATTTTTGTTTGAGGAAAAGAAACTCATTTGTCATTATTTATTCGACAGCTAACCAGAATGACATACCGACTGTGGCAACTGCATTCAACTGAATGCATTCTAGAATCACATCATGGTTCCATGACCCACTTTTTCACCCGAGAAAAAAAAATAACACTTTGCTCGTTAGCCACATTTTGGGTGATCTAATCACTTTCATCTGGAAACATATATTTTTTTTTTATAATTCTCCTCCTCTACTTCTCGGGTTCTGTGTCTTATGATTTATTCGCGTCACGTGGGGAGTGGAGAGCATCTAAATATTCATCGATATCGAGTTTCATTTCAAGCAGTGTGGGTGGTAGCTTCAACTTTAGCTTCCAAAAATGCATTCGGCGAAAGTGAAGAATCGATAAATTACATTATAAATGAATAATGAATCAGTGGGAACCCCTTTTCCGCTTTTAACACCCCAAAATCTGAAAAGAGAAACTTCCCTTCCGAATGAGTAAATATTTCCCTTGTATTATTGTTATGTCACACTTCAGCATAACACAAAAAAAAAAAAAACGTTCCTTTCCACCCCCCGATCAGACAATGACATTCCCTAAACAAACACTCCGAATGGCGGAAGTAAAAAAACAACCCCCAACTGGTCTCTCCCAGTGGAAACTTCCCTCTCTCCCAGCTCCAACACAATTGCAAAGCGTAAATGATTACCACTTAAAGTGTACTCGGGCTGCCACCTAAAACCGATTTCTTCGTTTGAAAAGCGGAATGGAACATATGTTTTTTTGCGCAGTCGTTCCCTCGGAAAACTCATTCATTCATCCATCTCTTGTCGACATCCTCCAGATCTACCAAGCATCCATCCCAAAAGAGAGGTGGCGCTCATACATATGAATGAGCGAGCGTAAAACCGAATTCGAACAAATGAACGAACATCCAAAGTGGGGGCTACCAACTGGCAAGTGCTCACTGCTTACTGTTTTACTACTCACCCTCTCTAACCCCATGCCAAGGTCCTTTTGGCAGCCCTTTTAGCCATTTTTGTTGTTGTTGCTTAGCCCTTTTCTTGTCCTCGCCTCGCATCATGTCTCTGCCAAAAGCACAGGATAAAAGTGAGACTTTCAGTGTTTTGTTTTCCTTTCAATTTGTATTTTTGTCGCCCACTTATGGTACTTCTTCTTGTTCGTTCCCCTTTCCCCTTGTTTGTGTGTGTGGCTTTTTGGGTGGATTGAAGAGGGTTTAAATTATGCAACCGAAATTCGAACTGTAACTGGCAGAGGAACACCACGAGCCGATATGAGAAGAGCAAACACAAACAAAAAAGGATGCGCCCCCAAAAGTCGAAGCAGATAAAACCGAATTATATCCTTGTTCCTTGCAAAAGGAAACTATCGGCAGGGCACTACTACTCCTCTGCGGTGGTGATAGGAGGTAATAATAAGGAAAATGGACAATAGTTTGGAAGTGGTCCCATTGCAAGGAGGGGGTATGCTTATGAGGAGCAATGGCCGAGCGAAAAAGGAATAAAATGTGGTCTAGGAAATTTTAAGGAACATGTGGCGAGCTCTCGGAAGAAATCAATGAAATTTAATTTAAAGCATTCAATTTACAAGCAGGCGGTGCGCTTAAGGGGAGGAAGCTTTTTGGGGTAATCACGCAGATTAATCACACAGACTTGGTCAGTTTAGGAGTGCGTTAACAATGAAAGAGACCCTTGATACGGCGAATCGTTAAGATTTTTTTAGGTTTGAGCTTCGGCGAGCCTCAATCTGTTCATATTTCCTTTTCCTTTTGCATAACAACTGACGACTAGGCCTTGTTAAGTCCACAAAATGTGCTTACAGCGTATGAAGACCCGTGCATCTGTGAGAATCATTTATAAAAAAAGTTGTCTTCGACATGCATAAAATCTGAAAGAAGACTGGTAAGCGGTCTGAATTATATTAAGGATGAGAACTAACAAGCATTTACAGTGGCTTACAAGAAGAACAAGAGTAGTTTGTACAAACCTTTGATGAACAGTAGGTCTAGTGTTGCTAGTTTGTAGACTTCCAAATGCCTTTCAAATATGAAGCATATGTCAACAGTATTGGAATCAAGGCAGTCGCGTATACGAACGACGTGGTTATTTTAGTATCAGGGATGTTCCTCTCAGTGATAAGTGAAATCACAGAGAGGACTCTGACTGAGCTTAGCGCTTGGGCCACAAGTTGTGGAGTGGGCGTTAATCCGAGTAAAACTGAACCAAGTAGAAAAAACCGACTTTCAAGCTTTCGCGTCGCAACAACCAAATACTTACTCTATCTTCCAGTACAAGGTATCTTGGCGTCATTCTTGACCCCAAGCTCAACTGGAAACTTAACATAGAACACAAAGTTAAGAAAGCATGCGTCACCTTCTCCGCCTGTAGTAAGACCTTTGGCAAAAGGCAGGGACTCAAACTTGCCCTAGTTCGTCCAATGCTTACTTATGGTTTGCTCGTGTGGTGGCCCGCCTTAAGCAAAGCTTACAACATCACAAAACTTAGTAGAGTCCAACGAACAGCTGGTATTGGGACCAAAGGAGCGATTCGTTCGAGCCGGTCAGAAGCTCTTTAGGTGCTCCTCCATATCCTGCCGCTGGACATGCACATGAAATACATCGTTTCGTGTACTACTGTCAGACTCAGAGAATCTGAGCTTTGGTCCCCAAAACCCTATGGCCATAGTAAGGCTCTTGACCTGCTGCCTAGGTGAACAGTGTAAGGAAACCATAACGCAGGCAAACGCTCGGTTCAACATTACTCTCCTCTGGGTTGCTGGCCATAGTAACATAGAGGGAAACGAGAGAGCCGACGCGTTAGCCAGATGTGGTTCTATCCTGGATGTCTTCTTTGCGGAGTCAGTCTGCTCCCCGATGGGACTCATCAAGGGTAAAGTTTTCCAACACTTTTTCTCTATTGCCAACTCTAGGTGGAAAAGTCTTGCAACTTGTGCCATATCTAGACAGATTTGGCCCATCTACAATAAAAACAGAACGAATGACCCAATCAACAGAAACCGCACCGAGACAGCTTTAATCTCGGCAATTAGCACGGACACCTGGCCAATTGGTCCACACGCTGCCAAGTTAGGCATCCCGTTCAACCCCCACTGCCGTAGTTGCGAGAATTCACAAGAAAACTAAAAGTTATTCCACTTTCTCTGTGTCTGCCCGGCACTTGCCAGAGCCAGGTAGCGCAGTTGCGGAAAAACCCTTTTTCAAGGTACTATCTGAGATTTTCCACATAAAATTCTGCGACATCATCAACTTTCTTAATTCCACAGGATGGATCTGAAAACTACACTCTCAGCTACGGCCATCAACATCCAGGTTACGTGAGTTGTGGTATCAAAACGGCGCATCCGCGCTACTTGTGTCTCTGGCAGGCTTACCAGTTTCAACCACTTCTACTTACCTTCCTACCATGAAGCATATGTACTCGTAGTTCAGCTTTAAGAAAAAAATGTACCTAAAGGCTATCGAATACCTCGAAATCTACCACCGAACCCTTGAACGTAAAAACACGCTTTCAAAGCATTATATTCTGCCCCGAGATAGAGGACTTAGCCTTTTTGAGTTGTGTATGAAAGATCGCTTTGCTTCAGGTGCAAGACCTTATATAGTGTCGTAGAGCGAAAGGCTGAAACCACCAAGCCTTCGATTGGAAATCGTACTACCAGAGGTACCAAATCCAACCTCATCATGACCGGTAGCTTAAATTGAACGAAGATAGTGATGTGAAGTTCTTGGCAACGACTAGATCTGATGAAAATTCAGTTTAAGTTCCCAGGCCTCTTGGATGTTAATGTCACTATAAGTACCACCCATACCACAGCTTAGAAGTAATTAAACCCACCCCAGCTAAGAATTAACAATGAAATACTTTAAAAGAAATTAAGTCATTTACTCATCCGACCTTTGACACATGTAAGAGGCGGTTAAATACCAACTTGACATCTTCCCAAAACCCAGTTGACAGTAATTTGACATTTCCAAGTACGAAAACGAAAAAAATTGACCTCTTAACCTCCGTCGAACCTCCAAAAAAATATAAAATGTCAAAAGAGCTAAAGAAATTTCCAAAAATGATTATCCCCCTACGGCCATTGTTCAGATCCGTTAAAGGGCTACACACAAGACAAGTCTTCGCACTTGAGAAGTCATTCAACAAAAATTTAAAAAAAAAAAATGTTTTCCCTCTAACCTGAGTGACATCCACTTGAGGTCATACCGCCAAGTTATTTGTAATTCATAGGAAAACGGTTGAACACCAACCAAAAGCAACATCAACGAGACCGCACCGCTTTGCCTGAGCCTGGTAAAATCGCCAAGGAAACACCATTATCCACTCGAAAGGTGGAATTCCTTGGAATTCCCTCCTCATCACCATCGTCTTCGTTTGGTTGGAAATTAATCTGACGGGACAACGAATGCAAGTCATTGAGCATTTTTGGACCCCATGAGAGTGCGGAGGGTTACCTATCGAGATACATCGCACAAAAGGCGAAAAGTATTCAAATATCTGTCAGAGATAGAAGCCGAAAGAATGATGTGGGCAACCACCAATGGGGTCGGGTGTGTGTGTGTGTGTGGTAATAGTTCTCCTAACACCTGAACTGAGCCTTGTGGTCACACAGTTTAGGTAACAATATCCAAAAGTGACTGACAGTTTTTTTTTTTCAATTTTGCCCTTTCCACTACGGTCCCAATCTCAAGCCAATATGAGAGTGGTTTCGTTCGATTTTTTGTCCCAAGGAGGCTGGAACTGGAGGAAGACAAAAAAAAAAAAAAAAAAACAAGCATCAAGAGAACGCCTCACTAGAGCCAGTTTTCCACATGGATTGATACATGGACACCACTTAATTCTCGCTGACACCATGATTAGTCCATTTTTTGTTGTTGTTCTTGGACTTTGTGGAGCACACAGACAGTCTTAGTAGTTCGGTGTGTAAGCAATTTTTTTATTTTTTATTTTTTTTGCGTATTCATGTGCCCTGCAGCCAATATCCGAAGTAAAAAAGAGACGAGGGCGGAGGTGTCTTTTTGTATCTGGGTGGAAGCATTTATCTCTGTCACTTTGAACGGATTAGTGTTGGCGGGGTAGAGACGGGCCGCGGCAACACAAAACACAATGGTGTGCGAATTCATTGTGACAGATTAGCATATAATGAGTTATAACCACCTTGAAGGCATTCGGTTGGATCTTTTAAATTGTTGCAGCGGATCTTTTGAATTATAATTTGTAAACGATGGCAAGGATGTGATGTGAATCAACAGGAACGAGTTTGGTCAGATCCTATTTTTAAATTTGAGCATGTGGTGGTCGTGTCTAATAATAGGACACATTAGGTAGACTGATTTTCGATTTTTCAAGGGCAGCTTTGGCTTAGGTCCATCGTTTCCGCTATCAACATAACTCCAGAAGGAATCCTGAAAAAAAAACACATGAATACGTTTTAGGAAGACACATCTGTAAAAAATTTGGTTCAAACTCAGGCCAAAACAATATTTAGAGTTTGCTGCTTTAAGTCGTGGCACTGCATTCCGGGGTGGATCTGAGACTCAATCAATAAGCGTATTCAACTAAAGGGTCTTCCAATAGGGACTTCCGAACTTTGACATTTCATAGCGGCCATATTGGTGAAGCTACATCTGTCAAATTGGCAATCATTTATTCAGTCTGCTTTGCCAAATCACCATGGATGGATGTAGCGTTCAAAAACACGTGCAAATAATAAAAATGTTTTATCAAAATGGGTGCTCTGTTCGGGCAACGTTCCGCGCGCTTCGCCCATTTAACGTTCGCCATAATCGTCCTTCCGAGAGGACTATTCGCAGTGTGGTGGATAAATTTGAGTCCACTGGTTCAGGAAACGATTAACCAACACCCGTACGTCGACGGAACGCAAGATCTGCCGAAAACATCGCCGCTGTCCGTGAGAGAGTGCAGGAGAATCCGAGGCAGATAAGAACTCGACCTTTCGTAGACCACAACTTGGCGAATTTTGTATCGTGACTTGGGCCTGCACCCGTACAAAATTCAACTGACCCAGGAGCTGAAGGTAAAAGACCAAAGACAAAGACGTGTGGTCGCTGAATGTGCTCTGGAGCAGTTGGAAACTGACCCTTATTTTCCTCGAAAAATCATCTTCAGCGATGAGGCCCATTTCTGTTTGAATGGGTACGTCAACAAACGATACCAATCTACATGAGATCCAAGAGCGTCCAATGCATCCCGAAAAAGTCTCTGTTTGGTGTGGATTTTGGGCTGGCGGCGTCATCGGTCCATATTTCTTTGAGAACGACGTTGGCTAGGCCAATAGTTCAACGATTACCAACTTCTTTTGACCTGAATTGGATGGTATGGACACCAACGGCATGTGGTTTCAACAGGATGGCGCTACGTGCCACACAATGGAAATTCTGCACGAGCGATTTGAAGGCATGGTCATCTCACGTGGAGGTGATGTGAACTGGCCACCGAGATCGTGCGATTTGACCCCGTTAGACTTTTTCTTGTGGGGTTTCCTAAAGTCGCAGGTCCACAAACCACAGCGGCCCTCAAAGCCAACATAACCCATGCCATCGGTCAAATTCAGCCTGATTTATGCGCCAGAGTCATGGACAATTTGATATTTCGGATGCGCACCATCCAGAGAAGCCGCGGCGGACATTTGAACGATGTTATATTCCATACATAATGGCATCGATAGACCTTTCAAATGAATGAAAAATGTCGATGATATCTCGCACACACTTTGTTTTATTTAAATTTAAAGATAGGAAGCACTTATTGAAAGACCCTTTAGCTCAATCTTCAGTGAGCTGCGTCGAGCTCCCTGGCACGCCAAATTGGTTGAGGTCGCTTTCCAATTGCGTCCGCCACCTGAATTATGGTCTTCCTCAACTCCATTGTCTCCCCGGGGTGGATTCGAAGTCTCTCCGGACCGGATCCTTCGGGTGTCCTACCGAAAAAAAACTTGCTCTTGACCATCATTGTGACACCAATAACCCACTACCAAACTTCGTCACAAAGCAACCTCATAACCAACATAAAGTCTCTCATCACAGTTAATATCCTTACAAAACGGATTCATGTGTACAAATCTTCACTCAACAACTTGAAACAAAGCAAGAAAACTCGACGAACTTGTAAAAGCTGCAAAACTTTACCACCCACCCCTCAACTCGACAAGCCTCCAGTGTTTCGGTTAAATATTTGCTCCAGTTTCGTATCGCAATTTATTTGCCATGTCGGCTTTAGTTGCTTTACTGGGTTGGAGTCCTAGTCATGCATCATCGTACAACAACAACACAACAGTTGACATTGCGTTTTCCTCGTTTTTCTTTGTTTTTGGCTAAGGATCCTTCTTTGATGAGAATCACGATGCTACTGCTGGTGGTACAGCCCTTGTTTCCATCTGCATACACAAAGCGAGTTCAAGTCGATTCATTATTGTCTGTGGTGTTTTTATACTCTTTCTCTCTCTGTCTTTGTGTCTGCACTATCGGGGCCTCTTTTGAATGAGGGGTACTTCGTTTTCCACGCTTTGTTATAAAAAGCGGCAGTCTTTTGTCAAAAAAAAAAAAAACGTCCAAGGATACAATGAACTCGACAAACCTGCAATAGGTGAGAAGACACAGTCTGTACAAATATAAATCCAAAACAAAGGATTCCACAGGACTCCTGTCCCTACTCCTGTCCAAGTGTGTTACAAAACCATGACCTGGTTGGCTATACCCCCCAGGCCCCCCCAGGCCATACCCCGGATGGATGGGGAGTGGAAATATCCTGCGTAGATACTAACAACTAAAAGGATGTGAGAGGAGAAATATTAATCCCAAACAAGATTCTCTTAGATTTTGTATCTAAAATGCAGCCGGGAGCTACGATTTGGGTTAATGGCTCCAAACCAAGGGCGGGGGGGGGGTATGGCGGTTGGCTAAAATTTTGTGACGAGAATTCCACAAAAGCACAGACCGAGAGGATAGATGGATTGATGGTGTGGTTAGAGTTGCGTTCGGGGAATGGCATCTATAAACTTTGTATTTATCTTTAATTATATGAATAATCATAACGGGAGGCTTTGGAATGAATGCTGGAAATGCTGATATCGGCGGTAGTGTTAGGGTGAATCTAAGCAGGGTTGTGTAGGGAAAATCTCCGCACGTGGAGAGTGGTAGAAAATTTTATCTTACGCGCAATAATACGTTTTAATTGGGCCAAGGATTTTCCTCGGTCGTCGGTATGGTAGTAGATAAGATTCTGAAGGATTCCGCTTTTTTTTTTTTGGTTCGTCACCCAGTTATTCAAGTCACCTTTGATGTGGAGCGGGGGTCGGGAGAAGTTAGTTACTCTGACATCGGAATTGTGTGTCATTTGTGTTTGGAAGTGTGTGTGTGTGTGTGTGTGTTCTGTTTCAAGGTCCTTGCTACACAGTATGTATTCAGGAAGGGTTGGGAAATAAATTTCAGGTGTAACCTATTAATCTACTAAGACGCTTAAGCAAATCTTGGAGAACTAAGTTAAGGCGGTTTTGGTGAACGGAAGGATGGGTGGGTAGTTAGGAAACTCAAATTTTACATACGTAGCTAGATAATTAATTTTAATTTCTTGAAGCACACAGTTGGGAGCGTATACAATTAAAGAGATTTCTGTCGTAAAGCTGAAGTAATGAGAGGAAAAGTGAAAGTGCTTCATAAGGGTGAATTTGTACAAGTGGATTTGTAATGACATCCAGAGAGATTCGCTTTTATGAAGGACACCAAATCGTCACTTAATTTGCGAATAAAGTAGTCAAATGTAGAGTACGGGCTGTACATCGCCATCGACTTAGCCAGAAGAGTGAAGGTCCAACGACTGATATGGCTGGGTCCTATAGAGCGGATGGATACCAATGCTCCGGTCCGAAAAATCTTCGAATCCGCCTACGAGGGACAGCGCATTAGAGGAAGACCGCGATTCAGGTGGCGCACGCAAGTTGAAGGGGACCTCAACCAACCTAGCGTGCGAAACTGGAGGCAGCTAGCTTAAGACCGAACTGGCTGGAGACACTTGTTGTTTGAGTGCTAGGTCCACCCCGGACTGTAGCACCACCTTAAGTAAGTAAGTAAGTAAGTAAGTCAAATGCAGAGCCCTTTGGAGCTAAACTTAAGTTTCTTTCGCGTCTGTGTAGTAGTTTTAGGTAAAGTAGGTTTCTGGTCTTTGCTCCTAAAAGTATTTTTCCTGCTTTTGAACACGCACAGCTCCTAGATCTTGTTTGACCAAGACTCCGGCTGAATTTTTTGTCACTATAGTGTAAGTTCTTATGCTATGAAATGGGAACGTAACGAAAAGTGAAACGCTGAGTTAAGGCAGTAGGGAGTGAGCTAGATGGCTAGAGTGAAAGAACTATGGACTTAACGAAAGCCGAAATGTGTATATTCGTCACTCAATGTGTTAGTGTTGGAGGATAAGTAGGAAGGCAGACCAGATAACACTTTTGGGAGAAAATTTATTCGTGCAATGTTTGATCCCGGGCGAAAAGAAAGTGAAAGATACGGCCGAAAACTCTATATACTGTATCAAGATGTTGGCATTTTGCAAAAGGCCAAATTACGTCGACTGCAGTGACTTCAATTCACAGTCCCTAAGTTCGAAAAACGATGAAGAAGACCAAACGTCTGTTTTAAGGAGTTAACTACCTTGGATTCCAGAGCTCTTGGTCTGCAGAGCTGCAAACTGCGTGTCCATTGGAAGGCTGCATTTACTGCCAAATATGTCTCTCTAAACCATTTTTGCCTTAGACCGACCAACGTGACCAATCAAATGATCTCCCTTTGGACATCCTCTTCAAACTCTCAACCTGCATCTTTGGCAATGATTTCCTCATAAAATTTCAACAAATTTCCATATGACCCAGACCAGCACTTAAAACTCCAATTAAACCCACTTCCGTGTGGACACAATGTTTTGAAATTTTTCAAAAACCACCATTAAGGGGACGAAAAAGAAAAATTTTTATTTTGAAAATTTTCCCACCCGAGGACAATTATCACGTTTTGTCGTCTCGTCTCCCCAGCATGTTGTACCAATCAAAATTTACGATCTTTCGCACACCAATGTCGATGTCAGGGTTCGGACGACAACAAACAGTAGCACCTGCATCATTTCAGCACTCAAACACCTCGCTTTGGTGATTAAAACAATTAAAACGAAAATAAAATACAAAACTTTGGCCATAATGTCTAATGACAGTTTAATTACCCGCAGAGCGGCGACACAGAGCTCGGTGTTGACACTTCCTGTTCGATGAGAAGATGTCCAGCGGTTGTTGCTGCTTTGGACATATTTTTCGGGCGTTTGGGTGAGCTAAATCTAACTCAGGCAAACACACAAATATACACGATTACAAATACAATGGATAATTGCGAAAGTGAAATGACAATTATCCGGGACCGGGGCTTTGTATCTCGGGACTGGAGTCCTTATCTACCCTCAGCAATCGATGCAGTCGTCTGGAAAATGCGTTTCAGAGCCACCGTTGTCGAATGAGACCGATCTAATGATATGATTACGGGATATGTGACATGAAAATGCATGGCGAAGTCCCGAAAAACGAGAAACTCTGATGGTCAGTGCGTGTGTGGTGGGTTCGACTTGGTGTGCTCGTGAATTATGCGAAGCGGTTGGTGCTTCTGTCAGCGTGTGTGATAACGGGGTTCTGTCATGCATGCAGTGCCAGTAGCTGTCACTTGCAGGACTGGCAATTCCTTTTGTGACAAAAGGTTTGGAGAACAATTCATCATTGCGTCGCCCTCTCCATGCAGCGGTAGTAGTTACACTTCCACTTTTATGCCGCTCCGTCTCAAGTTGCAGCGCGCCCCGTTGACAGGTTTGATGTAGTGGAAATAATCGTGCAGAGCCTCAAATGCACAAATCAAAGCGGAGGAAACAATTTCTTTAATTAAGTTGAGGTTGAGTTGGTAAGGTGGTGGTTGTGTTGTAAGGGGAAGTGGACGCAGCAATTGGATAGATGAGGGCTGCGATTAGAATGATGGTTGCCCATTGGTGCATCAGGTTAGGTTGTGGCAGTGTATTACTTCAGGTTATGTGAAATGCAGGTGGCTTGCTGCCAATATATCCGGACCAAAAGTATGTCTGTAGTGATACCGTAGGCATTCCCAGTCGCAAGACCAATTAGAGATTCTAATGAAAGTTGGTGGCATCAGTGTCGACCAGGTCAACAGTAAGACGGGCATTTCATGTGTAAAGAAGAGTCTCTAAGGCTTAAACAGAGCAAATATATAGGTCTGTGAAGGCTGTTTAAACAGTAGTACAACATAGAGAGGAAGAGGATAACCAAGTGTTCTTCAGGGTGAAAGTCCTTTGACTTTTGACAAGTTTCTCTTCCATATGTTCTGGGACAGCTGTGGCGTCGTCGGTAAAAGGTTTGTCAGGGAAAATCGTGAAGTTCTCAATCCCAGCGCTAGATGATGCTTCGAAACCGAGGTAAAATCTATGATCAACTTGATTCAATTTGCTCTTCGTTCATTTCCTGAACTCTTAAGGAGAGAAAAGTCTGGTACTATCTATCAAAGGCTATCTTCAGGTGGAGTAAATAAAGTAACTCCATGCACTTGGCAGTGCTAAAAGCTCGCTAGGCTCTGAGGGACCTTTTACCTAACTGACAGCGACCACGATTTAAAGATTTTTTTTGCCGAGCAAGGCTTTTCTTCATCTAGAACTGGAACCAAGATCAAGATCATTTAGGAACCCTTAGCATCGTGGTTGCGGATGAACGGTTGGCTGTTACTGAGGAGATAAATCCCTTCTTGAAGTATTTTTACCTTCTTCGATGTTGCAATAGTGGGGTATTCGCACAAGATATGCTCCAGCGTTTCTTGACTTTTTTAATGAACGAAACCCAGTAGTTGACTTCTACTGTGAGAGCTTCTCTTGGTGCACCCATAAGATGAGCTTCATATGGCTGATGGGAGTAAATTTGAATTGAACTCTTAGTCTGGCGAGTTGATCACCAATCGTGTTGCCTTTAATGCCCTCGAATCCTAAATCCTAAAGTCCATCTTAAGTATTAAGCCCATGCAAGGCTTCTATCCAATGACTCAGAGCCTGACTTAAGCTTTGGTGCGTTCTTCGATTTATGTATTTCCTGACTTTTACCAACATTCACTTGATTCGCTTCTCTGATCCAGTTAACTCAATTGAACCATCTAGACCCTTTAAGAATTGTTCTCCAGTTTAAATCGTAAAAACGTCGTTACCTGTCCAATCAAACATTTCTCTCATTCGTCCAGTCATCCCTCTAATTCGTGCACTTTCAGCATTCCAACTAGCAGGAAAACCATCAAAAATGCGTATGTCCTAGGTTCGTTTGTCTTCGAAGGACGTTCCTTAACGTTTCACCTTATCGAATCGTTTACGGAATTTCTCTATCAGTTCCATTCGTTTGGTTATTGGCATTGCGGAGCGTGCCTCACATTAAAGGACCGCACCTCCTTTTTCACAAAAACCTGTTTAGCTGACTACACATACTCGTACTATGTATAGTCAACTTCGTTTAGGACAAGACTACCTACATGTATGTATTCCATACATCATCTGGCTTAGAATTGGACCAGAGTCGAAAGAGAGTACATTCACCATTCCTAAGTGCTGCCGGGTTTTTTTTTATTTTATTTTCGTCCTTTTTTTCCTCCCTTTGTCGTCTGTTTATTCCTTCGAAATGAATGAAAGTCTTCTGTCGAACGTGACATTTATGCGAAATGTGCGTTGTCGTTGTCGCTCAGCCCAACCCCCCCTCCAAACCGAAAACTCCACTTATAACTTCCACCACTACCAACACCCAAGCCACTGGCATAGCACACTCGAGGCACAGGATATCAATGGAAAGCATTTTTGTTCATTTTCACTTTTTATCCTTTATGGTTCGTTCGTTCCTTCGTTTCTTTGCCTTAGCTTTGGCATCGTCTTCCGTTTGGAATTGTATGTGTGACACATGAGCTGTACGCTGAAGTATCACTCTCGAATCACATGTAAGTCTGTCGGAGTGGGGGGGTGGTTAGAGGATGGAAGGGGGTAACGAAATTGAATATTACACACATAAAGGCTACTGAGCAAATGACACAAACAAACTCATAAAATTACAAAATATTTTTCTGTTATCGCATTGAGCATTATTCCCACCATGTAACGATGGTACACGCCCGGCATAGGAGTCGGAGTGCTCCTTTGCCGCAGAGAAACGACACCATTAAGGATGCTTGAAGTGTGATATTCGAATGAAATTACCATGGAATGTAGGTGAATGGGAAGTCATGCCCCTAAAAATTCAATGCAGAAGCTTTAATCCAAAGGATTCTTTTGAGGAAATTTAAGAGGAACTCGATGGATTGTAAGGGAATGCATTGAGTGGCATTGGGGGAGGGTGGGTATATTTTGAATGGGTGATCAGTGATCAGTGTGTTTGATGTGAAATTCGTTATTTCAAACATTACCGTATCGGTGGCTTGTCTATATGTAAGCCACCTTGCAATTGCATTTTTTAGACAATTGTGGGAGTCTCCCGTTCCACCCTTTTACTTGTAAGCCTTCTTAAGATGAGTCGATGGATGAAGAACAAAATAATTTGCAACCAATATGCGGCTTAAAGGCACATAAAGCAGAGGTTTTACAGGTTAGATGCAGAGTGCAACGATCCACAAAGAGAACAGACTTCTACGATTGTCTATCGTCTTTAAAGCTAGCGAAACCCGTCTTAACGATGGCGGTCAAGAAAAGCAAGCTAAGGTACTTTCAACACCTCTGAGTAAACCCCTGTGGCTCTGCATACAGGATGTCCCACAAGGCTCAGTACTGGATAGTCTCCTATGGAACATGATGTGTGTCGGAGTCTTACGACCAACCATAGCACTGTCCTAATGGTGGCAGAAGACACTCCGGAAAAGAGTCTGTGACGAACGATAGTCTGCAGTTTAAAACGGTTGTAAACTTTGCTGCTGACAGCCGGATACTGCCAAATCCTCGCAGACAAAATACTGAGAGTTTACAACAAGAGAACCCTGCTAATCAAGCATTAAGGAAAGACAGATGGACAGTACCATGAATGGAAGATTTGCTTGCAGGCTGATTCCGACCAACGGGACCTGGATAAACTTGGTAACGGGAACTGCAACTGAGGGAAGCGTGCAGAAGTGTGGATTAGTACGAACTACAAGCTAGGTAAGCACTATCCCCAGGCTTGCGAATCAGTCATATTGATAGCTCGAGCTAATGGTATCAGATTCCATATCCATTAAAAACCATCACACACAAAAACATAAGCCCGAACTAATCTTTTTTGAGTATGTGTGGCTTATTTAAACTTTAGTTCAAGTTAAGTTATGTTTTCCTATACCTACCTACCTGATGCCTGTGATTGGTCTCTTTTCAGTCTTCAATGTGTAAATCCAAAGCTATGCCTGCTGAGAAAGAAAACAAACCATTTAAAACCAAAACCTTGATCGCATTCCCACATTTAAAACGAAAAAGAATCTATAAAGCCCCTCAAAGTCCAATTAATCTCAATTGGCATTTCGAACAAAAATACTCGGCAGCACTTACTTCGCTTAGGTTAATCTACAACAATTTAACCTAATCTCGTCTTAATCAAACAACAATAGCACTACCTCAGCGCCGGGCCCAAAAAAAACAACTTCGACCTCCAAAACCACACACAGCGCTTGGCTACAGAGGAAGTCACTGTCACCTATACCCAACACAGTTGTTCAATCGCAGATACATTCCAACTAAACTCATACAATTCCGCAATTAACCCTGAATTCATAATCGACTGCAGCACCTTTCACTTGGGAACCATTCACGCCCCAAAACCGATTCCAGAAACCAGATCTCATTTCAATTGCAATTAGCTGGAGCACAATCTGCGCGTGCTCCTCGCGCGCACACTCCCCAAACAAAATCCACTTAATCCGCCCGAGAAAATTACCAAACAAATTCAATTACAAGAAATATGATCTCTTGAGCTCACTTGGCCGCGTGTAGAGAGAGCCAGAGCCAGAGCCAGAGCTGTGACCACTTCTAGTCGCGCTCTCAATTACGGGTCTCGACAGCACTTATTGTTGACTTAATATTTACATTTTGTTTTCCTACGGTAATTACACACGGTGGGGTGGGGCGGTGGTGGTGGTGATGCATGGAAACATGTTGACCCACAGACGCATGAGAGCGCAAACGAAAGAATCGTATCTATTGGCCGCTCCCCAGTATCTATCTCTATCTGTGTGTGTCCACCTGCGGATATCGTTTTTGTTATTCTCTGTCGAAAAGTTATGTTGTTTTGAGATATGTTTCCCAATTAGATCGAAAATTATGTCAAATTTACCTCCCGCTGGCACTCCTTTGACAGAAATTGAAATTTTTTTTTTGGACCGTTCGTCGGATTGTGCGTTGCAACAACACAATGTCCACTAATGGGCCAATGGATCACTTTCGCTTGTTAGGCAGATCTTGGGAGAAAAGACACGACAGACAAACAAACGAAGTAGTTTCGCTTTTGATTGATGGAAACGCAGGAGATGTGACATGTGCCATGGGCTGTGACAAAAATTGTCGGGACCCATTAGTTGGGCTCAAGTTTCGAGATAGTCTTTCTGGGTGGTAAAGCGAAACCTTTTTTTTTTCTGTTTTGGACTCTTGATTGATCAGTGGTCAGTGGAATTTTTAGGTTCGGAACAAGAAGAAAGTCCATTAGGTGGGTTCAGAAACAACGAGCTAGAGTGAAATGAGATCAAGATCAATTGGGTTTGGGCAAGGGCTTTACAAGTGCCAATGCATCGGGTGGAAATGAAATTGGAGTTCTTTTGAAATTTATGATTTTTTCTGACCTGAAACGGATTTGGAAGGCATGTTTGTATCTAATTGGTTGAGGATATGTTGGGTTGATCAAGGTGCAAGGTCTAGAAATCTAGTTTATGAGGTCAAAAGTTGACTGGATACTTAGGTGGAAACGCTGTTGCAAAGAGCTCAAAACCCTTACCGTGAATCACAACGTTACACTCTGGTGGATCCCGGGACACAAAGGTATTCACGGGAACGAAATGGTGGATGAACTAGCCATGAAGGGCTCGGAACAGGGCCTATCACTGGTCGATAATTCAGTTCTGCCGCCCCTAGCTCTCGTCAAATCTAGTATTGCACTAGACTTTCATAGACAAGCTGATAAGAGATGGAGGGCACTCTCATCATGCCGCACCTCCAGGAAACTCTGGACAAATATCGACAAGATAAAAACGGGGCACATTCTTGCGCTAAACAGATCAAACTTAGCTCTCTTCATAGGGATCATCACAGGCCACAATCTACTGGCGGGCCACAGACCTCTGCATAATTCGTCTAAGTACAGACGAATTATGCAGAGGGTTGCGGTAATACAGACATGGAAGAGAATACAACTCACTTCCTATGCGAATGTCCCAGCCTATATAGAACAAGGAAGACGGCCCTCGGTGAATACCACTTCAACGACCTGGGCGAACTGCCCAACAAGCCACCAAGGGGAGTGGAACAAGGAAAAACTAAGCATGTGAAACTGAAGGCAGCTAACAGAATTTCGAATTGGCCTGTTGGTTGAGACTTAGGTCCTCCCCAGACTGTAATGCAATCATAAGTAAGTAAGTAGTGAATCCCAGTGTATCATGTCCGCACCATCTCAATCCTACGTTGCGCATGCTTCTTTATCTTGCTTCCGATGAGAGGCTCTGGTCCCTTTCCGTAACTTTGGCCTGTTGACATTGATGTGCCGCCAGCATCATCTCAATCTCAATCTCAGTCTCAGTCTCGGTTTCAGTCTCAGTCTCAGTCTCAGTCTCAGTCTCAGTCTCAGTCTCAGTCTCAGTCTCAGTCTCAGTCTCAGTCTCAGTCTTAGTCCTATTGGCAACCAGAATTGTGTAGACCAACTACTCCATGAAGCGTTTTGCATATCGCATTCCAAAGCAAAAAGGTGTACCACCTACATAACCTACTGATGCCCTCGGACCTCCATAAGGAGACAAACAAAATCAATTTTCTTATAAAAAAAATTACTTAACATTTAATTAAATAAAAAATCCAATTTGTTTCCATATTTACCCGTGATCCAGGGACAGAAAAAAAAATATTAAATATTACAAAGTCATCTCCAAAAACAGAAAAAAACCTCAATCTACTTTTCCAATCTAAAATTCCAGATGACAGCTTCTCCTCCGGTCTTCATGAGAGGGACTACCATACGCAGAAGCTAGGAAAATATTGAGCGAACCTAAAATAATTTAATTACACCCAAATAAAAAAGTATAATTTAAGATCGCCTCTCTTCCTCCACGCCCTTGTTGGATTATTAGGCTAATTAATAACCGTCTTAGCCCTACCAAAAGATCTTTCTTTCTTTCACTCTAACTCCTCCAAAGCATTGTGGACTGTGTTAAGCCCCGCGGCTAGGTTTTAGTTGTGTTGCGCATCTAAGACAACGAAAATTTCCATTTTCTTTTTTGGAAAATTATTATAATTTTTTTTTTGTCTTCCTCTCTCCTATAGTCATTCTATAGACAAATTTTTAATTAACTAACGACTTTTGGCATCTCTCTGGTATTTTCATGGCCGGGACGACGATGCGGTTCCGCCCAGTATACTGCTGCGTGGATGTTGGACCACCAGGCACGAGAAGTGTGGCATGGTTTCACTCAAAAACTGAAGACGGGGTAGTAAGCAGAAGATGTTTCAATGATTATGAGAACAAGGAGCCAAACACAGATGACCAACAAAAAATTTTCCTATTAATGGTTTCAGTCAACAGAAATTATAAAAAAAAAAAAAACATAATTATGTATGGACAGCGGATGTTGAAATGTCAAAATTAATTATGACAGCTGTCAGCGCAAAAGGGGGGCCTCCAAAAAAAAATTCTGATTCACCCCTCCTGACTCCTTGTTTCTTCTTCGTTTTCTTGGATTTTTTTTTTTTGACAACAGAAAATGTTGTTGATTAGAACAATGGACGTCAACAACAAAAACAACAACGGACTGACGAGTAGGGAGATGTCAAGGGAACAACAATGGGCAAGCCAGCAGCTACCAATGATGATTTTCCCAAGCAAATGTTAGAGTCATGAATGGGTAGTCGTCGTCGAATGGGGTTTTTGGGGTGGAGGAAGGCTGTTGTGGCAAAACGGAATTGGGTCTTTGTAGACATTGAAATTAAGCCATTAGCCTAAGTTAAGTAGACGAAGAGGGGAGGGGTGGGTTCGGGTGTTTTGTTTTTTTGCATTTGTTTTTCGTTTTGACAGCAGATGGATTTCGGTTATGCAAATGAAGTCGTATTCTTGGGGTAATTTTCCATCCCTTAGCTTGGGTGGCGAAGGAAAAATGAAATTAGGACTTTTGCTATCCAAATTATATTGATTTGATGTTTGACTTGTAGATATTTTGACAGGCTATTGATGTTGTATGTGCACAGTGGATGATGGTAAGAAAAAAAGTAAACGACGTGAAGTTTATGAAGCTACTTGTAGTGATTTGGAGGGTCTACAAGAGCGAGTAGCACTTGAATAGTCATCCCTAGTCATTGATATTACAGGCCTTTAGATTTGCAGTAGATTTCTTATTTTAAAAAAAAAAAAGGATTAAGACCTCATTAGGGTTTTAGGTTAAATATGACCCCTACGCTGTTTTTCCCGCAGCTACTGTGACTCATCTTCAACAATCCTTCGTCAAGCTATTCTTAGGTGGCCCACGCAACTTTCATCGAATGATTGAGAAGCATTCACGTGGACCTCAGAGGTTTGGCATTGCCTGCCGAGAGGTGGTGTTGCGAAAAAACTATGCTGACTCGAACCTGTGTCCAACGCATTAATCACGAAACCAAGTCCATCACAATCAATAACTTCGGCGAATTCTAACTAGAGGCGAAGTTGCAAGCTATTTCTCAGTAGACGTGATTTGAGAGGTTCTGTTCAACGAGAGGAAGCTACGAATAGCCCAGCAAAAGAGACTTGAGGTAACTGAAGTAACCAGACACTACAAAAAGAGCAAGAGAAGGACTCTTTGCTGTGCACTTGTCTTCCACTCACGCTTACTCACAGTGGACCCAGTATCCCTGTATCAGGAAATAGGTAGCCGAATCCACCTTGGGATACCAGCTACCCCCGAAAAGATGTTCGGGATGAAAAGAGGGGTAACTCAAAACCAAGAACAGCGTGTAAAGGGTATCATGTCAGAAGAAGCGTGGAGGAGAAAATCCTGCGCTGGAAAAGAGGGCATACCTGCTTAAGGAAATCGAAGAGTCACGGGACCGACAATACTATAGGACGGGCAATCAACAAGCAGCTGGCTTTAGGGCCGGAAGACATGCTCTAGAGTTTTTTACATTCGGAGGTGATGTTTTGGTAGAATTCATGCACCAAATCATCAACCAAGTATGGGTTAACGAAAATATGCCCGGTGTGTGGAATATCAACAGTAAATCCGTCCGTATCCGAGGCTTGTCGTTGCTCCGTAACTATGGTTATTTTCCATGGCCGGGCAGGTAACCTGGCGGCACAACCCCCAACAACTGGAGGGCCAGATTCATTATAGAAACCCCTAGGACGAGAGGCCGGTTAGACCGAAGCCAGTAACCCGTTCGGGGATGTGAGCGCTGCCGTTGGTCCATTAAGGGCCCATCCGCCACCATCTCTTTTCCAAGACCCTGACTTAGTCTCGAAAATTCTTACCGGCGTGAGCTACAAATATGTCGGAGTAGCCCGGATAAGGTTTTATTTGATTTGTTGTGGGATTTTTCTTCACCGTTGATTCCAGCTGGGGAATTCATCCGCTGTCCCGTTTATAGTGCTGCTATTTTTGTCTGCTGGTCAGCACTCGCGCTTATAAGTTTGGCAAGTCGAGTCCGGATGGACATCGACCAGTCCCCTACGGTTACCACTTGGAGGTAAAATAAGCACAATTGATGTGTAGACACGGTTGCAACACTGGACAACGCCATGTTGACACCTATCAGTGCCTACCCTATTTCTACAACACCCAATCATCTTAAGTAAGTAAGTAAGTGTGGAATATCAGCTTTTTATGCCCCATCTACCAAAAAGAAGATTCTATGTTTTGCGTCAATTATAGAGGCATATCGCTGCTTAATTTGGCATGGAACTGTATGAACATCTGAAGCCCTTCTGTATCAAACTAATCGGCACGTATCCTGGAACACAATTTCTGGAAAAGACTAACGTATTTCAAGTCCATTTTGCCAAACTTTAAATCGTTCTCTTTAAATTCAAAAAAATTGTACGTAACCTACTGGGGACAATATTTAAAATAGAAATAGAACCGTGTTTTCTCGGAACATGGCTCCAAACCTTCTGCATGTTTATATTTTTGTTCAAACGGCTTTAAGCCCAACCACCTTTAAGAGGTCACGTCCCAATGGCCCACATTTATCAACCCACTTTTAACAATGGAAACAAAATAGTATAGATAAGTTGGCACACTCTATTGCTTTGTCCTTGTCCTAGTCTTTTCCATTTATAAGCCAGCTTTTCCTCGCCTAGGGACCAATTTACCTGTACATAGAGAGAAAGAATGAGAATCCAAAAGCGGAAGCAGAAAAAAAAACCCTTGCATTACCTAAATTAAAAAAAAAAAAAAAAAACTTATTCAGGTTGAAGCAGAAGACTGTCAAGCAGTATCTCATCATTATTGACTAGATACCGGTTTAGGATCTACCACCTTTCGTCCCCCCCCTTTTCGTTTCAATAAAACGTCTTAATTCCAACTAAGTTGTGGAGTGCATGAAGGTGGTGGGTGAAAGTACAGGTGTCCATTGAAATTACCCACCGATGTCTTTAGCTATTCAAAAATCAATTGTTCCCATTATTGTAATGAGATTACCGTTAAAAGACGACAGTGTTCTAAGAAAAAAGTCTTCTTTTTAACTTGAAAGACTGTTTCCATCCCTTATCCTCACGCCAATTTGGAGATGGAGTATACAAAAGTTGAATGTCCACGATTAGAGGAGGATTCTGAAGGTGTCTTAACCAAAGCCGGTTGATGGCTCTTGTCACCCTTAGCACACACACACATACACAAATCCAGTTGCAATTTCTGTAGTTTTGTCGAGTGTTTCATTTTTCTTTTCATCCGCAGGTTAAGCTGTTGTTTTCGCGGACGAAAGTGACAGGAAGGAGAGACATGATGAGTCGATATTGTTGTTTTATTCTCTTTATCTGTGCGCTTAAGTTCTGTTTTTTTTTTATTGTATGTGTTAAGAGAAAGAAATTGAAATTAAATTGGATTAATTATTTAATCGATGAAGATGAAACAATTGACTTGCGAATTGGGCATGGGGTTGGAGGGCGATGAAGATAAGCGACACAATGGTGGATCTGTAATAGGATTTAGGGCTATTCACCGTTGATGGAGACAACGTTGAATTGAATTCGATGTAGGGTAGATGAACTAGATGACAATTTTCAAATAAATTTCAATTCAAGAGAACTGCAGTGCGCGGGAAACTGAGTGAGTGTACCATGAGCCGGGTGGTAGGGCAATGACCCATTCTGCTGTCAATGTCGTTTTCATCGAAATACATACATGCAATCTGGGTTTTTACTTGAAGTCGTCGCCAGATAATGAATGTGGCAGGTAAGCATTACCTACTTGACGAGCTATTGACTAACGCTATGATAGACGACGGACTAAGCTTTGGTAACCACATGGAGTAGGTTTATATCACAGAAGGCTTCGAATGTAAACTCGGCGCTTTCGAATATGGGACCCAAGAAGCACCAGAAGACTTTTACTTGCTGGATCGCCAATCTGGGCGGAGTGGGCGGGAGTTATATCGACCGATAGGACAATCTCGGACGAGGCGGCATATGTCTTCATTGGTGTGATCCCTATAGACATCCTAGCTGATGGAGCAAAAAGAGTTCGGGATGGAAGAAACGGAAACATTACAGCTAAAGAACTAAAGATACTTACATCACACAAAAGAGTAAGCTCGGAACAGGACCTATCGCTGGTCGACCACTCATTACTGCCCCCTCTAGCTCTCGTCAAATCTTGCATTGCTATAGACTGCCAAAGACAAGCTGATGAGATATGGAGCGCACTCTCATCATGCCGCATCTCCAGGAAACTCTGGACAAATATCAACAAGATAAAAGCGGGACGCATTCTTGCGCTAAACTGATCAAGCTTAGTACTCTTCATAACCTTTGAAGAATGCGTTTAAGTACAGACGAGCTATGCAGGGGCTGTGAGAATACAGACGCAGAAGAGAACACAACCCACTTTTTATGCGAATGTCCCAGCATAGGCCTACACAGAACAAGAAAGACGGCCCTCGATGAATACTATTTCAACGACCTGGACGACTTGTCTTAGAAGCTACCAAAAGCCATTCTTAAATTTACGAATTCAGGATGGTTCAGGGAGACCGAACGATCGTAATCACTCTCACCCAGGTTTTTCCCTTCTTTTTTGTTTTTTCAGACTGGAGATTCCACGTCAGTGGAACACAATGGATCCGTAGAGATCCGAGTGAAAGCATCGCATAGGGTGATGCAGCCAGTTCTTCAACCTACGTACCTAAGTGGACATAAAAATGAGACCGAACACTGGATAAGTAGAAGACATGGAGAAGTAAACTACCAATTGATGCAATTTCTGCCGGGAAACAGGATATCTTCCACAGATAAACGTATCTTTTTAGACAGTCAAGAAGCGATCAGGTCCCTGGAATCAGTCTTTTCAAATTCGTTAGTAGCTCTAGATTGCTGATCATCTCTTATAGTGATGGCGGAGCAGTACAATATTCACCTTTATTGGGTGCCGGGGCATAGAGATATTCCAAGGAATTGCAAGGTTGATGAATTCGCCAGATATGGAACAATCGTACCCGTGCTTACAGTAAGAGACACCCTGGGTATACCGATCGCTACATGTAAACTGAAACTCGAGCTGGATGCTATCGAGAAAACAAATTCTAGGTGGACAAATGGTATAACATGTCTAGCGACAAAGCGGATGTGGCTAATAAGAATCCAATTTCTCTTAACAGATCGCATATCAGATCCGTAATAGGTGTCATCTCGGGACACTGTCTAATAGGCAAGCATGCAACAAGGTTTGGCGTCCATTCAAACGATTTCTGTAGAAGCTGCATGGACGAAGAGGAGGAGGAAACCATTCCCCACATGCTTTGTAACTGCCCAGCTCTCTCCCGCAAAAAAAAGGTCCATCAAGGAGAATTCTACATCAATGACGATCTGCGGTTTGATAACCACAGATGTCAGAAACCTCCTTCGTTTCATAAAAAG
Source organism: Criorhina ranunculi (assembly GCA_951813785.1). Classification (NCBI taxonomy): domain Eukaryota; kingdom Metazoa; phylum Arthropoda; class Insecta; order Diptera; family Syrphidae; genus Criorhina; species Criorhina ranunculi. The sequence goes on from OX638383.1 coordinate 4,495,604, forward strand.
CTTCAATTGGTTAAACGAGTAGGTATGGAGATCTCTTTAGATCCATTTGGTACCACAATGGAAATATCACTGGCCTAAGTGTGCTGGCAATAGCTGGCAGCCACTTCAACCTAACCTAACCTATGCCCTTAGCCTCCCCGTTTACTACATTTGATTCCCAATCAAATGTTCCTCTTTGGTCACCTATCAACCACTTCATTACCACCTCCCACAATTAAAGATAAATACAAGGACACACTTCATAATCCCCGTCCTGTCATAAAATCAAACGTCACCTAATCCCACGCTGTCATTTGCTTACGCATTCATTCATTAGGCCACTTAAAAGGATTACAAAACGACAATCACACACACACACATACATGCACCACAACGGGCACTAAAATAGGAGATTACTTGCGGGTAAATCTCACAAATCAGATGCATTAAGTAATATTTCTGTTTTAATTATTACTTTCGCTAATTATTCCAGCCCGAAGTGTTATGACCGTGACGACGACCACCAACACTGTACAGCGTGCTTTCTGGTCGTTTGTCATGTTAATCCCCACCCCAAGAGAGCGCGATACACAGAGGTGGGGAAGGCAATTGACGGGCTTAAGTTTTCAAGCGTAATCTCAGACCATGCGAAGGATTAAGCAGCCGACGAACATAAACAGCACTTGGTGGTGGTGGTATGAGATAAGCGCCTCGGTTAAGTCCATTAATGTGATGTTATTCACCAAAAACCGTACCAAGGATGTTTTTATTTTTTACTTTTGCGCTGTGATGCCAACACACCATTAGAAGAAAAGAAATGCAATTAAAAGTGACAAGAATATCTCTGCAGGATGATTAAGGGAATGAATGCCAAAAAAAGAGGGAAAAATACTTGCCTAAGGATTAGAAGAGGAAGTGATAAGGAGGACTGCCTGCGGAGAATGCAATGGGACAAGTGAAATCCTTCGCCAGTTAATTGCATAAACAGGTTTCAGTTTCTTTTTTTCTATTTTCTTTTATTTTCCTTAAGAGTAGACCGCTTTGCATTTGAAAAATAATAAAATTGGATACCTGTTTAAGGAATCACTCTGGGTTGTCACAGTGGGACAATTCAATTGTTCGAGGAAGAAACGTGTCTGGAAAATAAATGACCATCGGCGTGTTGTAGAAAATTCGCAGAAGAAGTGTGCAGTGTTTCTACAATCGTGGGAAATATCAAAATTGAAGAAAATGGTTTCGAAAATTGTTTAAAGAATTTGTCATCTTTAAAGGACGACTTGAATGGAAAAGTGACAGAAAAAAAAGGGAAAAAGGCGACTGTGGAAAAACCACTCTTAATTCATTGGACATACATACATATGTCTAAAAGAGCTCAAGTCTACAGCAAAAGTAAGAAGCTATTTGAATACACTTGCCAAAGTGCAAGGGTTCTCGATACCAGTGGATCTTTTTTTATGTATGTATATAATTCACTAGCGCTTAAGGGGTTATGAATACCCTTATCATGCTATTCACACAGCGCTAGTGTTGCTGTAGTGATTTTTGAAACTCAGGTTGTATTGGATTTCAGTCTTTTTGCTCTGAGGTTGGTGTCTAGAATGACTGGGGGGAATTATTGGAACTGTTGCCATTGCTTATAATTCACAGTATTTCTTTTCGAACATCCCGATGCCATTAGTATGATCAACACTTTCAAGCCACCGTACTGCCAGTGTTATGGCTGTGAATAGTCCACTGCAGGCATTGTCTGGAGCTAGATAAGTTGGTTGAAGGGGTGATGGAATCTTTCACGATGCTGTCTTCATTTGGATCTTAACCCGCAGCTATAGAGTGTTTTCCGGAATCGTCTAGAAGTTATTCTGATCGTGACGATGTTTACTAATTCTCAATCGAAAGATCTTAAAATCGAGGTCTTAAGGAAGGCTGTGTCATTTCAGATCTACATACATCCGGTACATAGTCTTCATCTTTGTAAATTTGTTGACCAATTCAAAACAAAGATCTGTTGTGCCTGGAGCCAGTTAGACAAGGAGATCCTCTATCTTCCTAATGAAGTTGATGATATCTCCAGTCGAGGCATTACGTATGTCCTCCGGTGTTAATAATTCTTTGTGGAGACAGCGTTTCCTGATCCTGCAGACAGCCACGCACTCACATAGTACGTGTTCAGCTGATTCGGCCGCAGAGTCTTCATTCAGATTCCTGAACTATATTTAGTTTATGTAAGTGATATCTGGGGCTACAGTGACCGATGAGGAAGCGGCAAGTCTTCTGATCCTTTTCCATTTAATGGTTGAGAATATTTTTTGTGATTTTGTTCAGGGGTCGGCTGGCCCTTTTAGCCTGTCTGAGTCCCTGAGTATTGTTCCAGTAGGATATGAAGTTTCGTTTTTCCCATCTGTCCAGACTCATTCTGAACGCGGAAGTAGGGATGCCGCAGAAGAATTCGGCACCTAAATACCTTTCTGAAGAGCCTATCCTGGTAAGTTGATCTGAAATTTCTTTGCCTTCAATTCCTCTGTTTCCTGGTACCCACCAGAGCTTGACTTTATTTCGCTTTGGTCTTGGAGAGTATTGAAGCAGCCTAGAACGACTTTTGAGTTAAAGTAATGAGAACTCAGCTGCTTGGCTATCGGTGAATATATTGATGGCTACTCCCTTTATGCCGAAGTCGAGAATTATAGTGGTGCAGGTATCGATGGCATGTAATTCCGCCTGAAAAACGCTAGAACACATTCCGAGAGCCTTTGAGACTTTGTGATTATAGCCATAGATACCGGCACCACACTTGTCCTTTTATATTCAGTAGCGGGTCTCCGGAATCCCAGGAGTTACGGTTCGGGATCTCAATCTCGAACTTCCTGCCAAAACAGAGTAACTTGGGCATAAAGTCCGATACCGTTCTGATCATTTCAAGCTCGGGGAAGTCTGATAGAATGGCCATCTGACCCGTAAGTCTGCTTGGCTGCATTCCTGTCGAGCGTTAGAGATTAACTGCACTGCGTATTGCCACGTTTTTGACAAAGATACGCAGCGGGGTGAGTTCAATCAGTGTCTCAAGGGCTGCCGTAGGGCAAGTTCGCATGGCCCCAGTGATGCCGAGGCATGCTAATCTTTGAAGTCGCTGTAGCTTTAAGATGGTGGATTTTTCCTTGGTGGTCGAGGAAGCCAACCATAGCTCTCGACGATAAGCTTAAAAGTTGTGTGTCGATTCAGTGACTTTCATATCGTCTGTACTCTTCCTCTGTGCGGTACCGTGCTAAAAATCGACGCTATATCTTGTGAAAACTGAGATTTTTGTCTACCAGACATTGACTGACTTTATCCTCGTCATCTTTGTCATGGTTCATTCAAATTTTACTCACACCATGCTATCGTCACGCTGACATTCATAATTATCCTTTATTCCTTCTAACTCAATGAAAACAACGACGCCTATCTCCACACGCCCGACACACGCTTCAGCTGGTCGAACCCAATTGCTATGACTCGTCTCACTTGCATAGTAAATTTTCTGCATCCTCTATCATTTTGTGTCCGTTGATCCTTTTTCGTTTATCTCTCCTATCTTTTGCTCGTGGCAATTTGTTACGCTATTTAGATGGAAAAATACAATTTTTTATTTTTTTTTGTATCTCACAAGTCCTTTGTTCTTCTAAATTAGTTGACATAGAGGTAGGAGTGTAGAGAGGATACGTAAAGGATACTATTCCTCTTGTACGTATTTATATCCTTTTACATGGAATCCAATTTGTCGCGTGGCAATTTCTGGCTGTTCTTATATCCTTTAGTGTATACTTTCGAAGTCAAAGTGATTACCATTTTCATGGATCATAAAAAATCGTAACAAGGACGAAAAATTAAATGGGATAGTTCAGCATGTTACGGACGACATAGTACTTGCGTTTTCCGATGTGAATCTGTAGAGAATTTCGTTGAAAATCCTTGTGCAAGTGGATATACATATTTTTTTTTCATGAATCTTAACTATGTCCTTAACAGAGTCCAAAAAGGTCCTTTTGGGTATTTTTCCTTGTTTTTGTTGTGTCCTTTTGTCTTAAGTGAAGATGTAATTGGTTATGCGACACATTGACTGTGCGTGTGTGTATATAAGAGCAGATGAGATATAAACAAACTCAGCCAGGATGTGAAAGGACAACGATTTATGACACTCTACGGATGAATACAAGTAAATAGTGAAACGCGTGAGGATTTTTTTTTAAATCGATTCCAATGAATTTAAGGATTCTAGTGTTGGACAACTATGTGGATGTGTATCCGTAAAGGCAGTTACGCGGAAGCTGTTATTCATAATTGCTGTCTTCCTGCTGAGAGTGTGCCTATTGCTTGTGTCCTTTTGATGATTTATTGTAGGAAATTTGTAAGTTAAAGGACGTGAACTTAAATGAGTAGCAGTTGGAGGTTTGTGTTTGAATGCAGAAGTTGAACAATTTTATGGGAAGTTTCATCAAATTTTGAAGCGTGAGTTGTTAGTATTGAAGTCGGTAACAGCTCTTGTTGACAGCAAATGGAGGTCATAGGAAGGTGCTGCTTCAGATTATCTCCACTTCCTGCAAAATTGTCTGATGGCGGCTCAAATTGCACAAGAATAGGCTCGTCAATAACCCTAGAAACGACTATCCATTGTTTCTAGGAAGCTCCCGTCAGTCAGAACAATAAGCAGTTTCCGAACAATTTCCGACGAAGCAGTTTGTCTTAATATTCTCCCCAACGAGATGCAAACGATAGGCAAACGGCAAAAGAAAGGGCAACCACGGTAGCATTGTGGTAAGCCAGTTGGGATAATTCGACAAAAGGCAGGTGGATCCACAAATTGATTTCGACTGCAAACACCGCTCTATGCATTTCCTATCTGGCCATGGTGGCTATCGAAAATGTCTCCATAGATTTGGACACGATAGATCGCCCTTCCGCGAGAATGTCCAGACGAAGAGGAAGACGTCGAACTCGCAATGCTCCACTGCAGATGCTCCGCAGAGAGAAGAGTAAATCTGCCAAGCTCCCATTGTAAGCCTCCTTTATCATTTAGCATATACATAGAGCACTCCAGTGAAGAAACGATTCGATGCAGAGGACACCTTTAAAGGTGCTTTGCCCTAATGCGCTAGATTTCAATTCAACATCGTGATCACAAATCTATTTCTTAATGAAAAATCGATTCCATCAAAACCACACCCACCGAGGAGTTCACACGAAAACAAAAGCATCGCGTTGCATCACACTGAAACACTATATATGTATGTAGCTTCACAAACTTAATTGTTGTTCATGTTGTTAATGCAAAGTCCTGATTTACTCCCACTACCACCACCACCACCATCAACCGCACATAAAACTCTCCACCATTTTCCCCGGAAGCTCACTAAGGCGATGTAACCTTCTGCTTGGGGTTATACCCGTTCGTTGTGTAACAAGGCCAGCAGGACAAGCCAGCCACACCCCCCGAAGGAGAAAAAACAGACTCAAATCAAAAGTGTGCAGTCTACCAACTACAAGAACAGCCGGTAACATCAGCGCCAATGTAAAATTAAAACTCCAACATCCACCTGCAGATGCGTTAATTACACTCTTGTAGACACTACAAGACACCACAAGCCCCAACCAAACCACCCCCAACTCACCTTGGATGGTAAATCCGATTACAGCCGACAAGACCGACCACTAACAGGCACCAAACCATCCCCACAATGACTACACCAGGTTTACAAACGATCGCATGGATTATACTTTAAACGGAAGACGGTGTCCTCCACCCAACGAGGTTTCTATCACTGCACTGGCACAAGAAAGTTGCAGAGCTTCCCAGCACGGAAAAATGAAAGGATTTCACGAAAGTTAAAGGATAAAACACCTTAAGGCCACGTCATTCAGTCTATTTCTTACTTATCCTGATTACTTCTAAGGAACTTGATGTAAGGCCACGTAAGTCAATGGTAAAGTCCTGCCAATGGTGGGAATTGACATGCAAATATGACAAGGTTGCCACGTCATTATAAACTTTTTCTTTGTATCCTGTTAAAAGGATTTTTTTGTATTTTTTCACATGCGAATGTAGAAAAAGGACAATCATACATCATAACATATCCTCTGTTGGGCAATTATGAATTCCCATCTAATTGCTGGCTATTTAATTAAATGGCTTCTATCCTTTTCCAACCCTCAGTTGTGCTATTTGCAACAAATGGCTTAATCCTGTTAAAAAAAACCAACCAACCAACCCTTCTCTTCATCACATAGTCGCCTCAATAAATTCATAGATAATTCATGAAAAGGACCTTCCTATTCTCCACTATATGACATGCAAAGTAGCCACAATTAACGTTTTCTTATCGCGCGAAAATAATTACATTTGCATACAGAATTACCGTAGAAGGAAATTACAGAAAAAAAATGGAATACAAAAAAAAGTGAATGTTCACTCCATTAAAGAGTTCATCCCTCGGTCCCCCTGTCCAATTGAGAGATATCTGTCGGTAAATAATTGTTTATATCCCTGAAACAGGGGGATACTTAAAAGTGTCACAAGAGAAACGAAAGAATATTGCCAGGACCTTTACAGAGAGAGAGAGAGAGAATTTTGCAGGTAATTAGACAAGTAAATGACTGAAATATTTTTTGTGATAAATTGCCAACGGGATGTCCTTTTTATTGGACCAGTTAATTTGTTATCCTTTTTTTGTTTTTTGTACGACTATACAATTTCAGATGAAGGAGATTGGGTAGTGTGTTTTTTTTCGGAATGATTTCTGTGGTTATAATCGGTTTTATTGCGAATTAACAAGGATAGTAACTGTAAGTGGAATTGGAGTGAGATTTGTGATGATGAAAAAGGATTTCTATAGCAATTTACGGTTTTCTTATGAAACAAAATGGTTAGGGAATAATTTTGGTTGAACTGGGATTATGGGGGGGATAATCAGAAAGATAGATTGTTAGATGAATGTTAGATAGGTGGGAGAGGATGAAAAGGACACAATTCCGAGATATTAAGGATTATGTAATTATGTTTGCGTAATTTCGTTACGTTAGAGATTTTGTTGTTAAGAGCATGGCAACTGATTTATTTATGCTGCGGAGGGTGTGGAATGGGAATTTGAATGATTGTGCTTTAAGTGTGTTTAAGATTGTGTAGCATTTAAAGTTGGAGTCATCCGGATGCATTTATATTTAAATATTCTTTCGCACTAAGGTCATCAGTGTGGTGCTGATGTCGAAGGACTGTTTTTATGTTTGATGTACCTTCAGGGATGGCCACGATGTGTTGGATTCTGACCTACTAAACCATTCCCCATCCTTAGGCAATCTAACCCCTGATCTGATCTCAAGGTTGTGCCACTTTTCTTAACCGCTATGGGGTTCCAATCTTGGCGAATTTATATTCTGTTCTTCCTTCTATATCTTCAGGACTTTTTCAATGTAGGCGCATACTTGATTCCAGTTTCCCTGATTCATGCGTATTACCATAACGATGTTGTATTTCAGCCAACTTTGGTTTCTAGTCCTCGTTTCTCTGCAATCCATTCGAAGGAATGTGTGCTTGGTGTTGTCGTCGAGTGGCCATACTGGCATCTTAGGTTTTTCATTTTTCCCTTCCTCTGTAGAAAGTCGCTCTGATCAATCAATCAGCGGTGTTTCCGTCTATCTTACGTTCTTGCTGACGTTGTATGGTGAATTCCTTGGCGTTCGCTGCTGCCGTTTCGGTCCCAATTTACTTTCTCTCTGCCACTAGGAGATAAGTGAAGGTAACTCCCACGACTACAAAAACAGCTGTTGCTGGCAGTGTTCGGTAGCAGCTCACCATCCGGAGAGTTCTTTGTATACTAATGACAATGAGACTTGCTAGAAATACCGGAATCTAGTTCCTTTCACTAAAAGCTTGTCCACGTATACGTTTTCCCACGAAGCTAAATCCTTTTTGTTATCCGAAAATGCATAACTATGCATTTCCAAACAAAGAAACAGCAGAATTTGACAATAGGGATAACAGAAATTAAAAAGTATCTTTAAACTTGATCCACTCCTCTTACAGAATTAAAAATGTTTTTTTTTTTTAAAGCTTTATGGATTAAGGACTTTAGTTCAGTTAAAAGTTTTCAACAAATCCTTCAACAAAAAGAAAAAAAAATTGTATCCCCCAGGGGCTATTCGCAAAACTAAAATCAACTTCAAGGTAAAATTCTAAAAATAGCTTTGCGTTCGCGACCACAGAACACAAAATCACCAACAATCCGCCACAGACACACAGACAATAGAAATTCAATTTTCAAATGAAAATTTAAATGGAATCTGATATTCGTGTGAAAGCTGGCGAAACCCCACAAAAGGACTTGAGAGAGTTTACCCTCGAATCGTTGCTTTTTGGTTACACCACTCAAGTCCAAGTTCGGCCGAAAATGCAGCCGTTCAAATTCTCAGTAGAATATCCTTTTTCTTTTTTTTTTGTCCAACAAGTTTATCGCAAGCAGGAAATCTCCATTGGAAATTTCATTTTGCATGTGTGTACCAAGGAATAGTAGTTATCTGAACCTTACCAAAACCTAGGCTAAGCTGAACACTATCCCCTTGGTGATTTTGTTAGGAAATTAAATCCACCTGCAATTAAGCTGTCAGGATCGAATAGAAGTTTTGAAACTTTAACTTTAATTCTATTCCTTGAATGTTTCTTTTCGTTGTGCAAATGGTAGCGGGAGGGAGAGAAAGAGTCCTAGAAGCAACAAATTGTTTGCTATACTAAACCGTTTTAACTTGAATATCCTGGCATGGACTTTTGTTGCCCTTTTTTTTTTTTTTTGGTGGGCTTTCTTCGTGTGTTAAGAAATTCGAGAGTTCTTTTGTGAGAACCAAAGTAATTGGATTGGACTTTTCTGTATGGAGAATGGGAGATGCAATATCCTGGAATTCTAATTGGCTAATTGACTGTATGTGGAATTAAATTTAGTTGAGTAAATAATGGAGTCGGGTTTGGGTATTTATTGGAATTTTTAACAAGAAGAGGTAGGATGACGGTGTAACTGATGATAAGGATTTGGTTTCTGGATTATATAGTGGTTCCTAGGAGAATTGGAAAAAGGGAGCACTTGATAGTTAGTTTAACGTCTATATCGTACTTTCATTTAGTTTATAGAATATGTACTTTCCAAGGGCAGCCTCTTAAGGCCATGTATGTATTTCTCATGCAAATCTGTTCAGGGAAAGTATTTGGTATGGCATCCGTCTCGATTTGGCTAATCATTTCTTTTTTTGTTTGAGAAGCTTTGCCTGATGTATTTATAGACCTTCCTTGCTGATAAGTCACTCGTCTTTAGCTCAAAACATTGCAATATAAAGAAATCGAGTGAGGATATAAAGGACGGTATCTATGAACATCAAACAAGAATTGGAGGTTCATATGAAGACACAAGCCATTGTCTAATTCCGGTCTCATTAAGGCCGTCTTTTATTTTACTGATTGTCCACAAATAAGACGGTATACCAGTTGATGTCCGTTACAAAGTCGTTGCAATTTCTTGCATCTCTGACCTGGAATGTTTTACTCCTGCTATATGATCCATCTGAAGACTAAAGTTTAGCTCCTTTCTATATAGACGGTTCTAAAACTAAGACTGGGGTGGTTTGACTTGAGTCTCAACTAACAAGCGTTTCCAGCCAGCTCGATGATTAGCTACCTGCCTCCAGTGTGGTTCATCATGCTGGTTGAAGTCCCTTTTTACTTTCGCGTCACCTAAGTCGCGGTCTTTCTCTGCTGGGTCGTGCCTCTGTGGTAAATTCGAAGATTCTTCGAGCCGGGATGCTGGTGTTCATCCACATGTCCCGGAGTGCTCTTATGGACTGGTAATGATTAAACGACCGTAAATCAGCTCCTTAATCTGTGTACTCTCGAGGCACTGTCGTATAGGTTTGTAAACTAAAATGCAGGCTTTGATTCTAATGGGGGAATCATCTTGTTTTCTCTGCTCCACATGAGAACTCTTTTCTTTCAATTCTTGGGTTTTCTCCAGAATCTAAGTGTGAAATTTTTGACTTTCTTGGCCTAAAACCACACTGAAAGGGACCAAACAGGTTGGTAATCAAAGATTTCAGGGATTCACACAATGTGTCAGATGGGATCTCGTATACACAATGCTGGTCCCACCACCAACCCTCCCCCCCTCCCCCTACCATACACAAAATTTTCATCAACAGTCGTTTGAAGGGAATTACAATGGACACAACCCATACCTAAGTAAAGAGTACACGACTCACCCTCCACAAACCACCAACCAGTCAGGGTTCTGAGGAGACCAAAGCCCCTAGAGTTTGTGCAGAAGATGAGATTTTCTTTCCTGTAAATCGGGCAAACGATGCTGAAATTCCATTCATCAGGGATAGACCGGCTTGACCTTATTTTAAAAATAAGTTCCTGCATGCTCTCATCAACTTCAGCAGACTTGTTGGATTTTAGCTGGATATTTCTATTTTTACTTCGTTCCGGATCAGGTGAACGGAAGATTTGGCCATCGTCGTCTAAGTTAATATTGGTCTTCATCGTCAGAAGCAGTCTTTCCTTATTCTCAGCACGGATTCCTTTAAAACATTTTTATAAACGCCCATGACCTCCTGACTCGAATTTTGCTTGCGTGTTTCAAATTATCTCTCAAAATGTTGAAAAAAGGCAAAAACCACATGTGGACCTACATCCAGCTGCCAATAATAAAATTGCGTGCTGTGTAACAATTTTTCCGGCATTTAACCTCCTCCTCCTCCTACATCTCCTTCATCAAATAACAAATCTCAGCGAAGATCACTTTACAGCTTTTACGTTCTTCAAAACGATTGTGTTTCACTAATTTCCTCAAATTATAACGAATCGCGTGCATTTGCAACCGAAAGCCCCCCAATCTTTTCTTAAGTATCCCATCAACATCCGTAAGCTGATTTCCATGTCCAGACCACAAAATTAGCCGCAAATAGCAGACCAGATCCGTCTTCCAGCCTACATCCGACTTCATCAAATCAGAAGTGTGACCAATTTTTTTTTTCTTCTTGCTCTTCTTCTGCATTTCCTTCATCCCTGCAGTCACCCACCTATAGTGTCTGATTAATGTGAAATTAAATTAATCAACTCTTTTGTGGTCTCTGAGTGGGCCTTACACGCATTCTGCACGAGTCTCGATGAGTAATGAGTCCATCGGCGGTGGTGTAGTGTAGTTCTTTACAAATTTTCCTTGCAAAATGTCAGAAATTTATTAAACACTTTTGCGTAGGAAGATTCGCAAAAAAAAGAAAAAAAAATCCCTCCCGAACGCAACCATCATAAGATACACGAAGAAGGTGAAGAAATACAAAAGATCGTGTGTGTTGTGTGTTGGATGCCACCGTAAAGGTAGCTCCGCCATAGTGACCTAATGACGAATAACAAATTGTCCAACAGCGAATTATTTGCCAGTAAAATTAACGCCCGTTTCGTTTGATTAATTATTCATGTTTGTTTGTTGAGAACTTAATTATTTAAACATAAAAAAAAAAAATGTTTTTTGTTTCGAACATCATCAGGTAGATATAAAATAAAAGATATTGAGAGGCGGACATGCTGGTCAATGGTGTTTAACGTCTCTTTGGGCATATTGATGGGTTGTCACTTTGGGTGAAGCCTCATGTATGTAGGTGTTTCCGTGACCCGTGTTTGGCTGTTTGTTTTGTGCCATTGTTATAGCTGACAGAAAAATTTGCATAATTTTTAATACACGATGATTTATATGTGTGTATTGATGTGGGTGACATTAATAAGTTTTTTTTTTTATTTTTTTTTAAGAGGAAACCACACATCATTGCAGCTTTCATTTGGAGTTTCGAAAATTGTGTCAACTTATCAGCGGCAGCACAACTTTGACGTGGGATATGAGTTTTTATAACAACCAAGCTGCACATGAACTGTAATTAGCCTCACTATATCGCCAATGTTGGATGCTATTAATGAGGAACTTTCGAATCCTTCTACGATAAGCACTCTATAGTTAGTCGGGTATACATATGTAGGTTGGTATATCACTCACATTGACCCCAGCAAGCATGTCAATATACTAAACGTGAAGAGTCTCTTTTTGAGACACTAAAGCCTTCTCTGGACCGAAAGTTCGATCTTCCTAGTCATCTTGAACCTAAGAACTGGTATTCAAAGATCCTCTTGCCCGAAGCATTGTTGTTCATTTGCAAGATTGTATGCGATGTGTCTTGACTTTTTTTTTGGACTACTTCCACACCAATGCTCCGACTCGGAATCTACCCCCGAAGGAACGGTGCAGGAGAGGAAGACTGGGACTCAGGTGGCGCATGCAAGTCGAAGCAGACCTCAACCAACTTTGCGGGTGGAACTGGAGGCAACTAGCTAAAAGATCGACCTGGTTGAAGATGCTTGCTGGTTGAGGCCCAGGTCTTTGACCTCAACCAACTTAGCGTGCAAAACTGGAGGCAACTAGTTAACGATCGAGCTGGAAGGAGACGCTTGCTGGTTGAGGCCCAGGTCCAGCCCAGACTGTATCTTTAGTTAATTACTTCCATATTTTGATTCAGCTCATTATGACTAACTTTCTTGCTTAATAGGGTCTTGACCCGTGGAAAGTCTCTGGCCATCGCAATAGCTTGGTCCCTAAATCGAATTTTCCGTCTTTCTTATTGTTTTGAGCCTGGGGTGGGCGCTCTTCATGCCCTATCTCTCAATAATACACCGATTCAGGAATTGCAGAAAGTTCTGCTTGAACACATCTACAATTCCCTGCGCATCGCTGTCTCAGTGCGGCCTCGAAGCCAGCTGTGAGTTGCTTGATCGTTCTTAATGTTGAAATGCCGGTTGTTATTTCTGTCGCTCGACTTTCCTTGAGCTGCGACACAGTGTATGCCCTCTTTTACTCTTTTTTTCCGACTCAATACTCCTCTCGAGCTGGTAACCTTCGGTGGTCTCGACTATTTGTTTGATGATGTCGCGAGTCCCTCATTCAGATGCTCTCTGTAAGCTTAAGCTACTCCAGTCACTCAAAGGCTTCTAACATTGAATTTATTTTTCGGGGCTGTCCGCAGTATCTTCTCGTTAGACTCTCGAGCTTTCAATTCAGATGAAGGTCAGTTTTGACGCCACTGTTGATTCCATCTAGGCAGTTCTTCTGCTGTCGTGTTGATCTTGCTTCAACACTGGAAATTGCCGGACTGACTCCAGCCAGTTCCTAACCCTACTTCTACAGCATCCAATCATCTCGGTTGCTATCCAAGCCGGCTGTAAACTCACTTCAACCTATTGTCCTTGACTGTTATTCGTATAATAGTGAAGAATTGTTAATTTTGGTGATCCTTCGGCGAGTTATCCTGGGACAGCTGCTCAGTAGTTTCTTGACAATGTCTGCAATTGATAGAAAATTGATCGCCCTCATCTACATCTTTCGTCATCCACCCTCAACTACTTCAAACTTATAATTATTTCGCTTAAACGAAAGTCCTCCCCTAATCGTTTTCCAAATACCATATCATTATACCTACTTCCAAGCTTGCCTAACTTTTACACAAACATTGCTGTAATTTTGTCAAAATTTTCTATTAAAAATTCATATTCAAATTAGTACTGTCCTGCTACCCTGGAACCCTATAATCTGTCCATGACCTTCTAATTAAATTCCAGACAAAACCAAAAGAAGGAATGAGTTCTACTGCATTGCCTCGCTATGCATTTTTAATTCGCCCTGATTGAGTGTCCTTTTGCTTATATCAAACCGTTCGTTTGTCCAATTGAAACTCATCACAACACACTCAACTCCAATCCAAATAGTACACACGTAATCGAGCCTATGTAACCCGGAAACAATTAGAAAATTTCCAACAAAAAGGAAAAACCCCATCATCCCCACCCATTGGCATATTGCAGGCAAAAAAAAAGGACTCGTGTAACTCACCAAGGCACATGAAAACACGAAAAAACCACAGAAAAGCTATAACAAAACAATTACACCATCACCCCGTCGTACACTCCTCTGGTGGTGGTGGTGGAGCAATTATGCAATTACTTAATTCGATATTCCTAGGACGCGATATCCTTTTGCGGTAGCATTGCCGTGTTGTATCCTATCTGCTTTAATATGAATTATATAACGAATTTTATGGTGGGTTTTCTGTTTCCATTTGTTTTTTTCCGCTTCCAGCAGATGCCACTGGACTGAAGGGAGCCCGAACTTTATCCTACCTCCACCGCACACACATACACAACACACACTCATATAATCCTCAAGTGATTCGCATGCCGCATGAAATCCCTTGTGAATAGCGAGCGTCAGGAAAAAGAATGCTCAGAGACACAGCAGAGTTGAACCGTTTATATAGTGGAACACCACCACTTCCAAGGGGCAACAGTGGTATAAAAGTTGGTACGTCTCGTGGCAAAGCGAACCATCACAATTCCTTGGGGAATCAGACTGTAAAGCATTTCAATTATTTTATATCCTTGTAACGGTCTCGTCAATTATGACTTTTATTTCCATTCGCTGTATAAACTGCCATAAATGGAAAAATTACAGTGAAACTGAAAAGTCAGGATTTTAAGGCACACGGCACCCGGTACACACTAGAAATGTGATTAAGTCGGGAGTGCAGTCACGCAAAGTGGATTAAGTGCAATGTCCTGGACGCATACACTTCGCAAGCACCATCGAATGCATGTCAGTCAGAGAGTCAGACTGCTGACTGAGTAGTGAGTGAATGTTTTCTATCGTGTGTGTGTCCTACAAGTAGGCCTCTGCCGTCGTCCGAAGAAGTCAAATAAATTAATTTTTATGATTTTTTCCAAGGATCGTAAAATTAGGTTATTTTTTTTCTTTCCGGGGCGGTATATTGTCAAACCAGGACGATACTCAATGCAAAAGTCAAACATACGTGTGTCGTTGTTTTATTTTGGTTAATTTATGGCCCATAACAGTAGTACATGAGAGGTAGAATACACCGGTTCTGTTCAAGTGTAAGCAAATAACATCCTTTTCTTGGAAACCGATGTGTGTCGGAGGAGTGAGGAGAAAAAATATATAAAATAGGACACAGGAGCACAAACAGATTGCTACCTGAAGTTGAAAATTGCCAGCAATAAAACGTTATAAATCAACTGAGCACATACACAAACACACGTCCTTTGTGAGCAAAAAAAAAAAAGGATTCGCATTGTTTTTATGAGAACCTTTTCATCTTCTCCAGCTCCTTCGGTACCATACTCCAGTCCCGCATACATCACTTTGCATCAAAAATTATTTATAACGGGCAATAATCCAGTTCATATAAGAGACAAATGTAGCACATAGGACTCATTCGCACAAACTCACACACACACACATACGCACAGAGTCCTGGCAAGGCGACATGTGATGGCAATAAATTTGTCAACATACCTGAGAACAAAGTAAATTGTGAGTTGAATCCTTTTTCTATTTTATTTTTCCTGT
This sequence comes from Criorhina ranunculi, assembly GCA_951813785.1. Taxonomy (NCBI): domain Eukaryota; kingdom Metazoa; phylum Arthropoda; class Insecta; order Diptera; family Syrphidae; genus Criorhina; species Criorhina ranunculi. Next base: position 4,511,050 of record OX638383.1, read on the forward strand.
TCGACTTCTCTGTTCGGTGTGTTGTCGTCCCTTGGGTGACTTTTGCACCTACTTTCGTCTTTTTTTTTAAGAGTTGGAGGAACGAAGGATAAGCAAGACCGTTCCCGGAAATAAATTCGATTGTCAGGTGATGATGCGCGTCGCTGGATCATAATCATCTGTGGAGTAGCGTGGAATTTATGAGAGACCATTACTAGGAGTAGGCTGGTTGAGATTCTTTTTCAAGGATACACCACATATCCTGGGATATGAAAAATAGGGTAAAGGGTTTTGATTAAGTGATGTGATGTGTGCGTTGCAAAATTGCGCTAATTACGGTGGCTGTCTTCGAGTGAGTGATATGGCATTTTGAAGGGAATGTGTGACATTTGTTTGAGGGGGAGATGGATGGGGGAGCAGGTGGAGTTCAGAAGAAGGAATTTGTCGGTTGATAATTGTAAAGGTTTGCTTTAGGAAGGAATTATAATAGTAATGCGGGAGCCTAATTAGCAAATTTCGAGAGAAAGGTAGGATTTCGTCGAGCTAAGGATTATAACCAAAGTCATGGTGTAGAAATGTGTCAAGAAGTCGGACAAAAACGCTTTTACTCAAAGTGGAGACCGAGGAAGTAGCTAACAAAGTAGTAACTTTGATATGGCGAGTCCCGTCAAAATATACAAAGAGCAGAGAGAATGGCGAACTTGGCGGACTTGGACGAGGCCAGGAGATGTTACAGTAGATCTCATTTAAGGGAAGGAAAGCGATTTGGCCAGAGAAAGTTAAACCCAGTCTAGGTAAGCGAAGAACCACAGCTTTTAGAAGTATGTACTAACACTTTTGGCTGAAAGAAGGGAAGTTGATTCAGAATATGGATGGTTCGGGGAGACCGAACGATCGGAATTGCACTGACCCAGACCTTTCCCCACTTTTTTGTTCTTTTTAGAATGGACATTCAACGTCAGAGGAACACAATGGATCCGTTAGAGATCCGAGTGAAGGCTGCATCAAGCGATGCGCCCACCCACTTCTTCAACCTACCTACCCGCTTCGGAGTAGGTGTAGAAAGAGGAGGCTTTAGGAAACTAGACGCAACTCAATTGAATATTTCTAAAATGACGTTCTGGTGTCCAAAAAATGAAGTTAAGGTGGCCACCTGGCCAGAAGATAAACTCAACTAAGCACTATGACAAGACTTCAATTTTGTATTAAAGTGAGGCAAGGATCAGTGCTTGGATGCGTGGGTAAAGAGTAGCCTGAGATGAAACTATGCAAACGTAAGAAGATCCATTTGAAGTTCAAGGCAGTCAAATGACAGAAGGTACATGTACAAGGAATGCACAAACGATTTTAGAGTTACTACCCAATTCGTCGTTGTTCAATGCTATAAATAGATTCATTGCGATATCCCTGGATTTGAACTGGCTCCCCTAGGGTTATTGGAAACAGTCCCTAGTTGATTGAGACATTATTCCTCAATAAATCCCCCCCATCTATATGACCCAGTGAAACACAAAGCCGTCCCCTTTGTGAAAGGTCACACATATCTCCCAACAATGCAATCGTTCTTATATGTGATCTCCTCATGAAGAGCTGCATTCACATTCAAATAACCTCCTCCACAGCCTCCTATAACATCTCAATCTGTGTCAAATCAATTTCACACTACATTCACAATCAGACTCTCCTAGAAATTCCTCAAGTATCGCCTCATAAAACTGAGCCACCAACGTCATCCCGACAAAAGTGTCAAAGTCCCTGTTTTACTAAAAGAAATTACATTCCACACGCTTCCAGCTGTGCCGCGGCGACACAGAAACATCTCGACGATTGGTCTTTGGGAAACAAATTCTGTTTTTACAGCTCCTCCGATGGCTATAAAACTCATTGAACAGCCATATAATGTACTGATAGTGTCCCTCGACACTACTTGGTAGCGCACAGATTGTCTCTGTGTGACTTTGATGAATTCCTGGCCAGTCGACCACTCAAAATAAGCAACAACTAACCTGGCAAAGAGCTAACTGACTGGCCATCGTCGTCAAAGCGATGGGAACAGTCAGTCCCTCCGTAATGACATGCCTGTGCAATAAACGTCTTCAAAAATAATTTATCTGCCTGTCTCCCAGTAGAGAGATACTCTCCGGTTCCCGTGAGTTTTTCAGTTTTTCGCTGTTTATTCTTCGAAAATTTAATTTATTTTTATTGTCCGAAAATTCATAATGAATTTGTAGACCAACTGCACCATAACCCGGCGCACAATGCACACAAGTGGTGGGTCGTTAAAAATCCGGAGCAGTTTTCTTCTCGTTTTTCATTGCGTGTTGAACATGAAATTTGAAGTCTCGCATCAACGGCATACGGAATGTATCTCTGTATCTTTGCATCTCTGTATGGCTTTGTATGTGTTTTTTTTTTTTTGGACAGTTTGTTTGTACGCGTCGGTTTTATGGGCTTACGAACATTAAAATACTAAATTTTCAGCTTAAGAACGCGCCGGCATTGGTGTGGAGTGCGCGCACAAGCCCCCCTAAGGGCCAACGATGACATCTTTTATGACCTAGCCCTTGGAAGGAGTGTGAGTAGCCCTGGTAGTAGTAGAGTGACGGGACGAAATAATAACAATAATTCTTTTGATATGAAGAGCTGACAACAATCCATCTTCTTGGGAGACGTCGCACACAATTGACCCCAGAGGAGGTTGCTTTATAGATACATTTCGTCGTTTTTTTTTCTACATTTCATTTCATTTGTTGGTTTCTTGTACTCGAAAGGTTCCAAGGAAATTGGAGATTTACAGGGTTACTGTTGGTAATTTATGGGCTTTTTCTTGTTGGCTCTTTGGTTCTAATTATTTTCCTTCCTTAGAGTTACGATCGGAGTTTTATGACACCGAATGGAGGAGATCCATAAAGGCTTGGATGAGATGGACTTGATAGTTGGAATGGCTTAACTGAAGCTTTGGCGCAAAGTGAAATGGGTAGGTACAGGTTTTATTGGTTTTTCGTAAATTTTTGGTTGTAAAAATCAGTGAGGACCAACGCTCAATTGGCATTGGCTGCACTTTTTATTGAAAAGAATTCGAAAATCAAAGAAAGATATCGAAGTGCGTGGTTGTAGATAAAGACATTCCTTTGGAAGATTGTCGGGGTTTTTGTGTGTTTTTTTTTAAGTGTCAAACCACACCTTAGAAAAGGGCTTAGAGATGATTTTATTTTTGGACCGCCTTCACCTGTGATAGTGGGCCAGAAGTTACTGCAAATATTTCCGTTTGGTTTATCTCGCTGATGACTGCTTGGTTGTGCTGACTAAACTCTCTTTTAAGTGATTCAGGTCCTGTAGGTGGTCATCTTGGACCCAAAACTTGCCTTCACTGGACATATGTACAGGGGTCAAAACTTCAGAAGACAGAGCCGTAGATAGTTCAGCAGAACCTGGGATTGGAACGTTGGGTATATATATACGTACGTTCATTGTTAGACTGTATCTACCATATGGTGCGGTTGCATGGTGGCTGGGAGCTAAAATAGAATGGAAGTCTTACTAGGCATTCCTCCTCAGCATCTGTTTGTTGAAAGTGAAGCTTGAAAGGCTCTAAACTGTAGAAGTGCCTGGATGGGATGTCAACCAGGGATAGTACACTGAAAGAGACTCTTAGTAGAATACCGGGCCACCGGAAGGGACTGCTTGACACCATGTGATGGAATCAAGTTCTTGAGCTGCGTTTTTGAGTTCTTCTTCCTGATTGTTCGGAATGAGTTCGGCTTCAGGTTAAGTGATTTTGTTCTACACACAGACGATTCCTTCATGGGAGGGCCTTTTGGGGCTTGAGTGTACACTAGGAATGCTCGGATATGTATAGAAGTCATCATCTCAACCAGAGATCAAGGACAGATCTGCTTAAACCACTGCGAGGATGCTTTTAGTCAGAAAGCTGTGCTCCAATATCACGAAGCAGTCGATCACTAAGTTCATTTGTTTGGAACAATGCAACAATATATCAAGAGCTATGGTGGTTCTGGCCACGGGTTACGGAGTACCACATTGTAGATAAGCAGTTCTGTTAAGTGCTCATTGTCGAGACCAAGACTGTTGTATGCTTATCCATCATATCGGCTATCATAGCCTGTTGCGTTGGTGGTAGCTCGACTCAAGTTTGGACTATCATCAACCTTTTTCAACTGACTTGTCTGAGTTGGAAATAGTTTTAAATGTCAGCTACGCTTGTAAGTCACTGATTCATACCCATAATCGTACATCACTCAACGCCCGAGTACTTTCAAACTGCAATCAAAACACCGCAAAGGAAATATTTTCAAGGTCTACGATAGTGACACCGTATATTCCAAGCGTGCGTTCATGCAATCTGCATAGAAATAGACGCATTTTATTATCCTCACGTTCCAAGAAAAAGTACTTTACTATTCCGCCGCTGACATGGAGCCCCTGCTCACCTGCTTACCACCTACCGCTACCAGCACTCTCATGAATATTAAAGAGTGCATGATCAGTTTTGCCTTTGCTGTGTGTGAATTCGCCGGGGAAATGCTCATCGATAAACACCGCCACCTGAAACTTGTGTGGCTGTTCTGGTATATGACCCTCGTCTCGATGTTCAGATCGTTTGCATGCCAAAACGTTTCGACTGGCGCTAGGCTTCCGATCCGTAGGCATATAGCTTGTAGCAGAAGACACCACTTCAACTGACAAAAGCAATAACACGAACAAACCCGGTGGGGTAATTATTGACCATTTGAGCGTGCTCTGTTGATCGCTTCTCTTTTTTCTACCAATTTTACAAATTTGCTATTTACTGTACAATGGTACCGCCATGTCGCCATAAACTATCAACATAGCGATGCGCGACACTTCCACTTGCCAGGAAAAGTAAAAGAAAATGATGATTCTATGGAATAGTTGGGTGTACAATGTTGCATTGGATGGCATGTATCAGTGGAGTAGTTGATTGGATTCGACGAAAGAAAAAACGAGAAGAGGAGAGATCCATTCCAAAGGGCTTTGGGGTATCATTACATACCAGGTGCAACAAGAAGAAGTTTATTTGTGATTGGGTACGGGAACTTTTGTTACAACACAAGGTCTAAAGACCGCAGTCTTGAAAGTAGAAAAGACACAAACCATTGCGTTCCTAAAATATTAGGTGTTGATGACGTTCTATGTGTCTTAAGACGCTCTTGTTTCTAACCTCAAACCTTGGGTGGCATGCTCTCGAAATAAACCCTGACGTCGCACAGTCTAAGTTTCAGCATCTCTTGGAAAGTCAAACCTTCAGCCTTCATCTCATCAAGCCTACCAACTTGACCACCATTAATATCGACCCAAGACAACACTCCAGCATTACCCTTCACCGGTGCACCATTGTCAGGTTCATTTACAATCTGCTGCGCATGCGCACCCATCGTATCGAATTGAACATAATCACTGGTGCAATGTGCGCGCCCGTCTGAACGTTACTTAACCGCCCATTTGGCATGTTAAATGACGTTCGGGGAGGTAAAAGGAGTTTATCATCATTATGGTCATCGTCATCGTGGTCGTCGCCAGTGATGCGTTAAGAGGTCAGTGTGGAACAACAACACCAGCATTAGCAAGCAGAAGCCGAAGATGAAGAGAGGCGAGGATGAGATGTTGTTTTTTTTTTTGCAAAACCATGACCATGTGCGCGTCAAGGAATGAAATCATTTTGTGCTCAGACCAACCGGTTCGAGGCGTTAATGACCGTCTTTCCAATTGAAAATTATTTCTCTTTTTTTGTTGTTGTCCGTGTCCGTGGTCAAAGACTGAGGTATTGTGCAGCGCGGGGGGAAAAATTGATGAAATTGTTGAAATAGCTTTTCGTTTGTTTTGCGACTTTTAATGATCGTCTTCGGCGACGACGCTAACCGAGGAATGCTTTGGACAATTAGTAAAACATGACGGAATTTGGCACCGAATCGGGGAAGCTATGGGCTTATGATGGTGGTGTTTTGGGTGGTTTACAGGAAAGTGTTTGTACAAAGTTGTTCGTTGGATATGTTAGAAGGCTCACTGCCATATAAGGTTTCGAAACAGTATTTCCTTGTTCACATTCGAGCAATGCCTTTGAAGTTCTTCGGTCGTTGGTAGAGACACAAACAATTAGCAGGTGTCCAAGTGCGTAATTGCTGTTTTTACTTATTTGGAAGCAAACAAATGATTTGTGGTGATAAATGGTGAAGATGGAGGCTTTCAAAGGAAATGTTTCACTGGTTGCCATCGACATCCAAGAAGGACTCTGCACATGTTGTGTCAAAGTTCAAGAACTATACATCGTCAGTAAAGACGAATGAATTTGAAAAGTCCACGCACATTGTTGCGAATTTTCTGCAGAAGTGTTGAAAGCACCAAATAAAGTTCGAAACTTAGAATGGGTATCCCAATGTCATTATTAATAAATAGATGCAGTCCTGATATGAGTCCTTGGAGTTTCAGCTTTACGCACGCTCTCGAGGATGCACGTCATGAACTAGAGCCACCAGTGCGATAAGAACAACTCCAACAGCGATTCTCGATTTGCTGCGTTTAGAAGACCTATACATCCAAGAAAAAGGTGCAAAAAGAGCTCTTAGAGGCACTCGAAATACTGTAGAGTGAACGCACATAGGCAAGCCTAAAAATGAAGAAAGACTTCAATGTTCCGCGATTGAACTTCGAAATACCTTCCGCATGTGTCTTTCAGACAAAAGAGCAACGAAGTCTGCAATGAGCCTATACTGAAGGCCAACAAATGAGCATAAGTGTAGGAACAGGTCTTTTCTGTAAAGACATAGGACTAAGCATCTTCTAGCAGTGACAGTTGCTGCTTCGAAAATCACATCGAAGCTTGTGAAGTTTTGTCGCGAAGAACTGAATGTTCTTGGCACTCAGCACAACACGAAACTCTGCTGGGTGCCTTGTCACAAGGGCGTGCCAAGCAGGCGAGCGACTGACAAACTAACAAGGAAGGGATCGGCCTTAAATCGGGAGCAGTTGGATGGTACATCAGGACAAATTCCATTCCCTCAGTCACCACTGCCAAGCAAGAGAGTTTTTCTTTGAACTATCTGTTGGCCCACCAGTACTCAATTTTGCAAGGACAACCGGGTGGTAATTTCCAAGAATCTAAACCACATAAACAGGACAAAAAATAGATCATGGGGCACATAGACCCACAAAAACTATATGAAACCTATGTTTCCCAACAGTTGACGCATTCCCTCTAGATTTCCACAAAATGTTATTTCAAATTGATCCCACGGCTATGTATGTAAGTAAAACTCCCAACCATCGATATCTACATGTCGTTCCAAAGTGTCCTGTCAAAAAATTATCCCACCGCTTGAAGCTAATTCTGTGGAACTAATTGCAGCACTTTTACATCCACTTCGCCTCAAACTGATCCGGAATTTATGTGCATATATACAGCAGAAGCCTGTTTGACTGTCTATCCATTGGAGACTTTTGTTCAGTTTTGGATTATGTACGTTGCGTTAACCAATTGACAGCAGATCCATTGGACTGTTGCAACGATCGCAAGCGACCATCGTCGCATGCCAGAATTGTCAATTCTGTGAAAAGCTGTTGAGTAGTGCCACTACAGCATACAGCTGCTGTGTCTATAATCATTCCTTGATCAGTGTACACACTATTGAATGCAACACAGATAAACGTGAGGTGAGTACGTAAATTGCAGCACGCATGTGCCAAAGTGAATGTGGACGACGATCTCTAAATAGCTTCAGGAGCCTAAGAGTCAAATTGAATTGAATTATAATCACAGACACAGGCCGATTGGGATAGACACTGGATCGAGGGAAGTGATCCGGAATATTAGCTGTGAGTCATAGTTTCGGGAGGGGACAAGGAGAGGACGTATACATCCTTGAATTTAACTCACCACAGTCTTCATGAAAATATGAGCATGTTGGCAACAGATGGCCAAAAGATTGCCTCAAATTAGGGCATTCAAGGGATTCATTGAATCCTTCAAAAACCCAAAGAGACAGCAAAAACAGAAGCACTTAACGATTCAAAAAGGATACCATCCAAAGCGAACGATAAGGTCACTGGTTTGGAAGCTCCCTTCAAGAATAATCCAAGAAAAGCGGTTTATCCATCCATCCAAGCTGTAATGAATCTTTTTAAAAGCCTTGCCATCAAGCTAGTACGACGACAACTTAACGTTTAAGGACTTTTTGATTCGCTTTACATACAAATGTGCATCTTCAGTACTCGGCTCATAGTCTCTGGAAAAACTAACGTAAATTGTTCAATCAGGGATTGTCACTGTGACGCCCATTAATGTAGTGGCGAGTTTGTCTGAAGTACTGTTTCCCAAAATGTACTTTGCCACGGCACTCAGCAAAGAAAGTGGCTGAACACCTTTGACATCTAGTTGAGGGACGAGCGATAGTCTAGTCGATGTCACAGTGCACCGCGCACCCATCGCAATACCCTAAGCCCACCCTGTCTTTACGGAGAACGAGCACTCTATACTAATTCACTTAGAGACTACAGGCCGTTCATGGACACTCAGTTTTGTTTGTAGTCCGTGGACAACCTTCTTGAGTACCACTTTTATCAGACCTACAGAAGTCCCATCCAAAGATTTCAACCTTCTGAGGGCGTTTGTGATTGCAAGTTGTTGAAAGCACTCTGAATACCAAGAAAAGCCACCATTGGGTTTATACTAGTTAAGTTTGAAGGTGTGTATTGTGGAACAAAATCTTAGACCTTGAACAAGCCCAGCGTGATTGTTTAAAGCTCTCAAAGAACATTACCACCATTTGAATTTGTTGCACAACTTTTCCGCATTACGACGCGACGACGGCTTAAAATCAAGAGCAAGATCGCGACATTTTCATACTGTCGGTGGTGATTTATGTGCCACTCCTGTCACCTGACCCTGAACACCAGCCATTTACGACACACATTCTCATACCCGGCCAGTAATGACTTATGTGACTTTAACGATGCATAAAAATAGTAACTAATGCATATAGCACACCTACATCATTGCTAGATCGTGATCTCGACATAAGTACCCACAACCACCATTGTTGTCATAGAAAACACTGACTACACGAGTCAGTCAAGCCCACACAGTCTTCAGAGATCATAAAGCGCGATTTTATTTGTTCTGCTGGTAGCATTGCACCAACTCCGTGTCACATAAAGGCGAACGTCATCCTTTCATTAGGCCTAATTAAAACGGTCTCACTCGTGGATCGTGGAGTAGAAGAAATTAAGAAATGCCCGCGAGAGAAAGCCAATTTCTATGATTAACCTCTCACAGCGAGAGCCAGCCAAAATAAGAAAAATGTTTACAAACACCCGTCCAATTGGGCTAATGGCTAATTGCAGCCTCAATTATAATCGGCGTCGCCATCACATTCGTCACCCGGGCACCATGGCCACTGGCACTGTTGGCGGCGGAGTGTGTCATGTCAGCCCAAACCCATTTGAGTTCTTTTGCGATGGTGACACGGCGCGGCGCTACGCCATCTATCCGGGGAGCTTCAGTAGCAATTAACTTTTATTGTTTGGTTAATTGTTTGTTGGTTCTGCACAGGAATGACAGAACGACAATAATTGATGATGATGATAGTTGCTCTCTTGTACGAGTGTTGCTCATCATCCTCGTCCTCATCATCATCATCGTCATCATCGTCGTCGTCATCGTTGTAGACGTTGTCGTCGCCGGTCATGTCAAGTTGTCTTCTCTTCGATGTCAATGATGAGAGCAGGGCACATCATACAACAAACACACACACACACACACATTCTGTGTGAAAGTTGCAAGGAATTAAAAGTGTCACACGTGCTTGGGCATGAGTGCCTGTGACAAGGCATCCAGTCCAGAATGATGATGATTGGCTTGGTTAAGTTGAACCCTCCTCTTGCATCATGAGAATCAGTATGAATGCCTATTGTGACACTTGGTAGGAATTGGAGTAGTTATGATGTTTGTTATAGTTGTTGTGCAACAATAAGTTGACGGTCTCACGCCGGAAAATTAAAAGTTCCATAATGGGAACTCCACACTGCCATTGAGAGCGGGAGGGGGGTGCTGTACGAAAAGGTGGCTTTTAATTGAGATATTAGAGCGGATAAATTGTGGGACAGTTGGTATAGAGGCATGTTGTGACGGTAACAATGACAAATTAGAGTTTGAATGAGGTGATTCATTGCAGTTACTCAACCCGTCTCGGGGTTAATGGTGCATGTAAAATGGAACTAGATGGGTTTACAAGCGATAACCAGAGCGAGATTGTTCACAGGGATGGTATTTGATTTGATTTCTTTAAGTATTAAGGCTGGGTGCAGTGTCCTCTTACGTCTTTTGTGATTTAAAAGATGATAAGCCTTCGGAGCTTCGAAACTGCATAGATATCGGGATATCGGTTTGCATAGTTCGTTCCGTCATTGCACATTTCCTTCCGCATAATCATATGATCCTTATGCCATGTGTAGGCAGGATCCTGAGCTTAGTGCATGACCTCAGACTTGCTATGGATTTCAACCGTGATCGGCACAAAAGACCTTTAAGGTCGCAGTACTTTTCTGAGAGTGATAGAGTATGAAGAAAACTCAACTTGAGTCGATGAAGTAGTTCTCCCACCCAGTCGGCACAGCCATTAAAAAGCGGATTACCGTCAGAGCTCTTTAAAGCTGATGGCGAAGTTTTGGTAGGGAATATGCACCAGATCATCTGCAAAGTATGGGAGGACAAAAACATGCCCGACGACCGGAATATCAGCTCTATCCGCCCCATTTTCAAGAAAGGCGATCCTATGTCTTGCAAGATCTACCGAGGCATATCCCTGCTTAATGAAGCCACAAGATCCTGTCCAGTGTACTGTGTGAACGACTAAAGCCGTTTTGCGCCACACTCATCGGCGACTATCAGTGTGGCTTCCGGCCCGGCATATCGACGATAGACCAAATCTTCACGCTGCGGAAAATCCTGGAAAAGACCAACGAGTTCCAAGTCGATACTCACCATCTTTTCATCGACTTCAAAGCCGCATATGACAGCAATCATCGCACCGAACTATACAACGCGATGGCCGAATTCGGTTGTGTCGCGCTACACTAGAGAACTCGCAATGCACCGTGCAGTTTGGGAACAGAACCTCCGAATTATTCCAAACATGCACCGGATTTCGGCAAGAAGACGCGCTGTCGTGTGATTTTTTTTAATCTTGTGCTGGAGTAGATAGTGCGAAAGGCCGGCGTAAACACAGAAGGCACTGGGATACGCAGACGATATCGACATCATCGCCCGGTCCCAGAGTGGCTTAAACGGCAATAGAAGAACAAGCCCAATGAGTTGGTCTCACGATAAAAGAGGATAAAACAAAGTACATGCTGTCTACCAAAAACCGATCCGTCGAACACCGTCTAAGTCAAAGCAGCTATAATTTTGAGGTAGTGAAGGAGTTTATCTACCTTGGGGCAAACATAAACTCCACAAATGACACCCTAGTGGAGATTCGACGAGGGATAACCTTAGGCAACCGCTGCTACTTCGGTTTGTCCCAACAACTAGGGTCTAAACTCCTAACTCGAAGGACCAAAATCATGCTCTACAAAACCCAGTTCTGCTTTATAGAGCTGAATGCTGGACGATAAGTAAGACAGCGGATCAGATCTTGGGATCCTTCGAGGAGGGCGAATGGAGGAGAGGATACAACCGTGAACTCTACGAGCTGTACAAAGATGTGGATGTAGTCCGGAAGGCAAAAATCCGTCGACTGCAATGGCTCTTTCACATTGAGCGAATGGACGAGAATGCTCCAGCTAAGAGGATCTGCGAATCCCAGTCACCTGGTTCACGAAGAAGAGGAAGACCGAACCTCCGGTCTAAAGATCAGGCAATCGCGGACGCCAGAAACCTTGGTCTAGTTAACTGGAAGCAGCGTGCCCGGGACCGTAAAGAATGGAAAGTGGCATTAGTTCGGGCTCAGACCCTTCAAGGGTCGCTGATAAGTAAGCTTTTCTGATCGCTGTCAGGTAGGTGTAACGCCCCTCAGAGCCTAATTCTGGTAGAAAATTTAGTCTTTAGAGGTCATTAGTGAATTTGGATAACAAGAAGGTAAGAGACCTCTAGCCCGTAATGATGATGACTGAATTATCAAGTCTCAAAATATCACCTAAAACCATCTCTGAATAACTCAAATAATCTTTCAATCTCACAAATTAAACAATAACCTAGGAAAGACCATCAATTTCATCGAAAACCAACGACGACGTCAACAACATTGGCGACAACGATGACAAACAAATTTTATCTCACCATTACGCCAGGACAAGAAGTTTTCAATAATTGTCCTGACGCTTATCGCAAAAACCAAAAATTTAATGACCACACCATAGCATTTCACATTTTATTTCAAAAGTTCCCAAGTCCACACCATCAACACCGGCATAAGGACACACTCAAATGACTAAGCAATCAGATTGGCATCGGCATACTCAAAACCTCCCTCCGCCCACTGAGAAAAGACGAGAAATAATTTAAGGACTCTCATTCTCCCAAAGTCTAGGGGAAATCGAACGAAAAATTTAAAATATCTTGTCTACCTCACTGCCCCGGTGTCTGTGGATGGAACATTATACGATAAGGACATTCTGCGAACTCATCGCATTGATTGCCATCGTCCTCGATTTTCGTCTGAAGGAAAAATAAACGATTCCGCCAGAGCATCAAAAGGACATAAACACAAGTTTCTCTACCGGAAATGATTGCCAAAGACAGAGAGAGAGAGATATTCATGGTGCCCAACATTAATAAACGACCGTCCTCAAAAAGGACAACAGAAATAAAAATCAAACCATTTAACGGTTTTTTAATATCCCCACACAAACCACGAAAAGCAAAAGAGAGAAAGAGAGCGAGAGAAACCAAAAAGAAAACAGAAAAACTTTTCACATCAATTTTCTGAACAATTATTTGGAAGCGCATTAAAAAATTTGTTTTTTTCTGGCTGAAAAGAGGACACTCACCTCCGTCCTTCTATAAATGACACTTAACATACCGTAGCATGAAAACAGGACATTACTCGTAATCTTCTTCCTTATGGAATTGTTTTCCTCTTCGAAAGTTTCCTTTCTTTGTATTTTTTTTTTCTTTCTTTTGCTTCATGTGCGTGTGTGTTTGTATACGCATTTAGCTTCGGTTTTAATGGGACTCTCTTTCTAGATTCTGTTGGTCATCCCCGGCAACGGTAAATAACCTTCCTTTTAAGTTAAACCTTAATGGGCTAGAAAAAAACAAAAGAAGCCGGTCCCGCAAAACTAAAACGTGAAATGAGGTGCCCCCTGCCTCTGTTTTTTCTGTGTGTCGTCTCCCCTTGGTTTTGTAAAATACGACCGCATTTTGTCGATTTGTCTTCAAGGATTAAAAGTAAATTACCAGCTTCTTGTGCCTTCGTTTACCTACATCTATGTATCCATCCACCCACCGCTCTATAGGCGGTCCTTTGACAAAAAAAAGTCCTTTTTTGTTTAGCCAAGTGTAATAACATTCATTTTCAGTTCCATGCACCCGTATAATACGGTCCTGCAGCCAGGTTTGCTTCTTACACACACACCACCCATTTAATTTTCGTCCTTTTTTGTTTGAGACAGAGACAACACAAAACAGAAGGACACAATACCAGGATGTATGTCTACTATTACTGCGTAGGCGGGTGGGTGCTTTTAATTGCTGTGGGAAATCCACATATGAATACGAACAACCAAACGAACGTAACAAAATCCAAAGGTATCCTGTATGTACTATGTATTCCCATCCTGTTGAGGGTTACAAGGAGAAAGATTTAATCCCTAAAAAGCGCGACGCAGGACGTAAAAGGACAAAATTAATTGCATAACCTTTGGTAGTTAAGGCTATTGTAGTGCCTGTTGTCTGCTGCTGTCCGTTTTATGTTAGCGCAGTCAAAATGTTTTTTTTTAGGTTACAAGGATGGGCTTACGGTCCTTTTTACGTTTTGATGTTTTGTTATTTGTTCAACTTGTTCGTATTTTTTTTTTCGGTTGGAAGTAACAAAGAGACAACAATAGGAAGTATAATTTCGATTGTACTGATACAAAACATAGAACTATATGAGAATCCTGTGATCTCCCTTATGGTGTGAGGTTAAGTGGAATTGTATTTATATTTAGGACTACAAGACCGTTATCTTTCAGTTGATTTTCGTGCTCTTAATGTGGGTGTGCGCCGTTTTGTGTATTTTTGTGATGTGTTAAGTCACAGTGTAAAGGGTGTTACAAGAGTTTGGCTTTTGTGAATTGAGTATTGTTGTCATTTATCATGAGCCTTTCATAAGGAAAGGCTGCTTAAGTGTCTTGAAGGATCCAACAACAGAAATTGCAAAAAAAAGATGGACGGTTTCTGGACCGTCCTCCGTTCAATGAATTTGTTCTACACAGACCAGCACAGTTTAGCACCTTCACAGGGGGAGTTCCTTAAGGCTCAGTTTTGGTCCCAGTAATGTCGAGCGAAAGGGACATCTTTCATTCTATAACCAAGATGATCGGCCCACATTTTGGGGTTGAAAATACCCAGATTCCCAACTTCCGATTTAAAAACACCACAACTGCTGGTCTCCAGCTAATTTTCTTGAAGAAGATACCTCATACAAAGTTGCTGCAGAGGAGTCGATAGATCCACGGCCCAACGCACGGATGGAAAAGAAAAATTCACTTAAAACCCCACAATAGCTCAGCGGGAAGTAAAAACCACAAAAAAAAAGGAAAACATGACCATAACACTTCAAAACAAACTTCGAAAGGAAATTGCAAGAGTAAATACGAGAAGAGACACACATCGTTGCAATCTGTAGAAACCATATACCTGACCTGGACACTTTACCCTCATCCAAAGCCGCACGTATCTTCTTGACCAGCCACCCGATTTCAAGATATGAACCAGAACCAGCGACTGTTACAACGAGAGCACCATCACAAGCCGCAGCACCGGCATCAGAAGCACCAGCAGCAGGAGCAGCATTCCTATGACATTGGTAGCTTTCCGAAAGGTTCGGGTATTGTGTTTGTGTATGCATAAATTTAAGCTGATGATAGGGATCCCAGTGTAGTTTCCCACCAGCCCCTGGAGAGTGACCAAGCAAGGAGCAAGTCATTCTAGTGCATCCAGAAACTGAGAAATATTCCACGTAATAAATCCGGACACACTGAGAGAGAGAACGACTGAGGGCTGACTTCGAAGTCCGACATCCTCTCTGCTTCCTTTTTTTTTTTGTTCCTAAACTATAAGCGTGAGGAGACCAAGTTGTTGGCTTTAGTCTGGGTAAACTCTCGTACTTCTGTGCTTTTGTCCACCTTTTGGACTAAATGACTATTATTTATGGACTCGATGTGAGCGGTTTTTAATCTCTTCCAGATATTCCCGCTTTTTGTTGGAGTTATCATATCGTTTTATGAACAAAGGCGCAATGGCACTTAAATAGGAAGGTAGTACATCTGGATAGGAAAAGACGACAACCGTGTGCACAGACGACCAAGTCGATTTATGGCTGTCATATGGGAATGAATCTAAATCATGGAAGAGCCATGGAATGTTGCATACACTTATCGGAGCTTAGTATGCTGATGGTAGTGAATCTGAATATGATAAGCATTGATGGCGATGATCTGGCAGCAGATAGGAGCTTGCTTCATGGCATGTTTGTTTTTGTTTTGGTCGTTACTTGTTCAAGTTCAGTGAACTGAAGTGAAGGAAAGGCTTAAAACATTTAGTAACTTGGAAAGGCTAAGAAAAAGAAGGCGTTACATAGCATAAAAGCTGTCACAAGATTATTTAGGTCTTAACCTATAGACAGTGGACATGGAACTTGATCGTCAGGCATTTCAAAAGTTCTTTTTTGAAAACTATAATCACAGCAGACTCCAACATTAGTTCCATTCCAACGTTTATTTTGGAGAGGTCTTCGAAGAAAGTTAACCCTGAATGGTGACTCCAAAGAAATGACAATTTTCCTGCTTTTTGCGGTCAAGAGTCGAGTTCATAACAGAAGAATTGAAAAGTGAAGTGACCAATCCAAGTCCTTTACGCCGGGCACTGTGTTCAAGCTGTTCAATATTTCCTGAGCGGCAACGATCTTGAAATCCCTCTCTATGTCGAATCTTTTGACGTAAAGTAATTTTTGAATCGAGTACAGCCAAATGCATCTATAAAGTCTGAAGCAAGGCAAAATTGGTGGTTGGATGGTTTACTTCATGCAAAGACTTAAAAACATTTCCCAGTTGAAAGGATCAGTCAAATAGCCTACCAACAGCGTCTGATCTCTTGAGATTAAATTTGAAAACACTACGGGACATGTGAAGACAATGTGTACGATGGAGGCAATAATCTCGTTGAGGATCAGGTGCTTTAACATCACTCGAATGTAAAAGAAGGGGTGGCCTCGGTGAAGGGGTTGTTAGGTTAGGTTAGGTTAGCGGGCTGATGAGAATGGTTACATCCTCATCACACTTAGGTCCATGTGGACTCATTGTGATACCCATGATTTGTTTCCTACCGTGGTATTATCGTCGTGTTTCTAGCCATCCGGACGCCCTGGCAAATTTGAGCAGTTTTGACGGTGATCCATCTGATAGCTCATCGATATGATCGAAGAAAACTTGGCCCAGGGTTCTGTTTCGGAGTTGACAGAGGCTTGGGCAGTGACAGAGGAAATAGGCCGTGTCCTCATGAGCCTTTTCATCACCGCATCCTCTGCAGATATCATCGTCATTCAGACGTAGTTTTTTCGTATGATATTTTAACATGTTGTGACCAGTAAGCACTCCTATTTGTATTGGCAGAGATTTCCTGTCCTTTCATAGGAGTTTTCTGGTTTTCATCTTATCATACTCCGGCCACAGCCTTCTTGATATTTCACAGAGGGTTCATGATTTCCACCTGTTGTTTGCTTCTATTAATGACTTTTTTTTTGATTTTGGCCTGAAGATTGCAGAGTGGAGGTTTGACCATCTGCTTGTTCCCGGTTTTGGGCTGAGCCCTTTCTGGCCATTTTATCCGCTGCTTCATTGTCTGGTATCCCACTGTAACCAGGGACTCAGCAGAGTTTTACATGGTGCTGCGTGCCAAGAACCTTAAGCTCTTCGCAGCAGCTCTTAACAAACTTCGATGTTATCTGTGTAGCAGCTATTGCTTTATGGCCGCCCGGCTGTCAATGTAAATTGCGATATCCTCCCGTGATATTGTCAGCATTGACGCCATTTGGGCGGCCTTTGTCACTGCTAGAACCTCCGCTTGGAAAACACTGCTGTGCAAAGTGGTTGTTACATGAAAGGTTCTAGCTTTATCTCCTGATGTTAAGAAAGTCGATCGACTGCGAAAAAGCCCATGGCAACTCTACTGCGTAAGCATAATTCTCTTCAACTATTCTGGACACCAACCTCGGAGACAAAACTGAAACCTTATTCCATTTGACTTTAAAAAATAACTACACCAGCTCTTGCACTGTGTGTATTTAATCATAAGGGTACCTATCCAAACCCCTTTAAGAGCCCTTGCCAAAGGCTATTAGAGCAGCTTGTTATTTTTAACTAATCTACTGCAGCTAGCTTTGGAGCATTCTGGATCGTCCTGCTGGACTGAGTTTTGAAGAAATTTAATGAATTCTTTTTGGATCTTTCCCTCTTGGAAACGAACCCATGTTTTTGTGTTTTTTTTTTTTGTTTGGGTTTTTAATGAACAGAATGATGTTTCCTCTACTGTTGTCACTGATTAGGTTGTTCGAAGGGAAACAAGTGTAATTGTTCCTTCTACTTAATGGATCATCCCTCGATCATCTAGAAAAAGCTTGCATAACCAAATCACAACACAATTAGATCAATTCGAGAACCAAAACTTTATTGTTTTAAGCACTTAGTACGTCCAACCACAAATGTGTCTTCTCTAATCTCTCAAACAGATTGGAAAAGTCCATAAATTACACGCAATTTCAAAATTCAAAAAAAAGAACAACAACAACAACAATACATTTTCCAAAAAATTCGTTACTGAATCATCATCTCCCACATGAAAGAGAGATATAAATGGAAAGAAGCTTTTAATTCGGGCAATTTAAAATGTTAAATAACTCATGTTGGGTGAAGTGGCCTCCGGATGCCATCTGGAAATCGATGAGAAAAAATATTGTTTTCATATCCGCAGAGGCTGTCGATTGTGCCTTGTTTACATTTTACAAATACACAGATAAATATTCTCAGAACACATTGAATCCCAGCGATTTGTTTTGCATACGAGAACAAAGCATACGGTCTACGGTCCATATAAGAAGAGTTTCTTAGAATGCCCCCTTCGACAAAACGAAAGGAAATGTAGCGAATTTTTTTTTTTTTAATTAAAATACCAAACTTCTCCTCGGACTTTGGGTACAGAAAAGTAAACACAAGAACACACGAGGAAGATCAACAGAGGGCACTGTGCCATACGCAACATGAGAATAAAGTCATCATCCGCGGACCATTGCTCTTGATTGAGATAATATCGCATCGAGGTTGTTGAGATCGGTTGCATTTGATTTCCAAAAATAATCGACTTGGGGTTCTAGTTTGGTGGAGCTGTGCATTAAAGTTATGTAGGTCGCCTCCTGTCTATGTCAATCGAGGGGGAAGACAATCAGATTAAAAGGGCATACCTATACCATATCTATTCAGAGTCACATATCACTGGCACTCTGAAAGCATATAGAAATCTAGAAGATACCTACTTTTCCTCCACTCATCGGCGACTTGCACATTTAATTGAGTTAGCGGGATGATGGACGCACAAACGGACAGACAGACGTTCACATGATGATGATGATGATCGCGATGACAGAGCCCAATGATACAATGACATGCGGTCGATGATGTATCTAAATGATGAAATGATGGATCCTAATGTAAGAAACATGCGTTTTCCGGCATTGTGATGATGGGTGTATGACATATGGGTGAGGAGAGAAGTGCGTTTTATTGAGAAAGGGTTGCGCGATGAGGAAAAACAAAAAAATGTCGCTCGGAGGGTGAAAGTAAAGGAGGATGTTGGTGATTGAGGGATTATGATGCCTAAAATTTTGCAACAAGAAGCGGAAGTTTTTCGCTTGGAATACTCATGATTGCAGACGTGGATGTGATGATACGTGATGTGATGCTCTTCAAAAGTTATGTAAACAACCACCGCCCCTCACCTCTTTCGTATTTCTTTTAAGGTACTTCCATTCCTTCTTAAATTCGTATCTGCACAGCTGTAGACTTAGGAAACGTCTCAGTCATTGGTCCTTCAAGCCAGATATACTTTAGAATGTTTCTTCATCAGTCCATCGCTGAACGAAGACGCAGATGCAGTTTATAGTCAGTTTTGCCTTACAGGGTTTTGTTTCGAGACAGCAAGGAGCCTTCCATGCTATGTATCTTCATTTGAAGGCTGCTGCATTCATGTTCAATATTGTTAGTTATTTAATCTTAAACTATTTAACTATAACTTCCTACACCATAACATTCACAAGGAGACTTGCCTGTGAAGAAATTTGATACCAACAGGCTGCAAATGAAAGAGACCGCTAGGAGCTAACCTGATCTGGTGTCTCTTAGAAGTTTGATTCATCAATTGTAGAGAAAAAGTGGAATCATTGCCAACAAGCCATTAGGGATGCCACCTCCGAAGTTATTCCTAGAAACTCACAAGATGATCTATGGCCTGACAGCATGGTCAATCTTCACTGAATTCCTGCGGATTTGAGAGGAATGGTGGCGTCTTTGCCTACAAGCATGTTCAAAGCTGCTATTTTCCCTATACCATTGCGAAGAAAATCATGATTAATTGTGAATCCCGATATAAATATCCTCAAAGTCCTATTCGGAATTTTGAGGGGACACTGCTGGAAGGCAAAATAGGATTCTGAAGAAAAGCTGTAAAGTGCTGTAAATAGACTCCTCAAACACGTAACCATAGCCTATAACCACTTCGACGTAAGCTTTCCCAGAATATCCTGTCGCAAATCTAGGACAAGAAATAGCTCCCAGCATTGACGACTTGAACAAAATGTCACGATTTGAGAGATACTGTTTCAAGAAAATTAGAAAAGATCTTGCTGTACGACGCAGAGGCGTGGACTCAAGCAAAAGTTGGTTAGGAAGCCTTTGGATGTTTGAAAAGAAAAACTCTCCAAAATAATCAAAATACAACCACTTAGATGGCTGGGACATGTTGAGTGGATGGTTGTCAATGGTGTGGCCACGAAAGCCAGCGAATCCATCCTGAATTGACGAGGATTTAGATGAAGTCATCTTTTTAGTGAAAATGGTCGTCACCCAACTTGTTATGCGAAGCTAAAAGCACCTGGGTAGCAACGGAACTAGCTGAAGAAATGTTCTTTGGTAAGACACACACTGCACTTAAGCACCATCTAGGACGAAAATGGACTCAAGAAATATGTGATTGGTCAGACTTCCTAGTCTAATAAATCGCTTCTTGTGTTCAAGCAAGAGGCTCCATGGTCTCAAATCTCAGAAAAATCGTACGTCGATCTACTTAATCTAGATCTCAAGTTGTTTTCTCTTAAGTTGTCTGAAGCCACTATTCATGCTTTGGAAAGTGTCTCTACTCTCTCCTCCCTAACTAATGACTACATCCAATCGATGCGATTTTTCATAGACCATTTTGTATCAACACGCGTAACGACCAACATCACATGAATTCGACGAAAAACCTCTGATCTTTACACCCTACATTGCTGAGAGCGGGAAATCAATTTAAGATTCGACCACGCATAGTATCGCTCCTCCGCCCAAGAGGTCAAACCCGAATCCAAAGCCAAACATGAACATCAACCCGACCACATAAAACATGATCCACAACGATAAAGCTCGTTCTTGTGGTTTAATCGAAACAAAATCTTTTCCATGTCATTCGACGACACGTCTCCAACACACCAGTGATCATGATGTTCGACGATCCATCGACCCATCCTCATCAGCATAAATTTTATCGTCGAATTCGTCAATGAATACTGGAATCGGCTTGGCGGCGGCGGCGTGTGCGACGACAATTTGGAATGCAAGCGGGCACTTGAGCCGACGCAAGGTCTATCTAATCAATGTTAAGTCGTATCCAAGAGAGAAAGTGCATCTGGGACCGGTCCTGGTTTTGGATTACTGCGTGCATTCAGTTAAATCGGGTTTGGTCGTGTGAGGAGCCCACTCCTTTTCAAGGGTACGTAGGCGATTTACAGACTTGTACTCTGCGGAACATGTTAAATTAATAATTTTTTTCTGTGTTCTCCTGCTTTTTTATTAGCCGTGACCGAAACCATCTCGTTTACGATCCGTTCATTCGATCAGTCGTTCACACCTAGCGATTTTACGACTGTGTCAAACAATTTAGATAATTTTTTTGTTCTTGTTGAATGCTTAGGAGACGAACTGTATCAAAGGTTTATGGGTGTGATTGTGGGTGGTGGATCGATAGATTGAGCCGAGCTTAGGGGGAGAATTTTGTAGAACATGGCTCATAGTCCACCATCGCCATTATGAGGGCTTTAATGGATCGTGTGAGTGACACAGTAATCGATAAATACCGATTTGTTGGGATAAGAACGTTTTTTTTGTTCATGGTTAATGCACTTTAGTGGTGGACGTTGACGGACGCCATGTGAGCCTAATAAGATTAGGTAAAGAGCTGATGGTGATACCATACAGGTTTAGGGCTGTGATGTGATTAGAAGTTTTACGATTGGGAGAGATGGTTTTCATAACTATGTAGCTGTTGTTTGCCTTGTTGATAAGAAGTCGCTTAAGAAGGTTAGGAGGCTTAAGAAACCCCTAACGGTCTTTAGATTCATAGAAGCTAGCAGGTGATTGTATCTTATATGATGCAGCCTTAACTCGGGTCGCTAAAGAGACATTTTATTCGCCAGGCGTGGAATATGAGACTTGACTCTGAAGAGAAAAAAGGCAAAGATGAAAGGATCTAAGTTGGTTGTCTGGTGGTTATTCGGCCTCCCAGGTTAAAGAGTTACTTGCTTGGGTCTATCTTTAAAATGCAGCTCTGCTTCAAGTACGTGATCGGGCACGATTAGAAAGAGAATAGATAAAATTAACCACCTTTACCGCGGTCTGCTTTGTTAGGATTATCTTTGAGCTGTAACGCGTCCCGTAAGGAGTCTTTGGTGAGAGCGACAATGTTAGGCTGCACTTTCCCCTTGCATCTGCATTCTAAGCGTAGATTTTTGCAATACTTATAGCTGCGAACTATATTGTGAAAAACCAGTGGAGGGCACAGAGTATCTGGCGTCAGTCAGGCTGCGCTTAAGGCCTTTCTCTTACTAGATCCAAAATAGTTCGAGAATGCAAACTATTTTTCGAATGTCTTGAATTGCTTCAACTCCTTGCGAAAGGTAATCCCTGAATTGTTAGCGTTCTGAGGGTTTCTAAAACCATTCAATGCTGTATAAGAGACTTCTAATTATATTCTAGAATCTTCGAACAACGATCTCCAACAGCGTCCAGCAGCCTCTCATCTGTGAATTGCAGGAAAGTTTGCTAGATGTTAGAGCCACTACGAAGAAGGTTAGAATCGATCGACATTTGGCTCAGTTAGTTCTTATTTAGTAGTGTGCTTGCTTCCAGTTCTAACACCGGCCAATGATGATGGTTTCTCGAACCCATCTTTTTGGATGGTGGCTTTAGTAATGGAACAATTGTTGGCGCTGTGAGTAGAGATGGCAAACAACTGGCCTTAGTATACACGTCAAGAGCAATGAATGTAGCTTAATGAGATCTTGGTCTGGGACACGTTGGAATGGAGGGTAATGAGGAAGCTAAAATAGAGATAGGCTTGCACTAGGAGATGGCACTTTTGATCTGTCTTGGCCAAAAGCTGCAAAAGGTAACAGAAGTCCAGGTTGCGTTAGTTAGTTCTCTCAAACTTAAGTCTGCTTATTGGTTTTCTTCTGACTTGTTAGCCAGTCTTCCCCCAGATTCAGCTCCCTTTGAACCGTATTCACAGCTTTGAGTATGATGACGACCAATTGGATTTGTTGCACTGGCAGATGAAGTACATATAGCCACTTTGAGTTCGAAAAGATAAATGTTTAGACACGTCGGAGGTCAGTGAAAATTTCTTGCTCAGGTCTAAACTATTTAAGGACAGCAAAAGGAGGAAAGCCACAGACACAGAAGCTCCGAACTTGATATGGCGATTAGAATCAGAAGCCTAAATTATGGAAGAGCTACAAAACCGAGCTTCGACGTTTTTGCTCGAGCATCGAATCTATGAGGGGCTTGAAACTTTTGGATGCCACAATATACAATCGATCTCTAGCCTTGCAGAGGAGTAATTCGCTGCAAACTTGACGGAAAATAGTTGCCGATCAATAGAGGTCGGTAAGAATGAATTGGAGAGAACCTAAGTGCATTGCAGAGGTCTGAACATCAACAGAAAACCTAAGAAAAATAGGCTATTGCTGTACACTATACAGGAATGTCGACAGGAAGGTTCAACGTTAGCCCTTGCGCTTGTGGAGATTGTGAAGTGCTGTCGAGAAGTGTTCGGTTACAGTGAGATCACTGTCTGTGATGCTTAGGGAGAGGGCGACGACACTGCGGAACATTTCCTATGCAATTGTCCTGCCTTTGCAGGTGGCAGATGTGATGAGTGCTGGTAATCTAAGCTTCCTATCACGGACTTTCTAAGAAAGATGAAGAAAGCACAGTAAAATGTTGTATTTGCTGGCAGTGCAATGGATCTGTTTTTGTGTCTGAGTGCTCCAGTGTGGCACATTCGAGAAAGACTGTCAAAAGCTGGTATATATGTTCTACGAAAAGTGGTTTTAAACTTGTTAGACCTTACTAGCTTACCAAATAGTTCTGATTCAAAGCCGATGATATATTCAATGCTAAGGGTTCCAATGCAGACTATTCCCAAGACTAATGTGCAACACAGTGCATCCTTTCAGAGTTCAAATGGAAGCATTTCTCTCGCATTCGCTTAATCACATAACAAATGACAACCATTTGCATGTTTTAAAAGCATTCGACAATTATCTTATATTTTCGCGATTCATTTTGATTACATTGCTGTCAGCGGGAATATCTGCTTTTGACTACTTGCATGTATCTCCGGGCACAGCGCCAACTGCCAACTTTCCAACAGCAGACAGTATCTCGATCCCGGAAAGTGCATATTACTCGCTACATGTTCCATCATTTTTCAAAATGAAACCAAAGCCGGCATTGTCAACCCTCAGAATAAGTTAAATCCCACATCAAAGGCGTATCGTACACACCCTTGAGTCTTAGAAAAGAAAGCCGCGCGCAAAATCACCGTCAAAAGTATCGAAAATAACGAGCGGCGACATTCGTCGCTTTCCAGAGCGCGATCTGCGCGCGTTCCTTTGATATCTTTTCGGCTAATTATCTCATTTGCTGAAAATCAAACAATTTTGCATTTGACTGTCGCCGCTCGAAATAGCTGGCACCGCCCCGCTGTATACTAGACAACAACACCCCAACAGTCATGTTCTCGATAGCTGATCATGATCGTGATGATGATCATCATCCACCATTCCTGGGGGCGAACGCACTTAAGTGGTTTCTGTGGCGGAATGGTGTATGGAGTCCATTAGGTGCTTTTGAATGCTCCGAATTAAGTGCTCCGATGATGTATGTGCCAAATGGAGAGGGGGACAGCAACGAAGATCTATACACAGCAAAGATGGACCGTTCACGGGGGAAACCCAGAGCTCAGTGTCAACTAAGCGAAAGCATCCGCGAAATGGTGCTTCGAAAATAGATGTTGGATGCGACAAAAAAAAGTGCTCTTTGAACGGGAGATACTTATTTTTAGGGATTTATAAAGCAATAGATACATCATTAATAATTGTTCGAGGGTTCGCTGTTTGTGCTCGTTTGTGCGGTGATTATGACAACTGTCTGGCAGTGTCCCTGGAGACATTCCACTTTCTTTGATATCCGAGGGGCTTATGAGTTAGTGCGTGTCCGGATTCTAAACAGATGTTGAACAGATGAAAGGGGAAGTGATGCCCGGTCCCGGTCCTTTTGGAATGTTTTATATTTTCGATGACAAATTGAGGAGAGAAATGACTTTTAATTAAAATTCCATACGTGGTTGGTTTGATCTATGTGCGCTTGATGGTGGTGGTGATGATGTCTCAAAGCAGTCGGAAGTAAACTTTTATTTTCGATTTCAAAGGGAATTTTTGGATTGCACAAGTTTTGTTATGTGGCTTCAGCATGAAGAGCATAAAGAGCATGAATGGCATTACTATTGCGGGTTTAGATACTTTACTTCCATAGCTCTCTGATGATGGATTCAGTTATTGGTGCATGCACTTTCAGATAACCCTACGGAACACTTTAAGTCATGCGATTCTTGGGCTTGAAACCCTCAACATCATCCCATCTTCTGTCACAAAACAATCAAACAAATTGAACATCAACCACCTGCCTAATGAAACTATGTTTGCGAACCCAACTCCAACAACAACTTCTACCTAGCTCCAGTAAAACTTAATCCCTCTCTAATTCAATTAATCCCCATAAAACACTTTGACTCCCATTTTCATAGTCATGCCGGGCGGTTTCATATTTCCGCGCGCCAAGGTGCTTCCACTCAGTTAACCATAAAACAGAAATGGGGAATTGAAAACGTCCTCTTCCTACGAATAGGACGAATACACCTAGTCCCAGTGCACATCCATGCCACTTAGCCAATAAAATTAAGTTTATTACTTAATTGCTCTGGACAAACCGCAATCAAATTCCAGGCAAATCCGCGTGGGCTTACTTACCAACAGCCAACCAATTGAATTCACGTTTTATCGCGCCTCAATCATCGGCACCATTATCATCATCATCATCATCGTCCTCGTCTCGGTCGGAGTCATAGTCAGCTGCGGTGCATAAAATATGGAATTTGCAACGGTTCCCAATTGCTTGAGCTATCTCAATCTGTTATCCAAGATACCCGCCGATGATGGTGTGTCTATGGTGGGTTCACGCTCCTACGCACATTGTTCCCGAAGGTAGAGTAGACACATATCTTTTCCTTAAACCGTTGATTCGATCACGCGCCTATCATAATCAGAAGAAGCAAGACCGGGATGACCAAGCAGACGCTGGTGGACCCATGGAGTGTGTCATGTGTGAGTTGTTCCGAACTGATGACGATATGCAGAGCAACTAGATATCCAGTTGCCGAAGCAGAAAATCAATTTGCCTGCAGTGTATCTAGGCATCTCCAAGTTCTTCGGATAGATGGTGTGTGTAAGAGCCAACGAGATCACTTCCTGAGATCATGTAAATTAATCATGTCATATGTTGTATTATGAACGCCTAATGTGGCTGGAAGGCTCCCTGCAAGAGATTGCTCTCATTTCTTAGCATCTGCACACACGAATCTCTTTAATCTGGCGTGTGGAGCTGCTGCTCCTGCTGCAGGGCACACAGCTCCATGCAATGTGACATAAATCTAATTACGTTATGTCCAAAAGCCCCGATGGCGAAAAAACAGTGAAACCAGGGCTTGGCGCGATGACGACGTTGATAAAAAGAGAGAAGTCGCGCATGGTTGATCGGTCCGGTGGTGCTGTGGTGGTTAGGTTCTAGTAGTTCGTGTCAGCACCAAGATGTTAAACTGGTTGTTTCGTGGCGATACATGTGAGATGACACTCTTACCTTCTCGTGGTCCTACAGTGGATTATGACTTGTACGATGGAAGGCATTTATAAGTTGGCCATCTGCAGGAAAGTTATGGACTTATGGGTGTTGTTCATTTTGGTTGTGCGGCGGATGGGTTGATATGAGTGACATTTTGGCGTGGATGAACGATTAATGGGGGCTCTATCATGCGTGATGGATAAGGAGGGTGGGATTGGCTATTTTGGTATGTAGTTCACTTCATCTGAAGAAAAAGTTGATTTAAGGTGCAGTCACCTTTCATAAGTTAACAAGGTAAGACCATCGGAGGTAATGTTTCCTCCTCCTAAGGCGACCCACTATTTTACTGCTTCCACAGTGGGGTCACAATTGTCTATATGCGCTTGACTACTTTAATTTAAAACCTTTCTTTCGAGAAATGGTTCGATCCGATATGGTTTAAGGCCATCTTACAAAATCAACTCGGTGCTGGAAAATGAAAACGAGTTAGGCGTGCCTGTGGATGACATGCTTCCGAAATAGGGCTTCAAGCCGGAGACCCAGAAACCCTGAATTTAACTTTGTTTGGTTCACTGCTGGGTCCAACCTTGGTAAGCGCTGTTACAAACCTTGGCGACGAGCCAGTGTTGAAGAAAAGTCCCTGTGACAATCATTTGTGATAGTCATCTAGGGCTTTATAAGTTTTCACTGCCTTAATATGGTTCATTTTTCGCTGAACACTTTCTATAGACTTTGGTTGGGTAGATCGATAGGTCTTCATCTGTTCTCGCTCTTCTTCGAAAAAAAGCGGACTCTAAGCAGTGAACTTGTCCCTCCACTCACACTTGTAGTTATCCATCTGTAAAGGTTTAAAGTCTTTCCGGCACAATTTGAGATAAGCATGCTCTTCAAGCAACACCAAATAGTGGCACGTCTAATATATTTTTACTAAGCTGCTGACGTAGGTTGCAAAAGTCTCTAGAGCTCCACACCCTTCTTTTTATGCTCTCATATCCCTGTAAGTGATGGTTAAGTTTAAAACATTTCCCTTCGTCACTTAGGTTAGAAAGACTTATCCTACGATCACAAGGCTAGCTTTGGGAGCTTCCAAGATAAACAGGAACTGTCTATGCTCTATACATAGCCCGTAAAAGGTTCTCCTGTAGTCCGTTGGCTTAATTGTTTATTATCTACGTCAGATTGTAGTCATAGCTTAGCTATAACTGAAAAGCCTTTCCCTTGACTGAGTCGTAAACAAGTTAGTTTACGTCAATTATCTAGGGTCTGTCAGAAAAGCATTCGAAACCTATGTACGTGACCCAGGTCTTCCTAAAGGCGCTCGGTTAGTCTGATATGTGAACTTCAACGTTTTGCTTCTTAATAGCCTTGAGGAATGGGAATAGTAATGTACCACGTCTTCTTAGATGTCCAGTCGCTTCCCATTCAAACGTGAGAAGGAATTTCATAAAAATAATGTTTGTAGATTATAACGCGGACAAAAAGCTGTTCCAATGTACCTAAGGTCGTTCTCAATTAACCCTTAAACGCGATTGCATATCCTTCACTTTGTCTTTACTACTTTCTCACTTTTTAGACCCACCCTATAGCTTTCTAACCCTGAATCATCTCTAAAACTCCAACGATGACTGTTCGATTATGCTGTCAGTGACCAATTTCGGAAGAAGGCGCACATACAGCCTCCTTTAGCTTGATTAGTCATTCCGCTCGTGTGACTATGCTTTGCCAAATGGAAGCCGGCGAACCTATACCATTGGCGAGGCCATTTGTTCTTCTTTTTTTTGCATCCAACAGCCACCATACATGGGGGAATGTTGGCAGTCACGCCCGTCTCTTATTCGCTTTTTCTTCCCGTCCTCTCTCAGCGGTTGTGTGACAAAATTTATGTGACATATTACCGCGATTGGTGTTCTTCATAATTTTTGTGCCCAAAACCTTCCGTTTTGTCTGAATGTCACGGCGCATACTGTTTTGGTTATGTATACCTTAAGCGGGTGGAGTCCACATTGCATTGTCACCCCGTCGCCAAACTATAAATCCAAATAAAGGGACAACATTCCGAACAGAACCAGAAACGAATAACGAATAAGAAAACAAAAAAAAAGGATAAAAATTGTGGAACCAAACAAAAGTCAAAATGGGATTTATGTCTACAAGCTATGAGCATGTAAAGTTGGTCCCGCTGGTCTGCCGCGCACAGAGGGAGCATAAAAATCGTGATTAAATTCTATCGCTGCTGTTGCCGCCTTCGCCCTTGAATAGGCTTTCGTTGGTCGCCTTCGAGTTATCATCCTTTATACGGATGAGGATTTTCGAATGTTTATTTGGTTTTTTTTTTTTTTCGGAAAGAGACGGTGATGGTGGTGGGCCAAGGCTTTTTAAGGTTCATCACGAGGATAACCAAAACGAAATGATACCCCAAGCGATTTTAAGGCGACTTCTCAACGGTGATGGTGGTTGTTGGAAGTTGGTAGCAATAGTAGTGTGGTGGCAATTTGAGGAGTCAGCCTAGGGCTGGTGCCACCGCGTTGCAGGAATGCCGGCATGACACTGGGATCTGCTTATGAATTTCGCTCATGTTCCACAGATGCTACGTTGTTGCTGCTGCGCCGACATAGCAAAAAAAAAAGTCGTGAATTATAAAATCAGAATAGGATTTCAATTCGGACTTGTTGCCTATCCGTCGGAATGGAGTCTTTTACGGAGCGCAGTTCCATTCCATTTCTAGAGCTGTATGCGAACAATGTCATGGGGCGTGAGCTACTTCCTTGAATTGTGGCAAATTCACAAGTTCGTTGCGCGCTGTTTCACCTCACGTCGTAGAATTACAAAAAAAACGGCAACCCTCAGAGGTCAAACTTTGTGTCGATAGGTATAGCAGATACCTAGGTAAAACAGTGCAGGTGGTGGTGGACGGAAGCCACTTCCATTCGTTTGCTTGGGTGGTGATCTGAAATCATGCAGAACACTATCGCGTACTATTCGGATGAGACGTGAACTGGAGTAGGATTCAATTGTGATCTGTCATTAAACTCTGTGGAGAGTGTAAAATGGGTGCAACAAGGAAATTGTCGGTCTGACTGAATGTGTCTTTTTTTTCAGCTGAGACACGGCCCAGAGAGTTGGGGCAAAAGAAAAGCATTGCCAAGATGGAACCTTGTGGAACATTGTTTTCGCTTGTAGTTGGAACGTGAATCGAATTTTACCATTGTTATGGGGCGAAAGTTACATGGAACATTTTGGATTGGATTTGTAAGATTTGTGGGGCTCATGGAAAGGTTGAGAAGGAAATGGTTGGAAGGGCAGAATCGCACAGAAAAAGTTTACATCGCAGTTGGATACCTTTTTGGGTTTGTGTCGTTTGTGACATAAGGACATTGAACAGTGTTTTGTTTTATACTTTTTGAAAGTTCTTGGCAGCTTGTCGTTAGACTTTAGGAGGAAGAGGATGCTCTTTCTTCAAAGTTTCAAATTTAAAGGCCCTAATACAGGGATTGTCAGTTGAAGAACTTAGTACTTTCGTCAAAGTGTTGTAGAAAAAGTTTCGAATTCCGTAGGAAAGTTTGGATAGTGTCTTGTAATAGAACTGCTATCTTTTCGAACTGAGCCGCAAGGTCCCGGAACTGCTTTGAGCCCTTATCTTATATGGTCTTGATGGATTTACGTCCTTTTAATCGTTAAAGCCCCTGTGTCCGGTAAGGGATTGAGTGAGGTAGAAATTCATCTCCTGTCCAGTCCGCAATGTTTCCGATCAGTCCTGCAGTCCATCTTCCCGTGGTTACTCCATTCCAGCGTTGCCTGGTGATCTCTTTAGATTCCGCTCTTCCCGTTTCATTTGTGTAGCCACTCAGGTACATATTTTTGGGCATCTCCATATTTAGGATTCCATTATAGGAAATATTCCATAAGTCGGTCCCTAAGACTGAGCCCTGGGCGGCACCGGCAATCATTTCTTTCATTCGCGTTCCCTCTGTGATATCATGATATCTGCCTTCGGGGTGACCCTTCATCATTCGTAACAGATACTGTGTCAGGTCGGTGGCCGAATCTAGGGCCACATCTTTTGGTTCGCGGTTTTATCTTATCCCCCATTCGTCATCCTAGCAAATAGGACCAAATACTCGACGTATAATTTTTTTTCTCGAAGGATCTCACTTACATACAGACTGCTTCTCTGTCTTACTTATCATCCAGCATTCAACTCGATAAAACAAGACTTTAGACCTTCCGGTTGGGAGTTAAGACCCTAGCTGTTTGGACAAACCGTAGTAGCAGCGATTGCTTAAGAGTGTCCTCCGAGGTATATGAACTCCTTCACTACTTCAGAATTATACCTGTCGATTGCCAAGTTCGGACCTAGACGGTGTTCGAGGGATCACTTTTTGGTCGACATAAGAGCAATTCGTTTGGCTTGTTCTTCAATTACCGTTAAAGCTTGGCTTGCTGCGTACCGTAGCAGCTGGATGGATTTCTCAATCTGATTTTGCACTTCCCCTTGCCGAAATCCGGTGCATATTTGGAACATTTCGGATGTTCTGTGTCCAAGCTTCAGGGTGCATTACGAGTTATCTAGCGTGGTGCAACACAACCGGATTGATTTCTCAGCATCTCCAAATTCGGCCATCGGGCATTAAGCACATTGCTTCACCTGACGGAATTAAAAGCCTTTTTTACATCTAGAGTTACCATCATGAGAATTTTTCTTGAATGGATACTACTACGCCTGGTCCTAACCACCTCTTCTACAGCTTTTATTGTTGAGTGTCCCTTCCTGAACCCGTGTTATTTAGCAGAGAAGTTGCCTGCTCTCAGAACTGCGGCCGAAATTCGTGGTTTGAGGATCATCTCTAAGAGTTTTCTAACCGTATCAAGCATACCTAATGGCCTATAGTCCGAAGGGGTATCCATGTTTCCTTTTCCCTTGCTTATTAGCAGTAGTCGTTGTTTTTCCAGTCCTTGATTCAGCTTAGGCCAGATCTGTCTATTGGCATGAAATAGTTTTGAAAATTGTTTGAATTTTTAAAGTTCTACCATGATTAGCCTTGTGATTCTTTGGAATATATCTACGCCTGGGAAATAGCACAGGTTCAGCCATCGCCTCTTCTCCTATGTATCTTGTGAAGTAAATGTATTCCAGTCACGAGATCCATCACGACTACAACTTAATTTGCGTACAAGTGACAGGAACCTCGTATCTTGATTCTTAATCCCTAGATGAAGCTATTTACTTGTTTTGCTGTGTGTCTGGCTTGGCTACTCTTTACAGGCCAACCTTTGTATCTTTCACCAAATAAACAACGAGATACAGATTAAAATGAAAATCCTTTTCATCTCCAATCTGAATCCATTACTCTAGCTGTCGACAAGTGGCACTCTCCAAAGTCCACTGCTCCACACGATCACAATTGCATACAGCATTGACTGGCACCCCCGCCCCACAAAAGAGTCCCAGAGTACCATCACTTCCCAGAGATACACCACGCCCGATGGTCTGGATACTAAATTACATTTTCAGCACTCAGCATAATCAGTTGAAATGCGAATGTAATAATAGTGCGATAGTAATATGACAAATTATGAGAAGTAGTCGCTGCAGTCGTTTGCCCTGTCGTCGGAGTCGTCTGGAGGAGGTGGTGGCTATGATAGTGTGCACCCAGAGCATGGGGATGGTCTGCATTTCAGCAACTAGCTAAATATAATTTATTTGTCAGAGAGACACAGGACTGTGTCTAACAGCCGCCCGCCGTTAGTTTGTTCTGCATGCACACACAATGTAAACACTCCATGTACTTGGACCAGACAACGTCTCTGGAGAGGTGCTTCTGCAGTAGCCCGACGCGTGGATGTGTATGGTGGATGCAATCCACGCTTGTGGCTGCAGATACTTTTTTTTTTGTGTATTTTTGGGGTGAAAATATGGACGCATCGTTCGCAGATTGTGTCAGCGTCTAACTATGTCTAACTTAACTAAATCGTCGTTGTTGTCATCGTCATCGTCGTTGTGTAGTAGTTGTTTGTAGCTTGGTTGTCGTTAACGTCGTTTGTTGATAGCTAGCTGGTCTCTGGAATCTCGTAACTTGTTAGATTTAATTTTGTTGGTACATGCAGGGTTGAATCACATGGCATGGTGATGTATGCTGATGTGATTCCGCAATTAATGCTATTCGCTAAGTGATCCAATTTGTTGTTACGACATCGTCCAAGCCATGGCTCCTCGTGGGGAAGGGCTATGATTTATGGCAATGCATCGGGAGAGTTAAAATGTTTGTAGCTTGTTTGCGTGTGGTAATTGGCCACATGCTATGGATTTATTTACAAAATGGAAATGACATGTCATGCAGGAGTAAGATTTTGAAAGTTGTGTGGACTCCTGGAGAGATATGGGACTTAATTGAGGTGAGACCTTTGAATTTTAAGGCGTTCAGTGGCAAATTTAAGTCGAGAAAAGGTTTCTTTCGTCGTCAGAATGCTATTACTCGAAGGGAAGACCGATGGTTCCAGTTTTCACTAGAAAAGACATTTCTGCCTCCAAAAAAATGGAATCAAGTCCTAACTTCTCCCAACCATTTGTTGCGTTGTCATTGCTGACTGTGACCGCCGAATTGATAAGCTTTGCACAACAAGGAATCCTCTCAGAGGTTTGAAGTTTCGTAATTGTTAGCTAAGACTCAAACCTGTGTCAGTGCGGACACAGGCACAGAAAATCTTTTAGGCCTGAGTGCTTCGTCCTGAAAGGAAACGTCGTAAGGCGTGAAGAATAATATGTTTGCCAACACATCCCGCCGTGAATAGAAGTCATATTGCAAGCCAAATCGTTTCCATTCGACCAGCACAAAACGCTGTAATCCCAATAAATCACTGTGACCACCAACCGGTCATATCTGTAATTAAGATGTCCTTAATCCACAAAACCAATTTCGAACAGCTGCCAAAACATACCGGACCAACAAACAAAATCCCAAAGAGGGTACCTTAACCTATCCCCATCTCGTACACTATCATAACTCATTCGAATGCATGCAGACAGGACTCCCATCCACTGCAGGCAGGCAAAGGACCCCGTGCAGAGGTCAAAAATTGCATCGATATCCCATTTTATTGCAAAACAATAAAATTATTTTGATAAGTACTGCATATCTCAGCAGAAAACACACACGAAAAACTCAAAAGTGAAAATTTATTATCCTTGCACCAGTGAAACCGATCGATCTGGCTTGGCCGATTCGCAGGAGGACATATGTATGTAGGAGTACCTCTAACGTGCAGTGGTTAACTATGATGTTGACCTTTTGTTGTGGTCATTCGAATCGATTTGACCAGCAGTGTCGTACCAAGTTCTGAAAACTGCTGGAGACGATGGACATACGAGTGTATGTCGGTGTGCCAACTCCAGGTGGTGATGATTCTTTACATTCGCATAATTCAAAGTTTTCTGACACATACACATACCTAGGTATACAGCCAAACCAGTTAGGATATGTGAAACCGCAGAGTCCTTTTGCAATCATCTTTCCCCTATTCCCCTATGGCCGGCCCGTGTCGCATACAAAAGAAATTAAATCTCAAATTAGAGGGGGCCTCGGTCACATAAACCATTATTCCATTCTCATTCTTATCCTGGCGAAATTGAGGGACAAGAATAACAGGATATAAAAAGGCCATATGACATTACATCACACAAACCTTAGGAGATGGGTGCAAAAGAAAAGGAGAAAAATACGAGCACACATGCAGACGCCATTAAAAATGATATCAAACGGGCGCTGGCACACACACACAACCCCTTGTGCCTGTTCCGTATACAGCCAGACGATTTCTCTGGCGACAATAAAAGACGAACAAAAAGGACACCGAGCCCACGAAAATCAGATAAATTCACTTCCTATTGTCCTTTCTCATCCTGTCCTGACCAAAGGACTACGTTTCAGTGTCGTATGTGTTTGTGTGTGTGTGTGTTGATGTGTGGTTTGCTTATTTTAAATTTGTGTGTGTTTACTTTTCATTTGCCGTTGTCGTTCGTTGTGTCGTTATTGCAGGACAATGCGGATGGTTGATGGTCTTACTTTTTTTTTGTGAAAACTTCCCTTCTCCCGTTCAGCCTCCTTGGTGCCATATGCGGACAATGGATGAAGAAAATCTCTGCACAACCAAGAGGCAATATAGTATGATGATGCACATTCAACCAAAGGACGAACGAAAATTTATTCAGAATTAAATGCGGGAATTAGTAAAGGATTTCCAGGACATTAGTGCGAGGAAAGGCAGGTCTTATCGAGTGATAATTTTTCAAGGGCGACGTATACACATATGATTTTCAATTAGCACGAGATAATTCACAAAGGCGGGTGGATTACTGGATTTGCATCGAACAAAGAGTTGGATATACTCTGTGCGTCGACAGTGGTGTCCATAGTCCGCCTCCGCACTGGGCAATCAAATGTCATGGAGATTTCCAAAAAAACAATTTTAATTGCTATGTGATGTAATTCAAAGTGGTGGATATTCCCTGGAGTAAGGAACAGGAGTATCTATCCTAGCCGGTGGTGTGGTCCTAGAGATGTACCCACAACCCACTCTTCGATGAATCACTGTCACATGTCAGGCACGTCAAATTCGGACTGCACATACGGTACCACTAAGACCGCCCTTTTCACCCGCAATCACTCGATGTGTCGGACGGAAGAGACACTGCAATTTAGGGTGTCTGAAAGCACAGTGGAGGCTAACAGGGATTTCTTATTTTGAACGTTCATTTATATCGAGTGTTTAGTAGGACGTTATTCAAGTCTGTGTTGTTGCAAATCGGGTGGCGTCTTGTAGTAAACCAACCGAAAAAAGCAAGATTATGCGTAAAAAGCCTAGAGAGCTGAGCTCTGTATGGGATGACCAGATAACTGGGCCTGCGCTATGGATATGCAAGCCCAAGTTGGCCAACTATGGAAGCTCAATACTGGTTGAGATTGATTATTTGTCTCCATATGCATCGGTCTTAAAACGGCAGTTTGACGAAGTTAATGAAGAGTCTGATGATGGAGGAGAATCTTACTCCGGTTCCATGGAGAATTTGGTATGAACCCAAGAGGTAGGGAGGACCACTGTTAAACCTGGTTTCCTTCCTGGACTTCTCCAGGATTTCAGCGCAATAGTTGTAGCCTACCGTTCAAAGACTAAAAAGATTTTATTTTGAACTCGCTTTTACCCGCGGCATCGCCCAGCTATAATTTGCGAAGTTACACTTTACTTACCAAAAGTAGCCTATACCGTGACCTTAGGTACAGCCACTCTGTGTGCAAAATTTGAAGTTGATTGGTTCCGTCCTTTTCGAGTTACAGAGGAACAAACAAACAAAAGGACAACGTAAGCTAGGGTAGATTTGAGTATAGAATGCTCCTTTGGACGCTGATTTCGTCAGGAAGGCACTCCCTTGGACATCCACCTCTTAGTTTTCTTGACCATTTTATCAATTTATGTTCAATATGATCCAAGCACTGAATCTCCTCAACCCCTTTTCGGCCTCACTGTAACAAACCGCGCAGACTACATCAGAAGCATTAATTACATTACAACAACTGATCCCAGGACTGGCAGCGGCAAGTCCCAAGTGACAATCTGTGACTTTAGGAATTTCCATACCCATCGACTGGACTTACCACACCGCCTCATCCCTCACAAATCTGATGAAATTATTTCGCTTGTAATCCTGATCTTCCACAGTGAGTGTGTGTTTGTGGGAGTATGGTTGACCATGGGATGACATCTATCTCCCCCCTCATCAGCCAGCCAGTCGTGAGATGATGCATTACTTGAATGCCCTTCGAAAAATTGCCAGTTGATCCTGGCAGCGAAAATGTCCACATTTACACCGCTTGCGTTTGTTATGTTTGACATTTGGGACGCTTCAGGTTCGTCGAGGCAATTGTCAGATGCTCCTCCGCATGATGGATGAGTGTAATTTGTGGCGTGAAGTTAGCCATCGATTTTCTAATTGTTATTCCAGTAGTGGTTGCAGTAATGGCAAACGCATCAACAATAGCCCACACCACCACAACCATAGTGCATACGCTGATGGAGGTTACGGAGAAGAATTTCATTAGCACCCGGGCCACCACATCGTGATTAGCTTCTTTTCTTTCAAAGATGACTTCTTTCGAGTCTTTTTGTCTTCGGTACGATTGAATGATGAGCCGAGGAGAATCAGAAGTGATCGCCTTTATTGTTGAGCGCGGGTCTCCTTTTTAACCCGAACCTCGTAAAGAATGTATGTACGTGTGCCTGTCGAAAAAAAAAAACCATCAGAGAGGATTGTAAATTGTTTTTTCCAAGCGCATAGTGCTGTTGAATGGAGCCATTGTCGGGACAGGAAGTGAAAAGACCACAGAGTGCGTGTACCTGGTTGGGATATGTAGTGTGAGAATTGACCTTAGTTGGGGCTTTTGAAACCACAATTATCTAACAAGATGTGGAAAGGGGGTCATTTAGGAAAAAGGTGTTAAAAAATATTCATCAAGTGTGGTCTGAAGTTTTTTTGTTTTCTGTGGTCTCTGTAGGTATGGTGTTGATGATGGTGCACTTACATATGAACCGCAATTGGAATTTTGTTGACAGCAAATTAAATGTTTATATGGCACGAATGTGCTATCATTTGTCACAAATTATTCGTGACAAGAAAGGTACGAGAAAGGAAGGCACGAGTCGGATCCTTTTCGATAATAGAGGGGAACCGCTCGCATCTCTAGAATCGATAAAATCTCACTGAAGCTAAAAGAAATGCTGATAGCAGGTGGAATAACATCAATACCTGTCTTCTGTCGAAACAGATCTGGCCTTACCTGGATTCGAGGAGATCAGAAAGACTTCTGTCCGTAAATATAAAACATATAAGAAATTTAACAGGAGCCCTTCCAGGGCATTGTCTAATTGGCAGACACGCCATCAGAATGGGTGTCCCCTCTAACGATTTCTGTAGAAGCTGCAGAGACGAAGAGGAGGAAGAAACGATCTTACACTTTCTCTGCACCTGCCCTGTCCTATCAAGGCTTAGCATCTGGGAGCGTACTTTTTCGATGACCTCAATGACCTAGACAGGCTTACTTACTTAAGGTGGCGCTACAGTCCGGGGTGGACCTGGGCCTCAACCAACAAGCGTCTCCAGCCAGCTCGATCTTTAGCTAGCTGCCTCCAGTTTCGCACGCTAAGTTGGTTGACGTCCCCTTCAATTTGCGTGCGCCACCTGAGTCGCGGTCTTTCTCTACTGCGCTGTCCCTCGAGGGCGGATTCGAAGATTTTTCGGACCAGAGCATTGGTGTCCATACGCTCTACATGACCCAGCCACCTCAGTCTTTGGACCTTCACCTAGACAGGCTTGACATCTTTAAAATCAAGAGTTTTGTATGTGGGTCTAATTGGTACCGCACTTAATGTGGCACAGGATAGGGTTCACACCGGTAAGGTTACCCAGAGCTTTTTTGGGAAAATCCGCATGTGAGGTCTCTGTTGCTGGATATCCAGTTTCTCTACGTGGTATCAAAGTGGGCCTTGTCTTGGCATAAGTCTGTCCCTAATAAGCGGGGATAGCCACTCAACCTAACCTAAGGTACGAGATGGTCTTTTGTGCCCCTTGAAACCATCGTTAGAAAACTGACAAGCTTTTGACTGGTGAAGAGTCTCTGGCTTAATAGAATTGCTTTCTTCTCGGATTGAGGCAGAGATAAGGCTCTGATGACCAGAAGAAGCATATAATCAAGTCCAGATTTGGTTTTAGTTTTGCCTGCATCCTCAGAAGATCGAAGAATAAGTCTCACGAACTCAAGATTTATTTCTAAAAATTTCTCACAAGATGTCTTTAACCTCAATGCTCCCATCTCTGTATCTAGTGCCACTATATTTCTTAAAAACGATAAGATCCACTTGCTTTTTGTTTAAAGCGGAACGGGAATATTCTCTATTAAATCAATCTTCCACACGGTTCGGTGTTCCACCATAGAAAACAAAACATCCACTTGCCACCATAGACCCACACTCACCGTGATGACCATCAATTTCCACTGTCCAATTAAAAAATGATAAAACTTTTCGTATTACCTAGTTAAGACTAGATTCCAACAAAATTTTACCGTTTTTGTCAATTGATTCCCATTTATTAAATTATATAAATCCGATAAGAACCGATACCAATGGGAGCATCCAGTACCCTTTTGCAGGCATAACTCCAAAGTGACTCCACTTAAAATTCGATTATTCCAACTGCAATGGAGAAGCACAAGACACCCAAAGTGCATTTCAACAACGACCACCATGATTTCCATAAACTGTCCTTATCGAGACCGTTATGCTTCTGCTCCCAAAACGAGGAGGACCCTTAGAACTTATGTATTATTTTATTTTTATTTTTTTCAGTTGGAAAGAGTTCAAAAATTGATTCCATGAGAGACCATGGCAATGTGTCTAATTATGAAATTCAATATACAGCTCATGGCAGGCAGACAGTTAGTGGTCCTTATCTTTGTGATTTATGATTCTACTGCATCTGGAGCAAGTGGATTTTAATTCACCGTCCCTTGTGCCTTTTTGTCATTCTATAAATGGTATCTGGAGGAGGAAAAACATTATAAAAAATAATAATCGATGGTAATTACTGAACGGCCTGGGGTAACCCCTTCTAAATGGTGCTGCGCATGTCATTTTTGTGGCCCCAAAAAATGAATGAGAAGTGTTAAGAGCCATTAGATCGGGCCTTAAAAGTCAATTCCCCGAGATTTCCATGTGGAAGTGATTACAATAAATCTTGAAAAAAATAAGATCATCCATTCGAGATACATTTACATAACTCAATTAACTAATTTTCAATTTGTGGAGGTAGTGTCGTGCCTTGCCTATGAAGATGTCTTTGCGCTGTGAGCCATGTCAGAGAAGATTTGAACTTTTTGTAGCTTTAGAGACGTCAGCTTATCAGTGATAATGGCGATTCTTTGTCAATGAAATGTCGCGATTGAATGCGTTTTAAGGCATTTCGCTGCATAATTTCATAAATCAACTTAAGGTATCTGTACAGTTTGACTTATGGAGTGATAAGGAGTTGAGGTTGTTTTGGGTTTTGTTGCTTTGTTGTGTTGCGGAAGCTCGTGGATTTGAATTTGAGGTGGGCTCTGGAAACTTGTTTTTAAAGTGTCTTTTGTAAGATTTAGGAGTTAAAGAGTAACGGAGGTCAGAAAAGTTGTGGAGCCTAATCAGCAGCGGAATGTGATGGGGAAATGTGTCACTTTAATTGGAGATGGAGACCTTTGTCGTGGAAACTTGAAGTCTACTTTGTTAGCTGTTCGATAATTGTTTTGGAAAAGATCATTAAGTGCTATTAGAGGCTCTAAAGCTCTGGTTTGGTTTTAATCGATTGTCTGGTAACAACAGACATGGTGACGGTGTAGTTGGTAGTGTGTTTTCTCATGACACGAACTGTGTAGGAATTCGATCGATCGGGGAAAAGCCAAAAAACAGAAACGAAATCTTAGCTTTTCCAAATTTACTTATCAGGCCAGCGACCCTTGGAGGGCCTGAGCCTGAACTAACGCCGCTTTCCATCCTTTACGGTCCCGAGCACGCTGCTTCCAGTTTACTAGACCAAGGTTTCTGGCGTCCCTGATCTTTAAACTGGAGGTTCGGTCTTCCTTTTCTTCATGAACCAGGTGACTGGGACTCAATTGCAGTCGACGGATTTCTGCCTTCCGCACTACATCCACATCTTTGTACAGCTCGTAGAGATCGCGGTTATATCTTCTCCTCCATTCGCCCTCCTCGCAGACTGGACCAAACACTGTACTCAGAAGGGTTTCATGGACTGTGGCGTGGTCAATATCTATGAACTGGCTAATGAAGTGAAGATTCGATACGATTCTCGGAAAAGTCTGTTATATTGTACAAAAAGAACACCTGCACTCCTTGGGCACGTTACAAGATGTATCTTGGTTTTTCCATGACAATTCCAGTTCGCAATGTGATACGAGGTTACATATTATTCCTACGACGATCGCTACTACGAAAACTACTCTCAGTCCCAAATGATCCCAATTGATCGGAGAATAGTTTGCATTAGTTTAATCAGCCCGGGTATGGGTCATATTGCCACCCTTAATCGTAAAGATTTTCCATCATCAAATCAAGGAATGAATGATGAAATGAATGAATGAAAGCATAACATCAAACCGGAATTCTCCAAGCATATCTTTCGCCCTTAAAAGTATAGATATCATTGGAAACTCTAGTTAGTTTGAATTGAGAACTTGACAGTCGTCTCTTAGATAAAAGGTTACAAGAACTACTTTATCAATGAATTAATAATCGCCTCAATCGCTCAAAGCTAGTCAAAAACCCATTTTTCAACTCTACATAGGTCTATTAAAAATTGTCTATTCGTTGACGCCAACGCAAGTTCCAATATCTCGTAACGTTATATGGTTCACATTTCCCATCTAAACGGTGACACCGTAAACACGGGCCCATATAACCATACGACATCCATCATTCCGTATCTCGGACAATCATCAATGTAACCTAGCCACACTGGTTGACATTCGATTAAACAAACATTCCCTTGCACCATTCTACTCACCATGGGAGCCCACTATAGACACAACCAGTCTTGATTCTATTATCGCGATTATGACAAATGTCCAAGAATGCATCTGTATCTCTTCATGAAAAATATCTCAAAAACAAATTTTTCCCACCGAATGTTGGTTTTCATTTTGTATTTCTCCTACTCCCCGAGTCATTTTCTCCGCATGAGGTCCCTCATTAACCACTGTCACTGGCTGTCTCTATCGCTCGTTCCTGCCAAGCCTTGATGCACTACTTGTCTTGTATCCACCATCGCCACCAAGATCGCTAAACCGCATCGCATTCTACGTCCATTATCCTTGAGAGGGAGAGAGGATAAAGAAGAGCGTGCGCGCCCGCGATTGATTCCGAGATGATCGCGTCACATTAATGTGTACACGGCGCGTTTGACATGAGTCCCTATTGCCGCCGCCAGACTGCCATCCGTCATATTCAATAAATGTCACTCCAGATGCGAACATGCGTGAAATGTCAGACGTGTGTGCAATGTGGAGCTCCTTATGCTAGAACAGATTACACAGATGCAAGCTATGATATGGTCCACTGTTACAGAAGCCAAGAACTGGCAAGCAGCTGGTCACTCAACTGTCGCTTTGACGATGGAGAATCCTTGCTATGGTTGGTTCTGTCCCTGCCTGTGCCTACTCAGTCAAATCAGTGAACTGTCAGTTTTCGGGCTTTTCATCTTTTTTTCTTCTTTTTTTGCCTTCACCTTGAGAACGATCATCTACCATAGGGCGGCTGCACTTTTTAGTTTCTTCTGCTTCGAGGTGAATTGGAGGATGAAGACAACCAACAACTTGGACAACGATGATGAAGAAGTATAGTCAAGTAGAAGTAGTTACAGTTCGACGATGCGAAGCGAAACCTTAACGAGGTCTCTCACAAGGCGTAATTACAAAGTTATTAAACTTGAGATCTCCCTTCGGTGTTAATTTGAATCGTGCCCGATGATACGGTCTGGAAATACATATTTTTTATGTGATAGTGTTGGACAAGGAGGAGATCTCCGAACCCGTAAGACAGAAGTTAAAAGGGGAATTGATGAGATGTTTTTATGCTTTTTAAACTTTCTAATTGGATTTTTGACTTTTCAAGAATCTTTAGCGGGACCGGTCGGTGGTGTAGCGTCGGCTTTATTTCATTTCATGATCGTTTCCCTGCCAAGAGGTAATAGTTAAATTAAATACCGAAGCACTTCATGATCTGAAAAAGAAGCCGAGACTGATTAATATGCTGTACTTAGGCGTTCGAACGAGGGCTCTATGTATGGGATGTTCAATAGTTGTAAAGTAGGAAGGCCGCTTAATGTGGTGTTTATGTGGAGAAAATTCGACGAGCTATTTTCTATGGAAGAATTGAGGTTAATCAACAGACTGCACCTATGTACATGTAGATGTGAAGTGAAGCCGATTCAGTTAATGTCGATATAATTAAAAAAAAAAAAGCATTCAATCAGTGTGGAAAAATTATTTTAATGGTGCTGGCAACACCTACTAATATTTAGTAGCAAAAGTAGTTCATGGCGATTAGCATGTTTATTGCTAAATTTATTACAGTCTATTGCATAGCACTTCATAGCTTAGGTGATGAGAGCAGAGGCTGGTAGAAGACTCTTATATAAGGTGGCAGAATTCTCAAGATAATTTTAATTTGTAAGCTTTAGGACATTTGTCCGAAAATATTTCACAAAGTTCTGAGAAAGAGCTGATAATAGTCGAAGACTCAATCGTACTACCCCTAGAACTTCAAAAGTCTAGCACCACTGTGAATTTCTACAAATTTGCGAATGAGATGGAGGGCACTCACACTCACTAATCATCATCTTCCGGGGAACACAATGGGCCCTGTGAGATCCGAATGAGGGTGTACTTGAAAAATGCACCCACCCTTCTGCAACCTAACCAGGTTCGACCCGCTCCTTCAGCGAAGGGCTTCAACGCAAGGGTTGAAAGTGTTCTGGAAGTCGTGGAATATCATAAGGCATAAGTAATTTAATATTTCGGTATATTTCGGATAATGGTATCGGGAGGGTTTTTCACAACCCTTGTCACTGCGGTTTCTAGCAACTCCTGTTGTGCCTTCCCTAGAGATCTCAGACGAATTGTTTCATCCCAGAGGATATCAGGAAGTTAAGAAACTTCTCTGGGTGGATGGCAGCAAGTTGTTCCGTAGGGATGACTTCGTTGCCGAGAGAGGTCTTTTCACTCTCAAGGCCGAGTCTACAGCTTGAATCTGTTACAAGGTTCATGTGATGTAGGCGTTTGTTCAGACGGCAGTGTCTGCTGAGGAATCCAATTATTGCCTTGAGGTTGCTCCTATCGTTCACAATGAAATTTGTTATTCTTCGTGACGGCACAGGGAATAGCAGCTTGTCTTGGTGTGTTGAGCCAGACTTCTCTAGATTCTTGCATGAAAAGACCCTTTGCGTGTCTTGCGAAGAGTGATTTACTTACCCGAGTCCAATGAATTCTGTTGCCAGTGAGTCGGCTTTTTCATTGTCCGCAAATGACAATGTTGTTCCTAGCAAGGTCCGCGGGTTTCTAGGACTAGTTGGAATTTGATGACAGGCGAGTCGAGCGCTTTTAGCGCAACTTGACTGTCTAAGAAGATAAATATGATTTTCCCTATGATGTGCGAGGACAGATTGAGTCTCACACATTGATTGATGGCAAAGACTTCGGCTTGGAATATGGACGCGAATTTACCAAGGCTGACTAAGAAATTCGCGCATGAAGATTCCGGAACCAATACCTGTTTCCATTTTGGATCCGTCCGTATACCAAGCGTGGCCAGAAGGTGATGTTTGGGGTTTGTAGT
The DNA here is from genome assembly GCA_951813785.1 of Criorhina ranunculi. Classification (NCBI taxonomy): domain Eukaryota; kingdom Metazoa; phylum Arthropoda; class Insecta; order Diptera; family Syrphidae; genus Criorhina; species Criorhina ranunculi. Next base: position 4,555,171 of record OX638383.1, read on the forward strand.
TCTCCCAGTCCTCCCTTGACGGGATAACTATTGAGAAGTTTTTGTTGAAGCAATATTGGGGTAGCATGTCGTCTGGAGGCATACTGAAGATCATGTCTTCCTCTAGTGTTTCAAGCAGGGATAAATTTCCTCTTCTATAGGTCTTTGGGTCAAAGTTGCTTGAGTGAAAAAGTCGGTGGATGCCTAATTTGGCTTCCATTCGAATGATATTTTGAAGTGGTGGTAAACCCAAGATGAAATTGATTGCAGTAGTTGGAGTTGTGCGAAGGCATCCTGACATGGAGGTTTCGGCTAGACACTGGAAGCGTTCTAATTTTACAACTGTGGTACAGTGAAGACTAATAAAAGACCTAATTGATGCTCATATGATGATCATAAGACGCACTTTCATCTGGATGGCTTTATGAACAAAAATAATTTCTAGAAACTACACCAGAAAAGCCTCGAGTAATCTAAAAGAAAAGCTTCCTCCAGTCTTACAGCTTCGTCTCATAAGAAGACTGCTTAACAATGGAAAAAAGTTAAATTTGATTTCCAACTAAAGAATTCCTTAGTTTATTGTGAATTTATTTTAGAAACGACATAAATAACTTTAATGTCATCATTTGGAAAGTAACAAAACGTTGATGAAATTGAATTATTTTCAGAAAAACTATAACAGTCGTAGTCAAAAGTTTACTTCCTTAGAAAATAAAACTTTTTTCAAATGATGGATTCTACAATACTTTCATTTTTTCTTTTAAAGATTGTCTTCATAGTCACTTGGCTTAAGAATATGAGCCCAATGCCTCCAAAATTGGGCTCATGTATTGTGTCTTACTAGCTTTAACAGCTTGGTTCCTTTCTTAGGAAGTAACAGCTTGATATTCATACAAGTGATAAGATGTCGGTCTTAATCTTAATGCTGACATCCTATTCAATCGTATGAAGAATAAGTATTAATGGACCTACATACATGTGTAACGTTGGTGCCTTTAACATTCCGAAGTCCATGAAATGTGATAAGATAATCTAAGTGTCCACTTACAAGAACTAGGTACTTTGGCAACTGTTACCAGGAGCGTCAATGACTTATATTCAGATTGTGGCTTTATCGTCAAAAGCAGAATTAGGGACCAGTCAGCGAGTGATGGCGATCCACCTCAAAAGCGAATTGTATTCAAAGGGAGAAAGACGATGGCAACAAAGATTGATGTCATGTCTGATTTTGAAGTTCAATGTAAAAACACTCTTCGGAGACTTTAGCGTCACAATCGATATTGTAAAATCATTTTGCCAAGTATGGAGGACGCTCATCAAATCTGCTATTGTACGAGCGTTCCAAGGTACCAACATCGATTCTGAAAATGTAGATTGGTTTGGGTATAAATGTATAAGACCCATTCGATAAACGTTAAATAGTCTTTCTACCTACATAGGCTTCAGAGTTTATTTTGTCAATGAAATCGAGTTGCCAACGCCTACTTCTATGGGCCTAGAGGGAAATTGAATAGGAAAACTTTCCAGACAGCTGACAAGACATCCTCACTAGGCATCTGCCAAATCTATCCCTAAACTGGCTTATCTATCTCAAATTCGATTATTTGCGCCTACCAACGCCTTCTTCTACGCGCCTAGAGAGAAATTAAATAACAAAGCCTTCCAGACAGCTGACAAGACATCCTTAGGCATCTGCCAAATCTCTCCCTAAACTGGCTTATCTATCTCAAATTCGATAATTTGGGCCACCCTAGGTGTAGGTTGGTGGATTCAAATCCTCCAATGGCATGCAACTGCACATACAGGGTACAATCCTTATTCCCTTTAACCAGGCGAGTTGACAGCTCAATCCCTGTCACTGTACAATTCACGTGGACAAACAGCCTTCACAAGGCACCCCTTTATAGCTATCTCGCCCTATTCTGAATAGTCATCTTTTGTATGTAGCGGCAGAGAACACGTTTTCTACTCCGACTGGGTTACGATGTGCGATTTAGAACGACGACACAGCGTGAAAAAGGACAATGATGTGCGATCCAGCTAAGAGGGGCATCGAATCAGAGCCAACTAAACTATAATATAACTATGGTATAAATATCAAGCGGTAGTGGACGTAAGCAACCTTAGTCTAGTTAACTGGAAGCAGCTTGATCGGGACAGTGGAAGATGGAAAGCGGCATTAGTTCAGGCTCTAACCCTTGAAACGTCGCTGGTTTGATAATTAAGTAAACAAATCCGGTCATAGCACAGACTGCCTACTAGAGTTGTATAAGAAGTGGTTGACTTCGGATTTGATTCAATAATATCCAGTGAAGTCTCGATATTTTCCACAATGATTTCAAAATCTTCAATGACTTCAAATGAATTTAAATGACTTTCAAGTCTTTAGCCAATGACCGCAGTACTTACTCATCTTAACAAAGGTTGATGATGGTGCAGTGGATAGTGTCTTCACTCGTGACCCGACCTGCGCAGGTTCGAACCCGGTCGGGGAACAGCAACAGCCACCGAAAATAAAAAAGGAAACGAACAAAACCTGAGTTTCTCAAACCACTGCACCAATGGACCGGAACGTGTTTGAGTGCTCCTTGGATTTGGAAATTTCCTTTAAAAAAAAAATAAAAATCTTCACATACAACTGTTTTGACTGTTCCTTCCCTTTTCGCACCCACTGTATCATTTTTCTTCAGAAAAAAAAAACTTTATATAAACTGATGTCACCCATAAATCTAAAGTTGTAAAAATCTAATTGGAACAGATTAGAATATCATTTCAAGTGGGTAACCGCAAAAGCTCTACAAAAAAACGAACGACACACACAAATTTTAATTCACTTTGCTAGATGTCGTCTCTCGGTTTTATGACCACTCTGTCCATCTGTCTAATTGTCATCTGTCTGCCATTTTTATCCGCAACTTGGATCATAATTCATTGGTGAATTAATTGATGATTTTGTAGCGAATGGACATGTGTTCGTTGAGAGCAGAAGCCATAGATTTAGAATGGGAATGACTTACGGCAAATAATTTTATTATTTTCAAAATCTTCTTCTTTTTTTTGCTTTCGGAGAATTTATTATACAAATTTTTATTTTTCAGTTGTTTCTGCCACTTTCGTTTTCTGATGACATCCATTAATCAAGAGGAAAATGGAAAAAAAACAAAATTCCATCCGAATGATGATATTTTTAGATGCGGTCCACTCCCTTGAGGTGAATTATTGAAGACATAATAATGTCATTGTGATAAGTAGCCAAGTGGTGATGTTGTGATTTGTTAGGTATTTAGGACAAACTTGTACATGTATGGAATAGAAGTAAAAGAAGATGCGCGTTTTGTTAAAATTAAGATGTTTTTGTTTAAGTTATAACATTAATCAGTTAAAAGTATAGAACAAAGGTCTAGTGTATAGCAATCATAGGATTCTGAATGACACAATAGTTAAGGTATTTGCCATCTTGACTTTCCACTAAGCAAAATTAGTGTGTGTTGCCTTCATTAGACCATAAACACACATGGCAAAGGGACGACTGACTTGATCGCTTCTCACATTATAATTGGGCAAAGGTATTCGTAAAATGTGATGCTTGGTTCTGTGAAAGCTAAGTTTGAGTTAAGTGTGGATCTATATGGGAATGAGACACCGGACAGGTTTTCATAAACAGATTTTCAAGCAAGACGTCGTGTCGTTTCTGGCTCTGACCACGGTTGTCAGATTGATGTAACAATCTAGGCATACAGGCAGAACAGTATTCTGCGTCTAAGGTCACAATTCTTTGTGAAAATTTAAAGGAAAATCAACAAAAGTCGTCTTAACAGTTCCAAATTCCAAGACAATTTACTGTCCAGAAGCACTTTCTTTCCTTTTTGTTTCAAAAGTGTAGATCCTTTTTTCGAAGTGAAGAAGTCCTGCCAACGAAAACAGCACAGAGATCCAAATTAGAGTAAAACTCGCAAATTGCTATTACTCTGGCCTTAGGTTAGGTTAAGTTAGGTAATCGGGTTGACAGGAAAGGAAGTCCTATATCCGCCACACCCATTGTGGTTCCCCAAGGGATTCAATCCCCCTTACTAGGAATCATAAGAATATGTTCCATCGAATCAGTCCGAGGCGCGGGTAAATCTGTGTATGTCGACCACAGATTTGTCGGACAGTTCTTCTAGGTCCTGAAAGAAGTGTCTTCCTAGGGTTTTAAATCTTATTTGGCAGAGCGCTGGACAGTGGCAAAGAAAGTGTGGAGTGTCCTCATCTAATTCTTCGTTGCCACATCCCCTGCATAGGTCATCCGTGTACAATCCCAGTCTTCTTGCATGGTGATGATACCTATAAGATAGGGATTTTTTTATCCATTTGCAGGATTCTATTGGTTTTCTGTTTATCGTAGAGTGGCCATAGTTTCCTAGTTATAACACAAGAACTGAGCGCATTCCATCTATCATTTGCAGTCTTTTAAATTTTTCTCCCAATCTCCGGTTTGAGGTTACAGGGTGGAATTTTAGCGGTGGTATCAGCTTGGTCGCTCATCAGCTGTCTCATTTCCAGACACCCCTTTGTGGGACCCAGCAGAGTCTTGTATTGCGCTGCCTGCCAAGAACCCGTAGCTCTTCGCGACTGCGACTTACTCTGGCCTTAGGAGATAACTATTCAGCAAGACAGTATCGAGCCAAGGAGATGCTTTCAAATACTGTAATCATCCAAAGTGCACTTGAAATCTTCAAAAGAAGACCTTTACGTTCGATTTATAGTCCTTTCCGCGTTGGCGGTATATGAAGAAGAAGATTCAAACAAAAAGTCGAGAAATTGTAGAGTGACACCAAACTGATCAAAAAGACACGTGTACAACGATTGAGGTGGTTAGGTCATATAGAGCTGATGACGAAGAGTTTTCGATTTCACAGAAGACTACACAAAAGAAGACAACCACATTTTCGACATCATGTGCAAGTGGGGGTGACATCAACTCATTCAAGGACCGTGCTAAATGAAGAGCCTTGTTGGTTGAGGCTCTAGGTCATCCCCTAAAAAATGAACTAAGTTACATATGTACTTCCTTCTTTCGATTGATTCCCAGTTGGTTATGATTATGATCCACCACAAGCAAAACCCTCAAAAACACAAACTATTCTTCCCACAACACGCATACACACAACATTCCAAGAACATCAACAGAAAACCGCCAAAAACTACTGCATGTCAAAACGAATGAAAATAAACCATCCTATCTGGGGAAATGCATAACGGCAAGTGCACAATTTACCAGCAAACTATACTAATGCATGCGGACGACACAATATGTTCTTTTATTCCTTGTGGCCTCTGGTTCTCTGTACAATCGGCCCTGTGGGTATTTTAAACCTGAAACATAAAACTGTTTTCATTTCAAAAGCACAAACACACACACACACACACTCACAAAAACAATATTTGATTTTGTAAAGAAACACATTTTTTTCTCCCTTTGCGTGGATCCCTATCAGACACAATTGACAGGAGAAATAACAATGTCGTCCTTGTCGTGGTTTTGGTTAAAAAAAAAAAAATCACATGACATGTTGACACAGTTTGTTCCAATGTGTTGTATATGAATTAAAACGGAAAAAAAAAATTCAGCGACTGGGAATAATTCACTTTTTGGATTTTGGAAGGACGAACATCGAGGAGTATAAAGTGCACGATTGCGTTGTTCCAGAAAAAAAAAAAAGTTGTTTTCCCTAATTCCCGGATGTACCAAGATAATGGATACTTCGTTCTTTTTTTTTTTGTTTGAAGCATCAGCTTCCGATGTTTACTTTCGGGTTTTGAAATACACTCTCGAGTGCATTAGCGGAAGAGCACTATGTGCCCGTTGGGTGGAGGGGTTGATGGAATGCGCCATGTAATTTTTGGTCTTGAATTGAACGATATCGAGATGTAGCTGCAGTTGAGTAAACATTAATTGACAGTAAAGAGAAATGTCTGCAAACAGAATAACTAATTGTTGGTTTTGGATTGCATGTCATTTTATATACATATGATCGTCGTTTTGGGGGTTTAACAAACTTTACTTTGAAACTAAAACGCATCTGCAGGTTCTCTTCTGGGTTTAATAGCTTTTATTCGAAGTGGCTCTTTTCCCCATTCTTTCCTAAGAATCGACAAAAATGTCAAACTCAGCTAGGGGCAAGAAAAAACTACTGATTCTTGTGGTGATCTAAAGAAGACTAAGTTTGGGACAAGTCAAGAATTTGAGCCATATTCGACAATTCGTTGTAAAGTACGTGAAAGTTTGCCATGAGATGAGGAGTCGTTATGGGGTAATTGTCAACGAAAAAAATCAATTGCTTTTCGAGCTGTTTCACACGTTGTAAGCAAGGTCCGAACCGATCATGTCGGGCGTTAAAAATTCGGCTTTTAGGGTGCTTTACAAAATTGCTGTTCCGGCATCATTCACTTTTGAAAAGAACTGCTTAGGCCGTTTTTTTTTTTCAAATTCATTGCGCGTAGTCTTCGATATGTTTCCGGATTTTCAGTGGCGATTTTCTACATCAAGTCATTGAGCCAAACACGCAATGCACTTCCTTATGCGATTGTCTGGCGGGCCATGCTATACCGTACTGTATTGGCCAAGATCCGCATGTACATGCATTAGCCGTGCACTTAGAACCAACTCATCCGTGGCATTTGATGAGCTCCTACATCTACCTTCTTTAGATGTTTTTCGCAAGCAGTCAGTTGCTGGAGCAGCCATCAGACTATCTTAGATACATTCTTAAACATCCATCCCGGAGAACCTCGGCTACATACCGCCTAAGTTAAATCTGTATTTAAACTTTCGGGTATTCGTGTTGAAGATGGGTGCTTTTTTAAAAATGCCTTACTTAAGTAGCTGACTTCCACAGCATTTTTTAGACGAAAATAATAACGACGGAACGAAGAGAAGGAAGAATCTATCTTTCTCTTTCTCTGTATAGGTTCATGCGTGTGTCAAAAAAGAAAGCTGAGCTTATGAGTTTATCACTTCGAATGATTCTTTTCAAGTTCCTGTAGGTATGTCTCTGCCTTAAGAAGCTGTATAGATGAAGAGGATAAGGAAACTACAGCTCATGTGCTCTGCGACTGTCCAGCACTATCTCACAGTAGGAGTGAGATTTCTGAGTCACTATCACTTCAATGATAACAGTGACCTAAGTCAAACCCCCATACGCTAACTCCTACCCTTCATTGATAAATCTAGATGGTTCTATTGGTAGAATTCCCCCTCATAAGGAATTCTATTGTGATCACAATGGGCCTTGAGCCTAAGTGAGTCCTCTTGGGACACCTTTCTTACCTAACCTAACCTATGTTCAATATTTCCTAATCTTCTGTACAAAAACAATCCTTGCAGCCAAAAAGTCCAATTTCAGTTCATCACTTGCAAAAATATTCAACCACTGCAAACTATATACGACATTTGCCTTGGTACCAACAAGTCCCATATTGTCTAGTGGTTAGGATACCTGGCTCTCACCCAGGAGGCCCGGGTTCGATTCCCGGTATGGGAAAATCCTTTTTTTTTTAGAATTGTCCATCCAATTGAGCTGTAGACCGTCGGAATTAGGAGGGAGTAGTTCGGAATGTTTAAAAGAAACGCATAAAGACAGAAAGACTGTCATCGACTTTATTCAATAAGTGATGGAGTTTTCCAATTTTGGTTTGAAATAGTTAATAGGACACATGTACCCCTCTGCTTTGAATTCCTCTTTTGGAGACGGTCCTGGTTTCCTAAGTTATATGAGGGCCTATGGTAGAGTAAAGAGAAAAAAACCAATAGTTTCCAAACCAACCAACTATTCATTGACTTTGAGATGTTTATGATAGCACTTGGAGGCTGGAGCCTTACCAAGACAATTCCGGAATTGGATTTCGAGAAAGTTATTGCAGTTGTTCCCCAGAACGTAGAAAAGCACGCACTTTGGAAGTATTTCATCTCAATAATTCCTCAATCACGAGAGTATGACGGTACAGTAATACCCGGATATGTACTCGTTCGCTTAGCTGCATTAGCCGCATTGTCAACCAAAAATTTGAGGCTTCAAAACTTGTCAGGAACGTAAGCGGGTGCGGATAGGTATCTTCCCCTCTTAAGTGCCTAAATAAATCAAAAAAACTCACAAGGCAGCTATCCGGAGAGCACTGTATTGTCTTGGGTGAGGACAGTGCATTTGCCTAGGTTACTTTGTTCACTAGCCTTAGTTTTGGGAGTCATGCATCTATCTATCTGAATTAGTTTAAGTTAATGAGTTGTAGGCATTCAAAGAATCCAATTCTGTACGACTATGTAATAAAATGTCCCCTCATTTTAAAAAAATTATGACTCATAACAAAATTTAATATTTAATTGCTCCCGACATTGATGCAAACCTAAACAAATCATAAGTCATGTTTGAAGAATTCCACAGAGATTCTGATGACCTCGATTCATAATCAACCCCTTAATTGCAAACATTTTGCATCTCGCAACATAAACAAAACTATGAGTAGTTCCGGAGAACTCCTCTGCGTGCCAATATCCTGTCATCGTAACTCTAATTCCAATCAAATGGAAATGAAACTGTCACTCTGTCAACAACGACTCACACTCACACCGCAGCTCTAAGACCCATCAGCCATTCCTGCAATAGCTCCAACCGCTATATGTCAAATAAATTTTCAAATTTTATTACGTGTAAACACCAAGACCGTGTCCGACACAACATCGGACACAGGAGGACCCACACAACAATGTTTCCAATTCGGTTTTTGATTTTATTTTAATAAATTTCGTGTCGTCAAACTCTTTCGACTAAACAGAAACGAAAATGAAAACGTAAATAAAAAATAAAAAAAAATCGAAACAATAAATAGAGCGGACAGGCTAACGCACCCGGACACCAGACACGGATGGACGGATGGATGGAACAGAAAAAAGGCAAACCTCCACAAATCACCAAAGTTCGTTGTGCTGTAGATACTGGAGGAGCTGTTAAGTTCTAGGTTGGATGGTGTTCTATATGTTGGGCCACACTTTGGCCCAGTTTTTCCAGACGTATTTTTTTCCTTTGGTGGGGCACTCTACAAAAAATAAACTCTGCACCCAGGGGATACAAGGTTGCACATGGAGTATGTTCCGTTTTTTGGGAGACGACAAATCAATGACAAAGCCAAACGAAACCAGCAAGGAGTGGACAAGCGAACGGGATTAATTCAAATCTCTAGTATCCGATGATAGGTTCAACAATAGTCTAGTCACCCGTAGGATTCACCTTTCACTTTGGTCGAATTCCCAGGGAGAGGGATAGCTTAACCGCGATGGTGGGCGACGACAATAACACAACAATCAACGAAAAAAAAAAAAAGTTTAGAGAATGTAAATGTGAAAGAAAGAACATAGACCCATCGAGACCGACGACGACGACTTGTGGACAAATAAATACTCGTAGTTTGTATCTGGGATAACAAAAGGATTGAAAATGTTGTGTAGTTGCTGGTGCTGACAATCGAGATTGATTTGCGGTGTACAACAGCAGTTGGAACAAGATCAACTGTTCAGACGTGATGTTGACCAGAGAAAGGCTTTTGTCATTCAAAGTAATGGTTTGACTTCGAATAAAGAGTGTGTTTCCTTAATCATTTATTGTTTGCTGTGTAAAGCTGATGAAAACATATCATTAAGCCTTCTTTCTTCGTGATGTGGAGCGTAGGAAAGTACCAGTATCGATGGAAAAAATTCACCGAAAGATGAAGAGTAGGAGTAAGCCTAAAAGTATGTTTGAGAAGGGCTTCTTTTGGAGACTGCAACATTCTTGGACACTGCACCATCGGCAAGCACGCAAATAGGCTAGGCCTCCTTTACAAAGACATTTGCAGAAGATGCATGGACGAAGAAGAAGAGGAAACAATCCTCCACCTTCTTTGTAAAGGGTCTTTCATTAAGCGCTTCCTATCTTTAAATTTAAATAAAACAAAGTGTGTGTGAGATATCATCGATATTTTTTATTCGTTTGAAAGGCCTATCGATGCCATTATGTATGGAATATAACATCGTTCAAATGTCCGCCGCGGCTTCTCTGGGTCCATCCGAAATGTCCAATTTTCCTTGACTCTGGCGCATAAATCAGGCTGAATTTGACCGATGTCATGGGTAATGTTGGCTTTGAGGGCTGCTGTGGTTTGTGGACAAGCGACTTCAGAAAACCCTACAAGAAAAAGTCTAACGGGGTCAAATCGGACGATGTCGGTGGCCAGTTCACATCACCTGCACGTGAGGTGACCATGCCCTCGAATCGCTCGTGCAGAATTTCCAACATGGCACGTAGCGCCGTCCTGTTGGAACCACGTCCATATCATCCAATTCAGGCCAAAAGAAGTTGGTAATCATCGAAGGTGATGGCCTGGCCAACGTCGTTCTCAAAGAAATATGGACTGATGACGCCGCCAGCCCAAAATCCACACCAAACACGCATTGGATGCTCTTGGATCTCATGTGGATTGGTATCGTCCCAAATTCGACAATTTTGTTTGTTGACGTACCCATTCAATTAGAAATGGACCTCATTGCTGAAGATGATTTCTCGATGAAAATTAGGGCCAGTTTCCAACTGCTCCTGAGTCAGTTGAATTTTGTACCAGTGCAGGCTCAAGTCACGACGCAAAATTCACCAAGTTGTGGTCTGCGAAAGGCCGAGTTCTTGTGAGCGACTGCCTCGGATTCTCCTGCACACTCTCACGGACAGCGGCGATGTTTTCGGCAGATCTTGCATTTCGTCGACGTACGGGTGTTGGTTGATCGTTTACTGAAACAGTGGACTCAAATTTATCCACCACACTGGATAGACGAAGGACGATTATGATGACCGCAAAATGGGCGAAGCGCGCGGAACGTTGCCCGAACAGAACACCCATTTTGATAAAACAATTTTATTATTTGCACGTGTTGTTGAACGCTATATTCATCCATGGTGATTTGGCAAAACAGACTGAATAAATGACAACCAATTTGACAGATGTAGCTTCAACAATATGGCCGCTATCAACTGCCAAAGTTCAGAAGTCCCTATTGAAAGGCCCTTTACATGCCCTCTCAGCTCGCAGAAGAGCATATTTAGGAACCAGCTTTTTTCATGATCTAAACAAACTGGCTGATGCATATGCAGCCTCCAGCGCTTCATAGCAGTCTCCGGCTGGTTCTAGGGGTAGTATTTCTTGGCGAAGTTCAGATCCATGTGGTAACACAAAGGACCTTATCTGCAGCCTGCCACACCAACCTTACCTAACCTAACACTCTCGGAACATATCCGACAGAGGACTACATCGAACAGGACTGTTCGGCTGCCATAAGGGACTTTTTTCCTTCAAAATCTAGTCTTATGACAAGTGAGCCCCAGATGTGATTATTCCGCCTTCCAAGAAACTTCAAAACTTTTCACTGAGCCCTCCACCAACAATGTAACAAACGATTGCCTTCTGATATAGAAAGACTCATTAAAAAGTGAAACCCCAACTGTAGAAACTCTCTCACCACACCTCGTCACATCGTATCTGTGAACAATCGTCAATCATCACACCACAGATCCTTCAATGTTGCATTGCGCTTATTTTCAATTCCATATAAAGACCATGTGTGTCATCACAAGCAATTTTGAATATTTTAGGACCTAAAATTAGATGTATCCCCCGTTCCGAGCAAATAGCAATGCATTGCACCAGCAAGTGTCTTTCATCACTTCGCCAGCCTCCTGCAAGTGGGTCCTTAACATTAACTGCAACACGACTACCACCAGTACCGCACCGACACAACACGACCCAGGGAGAGAAAAAATTTCGTGATTTATACGTTCGAAGTCCCAACGACTCATCTCGCAGGCTATTTGAAATCAGAGCAAACCTAGCGAAACAAGTCACACATCTGCTTCCTTCTTCGCGAAGATTGACATTTTCTTCTTCTTTATTTTGTTTGCTTCTCCTTTTGTACTTGAGTGTGTGTCTGTGTAGTGTACCATCACTTATTACGAGGAGAGGGCATAATTTCAACGGAGAGACACAGACCGAAAGGAATAAAAAAAAAAAATGTTTAGGACCAAAATGACAAATTTACAACTACTCAGCCTTTCGAGAGCGGTACGGTCCTTGAGTTGATCATTATTATCATTATCATCGCCATTATAGTCATCGTTATCATCAACATCTTTCAGGATTTCTTTACTCTCTACTCAAGTGCCACACGGATGAGTAAATCAGGAATTTAGATTCGGAATAGAATTTTTTTTTTTGTAAATAAAAACACCACTCATCTTGGTTTCTTCATTGTAATATGTTTGTCCTCGATGCCGATATGTAGAGTCCTTTTGAAGGATGTTGATGTTGTTTTTTGATAGAAGAAAACTGCGCATCGTATAAAAAAAAAAGTATAAAAACGCATCCTTCGCTTGCGTTCGCAATGCTTCTTTGTTCGCAACGAATCTTTTGTTTGACAATATGGTTGACAATGTTTGAGGTTATGAAAACATTGAAGGGAATATCATTGGTTTTGTCATTATGTCTGGTGTATCGTCCTCGTCCTGTGATTGAGTTGAGATAATATTGACATCTGTGTGCTATTTGAACAGTGCGTATGGAGGACAAGTTCTGTGAATGATGATTTTTATCATAAAAGGTGGTTCACGCTTGAAGGAAACGGTGTAAGGACAATAGAAGGTAGGAAAGCGTTATTGTACTCAAAGTTCATAGAATTTCTTTTAGACAGACAGGCAGACATAGCACGTTTTCAGATGCAGGCAAGTGACCTATGAGCAAACTGAAAACCGGTAGTAGATGATATCAACAGAACTGGTGGTAGCAGAATGAAGTCCTTGTCCTGCATTGATGGAGCCTCCGATTCTATGACAAGCTGGCCGTTTAGCATTTCATTGAAGTTCACTTCCTATTGCTCTTAGATGCTTTCAGGATCGCTAATCAGAGTCCATCTCTGTGAGTCCTTGCAGTATGTCCAATGTGGTGTATATTATTTTTTTTTTATATAATTTACGCGCACTCATGGGATTAGGACTAACCTTAAACTTGAACACGGGCATTAGGGAAATTAGAGGAGAAACGAAGGAGGTACATTGGCTTTAAATGCTTGTGGGTGTAGTGATAAAGGAACACGGACTTTTTGGTACAAGTTCCGGTTCTGGTGCTATGCTTGTACTCTGCATCGGTCTAGTTCACCGATTTTTCTCCTAGGTTGCCTTCTTTTGTCTGTGAACTCTCTTTTCTTCTCTTTTGAGTTCCCGCGTATCCGCGATCAATTAGATTGCAACATTCGTACGTTCAGTCGCTAGTTTGTATTCATCATCATTTGTTCCCATCTATGGAACTTCTACTTAAGATGAAGCCCGCCGTACTAATTACAGTTTTCTTTTTCTTTTCTCCGCCCAGCTTCCTGGACCCAGGACTTACTCTTTCCTCATTGAGCTTCTCTGACTTCTTCATTGCGTAGAGTAGCTATGTTGATTCGAACCTTATTGGCGGATACAAAACGTCTCTGTAAGGCAGCTTCCTATCGGATGACCATACTTTTGGTTAATCCCTTCCACTGCAATATCACACCAAAACTCACATCAGTATCTCACCTATCCCACAGTAAATTATAACTAAACGAAACAATTCCCGTGGAATGCATCCGGCTTATCAACTTCCCTCATGAATCTCCATTAGTGAGAGTGAAACTCTTTCGTTCCTTGTTACAAAACTTTCCCCATACAATCCACAATAGAAAAAAAATTGAAAAAGATTTGAAAAGAAGTTCAAACCCATTGTCTCCATGTATGCAACGCACATCCATATCACTCGGCCTCTCTGGAGCATTAAAGTGCAACGAAAGGCTACCAATTTGTCATTTAGAAAACGAAGGCCGTTCGTTGCTTGCCGCCCTCACTGATGATGGATGACCGCTGCGATTTATCTTGCTCTCCAACTCTCCACTAAAGAGACAGACACATACAGAAAAGTTCACCAAAAAGCTGTGCTCCAAGTGTCCGGCGGGAAGTAGACAAATGGTCTTCCGTATAGAGTCCGGGGCGAGATGGGTAAAGAAAGAAAAATAACTCAACAATACCAACACACTGAATGAGATGGGTCAAGAGAGGATGCCTCCAGAGGGAACACATACACAAACACACAATGAAAAGGAAAAAGAAAAAAAAAAAAGCGTGGTAGCCAACGATACAAAAGCGTGCCAAATGACTTGACTCTGGGGGTACGTATTGTTGGGGCTCATTCAGTCATTGGATTGAGTTGCCTTTTGTTTAATATACACTCACAGGGTGGTGCTGGGCCCCCAATGATGCTGTTGCTGCTCATGATGATGATGCTGATGATGATGACGAGCCATTAAAATTCTTTTCCTTTATTGAAAAGACTCTAGTGAAAGTTTCAAGTTTTGATATATGAGGCTGCCTAGCCCTTTTTCCCAAAATAGAAGTCTGGTCCTAATGCCCCCCTTGGGGGCAACCATCAGATGACTCCGCATGTCTGTGTGTGTTTGTGTTTCTGTTTCGTTGAAAATGAATTTACCTTACCCACCTGACCAAGACTCTGCGGATATCACGCGTGCGCGTGTGTTCCATTTTATCTGCGTAGGCCATCTGCATCTGGTATCTGCCTCTGACCCAGTCCCTTGGCTACTCTGGAAGTAATTACAGGAATTGACAAAAGTTTACCTCTCCCGAAGCCCATGAGCGGAAATTTTGGGCTGGGTCGTGATTGATGAACGATGATCATGCTACACACGATCGTGGAGGCTTCCAGAGAAGCCTACCTTTTAGCGTTCCCCCATACGATCGTAAATGTGAGGTTCGAAAGGTCGTTTATTAATCAAGAATGACTTTAAAGTTTGATGCTTTGGGCAGCTTTGCAACGAGGAAGCCCAATTCACTTCGTGATTTTTTATTGGATTCCGATGGAGTGGAAATGTGCTATTGATGAGATATTAATCGTTGGGGCGTGATCGAGAATTAAATTTGACCATAAACTTGCTGAAATCAGTTATGCGGGACTAGTAGGTTTTAATTAGCCTTTTATGCTTCTGGTGAAAAGAGTGATTTTTGTGGATCTCTTGCAAATTAAGTGGCAAGGCATCCATGAACCGGCGGAAATGAGTAAACTTATCGCGGTCTGAATTGTAAAGAAAAAAGAGCATCTTGGCTGTGAAAATGAGATACTTTTAGAGGCGATAACTTCACATGAAGTGAATAGTTATGACTGGGGTGTATCAGTGAAACATTTCACTATTTTGAGTTGGCAGTTAAATTTGATGCCTCTATTTTAAATGCTTTTGGGGCGGGCCAGCATTTTAACAAGTGAAACGAAAAACCCATTAACAAGGTGTAGGTCTTTAATTGTTTTCGATACACATGTGTTAAGAGTTTTAAGTACACTCGTATTCTTAGACTTTGTCGATGCATGGTAAATCGCTTTAAGGTCAAACAAGCGATCAGAAAGCATGGGTTTTTTTCCGGATCAAATGCTTGGAGCAATGTATACAGACGTTCAGTTTTAACTTTTGTAGACTATAAAAGGTTTTTCAGTATTAATAAGGGTGTTCTATGCTCTGAGAGATGTTTTTCTGGAAGCGTTAGCACGATTTTTGGTCCTTAAACCACGAATTTTATTCGTGAATTTCTGCCGCGTTCAACACGAAAATATTCAATTTTCAGTCGAAAGGCATTGGTAAACGCGAGCAACGTGAGTTCGTGTACTAGTGTACGAGGGTCTAAAATTGTTTGAGTTGAATAAACAGTTGAGCGTATGTAATGAACTACCGGCATTATGTTCCTTCCCCTACGACATCTCCTTCAAAAACGCCGACGCAGTTCCAAACTGGCTCTGTAGACCTGAACGCCAAACATGACGAAGTAATTTTTTTAAGGTATCCGTTGATCAGCTAATCTTCACCTGAAAGGGAAATCCACGGAGACGGCGCTGCATGAGGTGGTGCAGACGATTGAGAAATCTATTCACTACAAACAGTATACGTTAGCCACCTTTCTAGATATAGAAGGTGCCTTCAGTAATGTGCATACTGAATCCATTCTGGAATCTCTTACCAAGATTGGCACAGAGGTTTCTGTCTGGAACTGGATTATATTCATTGTAAGGACCAGGATTATTCAGTCACAATTTGGGAACAGCCTCATAACCAAATCCGTAGATAGAGGTTCTCCGCAGGGTGGATTTATTTCACCTCTCCTATGGCTCCTCTTCATTAACAGTATCTTGAAGGAGTTCGATAACATTGGAATCAAGACAGCCGCGTATGCCAACGACTGAAATCACGTGAAATCACGGAGCGGGCTCTGATTAAGCTAAGCGCTTGGGCCACAAGCTGTGGACTGGGCGTCAATCCGAGCAAAACTGAACTGATCCTTTTTACCACCAAGTACCTACAAAATACCGACTTTCAAGCTTCCACGTCTAAACAACCAATCACTCACTCTATCCCCCAGTGCAAGGTATATTGGCGTCATACTTGACTCCAAGCTTAACTGAAAACTCAACATAGAACACAGAATAAAGAAGGCATGCGTCGCTTTCGACGCCTGTAGTAAGACCTTTGGCAAAAGGTGAGTACTTAAACCTTAGATGGTCCTCTGGATGTACACTGCCGTAGTTCGTCCAATCCTTTCTTATAGTTCGCTCGTGTGGTGGCCCGCCTTAAGTAAAGCCTACAACATCACAAAACATGGTAGAGTCCAACGAACAGCCGGTATTGGACCATAGGAGCGATTCGTTCGAGCCCGTCAGAAGCTCTTAACGTGCTCCTCCATATCCTGCCCCTGGACTTGCACCTCAAATACATCGTTACGTGACAGATATGGCAGATATAGTCCACTTACAATAAAAACAGAACGAACGACCTTATAAATAGGAACCGCATCGAGACAGCAAGAACCACAGCAATTAGCACGGGCCACTGGCCAATTGGTCCACACGCTGCCAAGTTAGGCATCCCCTTCAACCCCCATTGCCGTAGTTGCGACAATTCACAAGAAAAGGAAACGTAATTCCACTTTCTCTGTGACTGCCCGGCACTCGCTAGAGCCAGGCGGCGCACTCTCGGAAAACCCTTTTTCAAGGAACTATCTGAGATTTCTAACATCAAATTCTGCAACATTATTGATTTTCTTAACTCCACAGGATGAATTTGAAAACTATACTCCTACGCCCCCCAACATCAAGGTCACGTGAGTTGTGGTTTCAAAACTTTTGTCTCTGGCTGGTTCACCAGATTCAACCACTTCTACCTACCTACCTACCAAGCGATGTTACCAAATGCTCCTTAAAGCAATGAATCACTGGTCACGGTGCCTCAGAAAACAGGGCAGCGTCAATATGCTTGGAGATTTGGCCAAATCGGAACCAGTGAAACAGAAAAGCTCTTGAGAGGCAGGGAATTTCAGACCCCCGGACTGATCCCTCATACTCCTACTTTCTTATGAAATTCTGGAGTCATGGACTGATTTTATTTTTTACATTCTTCCACAGTTGACAACATCACAACATCATCGGAGCAGCTGTCTGACTGTATCCATCATCTCAGTTCTAGAATTCTCTAGAAAAATAATGATTGCCACTAGAATGTCTGCCATCCACAAGGACATATCGCGAATGTTATGATAAACAACATGTCACATTGCTCGACATAACCCATAATCAACTCCTCCACATAGACACTAGTTCTTTTGTCATCATTTCAAAATGCCACCATGTGAAGCAATGTCACGCAATGTGAAAAACAATTGAAGTATCTACTACATTCCATTGCAGTGTAGTGTACATATGGCGACATCATGAACCCTAAGCAACAGACAAACACCAGACGCTATACCAACTGACAGATGGAACATTGCATCGAACAGAAACAGAAACAATGCTCCATAAGAAGATTTACAACTGCTCCACCAGTGCGAGGCGCCCCAAACATGATCATGTAACAAATTTGTTCCACACAACTATAGGGCACCCCAGCTCTATCCATCTCTCGGAGCATTAATTACTCGCGCAACGTACATAAATCCCCGAAACGTCAATTTGTCAGCGTTTGGTTCTTTTTTTTGTTTTTTGTGCCCACAAAGCGGGACACATTTTGCAAACAGCGGATAATTTTAGACTTTCTGCGGTATGTTCCGTAACGTATCTCACATCTTTTACAAATGCAACGTGGAATGCACATCCATTGGCAGACAATTGCTATCCAAGTTCATGGGGAATTTCTTCTTTTTTTTTGGCAGAATTCCTGCGAACGACATCCAATCGAAATGTGTCCGAAATTCCAAATCCGACGATGCCAAGAGAATCTTGCCAGATTGGTTCTCAAGGTTTCGCTTATTGGGTCATTTTTCCCGAACCGACTTCTCAGGAATTTTTAACAATTAACCCGTGTTTTCAATTGAAAACAATCGTTCGTTTGCTCCCCCAGCAGTTTGGGATTGGGGCGCGTTCGCTCCAAAGACCAAAGGCTCACCGCTAATCCATTTGCGATTATGGTAATAAATTTTAAATCATCATCATCATCATCGTCGTAATAATTTGGTTTTGTTTGAATGTGTGTTAGAGAATAATAATTACAACGAGTTGGACCGATATTGAAACAAATGCTGCCGGCTTGCTGGCTGGCCGCATTTGATCTGGTCGCGGGAACCCCACAATGGGAAGTAATAACCATTTTGAGGTTTTTGTGCTAATCTCTGTAAGGCCGGGTATGGAAATTTAAAAAAAATCATTTGAGACTGCGGAGCTGGGAAGCCACTGCAGTGCCAGTGTAGAACGGCAATTGACTAATTTATCATGTTTTTCGGAACTCGTTCATAATTGACGGGCGGTCAGTGCTTTGAAAGATACAAGTGGTGGTTTGAAGTTGATTCTAGCTTGAGTGGAGAGAAAATAGATGAAAATGTGAAACGTTTTGATGGGAACGAGATCATTTATCAAATGAATTGTAAAAGCCACATGAGAGGTTGAAGATAGAATCTAAATCGGGAATCTGATGTCGATAAATCAGTCAACATCTTGAAAGATACAAGGTGACAAAGAAGAGATTTAGTGATCACTGTCAAGGTGGAAAAATGCGTTTTCGATTTTCTTCTTTACAAGGACTTATGATCAACCTATTTCCCACAGGACCTGAGCTCTTCATGGCAGCCTTTGACCATTTTGAGTCTGATTTTTGTGGACATGATAGCTTTGATGGCTGCTTGACCAACTGTGTAGATGTCGATTCTCTTTCTTGGATGTGCCTGTTGGGATAGTTCTAACGAGGCCTCGGTGATTGTTATAACTTCTTCTGGAATACGCTACTGTAGTTTGCAAGTCTTAACCACCGAGCTACTTTTACACAGATGGCTCTTAAACAGAATCAAGAGTGGGCGGGGGTGTATTCTCTAAGGATGTGAACGTAAACATCTCTTTCCGTTTGCCTGACCATTGCAGTGTCTTCCATCCAAGGCTGAGGTATAATCTACTATCCTCTCGAGATATCAGAACTTTTACTGATAGCCAGGCCGTGATAAAATTCCTGGAATCGGTTGCCTTCAACTCAAAAACAAAGCACAGAGACATTCCAGGCACCTGCATGGCGGACGAACTCGCTAGAGATGGCACAACTCTATCAATTCTTCCGGATAAGGGGAGTTTAAGCGTGCCTCTCGCCACCTGCAAATTGCTACTCAATAGAAACACGATCAGTATCGCCAATCATAGATGGACAGTAGGTAGTATCTGTCTCATCACTAAGCGGATTTGGCCAAAGCTGGATCTCAAACGTTCCCACTGTCTCATCAGACGGAAAAGATTGCTAATAAGTACCTTAGTGGGTGCCATAATGGGACTCTGCACCATCCGGCCTCCTTTACAACGACTTCTGCAGAAGCTTCATGGAGGAGGAAGAGGAGGAGACGATTCTCCACCTTATCTGTACATGCCCGGCCCTTTCAGCCCGAAGAAGAGCATACTTAGGAGCCAGGTTCTTCAGCAACCTAAGTGAACTGGCTGACATCAACATAGGCAGTCTCCAGCGCATCATAGCAAGCTCCGGTTGGTTCTGCGGGTAGTATTTCTGGTGAAATACAGATCCTGGTGGTAACACAAAGGACCCTATCTGGTCAAAGTGAGGCTGCACCTGCAGCCTGCTACTCCTACCTAAACTAGCCTTACCACCGAGCGACATCAAAATCTGATGCGTAGTACGCCCACATCTCTTTTTAGCTCATCCGTGAATATGAATACATTGGAATCCGTTTACCTCGTCTTTGTTTATAAGGACTAACCGTTTTTAGCTACAAAATGTTAGGTTTGCATACAACAGAAGGTAAAAAGATGTTCAGTTCGTTTTGTGCGTCGTCCGGTTAGTACGGCGGTCCCTTGATCGTCGCAATATATCCGGATTCTACTGTATATGCTTGGGATTTATGACCTCTGCTTCTTTCCAGTTCTCTAAAGAGGAGACTTTGATTTCGAGGTTAAAGCTGCATTTTAGCTTCAGTGTTAGCCCATCTGGTGAATGCTTGGTGACCTCTTAGGTCCCTTTTCCAAAGGTAGATTGTTGTATCCGGAGGGTAAAGGTCGACAGATATTAGCCCTACCCTGATCTCAAGGGTTGCAGTCCGTGTTGCACTTGTGGTGCCAAGCAGGCCAGTCGTTGTTAGGATCTTTATATTTGTAGTTTTCGCTGTGGCTGGCTATCAAGCTCGGCTTACATATTCTTGCATGCTTTCCCCCACTTTAACTGGTCTCCTTGCTCGATGCTGCTATCGTTTCTCCTTTGTAAAGAAACAAGGTAAAGGTTTCGTATAAAAGGTCAAGTCTCGTATTCTCCCTCTTTTTTCTCCTCACGACCATAGAAAGATTCATAGATTGACAGGAACTTACAATCCAAGGACCTCATCCGTTGCCTTGTTCCAGTTTATTGATCTCTCCGCCTTTCTAGCTTTCTTTCTCTGCACACACTTGAGATATTACTTCATCACGATATATATATTATTTTTTTGGTTAGCCTCCCACAACTTCCCATTTGTCCTACTGACTTTCACTTCCAATACACTTCTCCTAATTGACTTCAATGACGCCCCAAGATTAATGACCACAAATGATGGATGATGGCAACAAACCGAAAAAAAAGGCGCAAAAAAAAAAAAAACCTGGGCAACCCATTTCACATGTGTGAATCCATCGAAAGTGTATGTATGAAGGAACCTCCTCCGGCATTCGAACTTGAGATGTCGCCCTCTTCAGGAATCACTCCGATACAGCCAATTACCACAAACAACCGGGACCGGACGGGGCAGAAGAGCAAATATTTTTCAAGTTTTGCCTCTCAAAGTGGTTCAGCATACTTCTCGAGCGTATGGTTGAAGTGGTATGAGGTAAACAGTTTTTTTGTTTTTGTTGTTGTGGTAGCTTCTTCTTCTTCTTCGTCTTTTTCTTTTTCTGCTTCTTCCTCAATGAAGCCGGGAAAAGAAGAGATATTTATGCGTGCACACCAACAATTATCGATGACACCATCTTTCCAAACAAAAACCCAACCCAAGGACCTCTGTGACTTGCGACTTACGGTTTGGTCATTAGTAAGCCGCCCACTCATGGCCCTCACATCTGCATGAGTATGTGTAACACAAACATGGGAGGTTTTTTTTTTGTTTTTTCATCCTCCCTGGACGGATCTCAGGTCTCGGCTGTTTGGTTTTTGGCCAAGTGGACGACAAATTAATTTCGGATGCCTAATGTGGTCGATGGTGATGTTGTGTACTATAGAGCACCACCACCATCGGGCAATTTCGGAGGTAATTTCAATGGAAATTTATGCAAATCGCAGTAAACACCAATTAATTTGTTAACCACCGGCATGGTGTCGTTGTCTGAGGAGAGAGAGTGTGTCACCCATCTGGGCGGGGGGGGGGGGGAAATTGGTGGATGAAGTGGTGGTTGGTTAAGATGTGTTTTCGTTGGACGCCTACGGGTCATTTTATGTGAAATTTATTGGATGGGCTGGACAACGATGGTCATAGTGTACACAAGGAAGGTGGAATCCTTAAGTGAAATGGTTTAGGCGGATATGTGCCGTGGTCGAAGGATGCGATGAGATAGTGTTCTATGGTCGGGTTTGTTTTAGGAAGCGCGTGGGCAATTAAAACATGTATTTGCAGACATAATTTGTTTTACCCGGATTTGGCTGTGAGATGTTGTTGAAGTTGGCCAGGGATCATGGCAAGATGGAAGGTCATCTACAAAATTTATGGTTAAAATTGAATTCATAAAGGAGTGACCATAGCTTAATTTGTAGAGTTTATGTGTCCGAAACGACAAGTTTTAATCTGGAGGGACAAAGATGCAGAGAAGGTGCGATAGTGGCATAGAACGTCAGAAATGCTTCTAACTCGATGAACTAAAGGTTCTTCCAATATTTGCTTCAGAACCGTCATATGTGGACAGCAAGGTCGATTAACTATCTTAAGAATCCCATCGGAGTAAGTGTTAGACTAAGGAGAGGGTAGCATTACTTAATTATTGACCATTGGGAGGACTTGTTCTGATCCCTTCATTGCTAGTTCATAAATCATTTTATTCCCATGGATACTTTTGTGCCCTGAGATCCACCAGAGTGTCAGTTGTTATTCATAGTGAGTGAGATGAGCGGGACACATCGCACGGATAAGAGATAACAGATGGACTAAAAGAAGAACTAGAATGAAGAACGAGAGAAGACAGAAGGAACAGAAGGAGACCACCTACCCCATGGAGTGACGACACCAAGAGGATACCTACAGACAACTGGATAAACCTGGCGCAACTCAAAGCCAATGAAAGCATTGAGAGAAGGCCTATGTTCAGCAGTGGACACAAGGGGCTGATGGATGATGATGATGAGTGAGTATTGTGAGATCATAAGTCACAAGCTGATGATGAAATGGCTTTTGTAGCAACTTGACTGTCTACCTTGAGGGGTTGACAGCCTTTCCGTTTGTCCATTTTGATGGTTGGTTTGACCTCAGGAGATGGTATGAGATAGTTCGAGACTGTTTCTAGTTTTATTCAACTTGCGATCTTGAGGTAGCCAGTACCAGGACACTCTTCGTGGCTGATAGGTACAGATCTAGTGGAATCAGTGTTGGTATAGCTTCAAGGGCAGCAGTGATGCCCATGCATGACAGTCGTTGGGTTTTGGTAGATTTCTTGAAAGTTGTAACCCTTTCATCGTGGCAACGAGACTTGACAGCCATAACTCAAGATGGGTCTGACAATTTTAAAAAGGTCCTACTAGCGAGACAACCATGGTCAGTCTTCGAAGAAAGGTAGACAATTTCTCTGATTATCCTCAGCTAAAGAGATGCATGAGTCGAGTCTGGTGTCTTTACTGGGAACTGCGTCGTTGGTATACAAGTTTGCGTGCTATTGTAGCTCGGGAAGGACGAAAAAACAAAATCTGTTCAACATCAGCCTAGCGAGTGTCTTGCCTTCCCTTTTCCAAATGAAGAATGAAGTCATCTGGCAGTCTTTGATGGAAGATTTACTCCAAATTAAGCCAGGGGACCTTCTGAAATAGCTATCTCCCTTCGGTTGGTTCTAACCGAGCGGTTTCTAGGCCAAATGTTGGTCTTCGGTCTCTGCCCCAATACTCTGACCAAGCAGAAGACGAGGGCTGCAAACTCACAACTGCAAAATGTCTGCGAGTAGTGGAATTAAACGTTGCATCTGGAGTCCTCTAAGCTTGCCTTCAGAGGGAAACTTTTAAGAACCTATGAGGCTGTGCTTGAGGATGGACCTAGCTTTAGTTTCATGAAGGAACGATGTTATTCTCTGTATAACACCGAAGAAGTTAACAACTACAAGACCACTAATTTTCAGAACATGTCTACTTAATGGTCAAATGCTCCCTCCCTTGCAATAGGTGCAAATGGTTGGCAATCATTATTAGGTACAGGTACATTGAATTTGATTTCCATGTCAAATCGAACAATCTAGGCTTCCTTCCTGAAATAAATTATAAAAGACAGTAAGTACCACCAGACCACCAGACTGATCAAAAGAAAGCGCTAATTGACTGCCGACTTCAAAAATCAGTATGTGGTTGTCTCTATTCTCTCACCGGTGCCCAGGCTCTCCACATCAATCAATTATCCACAAGTAACTCAATAAAAAAAACAATCAGATACTGAATTCTTCAGATTTAAATTCTTTTCACATATCCCGCGGAATTTCATTCATGATTTCACGCCACAACCAGCATGTGGCTCCCGTGCGATCATTAAATTTTCTTTTGACAAATTACCTCAGTCAATTCCATCGAAAAAAGTACGACTCGACTCGACATGCATTAATCCATCTGTTCATTGACGGGACTAATCTACACGTGTCCAACTGTCCCGTCAATTAGCACCGGGAGTCAGAATCAAACTCTTCCCAGAGACATACATATACCCACCACATTACAACAAACTCCCTGAACCTAAACAAGGACATACGAGTGTATGTTAACACGTACTATTCGCCTCAATAGTCTAGCAATGATTTGGTAATTGTTACATGATGACCAACAAGCAAAGCTGGAACGCGCCCGCAATAGGCCCATTAATCATACGAGGATGGACGATTGAACGTAAATTGGCTATGATTGGCTACGCCCATCGTCCCTTCACTCAATCGAACGTACAGATCTTTGATCAGGAAACGATTTCGAATAATAAAATTTTGATTTTTTTTTCCTCCGTTCTCACAACGATTTATTTTGCGTCCTTTTCTGTGGGAAATGCACATCATACCCCCCTCCTCTCTGAGGGTTGATTTTCTAATGCCAAATTCCGAACTTTACCCTCGTTGCTCATCGTACAGAACAAAAAAAAAAGGAGAAATTCCTGTGAAACTGGTGGAAAAATGTTTTATTGTCGCTTCGGAACGAATTTGATTTGATATGACACATTTACAGGGAGACAGTTTCATGGAGGGAGGCAAATTCGTTACACCTTCGACAAAAAGGACGGTTAGACACAACCCCTAGTGGAATTGCTAAGAGAAAATGTTTAATTTTCATTCACCAGCACAGCAGCCGGTCGTCGTCGGTCTTTTATTTCGGAGGGTTGGGTGAAATGGAATCTGAAAATGATGAAGGAATGGGAGTCGAAAAAAATGGCGGACTGTTGTATTTAAAAATTGCGAACCCTCTGAGAAGAAACACAGACACGCCTCCTAATTGAATTTCTCAGTGGCAAATGGTCAGCATGAGGCTGATAAAAGTCGATTGTGTTCAAAGTTCTAAGGATGGCAAGGAATTAGTTTAGTTTTAGGTGGTTGCTTGCACTTATTACCGTCACACTTGGTCCATTGTGATGTAAGGCGTGGTAGATGAAGATTAAAAAAAAAAAAACGAGGAGAGATCGGTAGAAAAAGATGAAACTGGCCCCTTATCGTGGGATCAGAAAAGGTTACAGCCTCATGAAACTGAAAAGGCTCCAGAGAACAGTCAGTATTGGCACCACGGGTGCACTGAGGTCAGCCCCAACGGATGCCCTCAGTGTGCTCCTGCATATGTTGCCTCTTGATTTACCCACAAAAGATACAGCACCAGCGCAGTCAGACTCAGAGAATCTGGGTGCTGGACTGCAAGGAACATTCTGAATTCGTTACCTAACGGCACGGACACGTTTCCAACCGATTACATCACACTCAAACTAAACTTCAAGACAAAATTCCACTTAGGATTTTCAACCAGAGCTCAGTGGAAGAAAAACGAAGTCGTGAAGAATGATACGGTCATCAAAACCGACGGATCCAAGATGGACTGTGGTGTGGGGGTCGGTATCTACTCGGAATCATTAAAAATATCAATATCATACCGCTTGCCAGATTTTGCCAGCGTGTTCCAGGCGGAACAACTTGCAATTCGAGAGGCTTGTGTGCAGCTCAGGGGTGACACAATGCACAAACAAAATATTGCTATTGACTCGGCTACCATATCCTCCAAACTGGTACAGGAGTGCCCGGACGAGCTTGCCCGCTTCAGCGTCACACTACTCTGGGCCCCAAGTCACAGTGACAAAGAAGGAAACGAGCGCGCAGACGAACTGGCTAGGCAGGGCTCAGCCCTAAACGCCTCAATCGCGGCAAGGGTCCATATTCCGCTAGGAGCGGTCAAAGCACAAATTCACTCACACTTCCTACAGAAGGCAAACCTCCAATGGAGAGGGTTAACCGACTGTGACATATCAAGAAAGATATGGCCGACCTACGATAAAAGCAGAACAAAAGACCCAATGAAAAGAACTCGCTCAGACATCGTCAGAATCACGGCTATTGTCACGGGGCATTGGCTAATTGGAGTCCATGTGGCTATCCTAACGAAAATGAGAAAGAAACTGTCTCCCACTTCCTCTGCAAATGTCCGGCGCTAGCAAAACCCACACTGCGCACATTGAACCATCGACGACCTTAAGGACATCTCGGGTAAAGGAATAAGGGATCTAATTCTCTTTCTGAACTCCACAGGTTGGATCTATACACCGACTGTCCACACACACATCTTCAACCAGGTCACACGAAAGGCACACCTAGTGCTACTTGGGTTCATGATGAACCGCCACCTCTACCTACCTACCTTGTTCCATTCAGATCTCTGGTGGGATCAGGCAAGATCAGCTTTTAGACCTACACACCCAATTCTCATCAAACAATGGAAAATGCATAATGAAACATTGGAGGCCAGTTCAATTAGAATTAGAGGGACTGAAAGGACTCTCACTAGCCTTTACTCACATACATACATTTCTGGTTTTGTTCACAAGAAGGTACAGGATATAACCTATCATCCATCCAGAGCAATGTAAATGCCTCACAAATTCATGTCACTGGGGTCATTCTTGCCAAAAAAAAAAAAACTCAGTTGGACACTGAATGTAAGTATAGGACCTCTCG
The DNA here is from genome assembly GCA_951813785.1 of Criorhina ranunculi. Lineage (NCBI taxonomy): Eukaryota > Metazoa > Arthropoda > Insecta > Diptera > Syrphidae > Criorhina > Criorhina ranunculi. Next base: position 4,582,087 of record OX638383.1, read on the forward strand.
AGAAGGCTCTGGTTGCCCTTTATTCGTGTCGAAGGGTGAAATAGTACACTGGATTTTTACAGCAATAGTGAGACCTTTTCTGATGTACGGAGTAGGAGGAGACTGAAGTTTGAGAATATGAGCTTGTTGGATACACTCCAGCCCTTACAGTATTCCCATCTAAAGTAAAGAAGCCTACTTAATTTGCATATGTTGGCAGACGTATTTTTTATCAAGGTCCCTGCGAAGCAAGAATCAACCAACGAAACAGACAAAAATTAACAAAAAAAAAGTTCTTAGAATCCTTTCAAAAGTCCCACCTACACTTCTCTTCAACTTTAATTCATAATCAATTTGCAGCTAATCCAATTGAAAGCCCTCAAGTCACACAAGATGTACACAATAAAACCTTATATAGGCTTATCCTTCCAGCCCACATGGGATAATGAAAATTCCATCATCGTCACCGCAAACACAATCGACACGGTCCTCGCAGGAGCAATTTTTTTTCTTTTTTTTTTGTTCCCCATTAAACAAATTGTGATAGGATTTCAATTCGCAATGATGTTTTCATTTCATTTTTATTATCCTTTCCTTCGGTCCTAGAGAGTTGTCATCGTCTTCTTCATCTTTAGCGCAGATGAATTCATGTTTTTCTTCAACTCATTGTTGTGCGAGAAAGTTTGTTTATTCTTCCCGTCTCCTTACCGTTGGCACCACACTCAAAAGATTGCTCTGAAATCTGGAATTCTTTTTGAACAATTCCGTACCTTAGAAGTTCAAAATCCTTGCGCTAAGAAAACACAATTCACTCATGCTTTTCGATCTCGGGATGTGAGTGTAGGTGTGTGTGTGTATTTGTAAAGTTTAACCTGTTTTCACAGTCAAATCTACAACAAACCATCCACAGACCAGGTTTAGATGAGAAGTAATGTTACTTGTGTTTGTTCAGCCGCGTTTCAGGACTCTCTTTCTCACTAAAATAATATCAATCAACTTTCTGCAAGGACTGGGGAAAAAAAAAAGAAAGAACCTCAGCATAGAGAGGATCAAGGATAATAAAACCTCTTACATCTTTGTAAAATTCGGTGTGATGTTTTCCTTAAGGCTAATCTTCCATTAAGCAGTACACACACATACACACACGCAGAACCCTAACTACTACTTTAGTTGAATTCCTTTCGCAGCGACCTGAGGAATTCTGCAACAACCAAGAAAAAAAAAATAAAGGATAAAAGGAGACACTCACAACACTTACAACAACTTGTGTTTGTTGTTCATTTCTGGGCGAAAAAACTTCTTAAAATGGTCCCTCTTCTTGTATCCTTCACGACCCCCACTTTAATGCAAAATATCCAGTTAAAAGGATACCAACGAAGATGGGAATTGTTATTTTTTTAAGAAGGGATAATAACGGCATGGAGAGTGAATTTAAATTGACTATGGGTTCGCAAAAAAAAAAACTAGATCCTGACAATGGGTATGGGGATGTAATAGCGTCGTCTTTAACCACACTCTGAGCACTAAATAATCCGAAACGGATTAAAAAAAAAAAAACTAAAAAGGACTTCTTCGTTCATAGTGCGTGTGTGTTGTTTATTTTTATATTGGAAAAGGATTATCTCGATATACAGTGAATTTGAGCGTAACAAAAACAGAATTAGAGCGAAGACCCCATTTTGAAAATGATTGTCCTTTTTTTTTTGTTTTTGTTTTGGAGACTCTTACGAGTATGTCACTGTTCTGCCATGCGACGTATCGTTACGGCTTGCTAATTTAAGTTATTGAGAGATGCAATATCCCCCCTAAACAAAACAGAAGAAGGATAACAAAAACCCCAAAATTGTCTCCGTTTGTTTACAAGGGCTGCTGACAAAGTCCTTCAAATCCTTCTTGTGGCCTCCTTCCTTTTGTTTTTCCCACAGCACACTCATCGTTGTCTTGTGTATTTGTAGAAGTGCTCATCAACGTCACACAGGAGTACCGTATTATCCTTGACACTTTCATCCATCCATGATTCTCCACGTCCATTATTATTGACGGTGATGATGTCCTTCTCATCGTTTCAGTCAATGATGCGATTAACGATGTTCGCAAATATTTGGCGATATAGCAGTGTGTTTTCAATCCAGAACCCACACTTCATGTATGTATGTTACTGTGTATTGGTGTGAAGGATATGAGAAAGTTTGTGTGCCGATACTTTGAGTGTTTCCTTGTTATGATATGATATTACGCTTGGAAGTCCTTTGAAGCAGCATTTTGCAGTGAAGTGGGTTGTGTATGTTTCAGTTTGGACAAGGACAGTGGGTCGAATGAAAGAAAATGACTTTCGTTCTTGAGCTAAAAGCACTCAAGTGCAAATGCTTTATCTCTTCCTTTCACTCTCTCTCTCTCTCTCTCTCACCATCTCTCTCTCTTACTCTCTTTTTCCTTTTAGTTGTATGTCTTTGTTGGAATTTTATCAAGTTGTGATCCTATGTTCTTCTCTTCGAGATGGACAGTATGTATGTGGATTATTTCTCCTCAGGGGGGGAGGTAAAAGTCCGACCATGGCTGATGGCTTTTGCAAGGATATCATTCTATTGTAGTGCTTTCTTCTTCTTAATTGCTGGACAATGGCTTTTGGATGAGTGATAAAACGTACAGTTTTCCCTCCATTGTTGCTGTTCTAAGGAATGGAAGACAATCAATGTTGTCCTTTGCCGCACCACACTGAATGGGGATTTATTTTGTCAGAATGTATGGCAATGGATGTCATGTCATACAAGGAAGTGGGTCAAGTGTGAAATGGAGCTTCAAACAAATATCGATGTGTTTTCTTAAAGCGATAACTGACTTACGAATGTCTCATCCTATCCAGTTGGGTTTGTGGGAGATTTCTTCCTCCTTCTTCCGACAGATGAGATTATTTGTGATGCTTTTTAAAAGACCCAAAGGCCAGACCTAAAAAATTCAATCAACTCCACTCCATGGCGGGGCAGCTCCATTACCTCTCCATCATGTGGTGGAATTCTTCTGTCATTCTATCGATTCTATCGGAACACAAATTTTATCATTCACAGCTATATTATGTTGCAACAGCTCCACCTATCTATTCCCGATGGCGAAATTCCTCTGTCAAGCTTCGAGATACCGCTGGATGCAACATAATCACCTTTTGTTCTATCGGTGTGCGCCGTGGAAATTCGCACAAGCACTGCCGAAATGTTTGTTTTGTAGCTAAAAGGGCATGACACTCACTCTACATGGTTGTGCTCCAGGTTGCGTATGCGACGAGAGATGAGCCAGGAAAATGCGTGAATCAGAGACGCGAGACCATAGCCATGACCCACACGATGAACTTTTCCTGCGTTTTGTCTTGCATTCAAATGCGGAAATCGTTAGATTTCGGAGGATTGGCCATATTGTTGTGTAGTTTATGCGGCAAAGGAAGAGAATACTGCACCTCTTCTGGCTGAAAGGAAAAGATCATCATCTGACATCATCTTCATCTCTTCGGGTATCGATTGTTGGCTGTGTGTTGTCGGTAACTAAAGGTTGAGAAAGATTGGGAAATCGGATTGAAATTGTAAACACGGGGAGAAAAGGTCAATTCTGTTGCAATCAGGTTTTTAATTACAGAATTTAGGATTGTCCTATGCTGCATGGGGGGCTTCGCACTTGATGCCCACCCAGGCAAAGCGGCGAGTAAGGTAAGTGAGGCAGTTTGTGTCAAACTAATTAATTCCGTGGTGATTTAAGTCAACTGGAGTGGGTTGGATGGTATTCGGTTTGAATAGCTTACATGGGGACTTAATGCAATTGAGTGGTTCGCTTCGGTTGTTGGGATTGAAGATTATTTATCGACTGAGGTTGGATTTGATTAACGGATTATGGCGACGAAGATTTGTATTGATTTTTTTGAAAATTGATAGAGCACTCCACAGGAGAGTGGTCAAGATATGAGTAATGAAAAACTTCCATAGGGACAATGTTACCAAAAACATTTCTAGATCGATCCAATCTTCCCTTGAATAGAATTAATTTCCTAAAATATTGTCTTCAAAAACCTCTGCTCGAACCGAAAACATTGAGATTGGAGAATTTAGAAAATGTTGCATTTTGATTGCCATCAACAATTGAGTTGCAACCATCCGTAACCGAAGTTCATCAAGATATGCAATCAAATCGATAGAAGAAATCCAATCCTTTGGATTCCAAGGGAGAGTTGCATTATTAAATTCACTTCACTTCATTCGGCCTACGACAAGAGTCCATCGATATAATCCAAAAACCAACCATCAGAATGCACAGACACATGAGTTTATGTAGGTCCTTGTTGCTGGACAATAGACCACTCATCATGAAATTCCGTATATTTTGTTGATTTAAGATTGGATAACTATGATCACAGAGGCAATCAGGAACATGATCAAAAAATGATTCTCTCATGGACATGGGTGGGTGCACATGCACAAACTCAAAACTGCATAAAATTCGAAGCTTTTGTCTAAAATTCCAACGAACAGGAATTGTATTCAACAATACTGTCAGGATTTTCTCCTTACTTGCACACTGATTTAAATCGAAGATGAACCATGTAGACATGTACACGTAAGTCCTTTGGGTATTTGTCGTCCTTGACCCAGATGATGAACTCATTCTTACCGAGATAAAATATTTTCCTTTTGCTCTGACTGGACGGCATCAAAGCAGATGTTAAGGATTAGAATTTGTAAAGGAATTTCCCACACATTCGGACAGGTTCCAGTTGTCAAAATAAATTTTGATTGATACGATTGCTCCTTTATTTTTTGTCCAATGCCAGAACTCTTTCGGCTAATGTCCCTCTGGGGTATAATCCTTTCATTGTGTTGGATTGCCATCCATTTCTCACTAAGAAAAGGTGGAACTAAAGTCCAAACACATAAAGATTAATCAAAGACGGATCACAATCGAACGTTGTGGAGACAAAGAGATTTCGACAAACAAAAAAAGAAAAAAAAGGGTTCACTTGGTCCACAAGGATTTACTCAGGACATTTCGTGCGTTTCTATGCTATTTGAGTGTGTGTGGTCACAATCGGATTTAATTGAATTAAGAGGAAAGAATGTCTCAAGAAGTGTGTTCAGGATAATGGACAACGATCTCAACATACTAAATCGTCCTTGAGACATCCCAAAATGTCTGTCTCTGAATTTCAATTGTTTCTCCTTTCGGTTGATTTTTGAGAAATGATTCCCGTTCACCCGGGGTAATCGACTGTGTGCGACCAAATTGTGAAGTGTGTGTGTGTGTCCTTGTGGATTAATCTTGAGAAATGGTCAATTTATTGTGACATAAATGTAATTTTTCCATTCATTCAATCCTTTCTTTGTCAAGTGTGTAGAAGGACCCTCACCCTACTTGATTATACCACTTAAAGGTGTATGAATACCTTTTTTTTTTTTTCTTGTTACGTACAACAGCATCCTGCATGTATCCTGTCTGTCTGGAATCCTTGGACGTGGATTCTTTTTTTAATTTTTTTTTACTTGCTCTGCCAGCATCATTTTCACATGCAAACAGAGCATTCACCTTAGAGATCCATCTCTATGGGTGTGAATGTTTTTTAAGTCCTTATGCGCCAACTATTTCCACCCTCCTATTCCACAGTGCAGCATATCATTTCATGTCATGTCCTTAAGTCTCTTGACTACACGTTATGTCGTTACGCTAGTGCAACGTAATGAAAACTAATGTAGGATGTACAATTTGTTCGTAGTGCATGTCCTTGATGCAGTAGCATGGTATTCTCCCAAAAGCTAAACAGAGATGGAAAGATGTAAATTAAGTCAGAATGAGAGGATGTTGTTGCGAGAGATGAAGTTGATGATGTTGCGACAACGTTCAAGTGCAATCAAATTTAACATTTTAAATTGACATTAAAGGAACTTATACCAGAAGGATGTTTAGTCTGCAGTGAAAGAGAGTGATAGAGAGAAAGAGCTAGAGAGAGCTTAACCTAAGTGCCGTCAAATGTAATATGGACGAGATGATGTTACATGGTCTCAACAGAGTTAAGATTCCATAGCAATGCACGTCTAAAGGAAGTCGCTACTTTGATGTTGCATTCATTTAGAAAGGGGTGCCGTTGCAATTTAGGATCATTATGCGCTCGGTAGGGTGTTGGTATCTAGCTAAATCATTAACAACTGGTGGTTGTTTCAATTTATTTATTTTTTTTGAGTGTTGAGTCTTGATGGATCTTGATGCAATAATTTGGAAAGAACACATCGACTTGGTCCTATGGAGCGAATCACGAAAATCTTTTGTGCCATGGATCAACTAGAGGAGGCTGCCGTTTGGGCCTACATTAACCTCGTTTGGATCGATCTGTATACCAATGTACTTCAAACGAGCTTGCGAAAATGATGCGAAGAAGACCTGTACTAAACCCATTGCTCTATGAAAATCAGGGTGTTTCGAAGTAGAAGAACTCTTAACGAAAACCAGCTTGTTTGACACCGAGAGTTAATAGGATGGAAATGATACAAGACCTTGTGGTCATAAGAACTCCAACGATCAAGTCTACCTACAGACTTCAGTTGAAAAAACTACTGCTCAAGCTCCTTTCACCGTTCAAATTCAATTTGCAAATGCACTATCTGGTCACTTTAAACTTGAGGTCCATCCAAGCCAATTTATATTCAAAAATATGCGTTCATAGAGGTCAATCACCAACTCATGACCAGAAGGTCAAGCGAATTCAGCTTGCAGAAAAAAAAAGCAAAACAAACACTTAGTTCCCAGGTCCATCCACTTATACTAATCCCATCCTAATCCCGCTTACAGATTCCAAACTCCTGCCGAACGAAATGTTTGGCTTAAGAAATCAAAAAAATGCTAATCGCTCCTATTAATTCATTCGGCCAAATGGAACGCTAAAGTAGGGATACCTCTACACAGGACCGGGATCCGAAAAAAATGAAACAATAAAAATTGCTTCTTCCTTTTGTATCATGTGGTCGAGAGCGGTCCGGTCTCTGTGTCCAATTTGAATAATACGCGAACTAAATTCCAAAAGTGGCCAAGTCAAGACGCATTTGCATAGAAAACGGACTCCCAAGAAATTTAATTGTGCGCCGGGACGAGAAGTGCATTTCCAGTGCAAAAAAAAAGTCCGAAACAGATCCATGGAATATACAAAGGCAAATGTAATATCTGACAATTTGTGACCACTGCGACCACGGGAACCTATCCCAATAGGAGACAACCTCAGCGGTTCTCTCAATGCAAATGCAAATACTGTACGTTATTACGGTGAAAGTCCAAATTGCCACCCACTGCTGGCACTGGCACAGCACACCGACATAAGGTATTCATGAGATTCAACCACTGGACGAGCATTCTTTTTTGACAAAACCGAAAAAAAAACAGTACACTGACGCATTGTTATGGAGGAAAAAAAGGTTCCAATTTACGGATCACCACTGACACAGAGATCACCAAATGATCATGACGATGATCTGCATCGGATTCGATGGCAGAGAAGTTCCAAAGATCGTTATGAAGATCGAACATGATCTTTGTGGTCGGTTGGCAGAGGTTGTCTGTCAGAGTGTGCCGCAAGTAGATCAGCTGGTGATTTACTGTAATTGCATTGTCTAATCAAGTAGTCGGTACATATCTAAGTGTTCCAATCCAACAGATATCATTTGAAACAATCAGTGGAATAGAATTTGATGCTGGACAATCAAGCGATGAACGTCACTATTTCGGGTGTCAAAGTTTTGACGATTTTGTCGAAATCCTAAGGATAGGAGGACTTATGTAGAGCGAATAGACACCAATGCTCCGGCTCGAAGAGTCTTCGAATCCAACCCGGAGGGACAACGCAGTAGAGGAAGACCTCGCCTAAGGTGGCGCGCACAAGTAGAAGGAGTTCTCAACCAACTTGGAGTTTGTAACTGGAGGCGGTTAAGCTAAGGACCGGGCTAATTGAAGAAGTTTGTTGGTTGAGGCCCAGTTTCACTCCGAACTGTAGCGCCACCTAAGTAAATAAGTGTGTAGGAGGCCTTATGTAGGTTTCAGGTTTTGAAAAAAAAAACATTGGCGTCACCATTATATGACCTATACCGCTACTAGTTTCGGTATACCAAGCCTCTAGCCATGAATCTTATGTTTGATTGTTGGTAACCAGACTACCTGTGTCCAGGTATAAATTAATTGAAACCGTTAAGCCAAAAAGTGGGGCTTATGCAATAGCAAGAGACCTTGAGAGCTACTTTTAGAAATGACCCGCTCATCCTTCATAAGATTTGGATGCTAAGGTAAACTCGCCATCCTTCTTGAACTTCCGGCACTGACTTCATTTCGTCTGGAGAAAGCCTTAGAAGGATCCCGGAGAGAAGTTTGATTTGATCCATTTGATCATTCTAGGCTTACCAGGAAGTTGCGTACCTGATAGTTATGCATTCATGACTCATCTTAGAAGCCAGATTGGCAGCATATGCACTACGTGGCCAAACCTTCAGAGCATAGTTCGTTCCTTTCGACTTTATTCTTTTGCTCGAGAGTTGGAACGACTTTCGACTTAAAAACCGACAACTTAGCTTTGAAATATTCCAGCTTCTTCACAGACGGGGACGGGAACACTGCCAAGAAAGGGAAGAACTGTGAGAAAGTTTGACGTCAGACGGCTCTGTAAGGATCGGTGGAAGCGTTTTGCAAGTCCTTCTGATTAGTAGCCAAAGTTCAAATACCAATGCGGACAAAAACGATTCCCAAGTTCAGTTACACCCAGCATAAGGATACGCAACTCAATTTTAAATATCCTTCTCTACTTGCATGAGAAATTTATTCCTCTGCGTCATCAGATTCGCTTTTATTCAATAAACAAAGAGTCATTTTGGTTTTTTCTTATTCTCGTTGGAACAAATTTCCATATGTCCTTTTGTCAACGGTAGAGAAGAAAAGCCTCTCTACCTGGCATTGAACTATAGTTTTTGTCATGACAAAGGTACCTCTGGCTAAACCTTCGGTGACATTATGGGACATTGAAACGCAAAAAAAAAAAACAAGACAACAAAAAAATGTCACCGCGTAATTACAGACCGGATTGCCGAACCAAAACCAAACCCATGGTACAGAAAAAAATAAAAAGGACATTCAATACGATTTTCTATTTATTTTCAATTTCTCTCATTATTTGGTTTTTGCCAAAGAAACGATCACAGGATAATAGACGAAAGGAAAAAAGATTTGATTTCCTCCAGCACTCGTACACATACACACAGGATATCAGTTGATCCATAGAAAAAGGCAAAAAGGTGTGCCATGCCATGCGATTAGGTTACGACATTTTGGACAAGAAAACAAAAAATTTTTTTTTTACGGTGACATTCTGCAGATACACATATAATCTCATGTGGATCAAACGAGAACCGAAACGAATCCTTTTACGCTTCAATGTGCAGATTACTTTGCGAAAATATGCGTAATTTGACTGACGTGTCCTTTTTTTTCTTCCATTTGCGTTGTGATACATACTCGTAAGAATTAATCTAGGATATCAGTTAGGGTCATCCTGCCGCCTCTAATCTGAACTAATTTATACCATTATCCGACCATGGAAGGACCTATGTTGACACCACCACAGTACAATTAATTTCCCTCAATCTCGTGGCTTCGCTGGTACAATCAAGTCAATGTGTGCGCAGTGCACATGCACCACCTCCGTACATTGTTGTTCGTGATGACTGATTGCCTCTATTCGTGTGAAAGGAGGTGTCAATCGGTGCATGCGGATGATTAATGTGACTCCAGAGATGTAACATTATGGAATTTTGCTCATTAACCACATAAACTGCAATCTAACCTGGTGAAGCTGGTGAAGCTGTCAAAAGGAGATTCCCATCCTCGAAAAATGACACCAGTAACCCACTCTTTTGTTGTGGTGGTTCTTGTGGTTATACCTTTATTGTATCTTTAAAAAAGTAACTGTACAGCAGCATTCTCCATCCGGGTTAAATTAGCTTTGGCATTCTCCTTCACTTGGCTTTATTAGTCGTCGAATAGATGGAGTCTATCCCTCGTCCAGGTCAAGTGGGTGTTAAACCATTCACACAGCCGTCATCATCACCATCATCATCGTCATGGACGATGGTGATGGCAACAGCAAGCAGCATCATCCTCATCGTAGTCATCGTCGTCGTCGTCGTTGCTTTCAGAAGTCATAGTAGGCAACTGGCAATAATGTTTAGTTCCATTCGGTGTCTATCGCCAAATTGGCCCGAAAGAGTGCATTGTGCCTGAAGATCGAATCGACAAGACCTCCACTCCAGCCACAGCCAAATGGAAGAATGAATGTATACATCTGACTTCATGCATCTATTGTTTGTTGGGGGCCATTGTTGTTCACTCGCCCCGAAGATATGACGAAGTGCACAAGTGCAAAGCTGGCCAAGTGAGAGAACTATTCATCTTTTTTTCCCGCTGTAGTTTGGTGATTTATGTGAGTGTACTCATTTTGGCGTACTTTATCGAGGCTATCTCGATGGAGAAGTCCTAGTTTTTTATTGGAAACCTGATTGCAGACGCCCCTCTTGTTCAAGATTTCTACTTTCTCGAACTTAACCTCATTTTCATGGAATTCTCCAGAACAGATATCCTGATACCCCCCTCCACAAAATGATTGACAAATTTCCAATAACAGCTGTTACAGTCGATGATGGAAGACGGTAGAAGCAACAACAAAAAAAATTAATAATAACGTTCGAGTCCATTTCGCGGAATGAACCGACTGACAGTTCAGCTGACAGGGAGAAGCAAGTGTAGTCTGTGCTGTGTTTGGCAATTACTCCCGTCTGGATGAGCACCACGTCTAATTATCTTCGTTTCGTGTAACATTTGTTACGTTACACTTTGACAGCTAAACTGGGAAAATTTTATTTTAAATTTTCTTCACGCCAGACAGCTTTCAGACAGAGTGGGAGTAGAGCAGGAGGGGGCTAGCATGTCATTGAAGGAAAGGTTAAACAAAATGATTTCGAATGAAACTGCTTTTGATGGAGGTATTGCAAAGTCCCTCAATGTGACTTGGAGTTCATTGCTACCATTGGAATGTGATTCCTTTACTTGTGAACTTGTATCAGTGAGCTTATGCGTTACACTTTACAGAGGGAGCACGGGTTTAAGTCATTCGTTTTTTTTATATGTGAAATTCACGTCGACAGATTTAGTTTCGTTGAGGGCAATCCGCCAGCCCCTCATCCATTCGTAAACTTTATTCAGTGCGCTTTTCAGTTTTGAAGTCGCTTCTTCGACTGTTTTACCAACTGCAAGGATAGCGGTGTCATCGGCAAACGTAGCAAGGGTAGTGCCATCTTCTTTCGGTATATCACGAGTATATAACAGATAGAGAAGTGGCCCAAGAACACTTCCTTGCGGTACGCCGGCCGAAATTTCTTTAAGCTTCGAGTATTTGTTTCCTTGCTTACACGGAAGAGTCTTTTCCCGAGATACTATTCTAGAATATCGTATAGGCATACGGGGAGAACTTGTCGTAGTTTGCATTTAAGGCCATCGTGCCACACCTTATCAAAGGCTTGCGAGACATCAAGAAATGCGCTTGAGCATATCCTTTTTTTCTTCTAGTGCTTTCTTGATTACGTCAGTAATTCTATGAACCTGGTCAATCGTCGAATGCTTACTTACTAACCCAAACTGGTGGTCCAGGATAAGACTGTTTCCTTCTATTAACCGGTTGAAGGCCCCTTAGTAATATCCTCTCGAAAATTTTGGATATGATTGGAAGAAGCGCGATTGGTCTGTGTGATTTTACTTTATTTGGCGGTTTTCCTGGTTTTTATCTGAGTGCGGCATTTATTATATGGAGGAGCTTGTTGAGTGCTTTCCTAGGTAAGGCTTTGAGAATTTCTCCGGTCATTAAATCATAACCATGAGCTTTCGTAGGTTTTAGATTCACGATCTCCTGTTTAAGTTCTCTTAGCGTTGCACTTCTGAGTATTAAATCGTCAGACGGTAATTCCGGCTTGTTAATGTCGTCGGAAACCACTTGACCATCGTGCGGTTTGAAGGCAATAATGTCCGCTTTTTCTTTATCTTCCCTTGCCCATTCATTTTGATTTATTTTAATAGGCGGCGAGGAGATTTTGGGCCTTTTGGTGCCTTTAACAGCTTTCCAAAGTGAATAATTGGAATCTTTTTTCGCTGTAAGACTTTCAAGGTAAGAGCCTATCGTACGATTCTTAAAATCCCTTATTGTATTCTTCAACGAGCACGACTCTGTTGCCATTTTTTACGCGCTTTTCTTTTTTCTCTGACCAAATCTATTATTTCCGGAGGATATCAGGATATCGTTTACCGTATTTGTCCGGCGTTTTCCTTGGGTTGGGCGTATTATTCCAGAATGCAAGCTGTATGATCTCAACGAAGCGGTCAACTTCGACCTCATGTTTCATTCCTAAAGGCTCCCCAGTTTTTTGTAGCTCATGACATGTAGCTCATATTTAAATGGCAGATGAAAACACAGTTTAACATCCTGATACACCCTCAAAGCTGCTTGAGTCTCCAGGCTGTCTTCACCCACACTTTTTGAGTAAGGAAGCAGAAGAAACCTTTAATAAGCACACGTGTCAAATCACACTGTGGTATTCAAAAGCCTGTCTTCACGTTTTTACAACACATTCGATGCTCCTCAAACATTTTCGTTAGCACACAGCATCACTGATGCTAATGTGATCCTTAAGTCCTCGCCTCGTCTTCATTACCGGGAAAAAACCCAATAAAGGTCCACAATTCCTTTTTTTCTTTCATTTCAATTTGATGATGATCAAAAAAACCGTCCGGCACTGATCACAGAACGGGTGTCTATAACTTTTGCAGCTCTGGGAGGGGGGAAAACACCACACATCCATATTATCAGAGCTGAAAAGATTTAAATTCACATTTCGAAGACTAATGAGAGCAATTATCAGTTTGAGCCCTAACGAGATGAATTCTTAAAATGAATTATGTTCTCCGGTTCTACGGAGACAACCGACTGTTAAAGGTCGACCATCTTTCGAGGAGCGAAACGAAGGAAACGGTTCTAAAGAAGAAATGAAACAAATTCAGCACACTGAAGATTGGTACTAACCAGCGGTAATCGTGTGGAACACTTGTTGGTAGAGTTGAACCTCCATCTAAGGGCATTCCATGGGCAAAACTAAAGTCATTATCATTATCAACGAAATTACCTCGGACTGTCTGACGGGAGGGAGAAGAATACAAGAACAGAAAACTGAAAGCTAAAGCGATCTACTTGAGGGCTTCGGGGCTTGCATTTTGAATTGAACTGTGTGCGCGCGAGTCTCACTGTGCTCTGTGCCTAACAAGGAGGTGATATAAGTGGATCTAAAGTTGCCAAATTATACGCGCACAAGCACAAGGAGTCACACGGAATGGGGTACGGAAGAATGGTCCTCTTCCTCTGGAGGTGTAATTTTAATTCTAAAGCAAACGAGGGTATGAGCATTGTGTAAGGTCTATGGTAGTGGTGGTGGTGGTGGTAGAGATGAATTGCTTGCTTCCCTTTAACACTTTGTGGCATGCAATTTGTTGAAATTAAGCCAGAATAGGTATTTTATCGTGAACAGTTGTACTTGTTGGATTCGCTAAGGTCTTTGGATGGAGGAAAGTAAAGAAATCGTAAGAGACAATAAGGGTAGTTCCGTCGCACAGAAAACTCTAGTGCAAATTGCTGCTTGTATTTGAATAGATAGACCTCTCTATCACCCATGAGAACGACCTTTTTAGAACTTTAAATCCCTCTGACATAAGGGTTTGGCGAAAGTGGTCTAATTATCCAAGGACACAATCGTCTAAGCTGACGTGGAAAACACACGCCGAACTGAAATCGACTAAGGCTCTCAGAACTTTCTGCCGATGAGAGTCGAAGATGTTTTGGTAAGATTCGGACACTGATCTATGCGGACCTCTATGCGTCTGTACATTGTCAAGAACAGTAATTAAATGAAGGCTTGAAGGACATCGAGCTCAATATGAGTCGATGTTGTCATGTTTGCAAGGAGATATGAAGTGAGATTCACCACGATTGACTAAAGTCTTCTTCACAGAAACTGGAACTGGTAGACGATGATACCAAATATATTGTATTCCAGAGATTTAGGCAAACTGACGACATGTCCATCTTCACGGATGGGTCAAAAATGGATGCGGGTGTAGGATTTGGGATCTATGCACGGTGGATAAGACTTCCCAACCACAGCAGGGTGTTCCAGGCGGATGTTCTAACAATCGCCGAAGCTTCGCGAGAACTATCTCAACAGGCACTCCCAAGAAACTACATCGAAATATACGTTGATAGTCAAGCAGCCATCAAAGCCATAACATCCACAACGATCGGATCCAAAATCGTGAAACGCTGCCACGACGAGCTCAAGACACTCAACACCAATTACAACGTCACACTCATCTGGATCCCGCGACATACGAACATCCATGGAAATGAAAAGGCGGACGAACTCGCAAGAATGAGTTCTGATATGGACCTAACAATGGCCGATGACTCAATGCCACCCCCATTCGAACTTAAAAAGTCCAGCATCACAGCGATATTCCAAAATCTCGGGAACGAGATAAGGACTTCACTTACAACATGCCGCACCTCAAGAATGATCTGGACAGAACTTAACAAGAGGAAAGCAAAAAAAAAAATCATCGCAGTCAATAGAAGACATCTATCACTTCTCATAGCTTTCATGACAGATCACAACTTGCTAGCGACCCACCTAAAAACATTGCGTTTGATAACAACAGATCTATGCACAGGATGCGGCGATCTATGCACAGGATGGTTCAGAGAGGCCAATTGATATTAATATGTGTTCATTTATTTTAGGTACCCCACAGCACACCGGGGAACACAATGGATCCGTTGAAATCGGGAGGAGGCTGTATATAAGTGCAGCTACCCCTACAACCTAACCTAGCTAACGTATCAGGCTACACTAAAGCAGCTTAAGACTTTGACGAATCACTCAAAGATTTCTCAAGACAAGCAACAAAATAAAATCAAGGCACATTCGTGGGCCAAACAGATCACCGGTCAAAACCTGTTGGTGGTCCACCTTAGAAGAATGACCGCGGTCATATTCGAGTTGACGGCCAACCTCTTCAACCTAGACCAGTATACCCTGCAACGGATTTCGTACTGCTTTCTTAAGGCCGACGGTATTTGAAAGACTGTTTTCTAAGAAAATAAAGTCACTTCCTTAATTATTCCATGAGAAGCTAAGACCTTTTAGAAAAAGTATCTACGTACAGTCAACCTTAAAAAAAAATCTCAAGTTCAAGTCCATCTTTCAACGCTAACGATTGCAACCAAGTAAAAGCCCTCCATCCCTATGACAAACCCTGACAAATTGGTAACCGTGATACAATTCGCAAAATAAACAGCTCCCATTTATCGTCTGCCCCCCTCCCCCGCTCTGAAATGACCAATTTACATCACCCACTTTGCCTTAATCGAATTATTTTTCATAACTACCTTCCAAGTCATAGTCCACACCCTAATTGTGGTAGCAAAATGTATTCCAAATTAACCACCGTTGTCCCGTTCCCATTTCAGTTACCATTAGCCGCACCGTATAACTTCTTCGAAACGGCCATTGTTTTCCAGTTTGCATCTCGAGCAACAAGATAACCTGGCCTCTACCCTAGTGCCATCTCCGCACCGAACATCGTCAGTCAGCGGGCTAATTCATAGTTACAACTTTAAAAGCAATCATTTGGAAGTACTTCCAAGATAATGCCACAAACTATAGAATATTACAAGGTGCACAACATAACCAGGCCGCTTCTTCATTTCCATCAGAGTCATCTCGCTTCGTCGATCTTTTCGGGTAGCGCTTCAAGGCGCGAGCAAACCAAGCACCACCACCATCACTAGAACAGTACAAAACGACTTGCTCCAGTACATCATCATTATCATCATCATCAGCAGCTTCATCGTCTTCGGAGTTGTTGTTGTGACCAAGTATCAGTGCCAGTGCAGTAGTATGACCATGATGGGATCCTCTTTTACTGGCCCAATGGAATGGCATCGAGGTGCAATGAGGAATGCAACAGCGGCGGCGCTGTAATTGTGGGTTCCACAACACTCCATTTTACACCGTGCATACCGACCGATACACCAAAGACCGGCCTGCCTGTCTGACTGACTGACTGCTTTGGATAATGATTACCCTTGATAGTAATTCGTTATTTCTTCCAACGTAATGAATGTGCATCCGCATCATGATGACGACGACGACGACGACGGCGATGAGCTAGTGCGAGTGTGTGTTTGTGTGCGTGGAAGTCCCTAATAAAAAGGAATTCCAAGAGATTAAGTATTGCAATTGCGGCAGACTGCGTTAGGACGACCGACGACGTTGTTCCTTTTGCCGGTGCGTCTACCCCGTGGGGGTATAATCTCCATTTTAGCGAATGGTTCGTGTGCGTGGAGAGAGCAAAGATATCCCATCCAGTGGAGTTGAATCGGGGCGTCTCACTAAAGCGAAAAGTTTTGCGCATTTGTGCAACGTGCTTCTGCGGCTTCTGACGCGCAACTTGGCGCGGTCCTGTCTTGTATGTCAATTTTAGTTACAGTAAGCCAAGAGGTAGCAATTACCTAGAATATACGCGTGAGCCCACACCAAGCCTAACCACAGTGGTGTGGCAGTTTATTCACCTGAACTTCATGTACGCGAGGCAAAAGCAAGAAAATAATTTTCGGCAACTGTCACTCCCCTATGACGGGGCTACCCCTAAGGCGCCGAAAAGGGGTATTGTCATCTGCAAAATTATTGCTCTCTCTCTCCGTCTCTCGGTCTGTTGTTGTGGACTACTTCTTGTCATTTTAGGGATTTCTTGTGCGCGTATTTTTTTCTGAGGACAAATGCAAATTAAATGTTCCATCTGTCCTCGGGTGTGCTCAAGCACTCATCTGTCCATAGTCATCTCTTTGATGCAGTCCAATTATTTTTGTCAGAGTTACGTTGACGATCCTTTGTTGGGATTCAATTTAAATCTTGGTTTACCGATTACAAGATTATCCACGAAGATTTGACCGGTTTTTCGTTTTGGTTTCGCTTGGATCTTGATGGTGGTGACCAGACAATGTACAAACGGAGGGCAAGGCTTTCATTTAAATGTACTTTCTGACGAAAAGAGTAAATTCAAGGATTATTGCGTTGCACAAGGCTAATGGTTCGCCTGAAACAAGTAGTAGTAGTTCTCCATGCAATGGATTTTTTATTTTTTTCAAAACTGACGAAGGCAACGTCATGCATGTTTTGTCTCCGCTGTTGCCTTGGAGCCAAGGTGGACAAAGTCTCCAACTACCTCAAAGTTATATCTCTCTAGGGTTAGGTTCTGTCCGAGACGCTAGTGTTGTGTGTTCTTTTTTGTTGAAAGCTTGGTAAACACATCTTCGCGACTTCTGTTTCAATACTCACAGCGCATTCTCCTTGATTATATCAATACCGTCGCCGTCACCGTATATGAAACTTCTAAAAGATTGTGCCTCTGGTGTTGGCATTCCGTCAATTTCCCTCCACAGACCTTGCTTAAATAAAGTATAATTCGTAACGTTGGTGTAAATTTCTTCAAGATCTCTTATCTCCCACCCATACCCCCTGTTGCCGGAAGTGGAGCAATATTTATGCCTCCAAACCGCGACTTACAATTTACATGCTTCAAGACTGATTTTGATTGAGCATTGTGTGTGTGTCTGTGCTAAACAAAGAAGTTCTCACATTTCTCATATTCAAAGGTTCCCAGCTCTCGTTTAAATCGTGTGTCCAGTTCAGTCCCCTAGTCTAAGTAAAAAAAAAAACAAAAATTCGACCCCCTTTAGCATCAATCATTCGAGGAAATAATAAATTTTACCGCCTCATTTGCATTCTCACAAAATGCGTGTTAATGAGTGATAAACGCTTCCAAAGCCCAGTCAAGCTGAGGAAAGTTGGAAATGGTTTTTTTTTTTTTGAAAATTAAAAATAATGACTCCTTACCCTTTTACTGACATTCACAGTGCTCTGTTCCGTTGGGTTTCATTTCGTTTTCTACATGCCAATTAGTCTAAGACACACAAGGTGTGTATGTAGTAGATTGGGTACCGAAAATCATAACGTTCTACTTCGACGAACTTCAAAAAAAAAAAACTATCTAAAGTCGGTGCGCGCTGTCAAAATGTTTTAATAAATTGTCAAAGGTAGGAGTCATAACCCCATCTAGCGGGGTTTTGAATTCAAAAAATTTACAAGGCCATTAGAGTTAGTCATGCATAAGAAGGCGCACAAGACAAATGTCCGCCGAAATTGTTCTTGTTCCAGTCTGTGAGGTCTCAAGGTTTGGACAGCAGCCCTATGCAAATGGTCCGCTTTATGAATATGAAATTGGAATTGCGTTCTTTTTTTTCGGTCCAAAGGTACACGGATAATTTAAATAATTAAGACATTATAAATAAGAAGTGTTGATTGCCAATGTTATGATAGTTTCCTTGATGATTTTTTTCTACTGACTTGGGTATCTGTGAGTTGTATCTACGCGGAAGCACAACAGTTCATAAATCTTTCAGGCGAAGACTGTGTGTGTACACAAAAATTAATTGCCCATGCAGCAATGACGGCATGGATGGAGTGGCTGAGGACCTCTCTTTCTCCTAAAACAAAGGCGCAGACATGGAGGTCTGCATTGTTCTTTGTTTGGACATGTGAAATTTATGAATATTCTCGAATCGAGAGCGCGGAGTGGCATGGAAGGTGATGTTATGATATCTTTTACCCAGGTGTTCGGGTGGGTGATGTTGAAGCTCACCTTTGGTGTTTTAAGTTAGATAGTCCTCTAGGAGGAGGAGCAGTGTTTGTCTGGCCTTTGTCGGAGGTTTTTTTTTCTTGATCGATAATGAGATAAGGGGACAGGAGCATTGTTGTGGAAAGGAAAGGTGAAACAAATACCTGAACGAAAGGAGGTGTATGTTGAGCGCATGTCAGCTTTAGAGTTCGGATACATTTAAGGAACAGAATGCAAATTAGCATGGGAAACCTTAAATTATTTACTGGCTTTGATGATAGAGTGCAGGCTGTGAGTACGTATAGGTTAAGAGCAAGTTCTGATCTTTCATTAAGTTCGTCAATCTGGAGGAATTGCAACCATCTTCAGGATCATTTAGCCTCTCTTTCATACTATGCGGTCCTGAAAGTCACCAAAACCTTCTTTTTAAGTTGCTATGGCTTTCATTTCACTTGCCTTAACCTCGATATCACATAGACCTTCTAAGGAAGTTCCTGTCTTTCTTACGATCGAAGCTGAAATTGAAAAAAAATGTTGGGCAGGTATGTAGCTTGGCATTGTGGAATCCGCTCACTCAGTCACTCAGAAGAGTGATTGACCTTAGCTATGGTGGCGCCGCCGTACAATCGGATCAGGATCTTCCGGAAGAACTGAAGAAAGCTTAAATGTGTCAACAAACACTCAGAAACAGATGTCCCGCAGATGTTGCTGACGCCTTCACCTCACAGGAGGTGGCATGATTTAAATGTGTAGGTTAAAGATGCCGACAAGTGTGTCCCACAGTGCACCGACTTACATAATCAAAAAACAACACAATGCAGTTAGTCTCTGCAACCTCCCTAATCCACTTTGGTGGTCTCAATAGCATGCTACCAAACAATATCCCCACAACAATAGCGTAAAACCAACAAAATTAGTAAAGGACATTGTCTCCTTCTTTAACTCAAAGAAGCCAAACAGAAACCGAGAAATCCTTCCGAACAATTGTCCTTCGCAAACAATGTATCTGTCATTTGGCAGCCAAAAACGAAGACACAGAGGGCAATTCTCCGTTTAGAACCTCAATAATTTCTTTTAAGAAATTTACCGCAAGCAAAGCCTTAACACGACACAAACAGATGAGAAAAAAAAAAACAGAATCCAACTCCAAAGGATCTTTAAAAAAAAATTCCAATTGCATTCCTAAGATTCTTGGCAGAGTTTTGCTGTTTGTTGTCCTTTTTATCTAGCAGCAAACGGCAACTAATTCTCCGCATTATCCTTGTTCACTCCCATCCAATATAGTAGCACACACACACAACTACGACATTGTTAACTTGAAAATCACACCTGGATTTGGCAATCCATAGACCACAGGCAGGATAACTACTCCACAGCAGGAGTAGCAATAACAGAAGGACTTTAAAAAAAAAAAGAGCAATTTCCTTGCAAAACCTTTACGAATCCAGCCCTTATGCCTCTCTTTCCAATCAAAGATACACTCCTTGTCCATTTGTGCGGTTTTAGTTGGTATATGTGTGTATGTATATCCTTGCAACGTTGCGGTCAAACATTTTCAATTTATTTCCATTGTTGATCGTCTTCCCAGATGCTCTCTGACTTGACTTGAGGGCGCGAGAAAAAAAAAAAAAAAAAAAACCAAATGAAAAAAACAAACAACAAAAAAGAAAATCTATCGAGAAAAGGACAAAAGAAGAAAAAAAAAAAAGTGATTAAGGTAAAGGTGCTAAATTGTAGGACATCCGTTCATTAATCAAACTAAACAACAGTGGACAGAATACCACCATCGCACACGAAAACACATCACAAGCCAAGGACCAGAACAAGGAGCGTTAGAGGAATTTTTGTTGTGACATGTTGTGATCGAGAAAAACGTATTTTTCTTTATTCTTGTGTTGTGTGTGTTTCATTCTGTTTCGAGTCCTTTTTCGATGGGCATGGGTGGGATTTTTTTTGTATTAAGGAGTGCGCGACACAAGGCAGAAAGGATATCAAGGAAATTAAATGAGGTTCATCAATAATTCCGATTTATTCGATAGCAATAAGGTTTTTTTCTTTTTTTATTGTATAAAGATTGAAGTTGTGTAACATTTTCATGGCCAACAAAGGAGCGGTTTAAGAAGGAGAAGGATTCGTTTTTAGTTTAAGGTGATACTGTGTTGACTGTACATACATATATGTATGAGGGGGAGTTTAAAAAAGTTTTCGAAAGTTACTCGGTTCGTTTAGTTAAGACAATTTTAAAAGGGCTATCTGAAGGTCCTTTGCAAACATTACATTCGTCAGTTTATAAGAAGTGTCTGCCAGAAGTGCACGTCAAATTTACGCAATGCCTCCAAGATAGACTGAAAAATTTTACTCCAGACGGGCTTTGAGTTCATGTGGCGCTTTAAAGGTATCACCTAAGCTCGCTTACAAGAAAATCCAAAGAGCACCATGAAGACCCAGAGGAAGATTACATCGTGTGTGGACTTTATTTGGGGACACAAATAGGAAGGGACTGAGTGGTGAATACAACTTGAACCTTGGGCGAGAGGATTGGCTTAATTTGTGACGACACCAGCAAATATGTATATAAAGGTCAATGACTTAAGAATCAGCAAGGGGAAGTGAAATCTCTCCGAAGCGCGGTGGGATTGGCTGAGTGTTCAGAGGATTGAGTATGACTTCTATCACGAGCACAGACAAAAGCTTTTTAAGGGCGATATTACTACGAGAGGCCTAAGTCTAGACAAAAAGGTTAAAGGACAGGAAAAGGCAACGGCACAAAATACTTTGAGAAGACTCATCATAATCAGAAATTTTGACACTTTTGGTAGACCCATCAGAGGGTATAAGCTGCACTACACGACTTCAGGAAATGAAACGACCTCAGGGAGGAAGTTTAGCATTCAGCTGCAGTCCCAATCGTTCGCAAAAGCTTTTGTCGAACGAGTGCCAGTTGGGCTTTCAACAGCATCAGTAAGCGTAGAATACCAATAGCAACCTGCCAGCAAGCTATCAGTAAGCTGAAAACCTCTAGATTGATTTTGAATGCACACAAACAAGAAAGGACGAGAGAAGGAGGGATGAAAAACACATACTCTCACGACAGAAAAAGAAGCGTGGCACCATATCAGATTTTCTAATAGTCTCAACCTGCAGGACAACCAACCAAATCGACCACCGGATCAGAACTTTTTCTCCCGAACTATACGGCTATCAAAACTCAGAATGTACCGGCTTCTTTGAACAAGTGAAATAGGACAAGGTTTTTTGGAAGGTCTCTTTAAATCACTCAGGCAGCAGTTTTTGAGAAAAAAATAATCAATCATTCAAAAGTTTAAGGACACGGTAAAACACATTTAACTAACTCACCATGCAATCTGGAGGAAACGATCCTAATCGCACAATCCACTTCTGACTGCATGGTGATTTGCATACGCATACATAGAGGCACATACACGTACATTATATCTTCTCAACCTCATTTTATCCTTTTCTTCGAGCGGTTTGTTTTTTGTTCACTCCCTATGTGCATGTATTTTACAACCCAATTTCTAACGCCTTGCATTTAATGCGCCAGCCCAAGCCAGTTACCCCATTCATTATACCCGACAACTTGCATTATCCCTCTACACTCTTTAGCGTAGCTAATTCAAGCTAAAAGTCCTTTTCATATGCAAAAAGCCAAAAAAAAAAAAAAAAACAGAAAATGCAACAGTAGCACTAAGAGACACACTCGACAGAAAAGCACACCACCACCACCATCACCCACACAAATATCCTTTTGTTCAAGTCAAAGGAACGCCACATACCACCCAGTCTATTGCTCCTTGTGCGACAACCGCATAGATAGATCCTTTTTACCATATTACACACAGTATGGCAAAAGAAAAAGAGTAGTCGAAGGAGGCAAAAGGAAACAAAAAAAAGGACTTACAGCAACAATAATGTCTATATGCCAAGTGATAGTGGTGCTAGTAGTGGCAGCAGTATGCTCCGGGGGTGCTAATGAAAATCGTGCATGCAAAGGGATGTGCTGTGCAACCGAACAGAAACAACAATCCATCTAATCTCCTCGTTGCTGGAGACCAATTTAAAATTGAAAGAAGGATAATGAAAAGCTCCGTCAGGCGGGGAAGGGGGCGGGGTTGAAAGCAATGACAATGCATGCATTATATGCAGCTGCAGTTTGCATCCTACTACTGGGAGGCAATTTCAGAGTTCTTACAAACAAGGATGCAGTGACTATGGTGATGGTGCTGCTGATGGTGATGATGGTGAAAGAAACATTATAAGGATTTAGAAGATGCAGAGGATGTGCATACATAAGCCAAGTAAAAGAACTTCCCAACGCCTTTACGTGGGTGATATATGTTTGTTTGTGTGTGTGTGTGTGCAAGTGTAAGAAGACGATTTATGGATCCTAGGATACTTTTGTTCGACAAAAGCCGCTCGTTTAATTGCATTTGCGATTATATTTCATGGGGATTAAACGTTTAGTTGGGTTTGAGGGGATATAAAGGGGCCGAGAGCCAGCAAATTTGGGTCGTCCAATGAGATGGAAAAACTGTATAAAAGAAGACTGAAGAGATGACTTTTAGAGATTCTGGAACAGAGAAACTGGGTCACTAGCACTGCAAGGACATTCATAAAGCCGCCAGAGAGGAGGCATGGTAAAAACTGAATTCTAATTGAAAATCAGCAGGATGCCACTGCTGTTGGTGCTGTTTTATCGTAGCTGAATCACACTTTAGTGTAGATGGTGTGGAGTGAAGAGGTGTGCGGTAATGAATTCAGAAAACGGTGTTACTAGGTCTTTAAAGATTTGTGACAATAAAAAAAGAAAAGAAGGAGGCGTTTAGGGAACTTAAATTAGAACGAGTTAGCTTTAAGGACTAAATTTTAGGGTAAACGCGGTTGGTACTGCTTGGATTAAGGACGTTTTGTGGTAGATGGTTTCAATCCTTTAGGAACTTAGAACGGAGGCCAGTTTTCTTGGAATAGATTCTTGGAAGCGATGCAGAAGCATTTGTTACACGGTGACAAGATTGACGCTCCAAAAAAGAGAAAGGATGTTCTAGAAGTGATTGTAAGACGTTCTAGTAAAACTTCCATTCTTCCTACGGATTGTTATGAACTTAATTGGATTGTTGTTTTCTAAAGGACTACTGGGTGGCGGGGAAATACAGTCTGAGGCATTTTAACCTTCCATCGTTTGCGATAAGAACAGTCCTTTTTGTTGGTTTTTATTAGCTTTCTCAAGGGAGGTTGATGCCTACTGATCCGACTCTTCAAAAGCTGGCGTTTGATGGTTTCTGGGACTTTATAACCTGACAGTTAATGAATGCTAAAAGAGAGACATCTTCGGAAAGGTTCTATGGACTCATCGACTTATTCCATCTATTGCTGTGTGAATATATCGCAAACACGGAGAACTTGGCTTTGGCCTACATAGATCCAAGTTCCACCTGTAGTTCGTATTGCGATTAAAACCAGATGTGGTCTTTCTACAGGCCTTGTAGCTCCCGACCGAAAACACGCTGAATATTGTAGTTGGGTACAAGCTGCAATTTTGGGTAAAAAGGACGCCCTTGGGAAGCTAGACTCAAAGAACATGAATTAGACTAGAGATCGATGACATTTTTCATAGTAGCGGCATTCAAGAACCTATGCTAAGACGAGCCAGAAACGAGCAAGTTAAAAAGTAGCTTTCGAAGTCATGCATATCTGTGAACTACATGCAGAGTTCCATAAAGAATCCGAATCCCTAAAAGTCTCTGCCATCAAGTACAAGTAGAAATGAATTTATGATATCAGCTCAATCCGTCCCAATCGGTGAACTAATCAGCCAACTTAAGTACTTTGTTTTAAGCTGCGGCCCTGCCTTCATTTAAATAACTCTTCCAAAAACAGTTCCGCTGTTAACATTGCGGTTAGGTTTGCTTTTTTTTTGCAACGATTAACTGATTCCCTTCAGCTTGCTACACTTAGCCATAAACGAAAATTCCAAGAACTCACCACAACAAATCGACTTTTTCGCTTTCGCTTGTCCGGATCCAACATAAAATCAGATAAACACACTTCCAGCAGACATGGACCAATGAATAACAATAACCGAAATCGAAGCGAAGGAAAAAGGAATTACACGACTCACCGGGACGACGAAGACAACGACTACGTTGAGAGATGACCTTACAAATCACGCTGCAGTTCAAGATCATCATATCTCCTTGACAACTCCCGAACTCTCTCTCTATATAGGCTGTGTTGGGAACAAAAAACAACACCCAACTATCTACCATGCGATGCTGATCACTATCACCTATTCGTGCTCGAATCACAGTACATCCACATCCACCAGACCGGTGCAGTGTGGAGCTCTTCATTGGCCCTCTACCTACAACGTTGGAGTGCTGGAATATTGCCAAGGCAATCGAATAATTGCAATGCATGACATTTGGATCATCATCGATCATCGGTGTGTGTTGGATGCCGGGACTACCCCATCCTCTTGAGTTGCAATCATATCCAAGTCACATTGCATGTGACTGTCCGGTATTCATGGTATCGATCATCAGTAGCAAACTGCATGGCTAAATGCTGCCAGGATAGGAGATCAGCGCGCAAACCTAATGAGACTATTCACTGTGAGAGATGTACTATGTATGTTTGTTGAGACTGTGAAGCTAGTTGATCTTGTTGTTGTTGTTGTTGTTGTTAGTCTTACTGTTCGACCAGTCTATATCGACCATTAAGGCACTACTTATGTCTTGCTTCGATATGAACATTGCATATCTGATTGAATGCCACTTGGTTAAATGTATTTCAGATTGGTGGGTTGTTTCAGTCTTTTTTTTCCCGTACGGTGGTGGAGCACATTCCGGAGAGATAAATAGGTGCTACAAGGACTGTCCTGATGCAAACAAACTTCTACATGATGGTTCTGAGAGTGTCCACTATACTAGCCTCTTCCTCAAGACGCTGCCAAACAACAGAGGCCGTTCCACAGATTTCGTTCCATGAATATTGTGACATAAGAATGGATTTTTAGCAAGAGTACCTCCTCTGCCATGGCTACTTTGAGTCTTGAATGAAAGACTTACTTCATGTTCAATACGGAGGTATTTTTAAAGCCGAAACTAGATACTGCTCCTCGCCATCAAGACTGTTTTCTAAAAATTTTCGAACGTAGAGTTTTCGAGAAAAGCTACTTCCTCGACGTGTGCTAGTGTTAATTGTGAAAGGCTTTGAGTGGACTTGATCGTGAAGAACCTTTTTTGCGAGAAGGGAGACTTTGAGAGCTATAAAGAGACGTTGTGCATCGACCTCTAATAAATACTTAAGGGGCCGACCCATAAAACCCGTTCTCTCCGACGCATCGACGTACACACCTGACAGCTCGATTGAATACACGCATGTTTATGGGAAATGGCCCATAGGCAACGTATGTTGACAGGACTCTCAACAAAGAAATTTGAAGTGTTAATTTTTTTTTTTTTTGTGAGGATAATCCAATTTTTTGGGTCACCTCTCTCCAACGTGTACGTCGTCTTTAACACATTCGTCGAAGTAACGGAGAGAACAGATTCTGTAGGTTTGGCCCTTTAGTCCTAGATCGACTTTATTGTCCTAAAACCAGCCACGCAAGGACCCACACCAAGTTGTTCATGAAGGTTTGAAGACAAGATCTGACAACCCCCAATTCCCAACTCTCTAACCAAAACCATTTCCAAATGAGAGCTCAAAGAGTGCAGGACATAAAAAGTGCAAAGACCATCTCATTCTCTCGCTCTATTCGCATCCGAAACGTAATAAATTAAATCGAGATGAGAATCTCGGATTGAATATCGTTTTTATTGTGAGTCCCTGTTGCGGACTATTTTTTGCTTTGTTTTTTGTTTTTGTTTTGCCCCCCTTCCCCAAGCCTCTGCTAGTTGCTAGTGTAAATCTTTAAACTCAACCGTGGTGTGTGCTTGCGTGATATGCCTGTTAGCTTCAAGGATATGCACCCAATGTGTCTTGTTGTCTACCACAGAGGAAGGGATACCGCGAGAGGAAAACACGGAGAGAAAGAGGGATGTACTTCAAAAAGTGGAAGTTGCAAAAAAAAAATCCAAGAATTGTGTGTGGAAATTTAAGCACCTCCAGCAATGTGGTCAGTTCCTAACAGATGCTGGTTTTGTTTTTTGCTGCTGTTGCCAGTAGTAGCAGCAATGTCTAGCCAAAGAAAGCAAATAGGAATCCTAGTAATCTGTATCTTGAAAGTGCGCACCTTTATGGCGTGTGATGGTGAATTCCATGCCGTAATCATATTTAGTTGCGCTTTAAAGGAATTTTATTGTCATGCCAATGCCACAACCACATCATCGTCATCGTCATCGGGTTGTAGTTTCATACCAAAGACGGTAAAACACTGGAGGAGGCTTATCATGCTGTTTACATTGTAAATGGAAGCACCTGGGTCTAGAGCTAAGCTAGAGTTTGAGTGAGAAGTTGATTTATATTTGCTCGCGGGCTATATGGTGATATTCAATTACGGGATTAGTAATTGCTTCCATGTGATGATGTCGCTGGAGAGTGTATACATTGGTCACGATATGTTGGGACCTGGAAGGTATGTTTAAGTGTGATTATCTACGAAATTGTTTAACACTAGCTAACACGCTATTATGGAAAGTTTTTTCTTTGCTAAAAATCTCACTAGCTTGAGGATTGAGGAGATCGGTGGGATTTGGACAAAGTGGTTTTGGGATGTTCGGCATGCGGAACAGAGAGTATTGTTATGTCTTATGATTGCACTTAAGTTAGGTGGAGAGAAATAGTCCTGAAATGTAGAAGAAGAGGAGATCAAACGACAGACTAAACTATATCAATCGTATTTTCTGGTCAAAAAACGCATAGAAAAAGGATTCCCATGGTAGAAGTATAATCGACTTTCCCTGGACTACCTCCTTTATCTCTAAAACCGAGAGGAGTATTTGAAAAGATCTTATTGTCGAAAGAGGACATTGGAGGAAAAAGTAAACGGAACTTGAAGCATCTTGTCAATAGTGAACTCAATCGATCATGTACCTTCTTATCAATATGTGATGCAATGTCGAGCCCCATAGCATGTCTGAAATACTCAGAGTCCCTTAAGTCCTTGCGCTCCGGTGTGTCGGACTCGCACCGACTAAACTCTTTCCAGGATTTTGCCCACCCCGAAACCACTTTCCGAAGGGTGATACCACTGTTAAACCCATGGGGACACCTTCCTCCTCTTCGATTTCTCCTGCCTTGGAGCTAGAGCTGTACTCTATTTAAGCTTTCTATATTCTCTTAATGAAGGATCACACATATGTGATTCCATCGCTCTACAAAAGTAAGCATCGCCCTTGAGATATTGTCCGATGTGAAGACTTCTACCTTAATTTCCACCCTCCGCTTCTCTCCTTGCCAACTACAGCACTCGCAGAAAGTGTAATTTACGTCGTCGTGAGAGGAATCAATATATTGGCAGGCTGGATTCTCACTTTCCCATCTAAGCCTAGTAGCTGAGTGCTTTCTCTTAGACCAATCTGTAATTTTACAGATTAGCCTCTCGGTTCATCTTCATCTGGTCTCTGTTCCCAAAAGTTCCTGTCAGCGTTGCTTTGTAAGTTCCTTTGCTTTTGCTGTTGTCATTACTTTATCTACTTCAGCTTTCCTTTAAAAGACTTTTTTCTGCGAGTCACTACCACCTCTACGAGAATGACAGTTTCCGATACTCTTCGGTAGACATTTGCTACCCAAGGTGTTCCTCTGCGCTACACCCAGGCCATTGGTTTCTTCTACTTTTCTGTTGGAGTGCGTCGGCTTATATCTCAGCACCCTACCAGGAGGATCAAGCTCGTGAAGTCATCGTTTCGTATATTATCTCCAACAGATGACGCTAAGGTTCTTACGAAGTCACCTTCCCGGCCGAACCACAAAGCTGCTAACACTGCAAGAAACAGTGACATTTCACCTAGTTAACCCAGCAAGCAGTCAAAATATCAGGCGCTTCATCTTGTCCATAGGTCGCTCCGATAAATGGAAAGAAACCAACTTACAGTTTGGTTAGTGATAAGTGAACAAATTTCCAATTATCCCGTTCGATCTAAAGAACAAGTGTCTACCACCCCAGATCATAACTTAAATCGAATTCCTTGTCCGCAATCAACCAGAACTCTCATGTCAGGAACGAATCAATTGCATCATTATCAGCGATTAGAAAAGCATGGAAATTCTTTTTAAAAAAATAAATTCCTTCTCCTCACTCTCCTCCAGTTCAATGACCCAATTTTTCATCTTGGAAAAACCTCATACCAATTCCGGGCGAAAATTGCCCTCTAATCGTCATGACCTACCTAACGAACATCGAAACACCAGCCAAACACACCAAAACATCTAATCAATGTCAATCACAGCGTTTCATGCATGACTCCCCAGGGTATTATTTTCCAAACAGAAACTCCACCATCACCAGAAACCACCTAGATACCACAGTGCTCCCCGCCTTCATGGCTGTGTGTGTGCCACAAGTAATATGCAAACGAAAAACGGAGGAAAATGGAATCCCAAATGGCAAACTGGGAAAGAGATACTATGGTTCCAAATCAAATCAGGCGCGAACAACCAAATCGATGGAAGGAACCTGTAAATGGCACAATTACACCCAGTTTGAGCAGCAACAATATGCTCCTCCGTCGTCTTGGTGATGGTTAGCACGCCGGCTCTGCACCAAGCAGGAATCATCAACTAGACATTACTTACCTATTTCTCTCAACCTACCTACAAAATACTTTCACAATAAGATTTGCCCCACTGGTGTTCGCGTAGGAACACTCCCAGCATCAGGAGCGCGGCAGCAGCAGCTCCAATTTATGCACCAGATCTAATTTTTCGCGTAGTTTAACTCGGGCATGGCCGACGACGACGACGAAGTCGATGATGACGGTGATGATGATGACGACGGTATTGCACTCGGGGAGAGTGCACAGAAGATTGCAAGGAAAAAACATTTCACACCTGATTGCACTTCTCTTCTCTTTTGGGCTCCATCTTGTGGCAGTATCACAGTGTAATATCAGCGAGAAAGGCGCTCCAAGGAAGAGTCATATACAAACCCTGCCACTGAGAGACTTTTGTGTGTAGGTATGCATGCAATGCAATTTGAATTTTCGCCTTTTGTCGTGCGAGATACAGAATCCATTGCGGAGCACAGAAGAATCCCCTCTACCATTGGTTTGTCATTTCGCTATGAGATATCGGAGTCTCACCAAATGCTGGGGTTCACCAAAGCCTTTGTTTGGCGACTTATGAAGAAGTCGCCGTGGAATACGAAGAGAGATGGAACGAATTTCGCTGCCCGGAAGGTATCCTGGCCAAGGTGGTGATGGTTGGTAAAAGATGCTCTTGTAATGCTGATGATTGAACTCGATTTGGTGTGTCGACGTGCTCTCTTTTTCGGGGCAGTATTTCAGTGTAAACGGTTGTTTCGAAGTAGGGTTGCCATGTGAAAAGTTCCAATTACATAGGGGTTTAGTAAAACTTCGAGGGATGAGAGTAAATGGAAGCTGTGCGCTCTGATATTCGCAATTTTTTGCTCTTCGAACCGGGACATTCTGTCTCCCTCTTCGTCTTGGTTGAGACTCGAAGGTCCTTTTGGATGAAGTCCATTCGAATTCGTGGCCAAGCCAATGTAATAATCATAGCCTGGCTCCTTGGATTTGATTCACATCTTGATACAGCTCGTAGAGTTCATTTAGGGATCCCTTAACCATGTGGGTGGCGCTTGCTTAGATATTTTACGCAAAGTTAGACTCAATGGTACTAGATGCTGAGCTTACTAAACAAAACAGGTGATGTAGGGACACCTACAAGGTGGATTCTTTTCAGTTAGGGAAATTGACTTAAACGTCAAAGATATTGTCATAGACATGAACTTGTCAAAACGGAGATCTGCGAGAAGATCAGGCTTCGCATTCAAAACACTAAACATTGTCAGGGTAGTTTTCAAACCGTCCAGGAAGCTGTAAGCGACGGTGTGTTGCTTTCTATACGTGTAAGGGAAAACTTGGAAAATATTTTTGAGAAATTATATCTTTCAAATCTGATCAATTGGAATTAAAGGATCCATAAGTTCAAAATCATGTATGACCTGATGGAAAAGAAACTTGCAACAAACTGAGAATGGCAACCCTCTACTAACGACATGTAGATTGGTCACATCCCCAAACACACCGCGAATAAGAATTCAAAAAAAATAACAGGTTGCAACCAAATTAAACTCCAGAAACGGAGGAAAAATTATTCCAATTTAGGGCACACCACTCACAGCAAGAGCTCAGTGTCTTGCGTCACCACACTAACCATTCCTTTCCATCGTTGCCGGTCGCGTAGTATTTGGCAATTCAAATTCAGTCGTCTGCAACTGTTAGTGAATCTCTGGATACTTTGCATATCCGACAGGTGTTCCACTTTGCAAGTGGATTGTGGAAAAAAAGGAACAAGAAAACCATAACAAGATGGAAAAGACTCCACTTAACCATGGAGTCCATGGTAAAAGTTCCTTAATTCCTTCAAAATCTTAACAAAGATGTGCGCAACGAATTTGGACACATGGCAGCCAGGGTACGTATAAAGCTTTTT
Organism: Criorhina ranunculi; assembly: GCA_951813785.1. Classification (NCBI taxonomy): domain Eukaryota; kingdom Metazoa; phylum Arthropoda; class Insecta; order Diptera; family Syrphidae; genus Criorhina; species Criorhina ranunculi. The sequence goes on from OX638383.1 coordinate 4,613,527, forward strand.
ATTTTTTTATTTTTTCCTGTTCTGTTCCTGGCGTGGATCACACTTTAATTCGATCGATTCTCACACCTCTGGCTGATTACATGGCACATCCAATTAACGAATCATCAGGAGGAGGTGGCGGAACCGCATGTCGTCCAGTCAATTTTTTTTAAATTGAAATTATTAATCCAGGATATTGGATCCTTCTTGTAGGTATTATTCGTAATATTGTTTGGAGGATGGTTGTGTTTGTGAATGCCTGTCATTGGCTTTTACAAAAAAAAATTAGATTGAGGGTGGTGGATACCATGTTGAGCCGGAAAAAAGTCCATTGTCGTGAAATATTAGGTAGAACCACCAGAACCACATGACCAAAAATGAAATCTTATTAACTATGACAGAGGAAGACATTGGAGATTTAAAAAGGATTCCAATGAATCCTGCGTCATGTGCGTCAGTTGCAAGACTTATTTTTTATTTTTTTAATTTTGGCACAGAAAGGTGGAACTGATTGGATTCGGATTGGTAGTTGATTGGATTTTTCTGAATAACCTTTAAGGATTTACTTTGAATTGATCTCAAGTTGAATGGTAGGCAAGGCAGGTTCTAAAGAAACACAAAGGTCCTCTTACAGATTTCGAGTAAGGCAAGCCTTGCAGCTGTATGTATGTATCTACTTTACAGTGGTTGCTTTAACTTAGAATATACGTTGTGCGTTTGGACACCTTCTTCCAGTGAAGGAATTCATCATCATATGGCTCCTGCTTCTGATAGTTTGCAGTGAAATACTGGAGAAGCTTGTTGTTGGTATTTATTGTAAGTGAAAGCACTGCACACTCTGTACGCTCTAGCTACCAATTCCAAGCGCATTAAGCCGTCAAACAAAGAAAATTGACCGTAGATACACCTTTCAACTTTACAAGCTTAGATTTTATTGATATTTACTGCAAAGCCTTAAGGATAGCTTAAATCAAATTCAAAATCAACAACTCGAACAGTATTTTACAGCAAAATTCCCATTGCATGTATCGATTACAAGGCCACTTTATCCTGAAGCTCCTTGCTCTTAACAATGTACCTGTGAAGATGTGAAGGTATTCTGTTTTCAAAAATATATATCACACATCAAGGATCTTAAAGGAGACCGTGACAAAATCTGCAAATCACATATCCAGTACACATGCGTCATTGTTCACCACCTCCCTTCGTATTTCCGGTTCAGTAATCGATTAGCATCAATTCGCGGTACTCAAACCAAACACACAGCACAGCACTTAATGAATCTAATCTAAGGACACTCATTTTCCCATTTTTTATTTTTTTTGTTATAAGGTACGTCCTGGGAATTGTTAAACTAGCTCTATCGTTGCTGCATATTCATACCTCAATCGTTTAGGGTTGACAATAAATAATTATAGTCCTAGAAAAAGGAAGAGAAAGGAAAAAGAAACGGAATAATATATCGAGTGGAACAGAATACCATCGACAAGGAGCGAACAAGGTTTATCCCATTCTTATACTCATACATCGTATCCTGCCTTGTGTTTTCAATCCAAACGATGAAATGCTAATCTATAGAGTATCGCGCGAATGAAGAGTCGTCTCCTTTGAAAATCGAAACCGTAAATTTTCAGGTTTTTCATCAAATTGACATGACTACAAGGCAAAGAGGGATGAATCTAGAAAAAAAAAGCGAAATCCTTTGATGAAATAAAAATAAGGAATCACAGAAGGAAACTTTTTCCTTCTGTTTGAGAGCTACCTCCGTAGCTGTGCTGTTGTTGACTCTATGATGACAATTTGTTTCTCCCTGTCCGGATTTTTTTTTTATTTGTACGAAAGGATTTTGTCACACAAGAATTGAAGGAACAAAGGGGATGTTCGAGTTAAGGAGCGAGGTACTGGATATGCAAGTGTATTTTATGGAATTGATATCACTGTGTGTGTGGAGGTACTATTGGTTTTAAATATTCGTGACGGTATAAAGATATAAGGATCCATTCCATGCCTTGAATCAAAGGATTTACTTGTGCGTTAAATTGATCGAAGGATATTGGGTTACGCACGACAACTATGCTAAGGAATAAGGAAGAGAGTGGCTTTAGTCTCCGATTACAAGGTGCAATTATCGTTGGCGACGGTGGTTGGTGGTTTCAAAGGGTTTTACCTGCAGGGGCTGGAGTTTTTGAGACATTTTTTGGGGTGGTTGTGAGGTTGATAATGAAAGACTTTCGGTTTGTTATATCCTTGAAGATGGATTATTATAGTTTGGTTCACGATTGTTCCTCTGCTGTTCCTGTACCCGACATTAAAGAATGAGTTAAAGCTTAAGGAGTGTTCATTCGCCATTAAATGTTGATAAGGTGAAGTTGCCACATAAGTCGAGTGAAATATTCATCTAGAGCACGCTAACGAATCTTTTACCACAATGGACCTACTTTTGGTCTAAGTGTACCACTTCAAACTTACACATCTTAAACTGACCAAAAATGCTTAAGACCTGTAAGCTTCGACCCTGTCTTTCTAAAAATAAGACAGCCACTCCTTCAACAAGTATAAGTGCTTATGTCAAGCGAGGAAAACTACAGACACAGGCCCACATCACCTCGTCCAAAGCAATTATAAATACTTTTGAGCTTTTGACAACATGTCCCTTACTCGCACTGGTCTTTCTTACTGGAAACTGTTGACTCAACTTTATTCGCAACAGGCTAGGCAGGAGCTCACAGTATTAGTGCTCAACACATCAGCACCGAAGATAAGTCTTGATATGACAAAGGCGGAACACGCGCAAAGGAGATTCTCTGCAGTGTCGTCACCTTCTCCACAAGTGTCGCAGACTGTAGTGTCACTTAAGCTTAGCACATTGAGATGCTTGCTAAGTGGAAGCAAGAATGCCTCTCATTTCTCACAGACGTCCGGGAGCAGTCTACTAATTTGCCTGTATCTTTGAAAGTCATGGAAACCCCATTGCATTCATAAGAGACCGAATCATTGATGGAAGATACAGGAAGACCCAGAGCAGTTTTCGGTCTTGAGAAAGTTTCCTCTGAGCCGAAGATACAGAAAGACTGAGAACAGTTTTCGGCCCTGAGAAGGCTTCCTCTGAGTCTTTTCTAGCAATCTCATCAGGGATCTAACTTCCCAATATCCAAGTATCACCTGAGACTGAGATCCAGGCAAGAGTCAAACAATTTAATCTGGCGACTGAATTCAGAAAGTTCTTGCATTCATAAGCTCTACTTGAAGTCGTTTAAGGGTTCAGCATTGCATTAAGCGGACCCTGGTTGTCGCCAAAGATATATAAACATACTTAGATACTCAGACCCTTCTACATATTCGAAATAATATAGCTCATGACCATTAGAATAGCATAAGACAGATGTGCTCGGAAGGGTCCTATCAAAGCTATGTAAATTCAATAAATGTTTTGCAGTTGTAAGCTTAAGATCTTGCCAAAGGCAACCTTACACTCCACGAAAATTGAGGCGCCTTCGTCTCGACTGAGAGCACTCCGAAATGATGGCGAAACCCTTTACCACCGGCTTAGTCAAACCGCTCATGATCCTCCTTCTGGCAAATAGAACAGATGCAGTTTGAAGAAGATTGACCGGAAGCTCAGAGCACCATTCATCAATCAGGTCTATAGACCTCTGTTCGTTAGTACAGACAGTTTATAGTCGAGGATCGAGAAAAACTACGACAACATCATTCGCGCATACCTAAGCATAGACGCAAAAGTTATTGAGAGCGTTCAGCAGAGAGTTAAAGACCAATGCTGATGTGACAGAACGCCACCTTGCAGATAGTCCCTGTTAACCATTACATAATGACCACAATCCGCATCTACGTTCGTTGGTTCAGTCCACAACACTAATGTTTCGTCAACCCCGTAACATGCATACATGCAGTCAAAACTCCAATTGTCGAAAGAACCCTCCATGTCGATATTTTTCCTATGAAGGACGACTAGGTTTTGAAGCCTACTCTCATAATATTTTACACGCTGTTAGGCATGTTGCATCTCTGATAGGGAATGCATCCTCAGAGCAACTTTGCGCATGTAAGTCACTAGTCTTCCCATTAGGTTAACTTCTGACTTTTGAACGAGCAAAATACCCACGATACATTGTAAGAACAACCAATGCCCTCTGCATCCATTGAAGCAGACTCACCTAATTACTGTTCGAGTTCCCAATGTACTTGAGACAGTGCTAGAGATGCACAACTACTGATTTACCCACTCCTTTTACTCCGGCTCATAGAAACTTCCCCCATCTGTCGGTCAATCCTGCCACTAGATCAGCAATATTCCAACTCCAAGCCAACAAACTCACAATCTATCTCGCATGCAATAATGTCAAAATCACTTGAAAAACCCTTCCATTAATTTTTTTTTTTTCATCTTTTTTGGCCAACAAACCGAGATTCCAATCACAATCCAATACACGAAAGAACTTATACGACCACATATCATTTTCGAATTAATTTCGAGAACGTCCATCGGTTGACCACATAGCATTCTCTTCTCTGGAAGTTTTACCGTTTCCATTGCCATATCCTTTCACATGCATATATGAGCCCACAAAACTCTACCGAAGGGCATCAAAGCTAAGCAGCAACAGCATTGGCTCATTTAAAATTCTAATTCTCGTAAACAAAATTTTGAAACGATTCCAATTTAATTCGAATTTTCGAAAGTTCCTTCGCTCACGACTCCACCCGCTTTGGTGTTGTTGCTTGGCTCGTCCTGGCTGCCATCTTTTATTGGTTTTGCAAAACTATGTGCAGTGAGGTCGTCCACACGCTATGGAATGCATTACCTAAAAAAGAAGAGAAGGCATGAATGCATGCACATGCCATTCAGGACGAGAACGTGTCGCCTGTAAAGTCCTTTAGAATTTTTTGGGAGTTGGTGGAACCCCACTTTTTTTTCTTTTGAATAGTATTCCTGGCAAAATTTCAACATTCGATAAGGAAGTTTTTCTCTTTCCCCTATCCACAGAGTGCTCCTGCAGCAACAGGCAGTAAGGACAATGTGTGCTTCCATCATCGTGCTATGCAACGATCCTAAAAGTTTCCCAGACGAGAGAATTCAATTTCAGTGTGTGCAGCAGGTTGACCAACCACCAGAATCGGAACGGATGGTAGTGGAGTGTAGATGGAAAGAGTTTTTTTTTTCCATAACTTTTCAATGGACGCTGCTCTTCTGGAAGAGACTTGTTCTACACTCGGTCTGCGGGATAAGGAGCACCGATGAGAACACATTTTTGTGTTTTCAGTTTCGGGGCCAAATTGAATTCATGATGCGAACAGGTGTTTTAACTTTTAATTGGTAGACCGCAGTCGTATAAGTTTTTGAGAGAAAAGCACGGTGTGCGTTGTATGACATCTGCATTAAGATCGTGGAACAATGTTTTCAATTGTGGAGGGGATGCAAACACATATCTCCTCATTTGGCAATTGAATGGGAACTGGAATATATGAAGTTTCGAGGTCTTTTTTATTCCGAAAATAAGAGGGTTCTGTTTCTAGGTTCTGACAGGTTTTGATCAAGGTGAAGCTGGGTTCGAAACCAACCTTCTCTTGCTGATACCACTAGAGAGATTTGTCCCGTCCTTCATTTTATTGCAGCCTTACTGAAAGGATGAGTAAATTGTTCCACATAACATCTATCCAGAAGCCATGGGTGTGCAACAAGTACCACTGAGGTGTTGGGAGCGGGCGTGATGTCAGGCTAATTTAGGATGAGCGGTCTGAAAGACCGAGGCTTATCTCCCTGGTTAGTTTTCCGGCCAAGACCTTGGTACGTTAAACCATCTAAGCTGGAATGACTTAGGAAACCTGATGGTACTTTCCTTGAGTCGAATGCGTAGGTTTTCAGTTTTCTGATCGAGACTAACTTCCATAGAAATCAGGTTAAAAATGGCTCGTTACAAAGTTCTATTATTGAGATTGCCAACGAATCAAGTCAAAAAGCTCGGCATAGTGGGTATACTGCATTCGAGGCTAACAAATACTTTAGCGTGTCTTTTGAGAGATTTAAGTCCCCTACCTCTGACGGAATATGACCGACCTGTCCGAAGCAAGGTCTTACCCAGCTGCTCCCACATCTGCAGAGAATCTTTTCTGATGACTTTTCGACTCCAAATTGTTACGAGCTTCAGACCCATTAGGCTGACATCAATGCTAATAAAAATCATGAAAAGACTGGTGAACCTATACATTCACAAAGTTGCTTTGTGGTCAAAAGTTTTATTTGGGATACAACATGCTTTTCACCGCAGAAGACCGCGCTTCAAAGTATAAGGGTGCCTTCAAAATCGCGACTTTTGACTTTTCCGTCAGAAATCACGGCAAAGTGGTGGTATCCTATCTCCACTTCTTTGGTGCATGTTGGTTGACTCTCTATTGAACACACACTCAACGTCTACGGTCAGACAGACGATGCATTCCAGGGCACTGCCAGTCTTTTGGCAACGCAAAAGTGTTTTCGACAAAGCGTTAGGCTTGTGTGTGAATGTGGATTAGTATTGGAATTTGAACCTTTCTTACTTACTTAAGGTGGCGCTACAGTCACACGGGGTGGACTTGAGCCTCCACCAACAAGCGTCTCCAGGCAGCTCGATCTTTAGCTAGCTGCCTCCAGTTTCGCACGCTAAGTTGATTGAGGTGTTCTTCAACTTGCGTGCTCCACCTGAGTCGCGGTCTTCCTCTACTGCGCTGTCCCTCGAGGGCGGATTCGAAGATTTTTCGGACCGAAGCATTGGTGTCCATCCGCTCTACATGATTCAGCCTCCACTTTTCTGTCTAAGTCGATGTCGCTGTACAGCCCGTACAGTTCGTCGTTGTATCTCTTCTTCCATTCACCGTCTATGCAGATCGGACCGAAAATAACCCGAAGAACTTTTCTCTCGAAGCAGCCAAGAGCACCCTCATACATTTTTGATAAAATCCATGCCACTGCGCCGTAGAGCAGAACTGGGATTATTAAGGTCTTATGAAGAGTCACTTTGGTTGTTCGAGAAAGGGCTTTGCTAGTCAATAATTGCCATCTTAGCCCAAAGAAGCAGCAATTGGCAAGAGTTATTCTTCGTTTGATCTCAGCGCTGGTGTCGTTATCTGCATTGATAGCGGAGCCGAGGTAGACAAAGTCCTTAAATGCCTCAAAGTTATATCTGTCTAGGGAGACGTTCTGTCCGAGACGTCGGTGTTGAGTGTTGAGTGGAATGTCAACTAGGATTCGCTATATTAAAGCCTTCGAGTGTTACTACCCTCCATTCGTCCAATCAAGTCCCCACAAGTTGACAAATGCCTAACAATCTCCTTAACTCAAGCTATTTATCCCATTATCACGTTCGTGACCCCTCACAGTCTCTAGCGACACCTCATGACATTTTCTTTATAAAAATTAAAATTCCACCTCCAACTTGGCGCCACTCCTTCGTTAAACTTAAGTTTAAACAAAAAAAACTAAACAAATTGTTTTAATTAAAAAAAAAATTTCCTTTAGTGTTGAACTTTTATCACAATGACCAGCAAATTAATAACAATAACGCTAAAGAGCTTGTTGTGCGCCGAGCCTAATGAAGCTATCACCGATGACGACTGGCAAAAGCCAAAATGGAAAGGTTAACAACAATTTACTAGTATACCTGTTCGAGAAGACTTCGTGCTCCAACACAAGTCCCGGTCCAAAACAAAGTGAATGTTTATAGGAAAATTGTCGGAAAGAAAAATGATCATGGAGGTAAAATGCCTTACTAATTGCCACCTGCCTTGGAGGCATACACCAAGGAATACTTTCATAAGTCGCCTCTGCTGGTTCTCCTTGGTGAAACATTGTATATAGTGGTGCGCGGAGGAAATTGATAAAAGTGTGATTATAGGGCGGAATGGCTGGAGAGTGCGCGGCTGATTGGTTGCGGATAGTGATGGGGGGGCCGCCTCTCATCAGAGTATGGAGCCCGTTAGGTTTATGATTTATACATGTGATCCGTGGGGGTTTTTTGTTGTTGTTGTGTTGTTGTTACAAAAGAAATTGTCGGAAGAGTGTTGAGGTGGAACTAGTAAGAAGCTCCGACCATGGCTGGAAAATAGAAGGGAATTGCTCTTATGGATCGTTCAAGGTACCTTTAGTATGTTAGACAGATGGTCGTGGGTGAAGGGTAAGACAGAAAGTTGAAAATAGGAACAATTGGTGGAAGCGGAAGTAGAGTCCACATACTGAGTGAGCAATGATAGTTTTATTTCATTTCAAATTAGACAAGTTCCAATTCACTTAATTCAGTTTTGATGAAGCTACAGTTCGTCTTCAGCCGATCCTCAGCCAGCTGTTTCCAGTTGCATATGCTTGCGCCCGCCAGCGCCTTCTGTGTAGTCCCTCAGGGGTGGTGTCGAAGACTCCTCACACTGAAGTATCAGTAATCATCTTGGCGTTTTGATCAGATCGCTGTATACATTGCTTCCTTAGCTCATGGCTAAAATCGTAGAACTCTTCTTTTGAAGATTTCAAGACCATTTTCATCCGCTTGCAGGCTCAAGTTAGGGTAGCAAAACTCTGAGATTCCCTTTCTAAAATTTGGAAAATCTTTTTCATTCGTGTGAGTACATGGTTTCGTGACTCCATTTTTGGTCGTAGAGCTGACTAGTGCCTGTCGTCCATATTTGCAGCGCCATTTTATCTGAGCTTGTCTGAATGTCTGTGCGTACTTATTTTTCGTCGGTGGAGCGGTGAAACCTAGTACACCAGTCACAGTATTTCTAATGGTTTGCTGACAGTCGTGCCAACTTCTCAAGAGCTCTCAGGGCATCCGATCCAACCAGTCGGTTGTGGTTTTAAGCTTCCAACGTTAAACTTCCTCACAGTGGTGGTTCCGGTGGTGGCATTGTTGGATATTAGCATACGAACCTTTGCTGCAATTTGCTTGAAGTGCGAGTGTATGTTTGAGGCTCAAAACCTTCGAATATCCAATACACTGGAGAAGTGTGTTTCATTATTGCAACGTGATCAATTTGGTTTTAAAAGGATGGCTTCCAACTTGGCTTGAGTTTTGAAAATGTTGTGCTGCATACGTCCATGTTTTGCTTCGCAGCAAGATCAATGAGTTTCAAAAATGTTCTGCTGGGTTTTTTTTTCTGATGGTCTTCCCAAATATGTCATCCTTTCCGATGGTGGCCTTGAAGTCTATAAGGAAGATCTAAAAATCATTAAAGTGGTTAGCAATGTTGTAGTGGTTGCATCATCACTTGTCATGCTGAAGGTTCGAAGTTCAAATCCCGATGATGTTATGCATAGGCATAACACTGGTAGTAGGGTGGTCATATGGCTTGAAAGTGTTGATCGTACTAATGACATCGGGGTGTTCGAAAAAAAAATACTGTGAATTATAAGCAATGGCAACGAAACCAATAACTAACCCCAGTCATTTTGGACACCACCCTCGGAGCAAAAAGACTGAAACTTAATACCACCTGAGTTTCAAAATCACTATAAAAACACTAGGGCTGTGTGAATACGCTATTCACATAAGGGTATTCATAACCCCGTTAGCATTAGTGAATTATGAAACAAAAATAAATAATAATGATCTCGAAAAATGCTTGTAAGATTTCGGGAGAAGCTCTTATAGAAAATCTTTGGTGGTACAGTGTCTTTTCTCGTGTTGGGGCGGGAGCAGAAATGAGGATGATCTCGTGGAACAGTTCTTTATTACGGACTACTTCCGTCGCCGAAGTTAAAGACTTGTTGCCTCTGAAGGCAAAACACGTATCCATACAGTCTGTTCGTAGTAGCACTCACAGTAGGACATGTCGCTTCTTTTTTTGTCAGACACCTGGCCCATCTCAACGAGCTTCCTGAAGAAGGTCTATGCTGTACGTGATCTATAAAAGTGTCCTTATGCCTTGTTATCTGAGGCCCGCGGTTAGATTGTTGTCCCTTCTCATTATTTCCTCACAGGATGCCATGAAGATCTGAAGATAGAGGACTGGTAAGGCTTATACGTTCAACATTTATTCTAAAGCAAAAATATCCAATGAAAGACTCATCCTTGTGACATCCTTTAAATAATTTTAATTCCTTTCAACAACAGAGTTCCCTTTTGTCATCATTAAACCCCACAGATTCTAACAAAAACAGCTATTCCATGCATGTAATCACAAATTCTGAAATTTATTAGCCTCATAGCGAAGTTCTACAACGTTCTTGTACCTACAATTCTGTGTCTCATAAACTATGCCACTGATTAATTCAATTTGAAACTTTTTAATTTCCCAACTAAACTCGGAAAGAAATCAAATTTTCTCCCTCTAATGCAGTGAAACTCAGCGCCAGGACATTCTAAATCAGTTAAACTTCAATATAATTCCACACATTCTCGTCCTTACTGTGTTGCAAAAGGTATAGTAGGTACCACCCCCACAGCCATATCAAAATTTAACCCTAGAGTTGGTATAAAAACCACAGACACACACACATGAAAACTTTTAACCCCCAGAAGGTGAAAACTTTTAACATCTCTACACACGTTGGGAAATGATTTTCATAGAGAATGGCATGTAGGTTCCGACAGGGCTTAGATACAATATCGGGGGTATATTTCTACCCGGAAAGATAGATCGATTGGCTACAATGTAGGAGGTAGTGTATACTCTCCATCGAGTAGTGTGTCATGAAATATTTAAGCCTCAATTGTAAGGATGTGCCACACACGATGACACCGATGACAGATATACTAATGATAATGATGATGGTGCATTGTTCTGCCTGTCTGCCTATAAATGGATAACTAATTGCCGTCCGATATAATCGGTACATATATACACACACACACACATGCTGTATGCGGAGGAGACAATATTCAAATTTAATTCCAATACTGATGATGCATGCATGGATGAGAGTTGAAAAGTTTGCCAACGGCAGTACATGGCTACAAGAGTGTTGAATGTTAAGCATAAGTGCTTTACAGCTGTGTGATGAAATCAATTTTAATTGATTTCTCTAACAATAGAGGTTAGATAGGACAGAGGACACATTCAGGCATACACTGTACCATGTGTGTCAAAAGTTTGATGCTGGTTGCTGTTGGCTCATCGACCAGTTCTTTTGAAAGAGTATTTTTTATGTTTAGATCCTTGTACATTGTTTTACTTGCGAAAGGAGATCACTTGGCTTCAAAATTGTACGCGATTGGCACCACTTGTTGAATTTTAACTATTTTCCCGGGTCAGCTTTTCAACATTCTCTTCATCGTCTGCATATGGAAAGTGACACTTCAGAGTCGCACATTTTCAATTGCTCGGACAATTTTATTTTTTAAGATCGATGGCCCTCCGATTATTAGTCATGGAACACCACATGATGAAGCAAGGCATCATTAATGTAAAAACTCATTTCAAATGTCGTTGCGAATACATTTGAGAAGGTTTGAGCAGTTTTTGTCGGATAAAGTGTGCCAAATTTAATGAAAATTCTAAAATTGATTGAAAAATGTGAAGAAACTTGGTCAGTTATGGGCTGATTTGGTGGCAGTGAACAAAAATGCCGCAGAGAAGCTCCTTGCAGAAAATATTCTTACCAAACTCAGCTAGCTTTGGAACTCAAGGCAGTAGACCATTCTAAGGGAGTATATATTTAATCTGTTTGGAAAGATCGAAGAGGAAGACGACGGTTTTAAGGAGAAGATCCCCTTCAGTGATGGGGTGCATTTTCAACTAAGCCAAGCAAGGAAAGCACTGTTTAGTGCGACGGGTTTCTGGGCAAGCAAAGGGATTGAGATCGTAGATACTTTTTCGAAGATGACGATAGAAACGCAGCAAACGTAAACTGTATTTGCGACAGCACGAGTATGGACCTTGTGGTTTTAGCAAGAGGTGATGAGATGAGGATTTGTTCCGGAAAAATTTGAAGGCAGTGGTTACTTTTAGACTTACATAAGTGGTGCTATAGTTCGGGCCTAACTAAAAAGCCTCTTCAGTTTATCATATCCTTAGCTCACTGCTTCCAGTGCCGCACTCCAAATTAATTGAGATCCACGTTTTCTTATACGCGCTATCTAAGGTGAAGTATTTCTCACCTGCGTTGTTCTTCCGAATTTCATTCGAGTGCTCTGCTGGCCAGGGCCATGGTCTTATCCATCTCTTACATCCAATGCCCATTTTTTTGACTAGGTTGATGTCGCTGTTCACATAGCTCGTCAACGTATGCGTGGCCAAATAATATCTTACGACGGATTTATCCGCTTCAAAAAAGTTTGTACTTCTGGTTTCAACCTTAGAAACCACATAGAACTTTTTGAAATATTGTGCCTCTTTGGTTGCCTTGGGAGTTTCGCACAATCCGTTGAAGTATGACCTCAAAGAAGTCAAGCGACAATGCGTCACTTTTCCTAAAAGTCATCTCGGTGAGCTCATTACCATCCTTGATGCAGCACCGAGCACCATCGTCATCCTGCACAGACAGACAAGTTTGGAAATGATGCCAAAACTAAACATGGCTCCATATAGCTTGTCTCTATAAATGCTGTCATGAGCGGCCTTGAAATCTATAAAAATATGGCCGTTATCAAAGTGTAATCTTCTGAAGTGTAAAAGTGTAAATTGGCCTTAAACCGTAATTAAATGGACCAATAAGGTTGAATGACGAAAGGTTTCAGGTACCTAGAGAATGCTAAGGAAACAATGTGTCTGTAGTTAGCGCAGTTGAAGGAATCTTCTTTTCCGTGGCAAGCAAGTAGAGTTTTGTAAAATTTTAGAGCTTAAGGCTGAGATCCAAGGCGTAATTTATGAGTTTCTGTTTCATCTCTGCACAAATGCTATTGAAACTTTCATTAAAGAACACAGTGATGCAACCAGAGTTGTCGACAATGTTTGACAGACACTTTATTTAAAAGTAATTGCAACTTGTCTACTTTGCAATGAAATACAAATATTATCAGTTATTTACGAAAATATGCATTGTATTCAATACATAGTGAGTTTCACGTGGAAAACCCTTCAAAATGTTGTCTGATAAACTCAAAAGTTACAACAACTAATACCGCACAATGCTGTCTCTTAACAAACCAACGCTGCAATAATGCAACACAAGCTACCTGCAACAAGTCATCTATCGGACAATCAGTGAAAACTATCTCTGTTCTAATTTTCTCTTCTTTGCAAGAATTTTCCAAGTGCCTAGAAGTATGCACCAATGTAAAAAAAAAAATAGAAGAAATTTTCTTCTTTCGTTTCCGGTTGGAAAATCTATGGAATCCAATCCAATTAATCCTCCAAAAAATACCAACCAGTTATGCATATCTCTCTCGTTTAAAAATTCAAAATATTTTATCCAATTTGTCCACTATAAACAAAAAAAAAACAAAACCTTTCAGTTCAGACAGAATAAATGGGGGAAAAAAAAATTTAAATAAATTCCAGATGTTAACAGCGGTGACAAATTTGTTTAAACATTTTCCAAATATCATCAAAATTAAATTCATTGCAATTTTCCGTGATATATCATCGGGACTAAAAAAAAAAAAAAATCTCCGGATGTGATATATTCATAATAAAATAAAAAAATGGAAAAAAAAAATTACAGCATGGGGGAGGTATGGTAAAATTGTAAATTCATTGGAGCGAATTTCCGACACACAATTAATCGACAAAATGTCTTGTTTTCTGGCCGAGATTTATACGCAACGTTGCTTTAATCAAATCTGTGCGCAACATTGCGGACATAACATGATACAAGTGAGACACCGAAACTCTTGCCCCGTGTCGTGCTGTCGGAATCGAAAAATATGTGTGTCAAGGCGAGGTGCAAGCCTTCACCCTTTTTTTTGGAAAAAACAAAAAAACAAACACCATTGAGTAGAGGGAGTCGTCACGATATGCATCCGAGAGCATACACACTTTGTTTTTCAACGCCAAATTGTGGTATCTCTTTGCACGCATAAGAAACAATTTTTTTTTTTGTTTATTAATAAATTTGTCGGCGTCAAATTTGTTGCACATAAATTTTGTGGCACTTTGATCTTTCCTGGAGTCGGGCTGGCCTCAATAAAGAGATTCCTAGCGGGATGTTGCGGCTAATGGAGTGCAATTCATATTTTTTGTTCGGAGAGGGTAGCAAAGACAGATTGAATGTTTTCTTAGCCCCCTTGGTGTGCGGATGAAAGCCATATGATGGCATGATCATGGTAATCATGTGCGAAGAGAAGTTCATTAAAATCTGGCGACGAAATTTCGTTTAGCAAATTTTGCGATGAAAAATTTATGACTTTGGAGGGGGGATTCAGATGGCTGATGTGGTGATATAATTGATATTTCCTTGAAGCCTAGCACTGAAAATGAAAAAAATAAAGTCCATAACTGGCTACATTCGGTGTCCTTGTCGAGAGAGAGGGTACTTTTGACAATGCTACCTTTGATGAAGCTGTGATAAGATGGATCTAGGTACTTCACATTATCCCGAAGACTGCTAACTGTCCTTTTACCTTTGCTGTGTGGCTTTGTAAATGGTTGCGAAAAGTTGCTGTCGGGTCAAAGAATCTGTCCTGCAGACACAATTAAAAAGGAACCCCAGCCAACTTGACGTACGAAATTGGAACTTACGATGGAGCTGGCTGAAAATGCAGATAAGTTGGGTCCCAAGTCTACCACGGACTTAAGCGTCATCCTAAGTTAGTCACTATTCTTAACCAATCTTGTGTCTAGATGATAGTCTGCCTTCCGAACTGCTGTAGGTAGTCTGACAAAACTCCATACACATTGCTGGTCCAAATGACGGGTTCGTTAAGATCTTTTCTTAGGAATTTCATATGTAAACCGTTGCTGAACACTACCAGGATGAATATGATTGGCACTTTACATCTCCCAAAACCTACCATAATCTGTCCACTTCCTCTTTAATATCCCACTTCCATTTAAATCACTGTCCTTTAATTTTATTACTCGCCGGCTGCTCATTCCTTTCCTTAAAGCTTAACCCAAGGTGTAATAAGTTTACCTCAACCATCCCACGCACTTTTCACACCCTCCTACCCTCCACCCAAAGGATAATGACGACAATTCAAACAGAAAAAAATATATATCCGCATACAGCTGTAATAATTTCGATTAAATTTTAATTGCATTTCCTGAGCTAAAGAGTGAAAATTTATTCAACTTTGGGGTCGCAGATGCATCCTGCAGTCCCTGACCATAGCGCGTCCATGAATGAACTTGAATTTGTTGAACCAAGCCAAATGTGGACAACGACGACAACGACGGCATTCAATCAATACATTCAACCGAAAATTAGATTTTCATCTGCTCAATACACAAGGAAGCATGAGTGATGAAAATGAAGGCCAGGTCTAGGTCCTGCCGACTGCCATGGTGTTTAAAAGCACTTCCATAATGATAAAAGTGACTGGGACCAACGAAGACCGTCTGTTTTTTTGGGGTTCGATGATGACGATGACGATGACAAGGATGTATCAGTTTTGGTGATGGAAAATCTGTGAAACAAACATTCATCCTTGTGTGTTTGTATGTAGTAGGTTCTGCCTCCTCAAGCTGGTCACGGGTCGACGCTTCACGCTCCACGCTCAATGGTTCATGTTCCAAGTTCAATAGGATCAATTGAAATTTTGATTAAAATTAAATTTTCATTTTCCACGGGTTCTTTCGTTCGTCCTTCCTTTGGCTCTATTGTCAGCGATTTTAATCGAATTTTCAACACAAATGGGAACGATGTCCTTCTCTGCGTGTTTGTACACGGACTTATTTTCTTCGCTTCATTTTTATTTTTTATTTTTTTGTATGTATTCCGCCTCCTTGTTCAGTTCGTCCTGTGAGGATTAAATTTTGCACGATTTAAACTGATTTTCATTGAATAAATTCGATTTCAGAGCAATTTCCTAGCTCCACATGGACACACATAGGCACAAAGACTTTTTTCTTTTCAACCACATTTCCAACGAAAAAAAAAATAAGGACGAAGCATGTAATTAGAATTCAATAGTATGGTATGTTTCGTTCTAGGTAACCGGTAACCGCTAATTAACATTAAATAAGCACTTAGCGTACGCAATGCAAACGAGCACGGGGGGTGGGGTAGTAGTAACACCAATTCGGAGTACATCCGCATTGGTTTCCTGTTTGGGGATAGTGAAGTCTCTCTCCGCATGGAACCTCCACCTTAATGTGTAACACAATCGTGTTCCCAGGTTCGCTTAATATTTGATGAGGTTGCGTGGAAACGTATACGTGGCGCAGTGATAGATTGGAAGAGGCCTCAGATTGTGATTTACCTTTCTCCATGAAATCGATTGGTGGTTGGTTATGTAGAAACCAGTACAAGTCATTGAGGACGCCACGAATGATGAAACGAATTGATGACGCACAAGGGAGTCAATCGTAGGTTCTCATGGAAATGGTTTCATGTGACGCATTGACGTAAGTCATGGATTTAAAGTCCCACCTAAGGTATGAGTAGCAGGTAGATGAGATAGCTTTGACGTTTTTAAAGTTGAGGCTGAACGTACAGAATACATTTTATGAAGAATTTTCCAGAAGACGATGGGGAAAACCTCTCTGTATCAGTGGTACTAACATCATCGAGGTTCTGGGCTTTATGTGGGATCGGGAAAGTGACCCGATGGTCGAATCACTGTCGCAAGATCTGCATACGCTATGTAGTCTATTCAAGCAACAGTTGGTGGTTCTTAGGAGGTGGAAAGATTCGCTGTATCAAGTTAGGTAGGTAGGTAGAAGTGGTAGAAGCTGGTGAACCTGCCAGAGACACAAGTAGCGCGGATGCCCCGTATTTATACCACAACTCACGTGACCTGGATGTCGATGGGCGTCGCTGTTTCAAGACTGCACATCGAAGTTCTTGAATGCATCGGCGTCGGTGTGTCACTCTTTGTAAGAGGTACAGTCTATATGGAGGTTGGAGCTTTGTACAGCCTTGAAAGACATTGATAAACGAGTTGAAACTGTTAATCTATGCTGGATGGCTTGTGCTTGAAGATGCTTCCTTGATCAGCATAATCTCTGCCTGGACAACAGTACAATAATCTGAGAGTTGAATGGAGATATTGATGTTAAGAATTTAAAAGAAGACTTCACGTTCCACTCCGCCTTCGGTTTCTACGCCGTTCAAGTTCAAATTGATTAATTTTGAACGGGTGTACCAACCGTGAAGAATGGAAAGCGGTATTAGTTCAGGCTCAGACCCTCCAAGGGTCGGTGGCCTGATAAATAAGTAAGTTAGTACCAATTCGGTATAGTCAGGGATAAATTCCAAATTCGTCGGAATTGTGGAACGTCCAGTCTGGACCGTTGAGAGGTGGCTTTGAATCTAAAAGCTGCTGGCTGGCATCTGTTTACCAACAATGTCTAAAGGAATTAGATGAATAGCATGTCGAGAGCAGCTGAAATTATGGTGCTGAGTGCCCAACTTGTGCCCAACTGTTCTCTTGTCTAAAACCGTCCACTAAGCGATCACGCTATAGATACAACAGTATTAGCCTTACAGTCCGCTGTACTCCTTCTTCATCTCGTCTTTGGTTATTGATCTTACTAGAGATTCGATGGCTAGGAGATCATTGAAGATTATTGCCATGGAATGCATACATGTGACCAAAAATGTAAACGTACTTGAAGACTTAATCAATTTTATAGCATTCGAAGATCCAGGTCCAACTAAATTTAATAAGAATGAGTGAAGGACAACAAGCCGCTGAAAATCTATCAAGCACCCTTGATGTAAAGGTGCATACATATATGTATATTTCCTCCACCAAAGTCAAAATGTTATTCCAATAATGATAATAATTTCCATCTGATTGCTTAAATTGTTTCTCCCTAAATTCGCCAAAGATTTTCACTCAATTTACGTGCAAACTTTGCTCCCCCACCCTCTTCATCATTTAGCCAACAATGTGTCTGAAATTCTTGTGGAGATTGTTTGCTCAATATAAATCAGCAATCGGGTCCATTTCCTCTTGGCAACATTGTAATTAACATTAAATTTACCACCACCACTACTATCGGTCCCATTCCTGCTTGAAAATTCGCCAACTTTTTGAAAACTTCTCAAAACGCCACCACTGGAATCCAGCGTTCTTCAACGTTTATAATTAAAATCTACGAATCCAGGCCAGGCCAGGACTCTTCTACCATTGTAAACAAATCAAATTCATCCGAGGAGGACCGCTTTCCTTTCATTTAATTTCATTCACAAAAATTTTCGCCAATGAAATTTTCTCCTCGCATTCAGGCACCTCCTTCCTGCGTTTTGAAAAAAAAAAACAGGGAAACACGCGCGGTCCTTAGAAATCATTCAACTGGAAATACGACAGAACGTCATCGCGCAACATTACTCAAATTAATTTGATTCAATTTCATTTCGAAATTACTTTTCGAATAAATAATTCCACTCAACGATGACGACGACGACGATGGCGATGATGCTGGGATAGCCTTAGCTCCTTTTGAAATCCTTAAGAGTCTTTTGTTTGCAATTGAACAATTCCGTTATGAGTTAAGCATCCATAAATACGAAAATGTTCATCTTACTTATCGCCCACCTGCCCAATTAAATCTGAAAAACGATAAGGATGTCAACGAACCGAAGAGTCAGAATCCACTTGAGTGATGGAAATCAATTATCCTTGAAGTTTTGTGATTGGAAATTTTGTTGGTCTTGTGGACAGATTTCCTTACTTTAGATTGGCCGTATGTCTGAAGTGGTGGATTACGAGTAAGTGGCACACGCGTTGGATTCTCAAAAAAAAAAAAAAAAAGAAATCCACTTAACATCTGTAAAGGATAGTGTTCACATCCTTGTAGGGAAGTCCATCCCTTTTTTTTCAAGTGGGCGGTGCTCCATGTGTTTTAGGTTTTTCACGAGCAACAATTAGGAGCCACAGCTATCGGCAATTAATTCCTGACCTTTTGGGATGATACCAACGGAATGCCACTTAACATGGAATTAATGGTGGAGCTAATTGCTACGTGTGGCACGGATCGGGAAGCATTTTTCAAACGTTATAGCGTTTGGTAATCACTTAATTATTATGCACACACGTAAATTCAATTAAATCGTTCGGAAAGGGGTTGTTCTTTCCACATCACAGTGGGGCATTGTTATGTGGAATGGTCGAAGGTATAGGGGATTGTAATAGAACAGTTAAAGCCTTACCAAGGACGGTTTAAGGAAGGGATAGCTCACAGTGGGTGCTTCACTGTCATTGAAAAGCTTTAACAGAATCCTTGACTAATGATGAAAAACCTGAAGATGGCCCCCTTATATTTCATTGAATACAAACAACCAACCACCTCCTACCAATAGGAGATGAGCGGTCAGTTTTCATTGCAAGCCATATTGCATTTACTATTCACAAAGCAAAACCATCTAAGGCACTCGGGATCGCCAGGATGTCGACTTATGTAGATCCGCAAGAAACTACGTGAATTGTGGTTCACATAAGTCGAGATCCTGTCGATCCCGAGTGCCTTAGATGGTTCATCTTTATGGATCCTCCTGATCCCAGCAATATGGAAGGTTGACAGAGTGATTCCTCTATCCAAACCGGAAAAACCGACCGATTAATTGTATCGTCCTATCTCGCTCCGCTCCTGTTACCAGTGACCGAGATGCTTGAGGCACTTCTTCTGCCAAACTTGCGGAACAATATCAACATGGTTTTCGTTAGTACTATGATAGTACCTCCGCCTTGATCAGCAACAACCTTACACTTCGACCCATCTTATGCACTCGAGGCAGCAAACTCCGCCACAAAAAGCTATAAGAAGCATCCATGACAATAGTAGGCAAATCTGTGGAGGTTATGGATGGTCGCCTTCAGCCCACAGCCAACGAAAGGAGGCCGTTTACTGTGCCAAACAAAGATAACACTAGCTCAGCTCCGTTCATGATTGTCTCGTCTCGAAGCGAATATAGATGACAGATGCCCTGACACCCTTAAAACGGAGAGGGGCGCCATCAATCCAAAAAGCATCTTGGAGGTGACGTACACGAGTAAGGAATACTTTGGCGGAGTGTGCTTTTACATTAAGGAAGTACTGAAGGAGGGACAAGTGAGAGAAGCCCTACCTGGGGTTGGATGACCATTGACCAGCCCTCTGATGCTGCAAGAAGATGCTGATAGAAAAATAATGCGAACTATATATGCAAGTGAAAAGGACATGGAGGGTAGAGTACCTAACTGCATCTGTAGCGGTACCAGGCTGCGCTTAAGACTGAATGTGCTTAGTATTGACTAGGTCCCAGAACACAGCGGACTTACCGGAAATCAAATCTCTGATGAGCGTGCTAAAAAAGGCTAAGAGGGGGACTTCTCTGGCCTCAACCAACGTTGGTTTTGTCAACATCCTCAATTAGGACTTCAATTGATGTTTCGGTTTTCAACAGACACAACTGTAGGCGACATGTCTTTCCAAATGAGCTCCTCCCGACATCTCGAAGAAATCTGACAGTTTCGATGAATCAAACACAGTCCCCAGTTGTATCAGGTGTAGGTTCAATGAAACCCTTTTTGCAACTAAGTGGTGTCACGACGTTTCGACAGAAAATAAAAACAAGCGTGCTTTTTGCATTTGTTCCGCATCCGCATAATAGAAATCTTAAACCAGATCATCGATGTGACACTTATGCCTTAAGCTACAAATATGACAGTTTACGACCTGTAGGCTGTGTATTTCATTCCAATTTTTGAGTGATGTCTCGTTAGATATGATGTGTCAGCCAGTCAGGTACTGGTGGCGGCACTCAGTCTATTTCGTTGGTTTTCTTCTTCTTATTGCATTTCCAACTCGTTACCGTGTGCCGTATGCAAGCATACCACAAACAAATCGAACGTGTGCGGGCACCTGATGTACCCTCAAGACGTAAGAGGGGTCTATACACCACTTGAATTGCCGACAAAGTCGTTCTATAAAAATATACATTAAAGGACAGCACCGCCTCGAGGTAAATGACAAAAGCGATTTTTTTTTTTTTTTTAGAACGAAACAACAGGAAAAAGGGGGACACAACCAAGACCATTTTGTTGACATGCAACGATTGCACTTAGGATGGTGTGTATCTGTTGTGCGTATCTGTTACAAAAAGTTCAAAAGGGCCACGAAATTGGAATCTCAGATAGGTAGAGGTAGGGTCGGGCATGCTCATTTAACCGACACATGCAGAGTTTGTAGGCCAAACTCGTACCGTTCCGCCGATCCATCTAGAGAGAGCACACCGCTCTACGTGACGATGATGAGTGCTGACAAACAGAAAATTTGTGTGTGTTAAGTTCCACAGAATTGTCTTGTCTTGTATATTTGTTTTGTTTTCCAATGAACTAGAATGACATTTATACACTCATACTTCATCTTCTGTGTTGCTTCGGCGGAGTCAAAGGGGCTGCAACAAAAAAAAAGTTCAATGGAAATTTTTGTGCGTTTTCTTCCTCCTGCTGCTCATGCGTAATGGATATCTTGATCTTGATTTAATTGCACTGATGAATGCAGTAGCTACCTTGTGGGCTTTTATTTTATTTTTTGAACTTCTTTTCGGGGAAAGCTTTAGAAAAAAAAAATAAAAATCAACGACGGTTTT
Source organism: Criorhina ranunculi (assembly GCA_951813785.1). NCBI lineage: Eukaryota > Metazoa > Arthropoda > Insecta > Diptera > Syrphidae > Criorhina > Criorhina ranunculi. The sequence continues at coordinate 4,635,107 of OX638383.1, forward strand.
GAAAGAGCTGCCGGAATGATGATGATGATGATTATCCGTTAAGTGCAATGGAAATTAAGTCATTAACATGTGCTACTGCCTCTGTGATGTTTGGTGATGATGGACGCGTGATAGCTTTAGATACTTAAGTCGACTTTAGTGTGTTTGACAATTGACTTGAAGTGGATTGATATTCTAAGAATGAAGCAGGAAATTAAAGTTTTACTATTTTTAGTCTTTTAAACCTTTTTCTCTGAAGATCTACGATTCAAACTAAAGTCCGGTACAGTTTTGAATAGTAGCAGAAGTAGTGTATATAGAATAAGCTAAGCGCATGCCAGCTTCAGTTTAAGGGTTCTACTTGTCGACTGAGAAAGGATTGCATCAAAAGTCTTAACAGGATTGAAGAGAAGGATTCTCCAACGAAAAGAATAGTCGCTTTGAATGATGATTCCAAGACACCATCCTGCCTGGACCTGGTGATCCATTGGCCTTACCTCATTCTTTCTGAAAACTTTAGAGAGGTTAATAAATATACACACAGACTAAGTCGTAGAACCATGTTCCCAGTTCAATACACCTACACAAGTGGGCCGATCGTTTGATGATACCAACAATCCAGAAATCGTTCTCCTATAAAGAAATTGCGACTCCGGTCTTCCTAGACATATAGAGCCTTCAATTACGTGATAAAATACTTTTAGACTGGGTGGAGTGCATCCTCCAAACGATGCTTTGCCCTCAAGAGGAGTCGCGCATGTAGGGATTCTATCACCCTTACTATGAAATTTGGTTGCAAGTTGAGATCCATGCCAGAAACCCAATCCAGACTTTGAAAGGAGCATCAAAAGTGCGATCGTCTGAATTTTCTTAGACAGCCAGGCAGCGCTTAAGGTATTGAAGTATTATTTTCTAGAGTCAAAGATGGTTAACTGCTACTTTTACGCTCTGAAGCCCCTTACCAGACACAACACAGGCAATCTATGGTCGGTGCCCAGACAGGGGAGAATTAAGCCCTCTCTAGCTATTTCGTCAGCATTCTCATTCTCTGGTATGCCCTCATGCCCAGGGACCCAGCAGAGCGTTACCTTGTGCTATGTTCCAAAAACCCTGAGCTCTATATTGTGGACTAACTGGCTAGGATTGGGTCGGCTACCTCCTCTCAGAGAGCTTTTCTATGGCCCATCTGGGCAAAATATAATACCTTGCATACTAGGAAAATGTTTCGAGGCTCAGGCTGCTAAAAGACTAATTAAGCTGCTCTACCAATACACAGAACTCTTTATGGAACCAGGAAGCTTGTGGGCTTTCACTCAGGCTAATCACACAGTGTGCCAGAGGAGAAAACTGCCGAGGAGTTTTTTTGTGAGTGCCTGACTGTCATTTGGATCAAGCGAAACGGCATATGCTTCACAAAGATCTCTGGTCTGAGAACTTCAAAAAAGTCTCTCCCAAGGACACACTCACCTTAATAATAAGAGTATTTTCGGTTGCATAGCATGCCAATGCAAAAAAGGTATTGAATAGAATATTGACGTGAGCTGTGATAGCTCTTTGGAGGTCCTTAAGCATGGTTCTGCTGTACCATCTCGATATTTGTAAACAAGTTCACAATTAAGCCTCTTTCGTCATTCCAGAAGGGACTTCACCGTCAGGTGATCGCATATCGTCTAAAAACCAAAACCATTTTTAGAACTGTCAGTTTCAGTTTCAGGCTTATGGACCCTTTGCTACGAATATGTCGAAGGAGCACACATAAGTTGCATACTAAAAACCTTTTTTTGACAGAAACTGTCTGAACTGAACTATTCAGTATCTTTATGACTCAAGCTTATCCAGCCACAGTAGGTGATCTACCTCGATTTCCTAAATTTTGTATCCCATCCTTTCGGCTAAATCACACTTCACCTTTTAATTTTGTTTCGTGAAACAATAACCAAAGTCAACTTGTCAACCCAACATCTTTAGTGCATCCGTTGCTGCCTGGACATTTCTGTTACATTTACCACAAAAATCCCACAAAAAGCTTTTAACATAACGCCACCTTTGCACAATCATCCATCAAGTTACAAAACACACTGCACTTCCTCTTCCTCTCCCAGGATAACACTTGAATGTGTTCCATCTCTCACACTCTTAAACTTCAGTTTGTTCCATAAGGAGAACTTGATATTTTACCTTAAGAGCGTTTCATTTTTATGGCTTACAACACCTCATCTACTTAGAACAGAAGAGTGATTTCACCTGTAATTAAATATCCTGTTAAAATTTATACAGGATCCTTGTGGCTTTTGAATGACGGCAATAAAATCACCGTGTGGTCTCTTCTTACTCCCATTTATCGTGTTGGCTCATAGCGTAACATCGTATACATAATTCCATCTTTCAATCTCGACCATGATACATTGAAGTGGTTGATCCTTTCTAAAAAGGATGTCTACACAAGGAGTTGGGATACAATTGTTCTTCACATTTGGCGTCATGTGTCACAACTTCGTTGTTTCAGCGTCAAAGAATTATCTTCCTTTTTTTGTTTTGGCAAATGGTTTTCTTCACTCATGTGATCCTGCCAGCGCGGTGGTAGTGGTTTGAGTTCCTCTTGTGTTCCTGGTGACTCAACTCACCCTCCCAAAATGAATTATTACAACAATCCAGAAGCGAACAGAAGCTATCCCCGGTTAATATGTCTTGAATTACGAGAGTTTCACTAAAGTTGGCTTTTTCCTCCAATTATCCTGCGTGTACCTTGATGGGTTGAGTGTGGTTGCTGGCATCGTCTCATATTGAACGGGCGTACTGTACTCATACTAGTGTGTCCGTGATTAGTGTCTGAACTTTCACAAATTCATCCTTACGTCGTCTTTTTCATCGTCGTCGTTGTGTCGCCATCATCGTCCTTGTCGTTCTCTTCTCTGTATGCTCACCTTTATGTCTATGGAGTGCTTGAATAGCTTTTTCCAGGATGATTACAGGAGTTCTTCGTTGTAGTACTACACCTATCCAATTATTTGTGCGAGAGAAGTGCAATAATGGAATTTGAGGAAACTTCAAGGAATTGTTGGTGCGGGTTGCTTGGGGGGTGATGTAAGATGATGTGGTTAAGTTGGAAAACCTGTAGAATTTATTTCCACAGACTAAACAGGAGATGCGGTGATGCTTTTGCGTGCAGATGGTAGATACTTGCAAGCTTTGAGTAATAAATTTTGATGAAGTTAACTTTATAAATTCAGTTCGAGGTTGATGAAGATACCAACTCCTGAAGAGAGGTTGTGCAAAGGAGACACGTTTGTGTGCGGAATGAGATTTTTTTTTTTGAGGATTAATTAGCTTGAAATAGGAACCGATGCAAGTGGTGTGCAAATTAGGAAGACAGACAGCTTCCTCATGGTGATTTGGGATGGAAGAAGTTCAACTGAGATTGGTTTAGTTAAGTTCGTAGGTAGTTGGCTTAGGTTACGCTTTTCGTTTCTTATATCCGCAGTAGCAATAGACTCCTTAGAAAGAAGAAGGAACGTTTGAAGAGGATATAATGGTGATATGAAAGTCTTAACCACTCCAACAACTTCAAAAATTATTAAGGCAAGTTGTGCTCAAAGATCCGGAGTGCTAACTAAAGGTTGCACATAATGGTTAAGTTAGCCTTTTCACAAAGTCGAAAATTGGCTACAAACAGTGCCAAAGTGGCTCGTCTCAATCATTATATACGCTGCTATAGAAGGCCATAAAGTGGTGCGGAACAATGGATCTTCGCCAACACCATCAACTTTCTCAATTCCACAGGATGTATCTGAAAACTACACTCTCAGCCACGCCTATCAACATCCAGGTCACGTGAGTTGTGGTATCAATACGGCGCGTCCGCGCTACTTGTGTCTCTGGCAGGCTTTCCAGTTGCAACCACTTCTATCTACCAACCTACCCATGACTGGACTTACAAAGTGTCAAACTAATCGACTTCAGCTTTCAGACTCTTGTCGTTATTTGTAATGGAAGCAGGGTAGCACCAACTTGCTTTTCGGTCACTCTGACAGAAACAAGACGTCACCTTAAAAAAAATTCCAAAAATTGGCGCTCCAAACACCTGCCAAACCCTTAACAAAGCACCTGACCTTCTAATTTGAAACATGACATGTTGATCTTTCTTTACACAGTCCCACATGAAAGGAAAAGCCTACGCCTTCAAACACAATGTAAATCAGATTTTGTTTGTCAGAGTAACACACAAAAGTATCTCAACCTCAACTCTATTTGAAATTCGCAGTCTCATTCGTCACTTCGATTCTTAGAATCGAGTCAATTTACTTTAGTATCTAATGACAGGTGTGGTATTTGTCCAGTTAAAGCAATTGTTGTTTGTCTTGTGCACACAAAGGCTCAGTTCCATAGAACATGCTACAACGCAATTGTTTGAGCTGCTGATAAGAATCTGGTTCAAACAGCACACATTCGTACCGCAGGCGCCTTTTTTTGTTCCGGTTTTTGGTTTACTCATTTCCCCGGGCTCTGTTCTGTGTCTTACCGATAACCATGTTGATTTGTGATAAAACTGAACTGGCAGTAAGCCCCTTTGATTACCTTTGTGAAGTACCTTCATCATAGGGGCTCACCACAGCAGCTGACCATCTGCCAAGATCTTCAAGCGCACACAATTGTTTTGGCACACACATAACCCCTTAACAATGCACAAGAGACGCAACGATGTGTGTAAATCGCCCCATTCAGAGCGGGCATGCGTGCCACTGTGTGCATATTTAAAACCACATTATCCGCCAATAGGGACTTGTAGCACATTCCCAGAATTGATACCATTATAACGTGTTACGCATGCGCGCTGCTGTGCGTGCGTGCGTCTTGGATTTTTCCTCTAAGAGGTCGTGATTAAGGGGACAGTGAAAGGATTATGGTGGCATTAATGCGCAGTAAAATGCCCTTATAAACCCTTTTATATAGGGGGCGCGAGAGTTGTTGAATGTTGATCTGGAATGTTGAGGATTTAAAATGTCCTTTGTTTTGGATTTCAAAGTTATTGTGGTTATGTTCTTCGGCTCCCGCTGTTTATGGAATAGAGTTGGTAGAAGTGTAGGTCAAGTTGGGGTCAGTTTGATGGAAACAGAAGGCTTGCATTCTAAAAGAAACAGAGCACCATATTTGGAAATTGACCTTGCTAGCCTATTGGAGGCAAGAAGATGCCTTGGCATACAACTGATCGACAAATAATCGTTAACGTTAACTCTTTCGGTGACACCCATTGCGACGATTGCTTTCAACAACCGTACTGGAGGCAGATTTAGACAAGAAGGCTTGAGCCTCAAAAATTTAAGCGACAGGCGAACTTTGACTGGGGCCACTACTTTGTTTTAGATGAGGTGCAGCTGCGGATAAGTTTGTGAGAAAGTTAGAAGTCGAAGGGCTGCCATCGGAAGAGAACGCCGAAGCCTTTTTTGATCGAATGTCCCTTCAATTCTTAAGAGTTCCTATACCGCCCGTTGCAAGTACTGAAGATCAGTGGCAATGTGTTGGGTTTCTTTCGACCACCACAAGAAGAAGAATTCCGGCAAGCATATGCAGCGAAGCAAGAGGCATCAGAGCTGCGATGCGTAGAAAGATTTTCTTTTTAAAACGACTTCTTAGGTTTGAATGCAGGAAACAGAGCCATGCTTCTGCAGGAAGCCTGCAAAGACGAGGAAGGGAACACAGTGGAATTAGGCTGTCAGGCAAAATGCACCATTCAATCTGCGGACGATGTTGACCAACAATTCTTTCCATCGGATCTGGACGAAGTAAAGATGCTACCTAAGGTGAAGTACTATAAAGGAGATGACTTAGTTAGAAACACACTTTGGCGTGCATAAACTTTGGCGTGCTGACTGAAGATGCTTACTGTTTGAGCCTCAGGTTTATCCCGTACTGCAGCGCCATCATAACTTAAGAAAGTGTTGTATTTTTATAGAGCCGAGCTATACAGTCTATCTTCAGCATCGTTGCCAATCAAATCATATCCGTTTATATTGACAAAGTATCGAAGAGAAGATATAACGACGAGTTTAGCGAATAGCGACAACGCTAGGATATGGGGGCTAGGATATGTAACGCGAATGAACACCATTGCTCCAATCCGAAGAGTTTTCGAATTCACCCCAGAGGGACAAAGTGGTGGACTTCGCCTAAGGCACCAAGCAAAATTGGAGAGCTGACCTGAACCAAATTGATGTGCAAATCTCAAGGCCGTAAACAAAAGAACGTGCTGACTAAAGAGACTTGTTAGTCGAGCACACCCTAGATTACAGCGCCGTCTAAGTACACAAGTATCTAAGAAAAATTAACGAAAAGTTGCTTCAAATTCCTTCCAACGGTCAAGATGTGGTTTAAGTCCTTTTTTTTGTGTGAGATAGCATCTCCCAAAGACTCATACAAATGATGAGAAGTGAGTATCGCTAGCTATATGTATCACATAACTTTGTCGTCAATCAAGAAAATCTATCATCAGATTTTTATGTCCAATAAATCGTGCTAATCAACTGTGGATATATAAAATTTGATTGCGATATTTATTGGAAAAAAGTGTTGAATATGCGAAATAAAATGATGAAAATGGTTGCGTTGTAAAATATCTACAAATCAGCTATAAACTGCCACACTATGTGTCACCCCTATGTTTTGTAGTCAACTTCATGACATGTCATATGTGTCCTTTGTATTGTTTGACCTAATGTCTTACGCGAAGGACAAATTATGTTTTCATTTCAAATTTTGCATGAAAAACTGGGAAAATGCAGACGATTTTTTCTTTTCGTAGCCTGAGCGACAATTGATTGCCTAAAACATGATTAAGGTGAGGGGCACAACGCTTTACCTCGCCGTGGTGATCCTTGGAAACTTCTTCTTTTAGCGTTCATGCATTGAGGCATAAATTGCATGAAACACACTAAAGCTCATCTCAAGAGACAAAGCAGAAATTCCCTAAATGGAATCAATGCTGATGCAAAGCTAAACTCGATGCCTGGTTCACTTCTGTTACAGCTACTTTGACTGAAGGAAGTCCTTAGTACTAATACAGGGTTTTTAAAAAACAAAAAAAAGGTCTAACCCTCCTGATTGAAGTTGCTCGTCAGATTGACTACCTACCAGTGTGTGTCGCAATAAATTTTTCAGAGAAGGATGTAGACGCGCTGGAAAACATTAAGCAGCTAGGAAGCTTAAGGCAAGATAGATATGACGAAGCAATTAGAAATTTGTTAGGGCGTATGGATAAGAAAGAGATGGAAGCCAAGAAGACAAGACAGACCGACTAACCACTCTACTAGAAACAACTTAAAGAGAACAAATACGATCCACACTCACCCAACAAATCCGTCTTTACCGAGATCGGACAAGAAAGTATGTCTTTCCATTGCGATTTGCGAAGCTTGTCAAGGAAACAAGGTTTGGTGGAGCGATGGAAACCGTCAAAAGACGACTTGAAACCCTTGAAACCAGAAACACATTTAAAAGAATTATTAGTCAGGGACGGAGCTGATGATGATACTGACAGAGCCAAAGTCTTACCTTTTCGCAAGAGTCTTCATCAGGGGTCTTCAGATCGTACTGTCTTAATATTTGAGTCTATCCTGCGCATCATTAACTTGTCAAATGGGGAACCTCAAGCTTGTCCCAAAATTGCGCTTTCAAAAAATATTGGAACGTCAGGAAATTTCGTTCTATAAGAGCAAATGTCCCTCCCAATTCCTAAAGTGTCTTGCTTATGGTTGTTCTTCGTCCCTCAAACAGCAAATCAATCATTGGCACTCTATTGATACCTAAATCCAATTTCATTTCACTTAAAGACCGGCGCCAATTGTTTATCTCTCATTTTACTGCCTGCTTGCACAAATGCCAAAAGGACAACGGCCTTAAATATCGCTTACACCAGCCGCGTCGCATATCACCATTAAACCTGAGAGCCACCAGCTATATGCACCACGACCAGCCACCAATGTCATATCTCTTCACTTATTATTACTTCATGTTTTGAATGTTGGTGGTGGGGCACACCACCGGAACCCGTGGATGCTAACAAAAAGGTCCTGCGCCACGACCGACCGGTAGCTAGCTCAAAAATGATCTCCCTCCCAGTGCGGCATAGCGGCAATAGCAACGACCAACAACAACAACGATGGCGGCAGTGCGCTTGTAACCTGTCAACCACTGTATGGTGTGCTGTTTGATGCTGCTCCAATGCTCGGCTGAAAAGCAACACTCTGGCAACGAGAAATAAATTTCAATGTACATACAGAAGCGCCTCGGTCCCAGACGGGACACAATGCCGAACAATAATGAATTGCCAAGCGTTCCTCTTTAATTTCGCTCGTGTGCGTGTTTGTGTGAGTGAAAGATGAAATTTTTATATGCGAACGCGCCAATTCTCCAATTCGCGCGGTCATAGATGAGAAGGAATACCACCAGGTATCCGAGAACAAGAACAAAGTATCTCATCCTCTTCACTGGGGATGCATTTGCTTCTCCTCACGACGACAACAACGACGACGACGACGAACAGCAATTAAAGCCAAAAAGAGACGACGACACACAGGAGCACCGCAGTATCTTACGGTGCCGAGCCAGAACCGCGCCAGTATCTCCCTGTATCTCCCGCTCGATCTTATTAATTAAGAATTATTTTAATTAGTGTAATAAATTTTAATCTGTCATTTAGTGGAGAAGGTAACTGCAACATGCCGCATTCAGATTTCATGCCAAGAGTAGGTCATAAACCATGGTGAAGTATGGCCGAGAAGGAGTTATGGCTTTGCTACTGCTGCTACCCCATCGTGACGCTGCTCAACTCTTTCCAATTCGATTCGCAAGAGAATTGACCTCCATGCATAGTTGGGTTCCATAATTGGAGAATTTAATTGCCGCCCTCAAGTGTGCTTTCGTGCAAACATCTCAGAATCGGTTTTCCCCAAAATAAGCGTTGACCTCGACCGTGCAGCAAGAGCAAGCTCCCACTTCTTCAAGATCATGACAAAGGATGCTAGTTCCCTTACACATAACATGGCAGTTTCGATCGTCTTTGCTTGCCTGGCTATGTCTCGTCTGTGCTGTGCGCAGTCAAGATAAGCAACCAATTTATTGATTATCTTCTCTTGATGGAGTCGATGCTGCTGCTGTTTGGGATTCATGAGAATTAAGTGTGCAATTTAGTCCAGGCGCAGTGCTACCATTCGTTTTTCTTTTCTTTTCTTCCATGTCTTCCTGATAGATACTCTGAACTAAGGCAGTCCACCAGGTAGACAGAGAGTCAGGCAAGAACTTAAATGGAAGAGTGTGTCTCTTTTGGATTTGTGTGTCGATAGGTTTCGTTTGTTGTTGTCGATTGCTATCGTGAACGGGAAAAAGGACGTTCTTTTTTTTTTGTAGTCTTGTCGTCTTCGTTGTCTTTAAGTTCAAATGCGATGAAATAATCGAGGAAAATGTTTAACTCACTCAATTGATCGCAAGACTACTTTCAGATTAAACACGGTGTAACGGTGCTTGTGGATGTTCATGGCCCTACCTTCATTTGCCCACTTGCACAGTTTAAATCATATGGAAGCATTCTGGGGGTATCTTGTGCTCTTCTAGTACTTAATTCCTTCCGCCGGTGGGAGAAGGTTATTGACTTTACAGGAGAGTTTCCAAATCCTTGGAAATCCTTCTCGGATCACAATCTTAAGACCGAGATTCCCAAAAACCTTTTAGCTTTATCGAATGTAGGACATAGTTTCCTGATGGTAACGTAAGTGTGTGAAGTGGTCCACCTGTTGTTTGCCTCTCTAAGAGCTTTTTTCCGTGCTTTAATTCCTTTCTAACTTAATTATCGGGCCAGCGACCCTTGGAGGGTTTGAGCCTGAACTAATGCCGCTTTCCATCCTTCACGGTCCCAGGCACGCTGCTTCCAGTTGACTAGACCAAGGTTTCTGGGGCCGCGATTGCCTGATCTTTAAACCGAAGGTTCGGTCTTCCTCTCCTTCGTGAGCTTGTCAGCTTGTTCTGAACTTAGTGCCGAAAATGCTCTTTCCAATTCGGCTGTATTCTCCTAAGTATGGCCCCATGGCCAGGGACTTAACTAAGTTATAAGATCCTTGAGCTCTTCTCCATAGCACTCCACCATATTCGACATCGTCCCTGACTGTCGATGAAAAAGGTGATATTCCCTTATGGTATTGCCTTCATTGCAGTCCTACGAGTGGCTATTGTCACTGCTCGAATCTCCGCTTGGGAAAACACTGCTGAAGTTCGAAAGGCGGTCTGATCTGGTTATGCCCAGTGGTTCGCAAAAGATTCCTAACATCGGTGCAGATGGCTTTAGATTACGCTTCTCCACAATTTACTGCTCGGGAAGGTGCTGCTGTAGGTGTTGTTCTCATTGCACTGGTGGTGCTAATTCACGTTAGTTTTTGTACTTTCGAGGGTCTACTACCAAACGAGGCTGCCCTAAGTCACTTAGCCGGTGTTGGTGCCGGTATCTATGGCCTCGGAATCTGTTTCAGCGTTTTTCAGTCGGAATTCAATGCCATCGATACCTGTGCCATTACTTTTCAAAACTCCGGCATAAAGGGAGTAGCCATCAAGATATTCACAGATAGCTAAGCTGTGCTCAAAGCACTGAGTTCCCATTACTTTAACTCAAAAGTCGTTCTAGGCTGCTTCAATACTCTCCAAGACCTCCCAAAGCGAAATAAAGTCAAGCTCTTGTGGGTACCAGGGAACAGAGGAATTGAAGGCAATGAAATTACAGATCAACTTGCCAGGATAGGCTCTTCAGAAAGGTACATAGGTGCTGAATCCTTCTGCGGCATCCCTTTTTCCGAGTTCAGAATGAGTCTGGACAGCTGGGAAAAACGAAACTTCATATCGTACTGGAACAACACTTAGGGACTCAGACAGACTAAAAGGGGCATGCGACCTCTGAACAAAACCACTAAAAATATTCTCAACCATAAAAGAGACGATATCAGAAGACTTTCCGGTTACTGTAGGCCTCAGATATCACTTACATAAACTTAATATAGTTCAGGAATCTGAATGCAGACTCTGCTTAGAGAAAGACGTGTGAGTGCGTGGTTGTCTGCAGGGTTAGGAAACGCTTTCTCTAACAAAGAATTCCTAACACCGAAGGACATTCGTAATGCCTCGACTGGAGATATCCTAAACTTCATTAGGAAGATAGAGGATCTCCTTGTCTAACTGGCTCCAGGCACAATAGATCTTTTAGGTCGTAGTGCCATATGCGTCTGTCGCAGAGCCTTACTTATAATAATAATAAATCCCTTAGGCCTAATTATAATCGTGTGCTTCCCTAGAATGTTTTTGGGACTAGGTGCCGCCTGTCTTCTCAAATATTCTGCTGCACGAGTAGAAAGCTATCGTGGCTTTTCCTTTGATTCTTTCATTTAGATACAGCCCCGAGTTAAGAGCACAAGCGGCTTTTGATACTAAATTTGCCCTTAACTGTTCAGTTTATCATCCCAACTCATCACAGATGCAATATATCTAACAAGTGCAAGTCTTCCTTTTCTGATTTATCGCAACAAATTATCTCCAAGCAGCTGGGAGTTTTTTTTTTAATCTGCAAAGGTTTCCATCTAACCAGCACACCCATCAGCCACATCATCATCATCATCCTCATCGCGAGGATAGAGTACTTCCCTATCTCGTGTATCTCTTCAATCATCGGTTTCATAACAACAGTAACCTGTCCACAAGTAGTAATAATCTCGTCGTATTATGAGCCAATATCGACAAATTATCGATCACGCTCTAGTTTCCATTCAAATTACTGACTTTGTACCATGTGTCCTCTCAGCATGAAGCAGAAGATACACACACACACAAAGAGAGATACAATCGATTCGCATAGATGGATTGAAAACCATAACAACGTGTGCGCTATATCGCAACTCCACCACCCCACCTATAGGAAGGACCTTGACTTGATGACACAATTTGCTTCGAGAGTACTAGTGTGATTGGGAATACAAATGAATTTTGCTCAAGGGTCATGGTTGGAGGAAGAACATTCTTGAGGTACACCTGCACACTGGCTATGTCGCAGCTCATTTTGGAAAAGGAAAACACTCGAACAGACGTAGTGTCACGTTTAAGATGAAACGGATCAGCCGCGACCTTAAGTGGTTTCGGGTTTTTGTGTTTGCACAACAGAACCCACACAGTTCAGCAGGTAAATAAAAAAAAAACAAAAAAAAAAACAATTCCCTGACTAGGGCGCATAAGGCCTCTCATTGCTGCAAATGAGGTTGTTTTTATGTGGAACATCCTGTTTGCTTGTTTGTCAACCTTCCTAAATCAGTGTATGAGTAGAAGGTGGCGCTTGAAGCAGCTCACTCTGTGTATGGGTATGTGGACCGCTTTTCTTTTTTTTTTATTGCTTTCTCAAGAGAACAACGATGAATAGATGAATGTTCCAAGGTCCTAGACAAACAGCATCATAACGCACGCAGCAGCAGCAGTACCTTTCTCTGCCTCGCGTCCTGTTGACACATCGCGAAGATGGTTTAGGATTGAGCAGGGTGCCTCAGGGATGGGTGGAATGTTAGTGTGCGTGAGTAATTTCACGGTAAATTTGGTATGATGTGGTGTGCAAATCTCGGCGCCTCCAGGTGAATAAGCTGAGTACACACAGGAAATCAACCAACAGCGGTGAAATGATTATGAATTATGGCGGCGCCGGTATATTGTTTGGATTCATGTGTTTTTATTTTCTTTTTTTTTTTTATTATTATTCGGAGAAATCGAGTGGAAAGATTGCTGCTGAGAGCGATGCTGATTGTGTTGAGATGAGAGATTTTATGGACCATGAGCGCTGGTGACATTTACTATGGATTTCACTGATTACTTGGTACAATGAGGGTATTAATCTTAAAGAACGTCTTTTTGGATGTTGAAAATCGCGTACAATAAGCCTGGGAGCCTTTAAGGTTGCCGCTTTACCGAGAGATCAAGTGAGTGTAAAAGGTTCGAACTAAGCACAGATGGATTTAAGTCCAGTGTTTCAGACTGGATGTGATCTGTTTGTGGGGTGGCTTTACCCCCTTAATTCAAGTTTGTTGTTGAATGAAGCATGGCTATAGGTACGTCAGTCTAGTCGAATACTTAAGTCCTCGAACCAACCAACCATCATAGTTTACATTAGAAGCGTCACAAACAATTTGAAGTAGTCGCAGACCTTGTTCATCTCAAAACAACCTTCTACTTGCCTTTTGCAGCTAAGCATCCCTCCTATCGAAAGACAGTGCTTTCTTCTATTTCAATGCTTAGTCTCCAAGTTTCGTGATTTTTTTGACCCAACTTTGTGTGACGTTCTTTAAGTCTACAGTGTCATGGAATGCAAAACCTATTTTTACTGAACCTAGTGCCAGGTCTGCAGTTCCTAAGTCTCTTTATTTGTCAAAATTTCGGAAGGTCTCCCTAGAACTGAGCTTCTTTGGATTCCTTGTCTTTTGTTAGCTGGGCTCCTGTAGCAGTTCCTTGAATTGCTTCGGTCCCTGAGCCCGTATTCGTTGACTGTTTTAATCAAGCAACTTTGACTCAAAATCTAGGATAGCCTTCAGCATGTTTCTATTCGACAAATCCTGTTTCTACATATAATTTCCAATAGTTATCTTCTTAAGGGGGGACTGGGAGGTACAGACATCTCAACTATTACCTTTCGACCCTGTTTGGTATACGGACAGATTCAAAATGGAAACATGATCTGGATCAGGGAGCTCTCATGCACCAATTTCCCGGTGGGCTTTGCCATCAATCAGTGTGTGAAACTTAACTAAGCCTCTAATATCCTTAGCTTCAGAGACACTCAAGCTGCTTTGCAAAGCGATTAACAAGTCTGTCGTTAAATCCAAGCTTGTTCAGAACTTAAAAAAACTATCTCTGACCAAGCTATGAACAACATGGTAATCCTTCGTTTCGCTGCCTATAAAGGCAGCCAATGTTCTACAGTTCTACGAGTGACTTATTGCAGCGTCATCCCTCCTGTTGCAGCTTGGAGATCATTGACAAACCATTCGTACGTACGTCCACCGCTAGGGTGCTAATGACAACAGAAGTTCCAGACTTACTTACTTAAGGTGGCGCTACAGTCCGGGGTGGACCTGGGCCTCAACCAACAAACGTCTCCAACCAGCTCGATCTTAAGCTAGTTGTCTCCAGTTTCGCACGCTAAGTTGGTTGAGGTCCTCTTCAACTTGCGTGCGCCATCTGAGTCACGGTCTTCCTCTACTGCGCTGTCCCTCGGGGTCGGATTCGAAGATTTATCGGACCGGAGCATTACATGTCCATCCGCTCTACATGACCCAGTCACCTCAGTCGTTGGACCGTCACTCTTCTGGCTAATTCGATGTCGCTGTACAGCCCGTACAGTTCGTCGCTGTATCTCCTCCTCCACTCACCGTCTATGCAGACGGAACCGAAAATCACCCGAAGAATTTTCCTCTCGAAGTAGCCAAGAGCACCCTCATCCACTTGTGATAAAGTCCATGCCTTTGCGTCGTAGAGCAGGACTGCGATTATTAAGGTCTTATAAAGGGTCACTTTTGTTGTTCGAGAGAGGGCTTTGCAAAGAAGCAGCGATTGGCAAGGGTTATTCTTCTTCTGATCTCAGCGCTGTTATCGTTGTCTGAATTAATAGCGGACCCTAGGTAGACAAAATCCTTAACTACCTCAAAGTTATATCTGTCGAGGGATCCATTCTGTCCGAGACGTCGGTGTTGAGAGTCCTTTCTTGTTGACAGCATATACTTGAAGTTCCAGAAGTTCTTAGAAATAATTCTCATCTTGCAATACTCCTACTTGAGTAGCTTCAAATTGTACCGTCAATAAGGTACGGTATGTACGTTAGGGAAATCAAAGCGTTTATATTGTCCTAATGCCTCGATACGTTCTGACTTTTGTGAAATCTCGACCAGCTGTTGTGGTGATTTCTACTTGAAAGAATGAATTGGGTTACAGGTTGCAGATAAGAGGATAGGGTAGAGTCAAAGACAAAACAGAGCCATCCAAACCGTCCAAAACAATTTTAATTGAACGACTGATTCCCATTGAGTTGAGAATTTCCATTTCTCTTCAAGTTCTTCGCACTTCATGTGCTAAAATCACGTTTCTTCGGTTAGTGGCATTCTTTGTGTCCTCCGTCTCCTCTTCTTCTAATTATCATTCGAAGTTCATCTCATTACAGACTCGTCGGGGCCAGTACTAGTAAAGTTCAAATGCATCTTTCCATGAATATCTCAGTCACAACCACAAAATTCCTCTCGCAACCACGCTGAGAGATGCTTGAATGGTTTATAATAACAGTACTTAAGATATTTTCCATCGACAATAAGAAAAAATGGGTTTTTGCCCTTGCTTCCCACAACCCACGGCAAATCACCACTACCTGGAGTATCCAATCCCATTTTGACAAATCCTATCGACCGGGAGTTATTGAAGGAAAAACTTGCAATCCTTCTGATAGTAGATACAAATCTGATATAACTCTGGTGCATCTCTCTGGATGAAGATACGGATGAGAATGATAATGATGATGATGTTGATGACGATGATGCAACCGAACAGCAGCTCTTGCTTCAGCAGGAGGAGAATTTTCTATCTTTTCGATGAAAGAATTCTACCAAGTGGATTAATATTGTTATTTCTTTTTGTTGTTGCTGCTGCTGATGTTATTGTTGTCCTAGTTGTTTGGCAGTGCAGTTTTGTATTTTGTTTGGTGCTATTATGTTGGTATTATTAGTTTTATTGAGTTCTGTCGAAACGAACAAAGTGCACTTTTCCGCTTGTTAGTTCGCTTGGTCCAGTTAAGAAATAACAAGAAAACGATTGTGATTTTGGTTCTATAGATACTTTTTCTTGTTGGCTTGTGTGTGTGTGTGTGTGTACAAATGTTTGGATACATGTATGTATGTATGTAACTGTCGTTAGAACGATTGTAGCTGTTACTATTATTAAAGTTCTAGAGAACCAATACGATGGAGCTGAAGAAAAGGAGAATACGTTGTGAGTTTTATAGGTCAGCAGTGTTTGTTGAATCGATTTTGGGATTGAATATGGTGCAGTTGTTGGATCCTTTAAAGCCTTTCTTTCAGACACCCTTCTGACGATGAACACTTGCCATTTGTTAGTTGGGAAAACTGCGCAGAGGGAGCTTGGCATATTTTTTACTCACTTGCTCACTGGCGCAGCTTTCTTGACTGAAAAGTGATTTCAAATGGTCTCTACCTATCTCTCAAGAGTTCTAGCCAAGACGAGTAAGGATACAATTCAAAACGCAAAAATCAGCTTGTATTGTAGGTAAAGCGTAAAGGAAAAGCAACTGAGGTGGTTTGGACATGGCCAAAAGCAAGCAATGTTGAGGAAAAATGCCAAGAGGTTGTTCGAAAAGAACGTGGGAAGATAGGATTGAAAAAATTTGGCCATTAATGTGGTAAAACAATCGAAGCGAGTGTGCCAATACCTTGAGTCCCGGAGAAAATGGAAAGTACGGAGTTTTTCCGACGCGGCATAAAGAGATTGAAGACTAAGGAGAAAGCAGACACTCTTTTTAAACGTCATTTGCTTCTCTAAACTCTTTTCCAAATTTAAATAAAAAATCCCCTGCACCAACTATCAAAACCAATTGACACCCTTCTATGTCATTTGAACTCCTAAAATTCCAATTACGCATGAAATATCCAAAACGAACGGAACTCAGATATTCGTTTGAGTAAATCCAATAATTGGAAAGGATATCAGATATCAAAGGAATTTTCATCCCTGAAAAGCAAAAAAAAAAAGAAAGGAAAATGCTTTTCCATTTGAAACACAATTATTTTTTCTTTTTTTCCTTATTGAAATGTTAGAAGTATCTTTCGTTTCTGACTTCTGCGAGTCAGACGGGAAGTACGCTCACATCCTTTGACAAGCATAATAACCTATTTACGTGAATTTAAATTTTTTTTAGCACATTTCCTTGTTGATTTCATTACGTATCTTCAGGAACTTGAAAGAAAGACAAAAAAAAATCGGTGATAATAAGGATAACTAGGAGGCTTCTCACTGACTGTAAACGATATTGTGACACACACCGAAAATTGGTTGTTATGGTTGTGATTACAGATGTGAAGTTGTAGGATACACACTCAAGTTCACGTGTGTTTTTTGAGATTTAGCCGGCTTATGAGTACTTTGTCGAAGGAAAAAGATGCTAATGCATGGAGCTAGTAACGAGTCATTGAAATTGATTTTCTGTTATTTTTTCATGAGATGTACTCGGAGCGGTGCCAGGTGTTTATAATACTCGATGAAGATACATATGTGTTAACATGGGGTTTTGGAAAACATTTTAGAGACTTTTTAATGCAAACATCCTAAACAGCTGCACAAACAGTCAACACCCATAGGTTGATTACGCACGATAAACTTCTTTGGGTGCTGTGGAGCTTCATTCAAACCTGCAGGACCGAACCAGCCGAAGTACTCTGCCAGTTTTAGAGATGATCCTAAAGAGTTGTCTAGATCTGGTCTACATTCCACTAGTATAGAAAGAAGTCAATGTGAATGCGTTTGGGTACAACAGCAATATAGAAGCAAAGAAGAACGCATGCCATCTCCTCGGAGAACACTTCTTCAATGATCTGGACGTTTTGTCAGAGTAGCCACCATCTTAAAATGTCTTCAAAACTCGGGTTGGTTCAGGGTGGTCAATATTTCAGGAGTCCGTCGAAGATTACAATGGATCCTTTGAGATCCAAGTGAGATTGCACTTTAAGTTGCAGCCATTCTTACAACCTAATCGAACCCAGAGCCACTGCAACTGCACTATGCGACGTCCTATCCTCATAACGAGAAAGACCAAACCTCCGTTTTAAGAATCAAGGCGTTGCAAATGAGAGAGCGCTTGATCTGGAGAACTAAAAACAGCGTGACCAGGACCAAAGAAGACCTCTAAGAGTGAGAGCCCGTTAAGTAAGTAAGTATGCTTCTCTGGTCTCTGCCAAATAGATAAGAGGCCGATCAGAGCCAACTGTTTTTTTTTTGTCCCAGACTAGGTGCTTTCTAGCTTGGTCCAAGAAAAAAAGGTCATATAGCCTCTGTTACGTTGCAAAGACTAAACGCGGTTTGAATTTAGCTATAGGAATCTTGTCTGAATACAGCCTTCTGAACTATGACTCAGGCAGCGTCATCATGCTTCTACTTAACCTAGTCCTTTTATAGATCTTTCATCTTCTCCGATAGAGTCGGAAAGCGCTTACTCTGGGACACCTTAATTAGGTTCTGAGGGGCCTCTTGCCTACCTAGCAAAGACTTGAAAAGCCAAACCGATGCGGCGTAAAGTATTGCAAGGTATTGCTGCAGCAAAATGTAGTGATCTAAATCTAAAGCAAGATCGAGATTATGGAAGAACATCAGGATCATGTTGCAGATGAGTGGTTGACTCTTTTTAGGAAGATGAATCCCATTAGCCATAGCTTCAACGACCAGCTTAATGGTTTCGTAGTCGATCTTTTCGAAAATCTAGCAAGTCCTATCTTTGCGGAAAATATCTGTCTTTCATCAGACAACTGATCACTCCGATCTAGTTTCAAACGACAGGCAGATAAATTATAATGAGGCAGCTTCCACCCAATCTTCAACTCACGGTTTTACAAATTTCTTCTTCCGCTGAATCTTGTTAGATATATCCAAACAAGATTCATTACATAACAAAAGACAACAAACTGCCTGTAACAACCTGTTGTTGGTGGCTACTGCCGTGTCGATGCCGATCTCATTTCGCTTTCCTTCGCGTGGCAGTAGGTATCCAAACCTCGACAGATTGTGTGACCTATTAAATTTGGCATCGATTCAACGGGGTCTGCAGTGTTGTGCAACCTTTTGCACACTGTCGCCGAAATTCAGCGTTGTTAGCCGGTGCTAGACCGAAAAATGCCAATTGCCTAATGATGTATTAAGGTTTGTGTTACCGTACGCCACCATCATCGTCACACACCGGTTAGATACTAGTAACTACTTGCTGCTCTATCTGCCATTAACTAAAATCACGATTTTCAAAACGAGGACTTTGTGTGAGTATGAAAAATTGAAGGACCCCCCCTAACGGAATGTCGTTGTTTTGAATTCCTCTCGGTGTACAACGGGGGGAACTTAACAATTCGGTTACTCGGTCGAATATATACAACGTCCCGCAATGTATCGCTTAAGCGTTCGCCTGCCAAAGATATTTTTACATGCATGCATTCACGATACCGACAGATACATGAAATCAATGCTGCCAGTCTGCGGGTAACGAGCTCTATTCCCTGTCGAAGCACGATTTTACAAAAAAAAAAACTTTTACTTTTCCACTGAAAAGTGGCGCTTTGACAAGTCTGTCGTTCGGACAGTATTTCGTTGGCAATACATATACATACGTATGTTTATATTTTTGTTTGAAACACAATTTTCAGTGAAGTCCATGTTGCATAGGGAGTTCTGTGCTGCCAAATCGTGTTGCATAATCGAATTTGTTGTGTGCTGGACTTCCTTGATTTGCATTTGCCAGCTCGTTGTGTGCAACATGATGGCCAAAGGAAACAATAGGGACTAATGGGTGTACGTGGCATTGTTAGAAATTGATTTGATGTGAGCTTGAAAGTTGGGAAAAGGGAATACAGTTCAATATGAACTTCAACTTGGAGGAGTCAAGCTGGACTTTAGTCTCAAGATGAATTTGAAGGATGGTCGTGTCTGGAATCAAAAACATCAGGTACGGTACTGAAATCTGAGCCATGGCGAATTAAGTTGAAAGGCCTAAAAGCAAGAAGACAGAACCTTTGGTAAGAAATGAGGACTCCGACCGAAAATGAAATTATGGATGCACACAGTCGAAAACGAGTAAGTAAAACGATCAATCCTTGTATGTCGGGTAACCCGGGGCACCATACATACTCGTATATTAAAAGCTAAGTTCAGAGAACTCCTGGTAAGGGCACCAGAAGAGCACTGCGTTCGTATTCAATGAACGATCTTAGAGTTCTTCTGCGTCTTTAACGCCTTGATCTGCTTGTCAAAACTATCGTAGTACAGTAGGACTTATTATTAGGGAATCTGAATTTGCTATAGATTGTCAAAAGCTTTGCTGTGCGTACTCCCTCTAAAACGGAATGGAAGAATGGAAAAATGGAAGCCAAAGTCCCATGGCCCGAAAAATAGCTGCGAAGTAGGTTCAAGGGATCTTTCCGCGGCTTCAAAGTTGATTCCTTCGAACCGAACCGAACTTCAACTGTGTTTTTATGAAACACGAGGCTAGCTAAGCAGCAACTTAACGGCAGGCAGGCAGTCATCAAGACAATGCTGCAGCAATCATATCCTCTTAACTGGTGGCACAATGTCAAAAGAACTTAGCTCTCCGAAAAGTCGCTTCTTACTTACTTAAGGTGGCGTTACAGTCCGGGGTGGACCTGGGCGTCAATCAACAAACGTCTCCAGCCAGCTCGAAAAGTCGCTTCTCCATAGTCTTAGTCTGTGCTCTTAGTCACAGGAACGTGAGCGAAAACAAGGAACCAGATTGGCGAGGATCGTGAACCCGCGGTAGACTTGCTTACAAGCCTTATGATAACTCGCAAATGGATGGGATGGCATGAGACGAAGATACGATTAGTTCTCTGAACTCAGGCGTAGTACCACACGAGCAGCCCAGAAGTGAGAATAGACCCATTTAAGTTTGAAGTGCCTACCTTTTACACCATCGTCATCTATTTCTTCTGCAGTTCTACCAAGAAGTAAAGCTCTTCACCATAACCACAATGTATGATACACGCCTCCCAACTGATTACCACTTATGAGAAGAACTAAAAACGTTTTGTACTTATCCCAGACAAGTAAGTGTGTGTGTGTGTGTGTCTGTATCTTTGGCATTTTATACCAAACCAAGGCAATGGAGCCTCTAGAGAAAATCGTGCGCATATTACGTGCAAAAACCTCTAAGCGCTGCTATCACTTTCATTTGAGACTTCATTCCGTGGCAGTTCACTGCTGCTAACCGCTCGACATTATGATTAACATATCACGTTTATTGAATGCAATTGTGGACACCACCTCACCACATCGCCTAAATGCGGGGAAAATGGTGAATAACAACGATGATGATGATGATGGTAATAATGCTCTTCACACGCTTCAACTAGGTGTCAATAAGTTACGAGGATCTGTTGTAAGCCTGACGATGATGACGATGACTGTACGATGTCAAGTGATGGCGACATGGAAAAAGGCCGAGCGCGGCTTCAAATTAACAAAAACGTGGATCATGTCGTGATCATGTCAGAATGCAGACATGATGGTGAGTCAATGGTTGTAACATGCCGATGCCACAGGACAACGTCAAGTTGTGGTAACTTGAGGCTGCTTTTGAGTTTTTTTTTTTTTTTTTTTGCAACGAAATAATTGGAAAAATGTTATTGACATGTAAATGCAATAAAGTGATCGTGTCCTGGCAGTTTTCATGACGCGCATGTGTATGGGTTGTACAGGCTTAGCATGTAAGGCTCAGACACTTCATTTTGGGAATGGTGTCGATTAAGGAGTATCGAGAAAAGTGAATTTTTTTTCAATTGAATTTCGAAACATGACAGGGAAAGGGAAGTTGAAGGTGAATGTGGGAATGAATGTTCTGCTGTCCTGCCCCCTTCTTCCCCAATAAACAGCCTTATATTGGTGAACACTTCTTTAGAGGTAGAAGGTCTGCTTTTCCTAAGATTCAAGATGAATGTTGTCAGAGACTATCTATGAAGGAGATGTCAGCAGAAAAGGAAAGTCAATTACTTGTGGAGTCCTGCGAAGGTTAAAAATGTCCTTAAAATTGTCAGGATCCTGCCTCGCTACATGGTTGGCATGGTTGGTTGGTTGGTTGGCATGAAGGTTAAAAAGAAAACCTGCTTTCACCAAAATATTAAGACCTGAGGCTAAGTCGTTGAAGGAAACCACAAGTTTATGTTCTGTAACCAGGTATAGAAACCGGCCTCTACCCAGGATGCTGTAAAACACTATAATCTTGGAGAACTTAGATGAGGAGAGGCGCTAAAATTGTCCTAAGTAGTGACCTACAATATGCTGCGACTAGATGTAGTGGATTTCGTGAAGTCCAGTGAACAGTATGAAGGAAACAAGACCGAAGAATCTCCAGACAGATGAGTCTTTAGTCATTTAAAGGGGTACTAGACCCGTCGCTCTCACTTTCTGAAAGGTAATTTGGACTCTTTTGGAGGAAAAATAAAATCTACATCGGTAGTTAATAGTTATGTATGTTTATAATTTTCAACAGGACCTTCGTTCACGTATGTGTCTACAACCGACAGGACAAATTACTATAGATTGACATAAACTCTAATTATCTTACAAGAAAATGCAACAAAAGTTCGGAACTTTAAACTAGGACTAGAGGTTTTTCCAAAATAGTAAATCTGTATTATATATGTTATGATGGACTTACCCGTACATATGTAAAATCCAACTATGAACACCTATGGTAAATTAAACACAACGTCACTTCACTACAAGAGATACTATTACAATTCGTAAATTTCACTTAATCCACACTCGAAGTATTATTACGTTTAGATCGAATGAAAACGATTATTTCCCATAAGTTTAAATGGACCGTTGCTGTATCTTTTTTTTTATTATTTATAGGTAATGCGTTTCAGTATCTAGTTTGAACGATGCGGTGCAGTGAAAAACATTTGAGACCGTCTTTATTTCATTTACAAAATGTCGGCATTAACGAATTTAGCGGCTCCTGACCAATTTTGGACGTAAAAGGTCCACGTGGTGTTATTTTTATTAAAACCCAACCCAAAATTTTACTTAACATGTAGGAAGAAGGAAGGCAGTATCCCTAACAAATGTTGTCCAACTGCTGAAATAAAGATGACATCGACATCATTAGTTCCTCCCAGAATAGAGTCATGCCTACAGTTGCACAGACTTTTGATTAATTTTACGTCTGAGGTTGTCGTGTTAGATTTGCACAATTGTAGGCTATGCTATCTACAAGGTGGCGCAAAAGTCATCACCCTATCGGAAGATGATATAATTTTTGCAAATGGCGGCGCAGATTTTCCGGTCGTCCAACACCAACTGGGCAAACACTACGACGTTAAGCCGCTCGCCTAGAAGAGTTTGGGACAACACGAGATGCTGTCAGGTCTGGCCGGCCCCGGAGCAGCCGTTCTGCTGCGAATATCGCAGCTGTGGCTGAAGATGTCGCAGAGGACCGCAGAATATCGACCAAACGACATGCCACGCAATTAGGCATCAATCAGCGGTCTTTACAGAAAATTTTGGTAAAAGACTGTAAGATGTTCCCTTACAAAGTGCAGACAGTGCAACAGCTGTTAGCTGTTGATCGCCAAGCGCGTGTAACGAGGGAGACAACTTTTCATCGAAAATCATCATGAGCGACGAGGCTCATTTCCAGCTCTGTGGATATGTCAATAAGCAAAATTAATTATCATTTCTGGGGCACCGAAAATCCGCGCATAACCCACGAAGAGCCATTACACCCCTTCAAAGTTACTGTATGATGAGCTGTTTACGCTGGAGGCGTGATCGGGCCTTATTTCTTCGAAAAAGCCGAGGACCAAACGACTACTGTGGATGGCGAGCGCTACAGAGCCATGCTCAACGACTTTCTCCTTCCTCAATTGGATGAATTGGGACTGGAGAACAGGATGGAGCAACGGCGCATACTGCATGAGCCACAACCGAAATTTTGAGGGTTGCATTTCCGAGTCGCCTAATTTTTCGTTTTGCCATTTGCACTGGCCGGCAAGATCGCCTGATTTAACCATTCCAGACTGCTTTTTGTGGAGTTTTTGGAAGTCACGAGTCTATGTCAACAAGTCTCAGACTCTTGAAGCCCTCAAAGAGAATATCCGTCAAGAAGAAACCATACTCAACTTAGAAGTTTAAAGTCCTGTAAGCTAACAGCTTAGACTCTGTGAGTCTGATTTTTGTTTTTAGTTTGAATATGCCGTTTAAGTTTAAAATTTTCTTACAAACTTCCTGTCTGCCAACACTTGAAAGAGGAAATTACTAACATATGAGTTCTACCACCTACAACTTCATCCATCCTTCCATACACGACCCCAGTAACTGCAAAAGAATTCCATAAATCCGGGGAAAAAAAGGCACAATGGAAATCCCCTAGCGCCATTAATTACACCGCATTCACATGAAGCCATACATTGTTCCATCACCACAGAGAGCCTTCTTGTCCAGATTACTCCAAGCTCCGAAACTTCAAAAACAAAAAAAAAAAAAAACAGAAACGAAGGAAAAATCAAATCACAACTCACCGAGAGAGATCAAAAATTCACAACTATAATACAATACATTCTGCAGGCCAACACCGTCTGGGCATCAACATCCAGTTCCAACCATTCACCATCACTCCTGGTCCTGGTCAACCCAATGTAGTGGGCCACTCAAAAATTCATCCGCATTGTAGCCCTTTTACCTGTTAATTAACTAATTAACTGCATGCACGTGAATTATTCATTAGTCCGGTTGTTGAAGCCTCTCTACAGACCTTCACCAGATATGCATCCACTCCTGACCGTAGTTTCACCGATGGATGCTGGATGTTGTATCATGAATGGCTGACTGGATCCGTCGCAGTGTTAAATTTGTTCTGTAGTTTGGCGAAACAATTTTTTATTTTTTTTGTTAATTTTTTGACAGCCCTCGTACCGACGAACGATGACGATGACGATGACGTCTGCTGTCGTTTTTTTGATGAATGTCTCTACTGTTTTTTTTTAAACACGTGAAAGGCGGTGAAGAACCTGGTCATTCACTCGTCATTGGTTGTGCGCCGAAGTTGGTGTTATGCCTCCCATAAAAAAAAAAAAAAAAAACTACATACATATATAGTAATTTTAACTTTTAGGGGAGCAAACAGTTAAAGTGATTTATTTTGACAGACTGAACGTTAAGTTACTACAGCTTAAGTGGTTTTGGTACTAAGGTCGGAAGTCATAGAACGGAGACGTATGAAGAGAGGTAGAGCCGAGGAGAGTACTAATGACTTATTTTGAGCATTTTAACGGTCTCAATGATTTAATATTTTAATTAGATTACTCGATGGAGCTGTCATGGTTGAAAGATAGATGTGAAAAGTCATTGAAGGGTTAAGGTTTCCGTGGTTGCCTTGAAAAGTGTATTATACTTTCCGGTTCTTTGTCTGAGGTTTGTGGTTTCACAAAGCATGTGTAACCTTAGCTTTTAAGTTTTCAGATTACTTTCTATGAGATTTTTTTTAGAGGTCGACAAGGTCATAACAAGGTTGTATGATTTTTTGTAAGTATGTGACGGTCACTAGAGTGTCTATCCAGAGTCCAGAGTACGGGTTCTTGTATTTCTTGCAAAAATTTGATCTATTATTATTATTATTATTTATTAAAAAGGTAAATTCAATTACAGTTTTAATCTTAAATTATAGCACTAGCTACCAGGGCTTTCGGCTAATTTGATCTAACTTTGGGCAAACTCTTAGTGTCTTGTGTCTAATCGTTCTTACCGAATCTCGATAAGGCCAGTCGAATGTTTTTTCACTCTTAGATGCACTCGCTTTCCTTCTGAGAACTGCACACATCCTCAATGCTGTTTACACCGTCGACTACTAGGGCATTCGGGACCTTTCTTATCGTTCACCAGACAAAAGAAATATACCACCGGTGATGTGGTATCTAAGAGGTGTTGTTCAACATAGCTTGTAGAGCGTAGATGCGCTTTTAGCTTCAGTGAAATGATCATATTTGGTCAAGTGCTCCTAAAACTGAACTGCACCTACTCAACACGGTTCAAAACAGACTCGCAATGCTACTTGCACACACTGTTTCATCGCATCTTCTCCAGAAGAATATTAAAAGGAAAAAGGGGCGGACTATCCCTTCGCAGTCTGCAACATCATCAACTTTCTTAATTCCAAAGGTTGGATCTGAAAACTACACTCTCTGCTACGCCTATCAACATCCAGGTCACGTGAGTTATGGTATCAAAACGGCGCATCCGCGCTACTTGTGTCTCTGGCAGACGTACCAGTTTCAACCACTTCTACCTACCTACCTACCATCCCTTCGCAGATTTTCCTGTAATATTCGCCATATAAAGAACGCCTACCAGCTTTTAGTAGTCGGCCATACTGTAAAGTTCAGAGATTCTTTTCTGAACCGCTGGTAAAGCATTATTACCAGCTTTGGCTGAGAGCAAGAATTCCGCTCTTTCTACCAAATGCAGACCAGTGTTCCGCAAAAATGACCACGTCCACGCCTTGTACACTCGATTATACTCATTTTAAATTTAGAAGTGAGTCATTTCCTTCCAAAAGGCTTCCTGATTTTGTCAAAACTGCTGCAAGCTGTTGCAATATCTCAAACGCAGTCTCAGACAATCTCATGCCATCAGTTTGTAAGTTTATTTCCACCGTCAATTTGTGTCAGCACACTTTGTCAGTCCCTCCCTATATCGACAATCAAAACTAAACAACGCTTTTCAAAAGTCTCAATTACCGACAATGTCGTGCATTCCACTTGGAACAGTCTATTGCTCAACGCCATTCAATGAATAAGCAGCCTCAGCTACACGCTGGTGCAGTACAAATACCACAGTCAAACGGGGCCACGTGCATACCTTGAGGCTATGACATGTCCACTTTAATTCGGACTTGTCGTTGGAAAACTAAAAAAAAAAAACTGTAACTGTAACTGCTGCTGCTTAATTGGACATTGATTGGCAATGAGGACTGGTTTAGCCGAAAAACAGTCCGAAAAAATGAGACACATGACCCCAGTCATGCTGCGCTCACGGAATTTGTCGCACGAATATCAATTAAAAACGCTAATTAAGCTAAGAAGTACTAAAAAGTCAGAATGCCAGCGTAAAAAAAAGGCGAAAAATCTCTCTCCGCCAGGGGATCAAGTTTCAATTGACTTTGCGGGTGCAGTCAGCTGGAGGATAACTGAATGCTCAGACCTATGGCAAATATCACCTGTTGCACGGTGACAACTTGATACTTGATAGCCAAACACCTGTTATTCGGTAGCCGATTATTGACTTCATTTTACCACACCATCGTTGTCGTCCTGCAAAATCCTGATTTACAATAAAAAAAAAAACCTGGAATACCATGAGAGCTGTCTGTATCTACTTTCAGTTTCACAACAGCTGCTGCTTTCTGCTTTAATCCTTTTTCATTCCCCTCCTTTGGCCATTTTCCGAAAACCTACATAACTGATTAGTTACATCATCACCTGGCTACTGTTTAATATTCAGGATAACACTCCCTTGGCAGATCATTGGCCATGTTTGATTGGAATCTTCAATCATAATCATAGCTACTCATGCTGGTCATGTTATATCTAACTCGGGTCACCTCACTGATAATGAGAGTCAAGGACCAACAGGTATATTGGTAAGGGAACCTACACACCGAATTGACTGTTAAGCAGGTGCTTCCCTAAGGTCATCTGAAGAATTTTGATTAGGTGGAACGTTTTGGATTTTTCCCATAATTAAAATTCTACCTGTTATCCTGGCGAAGACATGGTAAATTGCTAATTAATTGTGTGTGTGCGAGATGCCATGATGAAGGTGGAGAAGTTTTTTTCTGTTTTTTTTTTTCGTCAGTGTTTCATCGTTCGTCCTTTTGTTTTATCGGGATAGTTCTGGTTGAAAGGATTGTTGGAATAGAGAATACGTTTAAATTGTTTGTTTCTTATCTAGGATGAAGGTGGTATCCTTAAGCAGGTGATGGAAGAAATCATGAATTGCATCTATAAAATGTTGGAAGGGTTTTTTGATGTCTAGACAGATGTAAATTTCAAATATTTCTTATACAATCAGTAGATAGATGCTTAATGACGTCAATCTTTCAAAATAGTAAAACAAAATGTTGACAACAGAGGATATGGAAGCATGGTTTTTGACTCAGCTTGTTACAGGTAGACCCCTGGAAGGTCTGAGCTTGAACTAATGCCACTTTCTATCTTTCACGGTTCCAGTTTACTAAATCAAAGTTTTTAGCGTCCACAATTTAAACCGAAAGTTCGGTTTCCTTTTTCTTCGGTCACCAGGTGGTTGGGATTTAAAGACCCTCTAAGCTAGAGCGTTCTCGTCAATTCACTAGTGGTGGCCGAGCTAGTCCAGTCGACGGATTTTTAGCTTCCGGACTAGATCCACATCTTTCTACAGCTCGTAGCGTTCGCGGTAATATCATCTCCTCTATTCACCTTCCTCGCAGACAAGACCAAATATCGGACGTCGAATTTTTTCTTTCGAAGAATTCCAAGATCTGTTCTTACTTATCGTCCAGTATTCAGCTCCCTAAAGCAAGACTCACAAGATCAAAGTTTTTTGGAGCATGATTTTGGACCTTCGAGTTAGGAGTTTGGAGCCCGATTGCCTAAGGTTATCCTTTGTCGACTTTCCACCAGAGTATCATTTGTGGAATTTAAATTTCCCCCGAGGTAGATGACCCCCTTCACCGACTCAAAATTATAGCTGTCGATTGTGAAGTCCTGTCCTGGACGGTATTCGATGGATCGCGTTTTGGTCAACAGCATGTCCTTTATCTTTTCTTTATTCATCGTAAGACTAACTCGTTTAGGTTGTTCCTCAATCGCCGTAAAAGCTTCAATAATGACACTCTGGGAACGGGCGATGATGTTGATATTGTCTGCTTACCCCAACAGGTGGATGGATTTGTTGAATACAGTGCCTTCGGTGTTTACGTCGGCCTTTCGCACTACCAGCTTCAGCACAAGATTAAAGACAGCGCGTCTTCTTGCCGAAATTCTTCGCATGTTTGGAATAATTCTGAGGTTCTGTTTCCATCTTGCTTTGGCTACATCCTGCATCAAAAGAAATACTTTTTGCCTTTCTGAAAATATGATTGTTCCCTTGAACTCCAGACAAAAGCTCCTTCCCTTCCCCTGTTTCTCTTAGCAAATTCCCATTGACTAGCTCGAAGGAATCTAAAAAAAAAATAAAAAATATTAATTTACTTAAATCCATCCTCTCTCACTTCATTGACCATTCACTAAAAGATTAAAAAGTAGTCCCCACTCGCACCAATATTTTGTTGACCTGTCTGCACTAAGGCCTCATTAATTTGTGTAATGGA
Organism: Criorhina ranunculi; assembly: GCA_951813785.1. Lineage (NCBI taxonomy): Eukaryota > Metazoa > Arthropoda > Insecta > Diptera > Syrphidae > Criorhina > Criorhina ranunculi. The sequence continues at coordinate 4,664,262 of OX638383.1, forward strand.
CGACTAAGCCTGTAAAGAATGACTCCATTCTACAATTCCTTAATCTTTTATAAGCGTTCGTACAAAAAATACAAAACAAAGCACACCACAGCCCAGACACTACTCAATCCAACCGTCCAAACAGGACATACAAAAAAACTGAAATAAAAGGGGATAAAAGCCCCAAGAATTAACAAAAGTTCCCCAACAAGACAGATGCTTATCCTCTCCCCCAAAACATCCTCAAGCATTTAACATCCTACAGGAAATACTTTCAAAAAAAAAAACCCGGTTCTTCGAAAAATCCTTAGGATATCTCCGGCTCCGACTTCGGCATATTCTCACCGAGCAATCTGCACCTGACTTAAAGTACAGGGTCATCCAAACAAAGCGAAGCACACCCTTAGGGTGACGGAGGCTTCTATTTTTTCAACCCTCAAGCTGGCCAAAAAAACTTTATACTTTCAAAATGGAAAATGATTGCAAAAGAAGAAAAGAAAGTAAAAAAAAAAATCGATCTGACTTAGGGGTTGTGAGAGGTTGGTGGCGGGGTGCCCTTTTCCTTCGCTATTATGAAAAAAATTTCACTTTCATCCGTGAGATGATGATGGAAAACTTTTCATTTCCAAGGATTCGCGTTTTATCACCTAAAAAAAGGACCAAGACCAAGACCAAGACCACGACGACGTACGATTTTATTTTCTCCTTTTCCTGTGTTCATGGCATTTTGTTAAGTCCTTTTGTGTATCCTTTCAGTGGGGAATTTGACCTTCGACGTCTGCCTTATTCATGGGCGTGTATTGAGCGGAAGACCACCACGACGCGACGCGAAAAAAAAAACCCCGTAATTAAGCACTTGCCAAAGTTCAATTTTGTAAATTACCCAAGGTGTGCTCGTTAGAAATACATATTTTGTGACAACAACTTAGAATCGAAGCCTTCAAGTCGTCGTCAGTCGGTGTGTTTTGGGTGACTTCCCAAAATAACTCTGCAAAGGAGAAGGACTTTAAAAAAAAAGGATTTCATGGGTCACAACAATATGGGCCTTTCCGACTTCGAAGAGTAAAATTTATTCTCTCAAAGGCGTTTTGTTATTTTTTCATCAGCTTCACACAAAGGTCTCACAAAGAAGCACAGAAAATTGTGGATGCCAACTGGTGGAGGGGGATTGGTCGGAGGACAAGGACTTTCGACACGCGATGATTTGAGGTGGAAAATTCTTTCAAAAGAAAACTTTTGTCTTTTACCGTTGCGTTCACTGTGAAATATAATTGTTAATGAATATTTTAGTAGTAGGTGCCGAAGAGAGAGAGAGCGGGATAGCTCAGTCGTTGTGATCCTAATTGGAGTCTTGAGTTGATAGGACTCGTTTTTGGTTGTTTATTTCGAAAGTTGTTTTCTGTTTTTGTTGCAAACGGGTGGAGATAATATATGCGATAATTGTTATTCAATAATTTGGAAAGCAATTAAAATGCGATTGAACTGTTAGATGGGGGCGAGGAGTCCTTTGTTCCTTCTGGTAACCACAACAAGGGTTTCCTTTGACCTAAACACGCAAGTGGCTATGGAAATTAGTTAAACGTTTTGGTACTATAGTTTCCCGAGGGAGGTAAACAACTTTCAAAATATTTTTCCTATGACAATTGTTTTTAATTAACAGGATATTCCCACTCATAGGACAATGAATAAGTTTACTATAGTCCTTTAAGTATCAACTTACTGATGACAGTGTTTATTGAAAATTTTAAATTTGGATGAGTAATCAAGTCCACTGAGTCTACGATTTTACCTGTGAACTTTGTTGTGTATCGATCTTTGCAGCGTGTGTACCTTTTGGGCTTGAGAACGGCTAAGGCAACTGGTGCAGAAGTATTCGGGCCAATAATCAAGCAACTCGGCAACTTCACCAGCATCTAACAGGCGGAGATCCGCGCGAAGGTGTACCCAACTTGACTTCGACAGGAGTTATCACAAGTTACCACCAAAGAGCTGAGCTTATACGAAATCACCTCTTAGATGGGATGCGACTTAATAATATGGGCGCCAGGCCACTTTGGAGTAGATGGTTATGAGGAAGCTGATAGGCTAGCGAAACATGTAGCGATTGTCCTCCTCGGTGTGGGTGAACACATCATTCTCAAAGTGCTATGAAAAGCAGATGAAACAAAGAGAGCTAAACTCCTTCCCAGAGTAAGTCATTCTCAGGAATCTACAATCGCTTGTGGAAACAGGCTCGGAATACTTACAGGATTCCTCATAAGATTCCACGAATACCTCAGGAATTAGGTTAAGAAAGCAACGAGACTCGCATATTTTGCAATGAAATTGAGGATCGTCTACAGCACTCACGCGGAGCAGAACAAATTGTCTGGAATGTACCAGGTAAAGGAAAAAGACATCCCATACCTAGGCTCAATACAAGTTCCTTAGTTCCTAAAATAAACCAAATTGAAAGTCGAAAAGAAGGCACCGTAATTGAGTTGAGAGAGCTGGGACATATTGCCAGAAACGATGGCGAGTGGTCGTAATAGAGGCTTAGGACCCACAATGCGAAAAAATTCCGTGCCATCAAGAACAAGAAAGAGAAAACTGCAGTCGAACTAAGGGCTCTCCAAGAGTCTCGCAATTGCAACTAGAGCCAGAGATTTTACAAAACAAGTGCTCAGAACGAAGCCGACTCTTCAATTGAATGAAAGTGTTCTTAAGGATCACTTCTTAGACTGGAACTTTAGATAGAGAGACAAAACCACTGGCCAAGTATGGGAAGACGCGGCACAGCTTTCAAAATATAGAAGAAACACAAGGCGGTGATGTCTCAGTTGGAAGCTTGTAGCAAACATGGATGAGAGTATAACTGATGTCGGGACTATGTAAGTACAGTAAGTCAAGCCTAAATACATGATCTTTTCTTATACATCAGACTAATAATCGTTTAGAGGAACGACAACTACGGGCCCTTAAAACAGGTGCTCGTTCAGCCTTTACTCTCACCCTCTATATTTCTAAAAATCCTTAAAACCGCTCCATACCCTGTCAAGGTTTTTCTCCTACAAACCTCTAAACTTTTGCTGTCGTTAACTGCACAAATCATAGGCGTCCTTTGTACCTCAATAAATTGCCAATACTTTCCACCTACCCTTAGTCAAAAGTTCCCACCCGTAAAAATTTCAAACTAAATGCCTGGTAAGGCCGACATAATTAGATTTTCAATAAATTTCAATTAGACGAGTTTTTGGGCAGTACTCTCGCTGCTGCACAGTACAAGTACTCGTACATTTTGCACTAAGGGGGTGGTTTGAGCGCAATTTAACATTTTTATAGGCGGTTGTTTGTACGAACAAAAGTTTTGCACAGTTAGAGTTGGACTTCTTACTCAAACCCTTGATCAGGATCATAAATTCATTAATAACCCAACAATACAATACAATAATAGGTGTTTGCCCAGACATTGCTGGGTTAGGGTGCAAAAGGAGAACACCAGTGAAATTATTTATTACCATTTGAGGGTGAAGTTCCTTTACACAAACTGAATGTTTGTACAAATTAGAGGCTTTCAGGGTTTGGGTTAGAAGCTTTTAACAATTTATACGTATGCATGTGATTGGTTGTTGGTTGTGGTCAAATTGCATATCGACCACGAGTTCATTAAAACATTTACCTATCAGGGATCATTTATACCGAAAACATGAGGGTGAATATTGATCAGTGATTTGATAACAGTAGGGTTGATTTGTTCATATATAAGTGCTAACGGATTATGATGAGGTCTGTTGTGATTGTTTGAAATGCTAATGGTAGTGTCAACAAGTAAAAAGGTCACGTTTGCGTGGTTAGTTGAATAAATTTGATGGGTTAGAGCTTAATTTTGAAATTTTTATTAAATGTTGAAGGGAAGGTAGTCCTTCGTATGACTCGGGTTTTTACTATAGAGGGGCCCTACGATGTCAAGATGTGCCGACATCGATGGGAAGTGTGAAGAATAAGCTTTTCTAGATTGAATCTTTCTAACTAGTCCATCACTCCGTTCATATTTAAGAACTGCTAACGCTGAGGTACCTCTGACAGATCTCAGATTTGGGCATGTTTCGAACGATTTTGATGTATTCAAGGTACGAAGTCTATAGGAAGAACTTTGTACTTTCAAATGAAGTGCACTAGTGCGGTTTTGTAGTGATTTTAAGGCAAGCTTGGCAGAAACAGCAACAGCAATGTCTTCTGTTGTCTCAGGCCCTCCAAGGGTCGCTGGCCTGATAAGTAAGTAAGTAATAACTTCTGCATGGACAACTTCCTTTCCAGTAGCCCGTTCACTACCAGACTCCTAAAAAGAGGGGAGATGACGCTACCTTGAGGAATACTGCCACTATACACCAATTCTGTGGCTAAGGCAGATGACAACAAAAGAAATATCGTCCCAAAAATTGCGGTCAAACGATTTGAAAAAAAGTTCCAAGGAAAGTCTCTTGACAACAAAAAGCCAGAAAGGCTGAAAACTACATAGAAAAAGTCAATGGAAACGCTGTTTAGAGAATTTCAAACTTCGTGGAGAGAATTCGCAACAAGAAACTACAGTTCTCTTCAGTCTACTTTCATCTCATCCACTGCGGAATTCAAGTACCAGGTTCTAGAGAACACACCACGTGACAAGATTGCACGTGGAGCCTGTTCTCGTCACTATACCATGGTTATGAATACCAGCCATTGTCTCCCTCATAACCAGCCCTCGAAAGTATTCCCAACTCATCACAAGACACATTCCTTATGCCGGGCGGCTGATAAAAATCTTTTTCTTTTTTTTTCACTTTGCCCGTCCCAGACTAATGCGTGCACTCTTCAGCCGCAAACCACATCGACCCAACCACTTGTAAGTATCATGGGGATATTTTTAATTAAAATGTCAAAACTGGTTTAATGGCGTTAATGACCGACACCTTAAGCACCCACCCCGTTCTCCTTTACGCCAACCGTTCCCCATTGAAGACTCTCGCCATCGTATCTCGGTAGGAAATCCTTCGCACATTCGTATGCATACCAATCATTTGGTGTGTTATTTTCAAGTGGACAACGCAGGCAAAGATGAGGCAAAACCACCATATATCCAAGCACCAAGCCCAAACGGCCAGCCAGGACTGTGTCAACATCTGTAAGCCAAAGCCAAAGTCAAAAGATGGAGACGACAACAACGATGACTCTAAAACACTGTAAATGTTGCGCACTTAACATGAATGATGCTCGTCGTTTGAGTTAGCCAACGCTACGACAAGTATGTCGGTTGTGCGCCATGTCCAAGTGGAGAGAAGTCCTCTTCATGTCCAATGCCAATGTTGTTTTTGTTGTTGGATGATTGTGAACACATGTTAGGCGGCAACACTTGACTGAATTCTCTTGGGTATAATGTTATGACAAATTGTTTCGATGTGTGTGACAATTTCATTAGGAGATTGAAAGGATACTCTTTTTTTAGGCTTAATTAAGGCGACTTTGTAAGGAAAGAGAACCCATTTAGGTTTTTTTAATCCAAAGTTGACACTTGCATCGGAAGCAGGGCATTTTCTTTGCATAGAAATTCTTCAAGAGCAGTTTTTTAAGTGAAACTTCTTCACCGTAGAATGGACTGATGCAGCTGAACGTGTAACGAAACGTTGCACTTTAACTTCTGTGTGCTTTTGAACTTGAATGGGATGCTAGGAAGACTTTCCTGTACCGATCTTGAAGACAGATGTGCGTGTATGTGTCTACAATCATCACGTTGCTCAGCGAGCTGACCTTTATGGAGCAGCGTCCATTTTCTTGCACAGATGGACGAGTTTGACGAGGGATGCCGAAACTAGTCATGACTTTAAAATGCCCGTCTCTATAAATGGAGTCATAGGCATCCTTGAAATCGACAAAGAGTTGGTGGTTATTGATTTGGACTTCCACTGAAGACTTTCCTGGCCTAAAACTACACCGATATGGAGACCAATCAGGTTGTTGACAAAAGGCTCACATATAACTGCAGGTATTGATGTTGAGGAGACTTATGCCTCTATAGGTGGCACAGTTTAAGAGGTCTCCCTTCTTCGGACAAAATAATGCCGAAGTTTCATTTTCCTTTCGTCTGACAATGTGGTTCTTCTGCTGCTTCAGATAGCTCGGCAGCTATTCCAACAACTACAGCAGCTTTGTTTGATTTAAGTTAGAAATTTCATTGATCAGGAGGCCTCAGGAGGAAGAGAAGACAATAACTTTCGTACATCAGTACCCAGGCCTCAGCAGACAACGTGTAGCCGACCGGAGAACCTGGCTTTAGACCACCTCAACCCGACAACATGGGTCACCGTTGCTTAGTGGTTAGTGCATTGGACGGCTAAGTGAGAGACACAGGTTCGATTCTCAATAACACCAAACGTTTTTTCGTGGCACCACCTCTTCGCAGGCATGACAAACCATGCAAGAGTATAACCTGTTATGAAAAGCTTCTCAATTCGCCGTTCGGAGTCGGCATTTGAACTGTAGGTCCCTTCCATTCGTGCGAAGAATATAGCACGCACAACATGAATGGTTGTGAGACGCTAGGGCTTGGCTCTCTATGAGCTGTCGTGCCAAATATACAACTCGAGACCTTACGACTTAATGTCGTAAATGCCTTTGCCTACCTCGATGAATCGATAAAAGTTCAGTAAGGTAGCGAGTCCGAAACAATTTCCTTTTTTAATTTCTTGTTTGATCCGAACTCATTTGCATTTATCTAGCTTTAGATTGCCAAATAGCTCCGCCAGGTTGTTTCGACTCCAAAGACTAACCAAATTTCTTGGACCTCCATTCTTTCAATATATTCTGAATTATCTAATTCTAAGTTGGTCTTACCAGCCTACAGTCGATCAAAATGCTTTTCGTTTGTACAAATCCAGACAAGTGATCAGTTATTTCCGTCGCCTACTGTATTCCTTTTAACATTCAAACAATGACTGCTCATTTATGCTAGCAATTTTCATTGATTTGATGAATTAACATAACAAAGACTTCCTCAATATCCTGCGGGAGACATCTCCCCCCCCCCCAAAAAAAACCCCATCCACAACCCATTTTTTATTAAAGAATCCTTTCCCGCTCAACTCCATCATAATAGTAAAACCACTCTTCACATCCGGTAAGTGAAAGGCGCACATATGCTGCGCTACTCTGAACGCTCATAAAACGCCTCAGTGGTAATCCGAAATGAAGGACACCCAACCAACCAACAGAGGAAGCACAGATTCAAAAATATTTTTCTCGAAACATTTTTTTGTAGGTCCTTGTCGAGGAATTTTCTTTTCCTTTTTTTTTATTGGATTCTTCTTTCCGGATATTTGTTGTGTTTTTATGTCAAAAATAGATGTGGGTATCAAAAAAAAAAAAAGGACAAAAAAAGGGAAACAAAATCAGGATACTCTCGACCGCGCCTGGATGACCCGGATTTCACATCGATGGCATGTATCCTGGGGTATTCATAAAATTCATCATCCTACACGGTCAAGTGAATTCTCAAAGAGTAAAAAGGCTATACTACTCAACACACAAACACACACACACTGGAGTAGGACATAAAGAAATATCCTGGCCAAAAGAGCAGAAAACAGATATCATATGCAGATGCTGCTGATGGTACTGGAAAGTTATGAATTTTAATCGCTTTTCATCCGCAGATGTGGGTATTTGGGTGAGAATTCACAGAGAGGCAGAGAGAGAGAAGCAATAATATCCGTAAGTCAGTTCCTGCGAATGGAATCCTGATCGGTCAACATGTAGAATTGTTGAGAGTTTTTTCGGCATTTTTTTTTTAATTTTACAATTTTTTATTCAACTCCCTCGGGGGAACGGAAAAAAATCAGGAAAACGTTTCGAAATTGAATTTTTATTTGTGATTCATTTGAAATTCCAAAAGTCGGTCACTTGACCGAGTTTAATTGTGTCACACACATACACACACGCATTTAGTGGGGGTGGGCACATAATTCAGTTATGAATTGCAATTTCTCAAGCGATGTGTTAAATCACGCATCGGTGAGTTGACGTTTCCCTTAGGATTTCGCAATGCAGGGTTGAGCAGGAAGTTTCCCAAGTCTTGATTGTGGGAAACATTGAATTGACAATTCCCGTTCATATCCCACCACCATCGCCTGCAAAACAGTCAGACCGTACAATTACAGAGTTGCAAAATGAAGTTCCAAAAGAAAAGTATGGCGATAGGGAAAAGTCTTTTGAGACGGCTTTAATAGGTTGTTTAGGAGTTTTAACTTTTCACTAAGTATAGCGACGTGAATGCAGCCGCTGATGCGAAAAAGGAAACCATGGTCCCTGGAATAAACTTCTTTATTTGTAACAAAATGAAGCATGTGGCTTGACTTGAGCTGCAAAGAGGCTATCAGGATGAAAGAGGTAAATAAAGCCAATTTATTTGGAGTCCTCTATTACGGGAAAGAGCTCGGCAGGTGGGGTGGGGAATAGTTTCCTCCTCCTCCTCGTCCATGCAGCTCCTACAGAAATCATTTGAATGGACGCCAAGCCTTGTTGCATGCTTGCCTATTAGGCAGTGAACCGTGATGACACCTATTATGAAACTGATATGCGATATAAAAGTAGGTAGCATTTGAATATGAGCGAAAACATTTTGTATACGCGAACAAACACAACAACAACACACAAGAAATGCCCAACCTCTCAGAGTACTAAGAGCGCGAGGTCTCCCTTTTCTCATTCTTTCTCGCACACCACTTTGTAGTACAGGAAGAAAGCAACTCGCTTTGCATTCGGATTCAAAAATATGTAGGCAAGGGGAGGAAACGACGACGTATGATATTGGTATGAGACTGGTTAAAATAGAGTGGAAATGTTTTGCGTCTCTGAGTGCGTCTGCAGTTGAGAAAATAGATTATTTTTTCGTACTCACTGATGTGATTTTTACTCGCGACAATAGATGTCGCCCTAACAATGTCTTCAAGCAAAAGTACTATTATATTATTATATTCAAATCGAGCCACAATTTGAATATGAGAGAAACTTAAGCGCAAGTGGGGCACAATTGATGCCACAATTGAGTGGTTGTGACCAACCCAACTATTAGTTTCATATACAATGTTAAAACCTATGTTCTATATGAAACGCAAATCTAAACAGTATCCGCATACTGATCTCTCCTACCGTCCGTAGGGAGAAAACCCACCCTCCCTCCCAGTATCCGGATACTAAACTCACCTACGGTCCGTAGGGAGAACTTCCTCGCCTACCGTCCGTAGGAAGGTCCTTCACCGCATGAGTTTAAACTCAACCTAACACATATCTCCTATACGTAGCGCAACTAAATCTAAGCCCTACCTGATATACGTAGCTCAAATAAACCTTAAACCTATGTTATATATGAAACGCAAATACTAAACTCACCTACTGTCCGTAGGGAAAACTTCCTCGCCTACCGTCCGTAGGGAGGGCCTGAACCGCATGAGTTTAAACTCAACCTAACACATGTCTCCTATACGTAGCGGAACTAAATCTAAGCCCTACCTGATATACGTAGCTCAAATAAACCTAAAACCTATGTTCTATTGAAACGGAAATCTAAATAGTATCCGCATACTTAACTCACCTTCTGTCCGTAGGGAGAACTTCCTCGCCTACCGTCCGTAGGGAGGGCCTACACCGCATGAGTTTAAACTCAACCTTACACATGTCTCCTATACGTAGAGCAACTAAATCTAAGCCCTACCTGATATACGTAGCTCAAATAAACCTAAAACCTATGTTATATATGAAACGCAAATCTAAGCAGTATCCGCATACTGATCTCTCCTACCGTCCGTAGGGAGAAAACCCACCCTCCCACCCAGTATCCGGATACTAAACTCACCTACTGTCCGTAGGGAGAACTTCCTCGCCTACCGTCCGTAGGGAGGGCCTACACCGCATGAGTTTAAACTCAACCTTACACATATCTCCTATACGTAGCGCAACTAAATCTAAGCCCTACCTGATATACGTAGCTCAAATAAACCTAAAACCTATGTTCTATATGAAACGCAAATCTAAATAGTATCCGCATACTTAACTCACCTACTGTCCGTAGGGAGAACTTCCTCGCCTACCGTCCGTAGGGAGGGCCTACACCGCATGAGTTTAAACTCAGCCTAACACATATCTCCTATACGTAGCGCCACTAAATCTAAGCCCTACCTGATATACGTAGCTCAAATAAACCTAAAACCTTTGTTCTATTGAAACGCAAATCTAAATAGTATCCGCATACTAAACTCACCTACTGTCCGTAGGGAGAACTTCCTCGCCTACCGTCCGTAGGGAGGGCCTACACCGCATGAGTTTAAACTCAGCCTAACACATATCTCCTATACGTAGCGCCACTAAATCTAAGCCCTACCTGATATACGTAGCTCAAATAAACCTAAAACCTATGTTCTATTGAAACGCAAATCTTAATAGTATCCGCATACTTAACTCACCTACTGTCTGTAGGGAGAACTTCCTCGCCTACCGTCCGTAGGGAGGGCCTACACCGCATGAGTTTAAACTCAGCCTAACACATATCTCCTATACGTAGCGCAACTAAATCTAAGCCCTACCTGATATACGTAGCTCAAATAAACCTAAAACCTTTGCTCTATTGAAACGCAAATCTAAATAGTATCCGCATACTAAACTCACCTACTGTCCGTAGGGAGAACTTCCTCGCCTACCGTCCGTAGGGAGGGTCTACACCGCATGAGTTTAAACTCAACCTTACACATATCTCCTATACGTAGCGCCACTAAATCTAAGCCCTACCTGATATACGTAGCTCAAATAAACCTAAAACCTATGTTCTATTGAAACGCAAATCTTAATAGTATCCGCATACTTAACTCACCTACTGTCCGTAGGGAGAACTTCCTCGCCTACCGTCCGTAGGGAGGGCCTACACCGCATGAGTTTAAACTCAACCTAACACATATCTCCTATACGTAGCGCAACTAAATCTAAGCCCTACCTGACATACGTAGCTCAAATAAACCTAAAACCTATGTTCTATATGAAACGCAAATCTAAATAGTATCCGCATACTAAACTCACCTACTGTCCGTAGGGAGAACTTCCTCGCCTACCGTCCGTAGGGAGGGCCTACACCGCATGAGTTTAAACTCAACCTAACACATGTCTCCTATACGTAGCGGAACTAAATCTAAGCCCTACCTGATATACGTAGCTCAAATAAACCTAAAACCTATGTTCTATTGAAACGCAAATCTTAATAGTATCCGCATACTTAACTCACCTACTGTCCGTAGGGAGAACTTCCTCGCCTACCGTCCGTAGGGAGGGCCTACACCGCATGAGTTTAAACTCAACCTAACACATATCTCCTATACGTAGCGCAACTAAATCTAAGCCCTACCTGACATACGTAGCTCAAATAAACCTAAAACCTATGTTCTATATGAAACGCAAATCTAAATAGTATCCGCATACTAAACTCACCTACTGTCCGTAGGGAGAACTTCCTCGCCTACCGTCCGTAGGGAGGGCCTACACCGCATGAGTTTAAACTCAACCTAACACATGTCTCCTATACGTAGCGGAACTAAATCTAAGCCCTACCTGATATACGTAGCTCAAATAAACCTAAAACCTATGTTCTATTGAAACGCAAATCTTAATAGTATCCGCATACTTGACTCACCTACTGTCCGTAGGGAGAACTTCCTCGCCTACCGTCCGTAGGGAGGGCCTACACCGCATGAGTTTAAACTCAGCCTAACACATATCTCCTATACGTAGCGCAACTAAATCTAAGCCCTACCTGATATACGTAGCTCAAATAAACCTAAAACCTATGTTCTATATGAAACGCAAATCTAAATAGTATCCGCATACTAAACTCACCTACTGTCCGTAGGGAGAACTTCCTCGCCTACCGTCCGTAGGGAGGGCCTACACCGCATGAGTTTAAACTCAACCTAACACATGTCTCCTATACGTAGCGGAACTAAATCTAGGCCCTACCTGATATACGTAGCTCAAATAAACCTAAAACCTATGTTCTATATGAAACGCAAATCTTAATAGTATCCGCATACTAAACTCACCTACTGTCCGTAGGGAGAACTTCCTCGCCTACCGTCCGTAGGGAGGGCCTACACCGCATGAGTTTAAACTCAACCTAACACATATCTCCTATACGTAGCGCAACTAAATCTAAGCCCTACCTGACATACGTAGCTCAAATAAACCTAAAACCTATGTTCTATATGAAACGCAAATCTAAATAGTATCCGCATACTAAACTCACCTACTGTCCGTAGGGAGAACTTCCTCGCCTACCGTCCGTAGGGAGGGCCTACACCGCATGAGTTTAAACTCAACCTTACACATATCTCCTATACGTAGCGGAACTAAATCTAAGCCCTACCTGATATACGTAGCTCAAATAAACCTAAAACCTATGTTCTATATGAAACGCAAATCTAAATAGTATCCGCATACTAAACTCACCTTCTGTCCGTAGGGAGAACTTCCTCGCCTACCGTCCGTAGGGAGGGCCTACACCGCATGAGTTTAAACTCAACCTAACACATGTCTCCTATACGTAGCGGAACTAAATCTAGGCCCTACCTGATATACGTAGCTCAAATAAACCTAAAACCTATGTTCTATATGAAACGCAAATCTTAATAGTATCCGCATACTAAACTCACCTACTGTCCGTAGGGAGAACTTCCTCGCCTACCGTCCGTAGGGAGGGCCTACACCGCATGAGTTTAAACTCAACCTAACACATATCTCCTATACGTAGCGCAACTAAATCTAAGCCCTACCTGACATACGTAGCTCAAATAAACCTAAAACCTATGTTCTATATGAAACGCAAATCTAAATAGTATCCGCATACTAAACTCACCTACTGTCCGTAGGGAGAACTTCCTCGCCTACCGTCCGTAGGGAGGGCCTACACCGCATGAGTTTAAACTCAACCTAACACATATCTCCTATACGTAGCGCAACTAAATCTAAGCCCTACCTGATATACGTAGCTCAAATAAACCTAAAACCTCTATATGAAACGCAAATCTAAATAGTATCCGCATACTAAACTCACCTACTGTCCGTAGGGAGAACTTCCTCGCCTACCGTCCGTAGGGAGGGCCTACACCGCATGAGTTTAAACTCAACCTTACACATATCTCCTATACGTAGCGCAACTAAATCTAAGCCCTACCTGATATACGTAGCTCAAATAAACCTAAAACCTATGTTCTATATGAAACGCAAATCTAAATAGTATCCGCATACTAAACTCACCTACTGTCCGTAGGGAGAACTTCCTCGCCTACCGTCCGTAGGGAGGGCCTACACCTCATGAATTTAAACTCAACCTAACACATGTCTCCTATACGTAGCGGAACTAAATCTAGGCCCTACCTGATATACGTAGCTCAAATAAACCTAAAACCTTTGTTCTATTGAAACGCAAATCTAAATAGTATCCGCATACTAAACTCACCTACTGTCCGTAGGGAGAACTTCCTCGCCTACCGTCCGTAGGGAGGGCCTACACCGCATGAGTTTAAACTCAACCTAACACATATCTCCTATACGTAGCGCAACTAAATCTAAGCCCTACCTGACATACGTAGCTCAAATAAACCTAAAACCTATGTTCTATATGAAACGCAAATCTAAATAGTATCCGCATACTAAACTCACCTACTGTCCGTAGGGAGAACTTCCTCGCCTACCGTCCGTAGGGAGGGCCTACACCGCATGAGTTTAAACTCAACCTAACACATATCTCCTATACGTAGCGCAACTAAATCTAAGCCCTACCTGACATACGTAGCTCAAATAAACCTAAAACCTATGTTCTATATGAAACGCAAATCTAAATAGTATCCGCATACTAAACTCACCTACTGTCCGTAGGGAGAACTTCCTCGCCTACCGTCCGTAGGGAGGGCCTACACCTCATGAGTTTAAACTCAACCTAACACATGTCTCCTATACGTAGCGCAACTAAATCTAGGCCCTACCTGATATACGTAGCTCAAATAAACCTAAAACCTTTGTTCTATTGAAACGCAAATCTAAATAGTATCCGCATACTAAACTCACCTACTGTCCGTAGGGAGAACTTCCTCGCCTACCGTCCGTAGGGAGTGCCTACACCGCATGAGTTTAAACTCAGCCTAACACATATCTCCTATACGTAGCGCCACTAAATCTAAGCCCTACCTGATATACGTAGCTCAAATAAACCTAAAACCTATGTTCTATATGAAACGCAATTCTAAATAGTATCCGCATACTAAACTCACCTACTGTCCGTAGGGAGAACTTCCTCGCCTACCGTCCGTAGGGAGGGCCTACACCGCATGAGTTCAAACTTAACATAACACATGTCTCCTATAGGTAGCGGAACTAAATCTAAGCCCTACCTCATTTACGTAGCTCAAATAAACCTAAAACCTATGTTCTACATGAAACGCAAATCTTAATAGTATCCGCATACTAAACTCACCTACTGTCCGTAGGGAGAACTTCCTCGCCTACCGTCCGTAGGGAGGGCCTACACCGCATGAGTTTAAACTCAACCTAACACATATCTCCTATACGTAGCGCAACTAAATCTAAGCCCTACCTGACATACGTAGCTCAAATAAACCTAAAACCTATGTTCTATGTGAAACGCAAATCTAAATAGTATCCGCATACTAAACTCACCTACTGTCCGTAGGGAGAACTTCCTCGCCTACCGTCCGTAGGGAGGGCCTACACCGCATGAGTTTAAACTCAACCTAACACATATCTCCTATACGTAGCGCAACTAAATCTAAGCCCTACCTGATATATGTAGCTCAAATAAACCTAAAACCTATGTTCTATATGAAACGCAATTCTAAATAGTATCCGCATACTAAACTCACCTACTGTCCGTAGGGAGAACTTCCTCGCCTACCGTCCGTAGGGAGGGCCTACACCGCATGAGTTTAAACTCAAATTAACACATATCTCCTATACGTAGCGCAACTAAATCTAAGCCCTACCTGATATACGTAGCTCAAATAAACCTAAAACCTATGTTATATATGAAACGCAAATCTAAACAGTATCCGCATACTGATCTCTCCTACCGTCCGTAGGGAGAAAACCCACCCTCCGTCCCAGTATCCTGATACTAAACTCACCTACTGTCCGTAGGGAGAACTTCCTCGCCTACCGTCCGTAGGGAGGGCCTACACCGCATGAGTTTAAACTCAACCTAACACATGTCTCCTATACGTAGCGCAACTAAATCTAAGCCCTACCTGATATACGTAGCTCAAATAAACCTAAAACATATGTTATATATGAAACGCAAATCTAAACAGTATCCGCATACTGATCTCTCCTGCCGTCCGTAGGGAGAAAACCCACCCTCAGTCCCAGTATCCGGATACTAAACTCACCTACTGTCCGTAGGGAGAACTTCCTCGCCTACCGTCCGTAGGGAGGGCCTACACCGCATGAGTTTAAACTCAACCTAACACATATCTCCTATACGTAGCGCAACTAAATCTAAGCCCTACCTGACATACGTAGCTCAAATAAACCTAAAACCTATGTTCTATGTGAAACGCAAATCTAAATAGTATCCGCATACTAAACTCACCTACTGTCCGTAGGGAGAACTTCCTCGCCTACCGTCCGTAGGGAGGGCCTACACCGCATGAGTTTAAACTCAACCTAACACATATCTCCTATACGTAGCGCAACTAAATCTAAGCCCTACCTGATATATGTAGCTCAAATAAACCTAAAACCTATGTTCTATATGAAACGCAAATCTAAATAGTATCCGCATACTAAACTCACCTACTGCCCGTAGGGAGAACTTCCTCGCCTACCGTCCGTAGGGAGGGCCTACACCGCATGAGTTCAAACTCAACCTAACACATGTCTCCTATACGTAGCGCAACTAGATCTAAGCCCTACCTGATATACGTAGCTCAAATAAACCTAAAACCTATGTTCTATATGAAACGCAATTCTAAATAGTATCCGCATACTAAACTCACCTACTGTCCGTAGGGAGAACTTCCTCGCCTACCGTCCGTAGGGAGGGCCTACACCGCATGAGTTTAAACTCAACCTAACACATGTCCCCTATACGTAGCGCAACTAAATCTAAGCCCTACCTGATATACGTAGCTCAAATAAACCTAAAACCTATGTTATATATGAAACGCAAATCTAAACAGTATCCGCATACTGATCTCTCCTACCGTCCGTAGGGAGAAAACCCACCCTCCGTCCCAGTATCCTGATACTAAACTCACCTACTGTCCGTAGGGAGAACTTCCTCGCCTACCGTCCGTAGGGAGGGCCTACACCGCATGAGTTTAAACTCAACCTAACACATGTCTCCTATACGTAGCGGAACTAAATCTAAGCCCTACCTGATATACGTAGCTCAAATAAACCTAAAACCTATGTTCTATATGAAACGCAAATCTTAATAGTATCCGCATACTAAACTCACCTACTGTCCGTAGGGAGAACTTCCTCGCCTACCGTCCGTAGGGAGGGCCTACACCGCATGAGTTCAAACTCAACCTAACACATGTCTCCTATACGTAGCGCAACTAAATCTAGGCCCTACCTGACATACGTAGCTCAAATAAACCTAAAACCTATGTTATATATGAAACGCAAATCTAAACAGTATCCGCATACTGATCTCTCCTACCGTCCGTAGGGAGAAAACCCACCCTCCGTCCCAGTATCCGGATACTAAACTCACCTACTGTCCGTAGGGAGAACTTCCTCGCCTACCGTCCGTAGAGAGGGCATACAGCGCATGAGTTTAAACTCAACCTAACACATATCTCCTATACGTAGCGCAACTAAATCTAAGCCCTACCTGACATACGTAGCTCAAATAAACCTAAAACCTATGTTATATATGAAACGCAAATCTTAATAGTATCCGCATACTAAACTCACCTACTGTCCGTAGGGAGAACTTCCTCGCCTACCGTCCGTAGGGAGGGCCTACACCGCATGAGTTCAAACTCAACCTAACACATGTCTCCTATACGTAGCGGAACTAAATCTAAGCCCTACCTGATTTACGTAGCTCAAATAAACCTAAAACCTATGTTCTATATGAAACGCAAACCTTAAGAGTATCCGCATACTAAACTCACCTACTGTCCGTAGGGAGAACTTCCTCGCCTACCGTCCGTAGGGAGGGCCTACACCGCATGAGTTAAAACTCAACCTAACACATGTCTCCTATACGTAGCGCAACTAAATCTAAGCCCTACCTGATATACGTAGCTCAAATAAACCTAAAACCTATGTTCTATATGAAACGCAAATCTAAATAGTATCCGCATACTTAACTCACCTACTGTCCGTAGGGAGAACTTCCTCGCCTACCGTCCGTAGGGAGGGCCTACACCGCATGAGTTTAAACTCAGCCTAACACATATCTCCTATACGTAGCGCCACTAAATCTAAGCCCTACCTGATATACGTAGCTCAAATAAACCTAAAACCTTTGTTCTATTGAAACGCAAATCTAAATAGTATCCGCATACTAAACTCACCTACTGTCCGTAGGGAGAACTTCCTCGCCTACCGTCCGTAGGGAGGGCCTACACCGCATGAGTTTAAACTCAGCCTAACACATATCTCCTATACGTAGCGCCACTAAATCTAAGCCCTACCTGATATACGTAGCTCAAATAAACCTAAAACCTATGTTCTATTGAAACGCAAATCTTAATAGTATCCGCATACTTAACTCACCTACTGTCTGTAGGGAGAACTTCCTCGCCTACCGTCCGTAGGGAGGGCCTACACCGCATGAGTTTAAACTCAGCCTAACACATATCTCCTATACGTAGCGCAACTAAATCTAAGCCCTACCTGATATACGTAGCTCAAATAAACCTAAAACCTTTGCTCTATTGAAACGCAAATCTAAATAGTATCCGCATACTAAACTCACCTACTGTCCGTAGGGAGAACTTCCTCGCCTACCGTCCGTAGGGAGGGTCTACACCGCATGAGTTTAAACTCAACCTTACACATATCTCCTATACGTAGCGCCACTAAATCTAAGCCCTACCTGATATACGTAGCTCAAATAAACCTAAAACCTATGTTCTATTGAAACGCAAATCTTAATAGTATCCGCATACTTAACTCACCTACTGTCCGTAGGGAGAACTTCCTCGCCTACCGTCCGTAGGGAGGGCCTACACCGCATGAGTTTAAACTCAACCTAACACATATCTCCTATACGTAGCGCAACTAAATCTAAGCCCTACCTGACATACGTAGCTCAAATAAACCTAAAACCTATGTTCTATATGAAACGCAAATCTAAATAGTATCCGCATACTAAACTCACCTACTGTCCGTAGGGAGAACTTCCTCGCCTACCGTCCGTAGGGAGGGCCTACACCGCATGAGTTTAAACTCAACCTAACACATGTCTCCTATACGTAGCGGAACTAAATCTAAGCCCTACCTGATATACGTAGCTCAAATAAACCTAAAACCTATGTTCTATTGAAACGCAAATCTTAATAGTATCCGCATACTTAACTCACCTACTGTCCGTAGGGAGAACTTCCTCGCCTACCGTCCGTAGAGAGGGCCTACATCGCACGAGTTTTAACTCAACCTAACACATATCTCCTATACGTAGCGCAACTAAATCTAAGCCCTACCTGATATACGTAGCTAAGATAAACCTAAAACCTATGTTATATATGAAACGCAAATCTAAACAGTATCCGCATACTGATCTCTCCTACCGTCCGTAGGGAGAAAACCCACCCTCCGTCCCAGTATCCTGATACTAATCTCACCTACTGTCCGTAGGGAGAACTTCCTCGCCTACCGTCCGTAGGGAGGGCCTTCACCGCATGAGTTTAAACTCAACCTAACACATGTCTCCTATACGTAGCGCAACTAAATCTAAGCCCTACCTGATATACGTAGCTCAAATAAACCTAAAACCTATGTTCTATATGAAACGCAATTCTAAATAGTATCCGCATACTAAACTCAACTACTGCCCGTAGGGAGAACTTCCTCGCCTACCGTCCGTAGGGAGGGCCTACACCGCATGAGTTTAAACTCAACCTAACACATGTCTCCTATACGTAGCGGAACTAAATCTAGGCCCTACCTGATATACGTAGCTCAAATAAACCTAAAACCTATGTTCTATATGAAACTTAAATCTTAATAGTATCCGCATACTAAACTCACCTACTGTCCGTAGGGAGAACTTCCTCGCCTACCGTCCGTAGGGAGGGCCTACACCGCATGAGTTTAAACTCAACCTAACACATATCTCCTATACGTAGCGCAACTAAATCTAAGACCTACCTGACATACGTAGCTCAAATAAACCTAAAACCTATGTTCTATATGAAACGCAAATCTTAATAGTATCCGCATACTAAACTCACCTACTGTCCGTAGGGAGAACTTCCTCGCCTACCGTCCGTAGGGAGGGCCTACACCGCATGAGTTTAAACTCAGCCTAACACATGTCTCCTATACGTAGCGCAACTAAATCTAAGCCCTACCTGATATACGTAGCTCAAATAAACCTAAAACCTATGTTCTATATGAAACGCAAATCTTAATAGTATCCGCATACTGATCTCTCCTACCGTCCGTAGGGAGAACTTCCTCGCCTACCGTCCGTAGGGAGGGCCTACACCGCATGAGTTTAAACTCAGCCTAACACATGTCTCCTATACGTAGCGCAACTAAATCTAAGCCCTACCTGATATACGTAGCTCAAATAAACCTAAAACCTATGTTCTATATGAAACGCAAATCTTAATAGTATCCGCATACTGATCTCTCCTACCGTCCGTAGGGAGAAAACCCACCCTCCGTCCCAGTATCCGGATACTAAACTCACCTACTGTCCGTAGGGAGAACTTCCTCGAATACCGTCCGTAGGGAGGGCCTACACCGCATGAGTTTAAACTCAACCTAACACATGTCCCCTATACGTAGCGCAACTAAATCTAAGCCCTACCTGATATACGTAGCTCAAATAAACCTAAAACCTATGTTATATATGAAACGCAAATCTAAACAGTATCCGCATACTGATCTCTCCTACCGTCCGTAGGGAGAAAACCCACCCTCCGTCCCAGTATCCGGATACTAAACTCACCTACTGTCCGTAGGGAGAACTTCCTCGAATACCGTCCGTAGGGAGGGCCTACACCGCATGAGTTTAAACTCAACCTAACACATATCTCCTATACGTAGCGCAACTAAATCTAACCCCTTCCTGACATACGTAGCTCAAATAAACCTAAAACCTATGTTCTATGTGAAACGCAAATCTAAATAGTATCCGCATACTAAACTCACCTACTGTCCGTAGGGAGAACTTCCTCGCCTACCGTCCGTAGAGAGGGCCTATATCGCATGAGTTTAAACTCAACCTAACACATATCTCCTATACGTAGCGCAACTAAATCTAAGCCCTACCTGATATACGTAGCTAAGATAAACCTAAAACCTATGTTATATATGAAACGCAAATCTAAACAGTATCCGCATACTGATCTCTCCTACCGTCCGTAGGGAGAAAACCCACCCTCCGTCCCAGTATCCTGATACTAAACTCACCTACTGTCCGTAGGGAGAACTTCCTCGCCTACCGTCCGTAGGGAGGGCCTACACCGCATGAGTTTAAACTCAACCTAACACATGCCTCCTATACGTAGCGGAACTAAATCTAAGCCCTACCTGATATACGTAGCTCAAATAAACCTAAAACCTATGTTCTATATGAAACGCAAATCTTAATAGTATCCGCATACTAAACTCACCTACTGTCCGTAGGGAGAACTTCCTCGCCTACCGTCCGTAGGGAGGGCCTACACCGCATGAGTTCAAACTCAACCTAACACATGTCTCCTATACGTAGCGGAACTAAATCTAGGCCCTACCTGACATACGTAGCTCAAATAAACCTAAAACCTATGTTATATATGAAACGCAAATCTAAACAGTATCCGCATACTGATCTCTCCTACCGTCCGAAGGGAGAAAACCCACCCTCCGTCCCAGTATCCGGATACTAAACTCACCTACTGTCCGTAGGGAGAACTTCCTCGCCTACCGTCCGTAGGGAGGGCCTACACCGCATGAGTTTAAACTCAAAATAACACACGTCTCCTATACGTAGCGGAACTAAATCTAGGCCCTACCTGATATACGTAGCTCAAATAAACCTAAAACCTATGTTCTATATGAAACGCAAATCTTAATAGTATCCGCATACTAAACTCACCTACTATCCGTAGGGAGAACTTCCTCGCTTACCGTCCGTAGGGAGGTCCTACACCGCATGAGTTCAAACTCAACCTAACACATGTCTCCTATACGTAGCGGAACTAAATCTAGGCCCTACCTGACATACGTAGCTCAAATAAACCTAAAACCTATGTTATATATGAAACGCAAATCTAAACAGTATCCGCATACTGATCTCTCCTACCGTCCGTAGGGAGAAAACCCACCCTCCGTCCCAGTATCCGGATACTAAACTCACCTACTGTCCGTAGGGAGAACTTCCTCGCCTACCGTCCGTAGGGAGGGCCTACACCGCATGAGTTTAAACTCAAAATAACACACGTCTCCTATACGTAGCGGAACTAAATCTAGGCCCTACCTGATATACGTAGCTCAAATAAACCTAAAACCTATGTTCTATATGAAACGCAAATCTTAATAGTATCCGCATACTAAACTCACCTACTGTCCGTAGGGAGAACTTCCTCGCCTACCGTCCGTAGGGAGGTCTTACACCGCATGAGTTTAAACTCAACCTAACACATGTCTCCTATACGTAGCGCAACTAAATCTAGGCCCTACCTGACATACGTAGCTCAAATAAACCTAAAACCTATGTTATATATGAAACGCAAATCTTAATAGTATCCGCATACTAAACTCACCTACTGTCCGTAGGGAGAACTTCCTCGCCTACCGTCCGTAGGGAGGGCCTACACCGCATGAGTTTAAACTCAACCTAACACATGTCTCCTATACGTAGCGGAACTAAATCTAGGCCCTACCTGATATACCCAGCTCAAATAAACCTAAAACCTATGTTCTATATGAAACGCAAATCTTAATAGTATCCGCATACTAAACTCACCTACTGTCCGTAGGGAGAACTTCCTCGCCTACCGTCCGTAGAGAGGGCCTACACCGCATGAGTTTAAACTCAACCTAACACATATCTCCTATACGTAGCGCAACTAAATCTAAGCCCTACCTGACATACGTAGCTCAAATAAACCTAAAACCTATGTTATATATGAAACGCAAATCTTAATAGTATCCGCATACTAAACTCACCTACTGTCCGTAGGGAGAACTTCCTCGCCTACCGTCCGTAGGGAGGGCCTACACCGCATGAGTTTAAACTCAACCTAACACATGTCTCCTATACGTAGCGGAACTAAATCTAAGCCCTACCTGATATACGTAGCTCAAATAAACCTAAAACCTATGTTATATATGAAACGCAAATCTAAACAGTATCCGCATACTGATCTCTCCTACCGTCCGTAGGGAGAAAACCCACCCTCCGTCCCAGTATCCGGATACTAAACTCACCTACTGTCCGTAGGGAGAACTTCCTCGCCTACCGTCCGTAGGGAGGGCCTACACCGCATGAGTTTAAACTCAACCTAACACATGTCTCCTATACGTAGCGCAACTAAATCTAAGCCCTACCTGATATACGTAGTTCAAATAAACCTAAAACCTATGTTCTATATGAAACGCAAATCTTAATAGTATCCGCATACTAAACTCACCTACTGTCCGTAGGGAGAACTTCCTCGCCTACCGTCCGTAGGGAGGGCCTACACCGCATGAGTTTAAACTCAACCTAACACATATCTCCTATACGTAGCGCAACTAAATCTAAGCCCTACCTGACATACGTAGCTCAAATAAACCTAAAACCTATGTTCTATGTGAAACGCAAATCTAAATAGTATCCGCATACTAAACTCACCTACTGTCCGTAGGGAGAACTTCCTCGCCTACCGTCCGTAGGGAGGGCCTACACCGCATGAGTTTAAACTCAACCTAACACATATCTCCTATACGTAGCGCAACTAAATCTAAGCCCTACCTGACATACGTAGCTCAAATAAACCTAAAACCTATGTTATATATGAAACGCAATTCTAAATAGTATCCGCATACTAAACTCACCTACTGTCCGTAGGGAGAACTTCCTCGCCTACCGTCCGTAGAGAGGGCCTACACCGCATGAGTTTAAACTCAACCTAACACATATCTACTATACGTAGCGCAACTAAATCTAAGCCCTACCTGACATACGTAGCTCAAATAAACCTAAAACCTATGTTATATATGAAACGCAATTCTAAATAGTATCCGCATACTAAACTCACCTACTGTCCGTAGGGAGAACTTCCTCGCCTACCGTCCGTAGGGAGGGCCTACACCGCATGAGTTTAAACTCAACCTAACACATGTCTCCTATACGTAGCGCAACTAAATCTAAGCCCTACCTGATATACGTAGTTCAAATAAACCTAAAACCTATGTTCTATATGAAACGCAAATCTTAATAGTATCCGCATACTAAACTCAGCTACTGTCCGTAGGGAGAACTTCCTCGCCTACCGTCCGTAGGGAGGGCCTACACCGCATGAGTTTAAACTCAACCTAACACATGTCTCCTATACGTAGCGCAACTAAATCTAAGCCCTACCTGATATACGTAGTTCAAATAAACCTAAAACCTATGTTCTATATGAAACGCAAATCTTAATAGTATCCGCATACTAAACTCACCTACTGTCCGTAGGGAGAACTTCCTCGCCTACCGTCCGTAGGGAGGGCCTACACCGCATGAGTTTAAACTCAACCTAACACATGTCTCCTATACGTAGCGCAACTAAATCTAAGCCCTACCTGATATACGTAGCTCAAATAAACCTAAAACCTATGTTCTATATGAAACGCAAATCTTAATAGTATCCGCATACTAAACTCACCTACTGTCCGTAGGGAGAACTTCCTCGCCTACCGTCCGTAGAGAGGGCCTACACCGCATGAGTTTAAACTCAACCTAACACATATCTCCTATACGTAGCGCAACTAAATCTAAGCCCTACCTGACATACGTAGCTCAAATAAACCTAAAACCTATGTTATATATGAAACGCAAATCTAAATAGTATCCGCATACTAAATTCACCTACTGTCCGTAGGGAGAACTTCCTCGCCTACCGTCCGTAGTGAGGGCCTACACCGCATGAGTTTAAACTCAACCTAACACATATCTCCTATACGTAGCGCAACTAAATCTAGGCCCTACCTGATATACGTAGCTCAAATAAACCTAAAACCTATGTTCTATATGAAACGCAAATCTTAATAGTATCCGCATACTAAACTCACCTACTGTCCGTAGGGAGAACTTCCTCGCCTACCGTCCGTAGGGAGGGCCTACACCGCATGAGTTTAAACTCAACCTAACACATGTCTCCTATACGTAGCGGAACTAAATCTAGGCCCTACCTGATATACGTAGCTCAAATAAACCTAAAACCTATGTTCTATATGAAACTTAAATCTTAATAGTATCCGCATACTAAACTCACCTACTGTCCGTAGGGAGAACTTCCTCGCCTACCGTCCGTAGGGAGGGCCTACACCGCATGAGTTTAAACTCAACCTAACACATATCTCCTATACGTAGCGCAACTAAATCTAAGACCTACCTGACATACGTAGCTCAAATAAACCTAAAACCTATGTTCTATATGAAACGCAAATCTTAATAGTATCCGCATACTAAACTCACCTACTGTCCGTAGGGAGAACTTCCTCGCCTACCGTCCGTAGGGAGGGCCTACACCGCATGAGTTTAAACTCAACCTAACACATGTCCCCTATACGTAGCGCAACTAAATCTAAGCCCTACCTGATATACGTAGCTCAAATAAACCTAAAACCTATGTTATATATGAAACGCAAATCTAAACAGTATCCGCATACTGATCTCTCCTACCGTCCGTAGGGAGAAAACCCACCCTCTGTCCCAGTATCCGGATACTAAACTCACCTACTGTCCGTAGGGAGAACTTCCTCGAATACCGTCCGTAGGGAGGGCCTACACCGCATGAGTTTAAACTCAACCTAACACATATCTCCTATACGTAGCGCAACTAAATCTAACCCCTTCCTGACATACGTAGCTCAAATAAACCTAAAACCTATGTTCTATGTGAAACGCAAATCTAAATAGTATCCGCATACTAAACTCACCTACTGTCCGTAGGGAGAACTTCCTCGCCTACCGTCCGTAGAGAGGGCCTATATCGCATGAGTTTAAACTCAACCTAACACATATCTCCTATACGTAGCGCAACTAAATCTAAGCCCTACCTGATATACGTAGCTAAGATAAACCTAAAACCTATGTTATATATGAAACGCAAATCTAAACAGTATCCGCATACTGATCTCTCCTACCGTCCGTAGGGAGAAAACCCACCCTCCGTCCCAGTATCCTGATACTAAACTCACCTACTGTCCGTAGGGAGAACTTCCTCGCCTACCGTCCGTAGGGAGGGCCTACACCGCATGAGTTTAAACTCAACCTAACACATGCCTCCTATACGTAGCGGAACTAAATCTAAGCCCTACCTGATATACGTAGCTCAAATAAACCTAAAACCTATGTTCTATATGAAACGCAAATCTTAATAGTATCCGCATACTAAACTCACCTACTGTCCGTAGGGAGAACTTCCTCGCCTACCGTCCGTAGGGAGGGCCTACACCGCATGAGTTCAAACTCAACCTAACACATGTCTCCTATACGTAGCGGAACTAAATCTAGGCCCTACCTGACATACGTAGCTCAAATAAACCTAAAACCTATGTTATATATGAAACGCAAATCTAAACAGTATCCGCATACTGATCTCTCCTACCGTCCGAAGGGAGAAAACCCACCCTCCGTCCCAGTATCCGGATACTAAACTCACCTACTGTCCGTAGGGAGAACTTCCTCGCCTACCGTCCGTAGGGAGGGCCTACACCGCATGAGTTTAAACTCAAAATAACACACGTCTCCTATACGTAGCGGAACTAAATCTAGGCCCTACCTGATATACGTAGCTCAAATAAACCTAAAACCTATGTTCTATATGAAACGCAAATCTAAATAGTATCCGCATACTAAACTCACCTACTGTCCGTAGGGAGAACTTCCTCGCTTACCGTCCGTAGGGAGGTCCTACACCGCATGAGTTCAAACTCAACCTAACACATGTCTCCTATACGTAGCGGAACTAAATCTAGGCCCTACCTGACATACGTAGCTCAAATAAACCTAAAACCTATGTTATATATGAAACGCAAATCTAAACAGTATCCGCATACTGATCTCTCCTACCGTCCGTAGGGAGAAAACCCACCCTCCGTCCCAGTATCCGGATACTAAACTCACCTACTGTCCGTAGGGAGAACTTCCTCGCCTACCGTCCGTAGGGAGGGCCTACACCGCATGAGTTTAAACTCAGAATAACACACGTCTCCTATACGTAGCGGAACTAAATCTAGGCCCTACCTGATATACGTAGCTCAAATAAACCTAAAACCTATGTTCTATATGAAACGCAAATCTTAATAGTATCCGCATACTAAACTCACCTACTGTCCGTAGGGAGAACTTCCTCGCCTACCGTCCGTAGGGAGGTCTTACACCGCATGAGTTTAAACTCAACCTAACACATGTCTCCTATACGTAGCGCAACTAAATCTAGGCCCTACCTGACATACGTAGCTCAAATAAACCTAAAACCTATGTTATATATGAAACGCAAATCTTAATAGTATCCGCATACTAAACTCACCTACTGTCCGTAGGGAGAACTTCCTCGCCTACCGTCCGTAGGGAGGGCCTACACCGCATGAGTTTAAACTCAACCTAACACATGTCTCCTATACGTAGCGGAACTAAATCTAGGCCCTACCTGATATACCCAGCTCAAATAAACCTAAAACCTATGTTCTATATGAAACGCAAATCTTAATAGTATCCGCATACTAAACTCACCTACTGTCCGTAGGGAGAACTTCCTCGCCTACCGTCCGTAGAGAGGGCCTACACCGCATGAGTTTAAACTCAACCTAACACATATCTCCTATACGTAGCGCAACTAAATCTAAGCCCTACCTGACATACGTAGCTCAAATAAACCTAAAACCTATGTTATATATGAAACGCAAATCTTAATAGTATCCGCATACTAAACTCACCTACTGTCCGTAGGGAGAACTTCCTCGCCTACCGTCCGTAGGGAGGGCCTACACCGCATGAGTTTAAACTCAACCTAACACATGTCTCCTATACGTAGCGGAACTAAATCTAAGCCCTACCTGATATACGTAGCTCAAATAAACCTAAAACCTATGTTATATATGAAACGCAAATCTAAACAGTATCCGCATACTGATCTCTCCTACTGTCCGTAGGGAGAAAACCCACCCTCCGTCCCAGTATCCGGATACTAAACTCACCTACTGTCCGTAGGGAGAACTTCCTCGCCTACCGTCCGTAGGGAGGGCCTACACCGCATGAGTTTAAACTCAACCTAACACATGTCTCCTATACGTAGCGCAACTAAATCTAAGCCCTACCTGATATACGTAGTTCAAATAAACCTAAAACCTATGTTCTATATGAAACGCAAATCTTAATAGTATCCGCATACTAAACTCACCTACTGTCCGTAGGGAGAACTTCCTCGCCTACCGTCCGTAGGGAGGGCCTACACCGCATGAGTTTAAACTCAACCTAACACATATCTCCTATACGTAGCGCAACTAAATCTAAGCCCTACCTGACATACGTAGCTCAAATAAACCTAAAACCTATGTTCTATGTGAAACGCAAATCTAAATAGTATCCGCATACTAAACTCACCTACTGTCCGTAGGGAGAACTTCCTCGCCTACCGTCCGTAGGGAGGGCCTACACCGCATGAGTTTAAACTCAACCTAACACATATCTCCTATACGTAGCGCAACTAAATCTAAGCCCTACCTGACATACGTAGCTCAAATAAACCTAAAACCTATGTTATATATGAAACGCAATTCTAAATAGTATCCGCATACTAAACTCACCTACTGTCCGTAGGGAGAACTTCCTCGCCTACCGTCCGTAGAGAGGGCCTACACCGCATGAGTTTAAACTCAACCTAACACATATCTACTATACGTAGCGCAACTAAATCTAAGCCCTACCTGACATACGTAGCTCAAATAAACCTAAAACCTATGTTATATATGAAACGCAATTCTAAATAGAATCCGCATACTAAACTCACCTACTGTCCGTAGGGAGAACTTCCTCGCCTACCGTCCGTAGGGAGGGCCTACACCGCATGAGTTTAAACTCAACCTAACACATGTCTCCTATACGTAGCGCAACTAAATCTAAGCCCTACCTGATATACGTAGTTCAAATAAACCTAAAACCTATGTTCTATATGAAACGCAAATCTTAATAGTATCCGCATACTAAACTCAGCTACTGTCCGTAGGGAGAACTTCCTCGCCTACCGTCCGTAGGGAGGGCCTACACCGCATGAGTTTAAACTCAACCTAACACATGTCTCCTATACGTAGCGCAACTAAATCTAAGCCCTACCTGATATACGTAGTTCAAATAAACCTAAAACCTATGTTCTATATGAAACGCAAATCTTAATAGTATCCGCATACTAAACTCACCTACTGTCCGTAGGGAGAACTTCCTCGCCTACCGTCCGTAGGGAGGGCCTACACCGCATGAGTTTAAACTCAACCTAACACATGTCTCCTATACGTAGCGCAACTAAATCTAAGCCCTACCTGATATACGTAGCTCAAATAAACCTAAAACCTATGTTCTATATGAAACGCAAATCTTAATAGTATCCGCATACTAAACTCAGCTACTGTCCGTAGGGAGAACTTCCTCGCCTACCGTCCGTAGAGAGGGCCTACACCGCATGAGTTTAAACTCAACCTAACACATATCTCCTATACGTAGCGCAACTAAATCTAAGCCCTACCTGACATACGTAGCTCAAATAAACCTAAAACCTATGTTATATATGAAACGCAAATCTAAATAGTATCCGCATACTAAATTCACCTACTGTCCGTAGGGAGAACTTCCTCGCCTACCGTCCGTAGTGAGGGCCTACACCGCATGAGTTTAAACTCAACCTAACACATATCTCCTATACGTAGCGCAACTAAATCTAGGCCCTACCTGATATACGTAGCTCAAATAAACCTAAAACCTATGTTCTATATGAAACGCAAATCTTAATAGTATCCGCATACTAAACTCACCTACTGTCCGTAGGGAGAACTTCCTCGCCTACCGTCCGTAGGGAGGGCCTACACCGCATGAGTTTAAACTCAACCTAACACATGTCTCCTATACGTAGCGGAACTAAATCTAGGCCCTACCTGATATACGTAGCTCAAATAAACCTAAAACCTATGTTCTATATGAAACGCAATTCTAAATAGTATCCGCATACTAAACTCACCTACTGTCCGTAGGGAGAACTTCCTCGCCTACCGTCCGTAGGGAGGGCCTACACCGCATGAGTTTAAACTCAACCTAACACATGTCTCCTATACGTAGCGCAACTAAATCTAAGCCCTACCTGATATACGTAGTTCAAATAAACCTAAAACCTATGTTCTATATGAAACGCAAATCTTAATAGTATCCGCATACTAAACTCACCTACTGTCCGTAGGGAGAACTTCCTCGCCTACCGTCCGTAGGGAGGGCCTACACCGCATGAGTTTAAACTCAACCTAACACATGTCTCCTATACGTAGCGCAACTTAATCTAAGCCCTACCTGATATACGTAGTTCAAATAAACCTAAAACCTATGTTCTATATGAAACGCAAATCTTAATAGTATCCGCATACTAAACTCACCTACTGTCCGTAGGGAGAACTTCCTCGCCTACGGTCCGTAGGGAGGGCCTACACCGCATGAGTTTAAACTCAACCTAACACATGTCTCCTATACGTAGCGCAACTAAATCTAGGCCCTACCTGACATACGTAGCTCAAATAAACCTAAAACCTATGTTATATATGAAACGCAAATCTTAATAGTATCCGCATACTAAACTCACCTACTGTCCGTAGGGAGAACTTCCTCGCCTACCGTCCGTAGGGAGGGCCTACACCGCATGAGTTTAAACTCAACCTAACACATGTCTCCTATACGTAGCGGAACTAAATCTAGGCCCTACCTGATATACGCAGCTCAAATAAACCTAAAACCTATGTTCTATATGAAACGCAAATCTTAATAGTATCCGCATACTAAACTCACCTACTGTCCGTAGGGAGAACTTCCTCGCCTACGGTCCGTAGGGAGGGCCTACACCGCATGAGTTTAAACTCAACCTAACACATATCTCCTATACGTAGCGCAACTAAATCTAGGCCCTACCTGACATACGTAGCTCAAATAAACCTAAAACCTATGTTCTATATGAAACGCAAATCTAAATAGTATCCGCATACTAAACTCACCTACTGTCCGTAGGGAGAACTTCCTCGCCTACGGTCCGTAGGGAGGGCCTACACCGCATGAGTTTAAACTCAACCTAACACATGTCTCCTATACGTAGCGCAACTAAATCTAGGCCCTACCTGACATACGTAGCTCAAATAAACCTAAAACATATGTTATATATGAAACGCAAATCTTAATAGTATCCGCATACTAAACTCACCTACTGTCCGTAGGGAGAACTTCCTCGCCTACCGTCCGTAGGGAGGGCCTACACCGCATGAGTTTAAACTCAACCTAACACATGTCTCCTATATGTAGCGGAACTAAATCTAGGCCCTACCTGATATACGTAGCTCAAATAAACCTAAAACCTATGTTCTATATGAAACGCAAATCTTAATAGTATCCGCATACTAAACTCACCTACTGTCCGTAATGAGAACTTCCTCGCCTACGGTCCGTAGGGAGGGCCTACACCGCATGAGTTTAAACTCAACCTAACACATATCTCCTATACGTAGCGCAACTAAATATAAGCCCTACCTGACATACGTAGCTCAAATAAACCTAAAACCTATGTTATATATGAAACGCAAATCTAAACAGTATCCGCATACTGATCTCTCCTACCGTCCGTAGGGAGAAAACCCACCCTCCCTCCCAGTATCCGGATACTAATCTCACCTACTGTCCGTAGGGAGAACTTCCTCGCCTACCGTCCGTAGGGAGGGCCAACACCGCATGAGTTTAAACTCAACCTAACACATATCTCCTATACGTAGCGCAACTAAATCTAAGCCCTACCTGATATACGTAGCTCAAATAAACCTAAAACCTATGTTCTATATGAAACGCAATTCTAAATAGTATCCGCATACTAAACTCACCTACTGTCCGTAGGGAGAACTTCCTCGCCTACCGTCCGTAGGGAGGGCCTGCAACGCATGAGTTCAAACTCAACCTAACACATGTCTCCTATACGTAGCGGAACTAAATCTAAGCCCTACCTGACATACGTAGCTCAAATAAACCTAAAACCTATGTTATATATGAAACGCAAATCTAAACAGTATCCGCATACTGATCTCTCCTACCGTCCGTAGGGAGAAAACCCACCCTCCCTCCCAGTATCCGGATACTAAACTCACCTACTGTCCGTAGGGAGAACTTCCTCGCCTACCGTCCGTAGGGAGGGCCTACACCGCATGAGTTTAAACTCAACCTAACACATATCTCCTATACGTAGAGCAACTAAATCTAAGCCCTACCTGATATACGTAGCTCAAATAAACCTAAAACCTATGTTCTATATGAAACGCAATTCTAAATAGTATCCGCATACTAAACTCTCCTACTGTCCGTAGGGAGAACTTCCTCGCCTACTGTCCGTAGGGAGGGCCTACACCGCATGAGTTTAAACTCAACCTAACACATATCTCCTATACGTAGCGCAACTAAATCTAAGCCCTACCTGACATACGTAGCTCAAATAAACCTAAAACCTATGTTATATATGAAACGCAAATCTAAACAGTATCCGCATACTGATCTCTCCTACCGTCCGTAGGGAGAAAACCCACCCTCCCTCCCAGTATCCGGATACTTAACTCACCTACTGTCCGTAGGGAGAACTTCCTCGCCTACCGTCCGTAGGGAGGGCCTACACCGCATGAGTTTAAACTCAACCTAACACATATCTCCTATACGTAGCGCAACTAAATCTAAGCCCTACCTGATATACGTAGCTCAAATAAACCTAAAACCTATGTTCTATATGAAACGCAATTCTAAATAGTATCCGCATACTAAACTCACCTACTGTCCGTAGGGAGAACTTCCTCGCCTACCGTCCGTAGAGAGGGCCTACACCGCATGAGTTTAAACTCAACCTAACACATATCTCCTATACGTAGCGCAACTAAATCTAAGCCCTACCTGATATACGTAGCTAAGATAAACCTAAAACCTATGTTCTATATGAAACGCAAATCTAAATAGTATCCGCATACTAAACTCACCTACTGTATGTAGGGAGAACTTCCTCGCCTACCGTCCGTAGGGAGGGCCTACACCGCATGAGTTCAAACTCAACCTAACACATGTCTCCTATACGTAGCGGAACTAAATCTAGGCCCTACCTGATATACGTAGCTCAAATAAACCTAAAACCTATGTTCTATATGAAACGCAAATCTTAATAGTATCCGCATACTAAACTCACCTACTGTCCGTAGGGAGAACTTCCTCGCCTACCGTCCGTAGGGAGGGCCTACACCGCATGAGTTCAAACTCAACCTAACACATATCTCCTATACGTAGCGCAACTAGATCTAAGCCCTACCTGATATACGTAGCTCAAATAAACCTAAAACCTATATTCTATATGAAACGCGCAACTAAATCTAAACCCTGTACGTAGTGCATCTAAACCTAAAGCCTATCTTCCTTGTCTAACGCAATTCTAAAGCAGTCCCGTATTGAAAGCCTAACCCGAAAGAACTTTGTAAAGTAGAAGTTTAAGCGTGGCGCTGTCGCGTCGGTTAAGAAAACGGTAAAGGATTGGAGAGAGCTGGTGATAAGGCGATGCATGGAATTTCAAAACCGACAGCTCTCATGCAAAAAAAAAGGGAGAAGGAATGGGAATAGGGGGCAGCTGAAAAGAAATGTTTGAGCTGAAATGAAATATTTGAGACGTAAGGCCTAGAGACTTGGGTGGACTTATCAAGGGAAAGAGACTTGGGTGTGTTCTTGCTTAGTGCTTTCAGAAGGAAAGACACTGCATTGCTGCAAATAGAGGCTTGGGTGGGCTAATCAAGGGCTTTCTTAAGGAAAGAGATTCGGGTGTTGTTGTCAAGTGCTTTCAGAAGGAAAGACACTGATAGCAATGCTTACAGACTTGGGTGGTCATGTCAAATTGATGTCAAATGTAATATAATAAATGTTAGCAATATAGTATTTATAGTAAATAGCAATATAGTAAATATAAAAACAATATAGTAAATAAAAATAGTACCACAGAACTCACCAGGGATCTGTGAAACAGGAAGCAGGAACGAAGTGCCATGGAGAGCTTGCACTGGTGATGATGTGTCGCTGTGGAAAAATACACTTAAAGCACTTTAGAAAAGAAGGCTTAAGGCCTTGAATTGAAAAGAAAAGAAGGCTTAAGGCCTTGAATTGAATAGAAAAGAAGGCTTAAGGCCTTAAATTTAATAGAAAAGATGGCTTAAGGCTCTGAGAGGCACTGAAAGCACTAATAAAAAAAAGATGTTCAGACTTGGGTGGGCTTGCTGAGTGCTTTCGGAAGGAAAGACACTGATTGCAATGCAAAAATAAAAAATAAAAAAAAACTATCAGACTTGGGTGGGCAAGGGCAAGAGAGTTGGGGTTTCTTGTAAAGTGCTTTCGGAAGGAAAGACACTGCATTGCAAAAAAAACCTAAAGACTTGGGTGGGTTTGTTCAGGGGCAATTCAAGGGACAGGGGCAATATAATAGAATATAGGACTGACCTGGTTCACCAGTAAGCAAGGTGCATGGCAACTTCTGATGATGATGATGATGTTTCAGATGATGATGTTTCGTATGATGTGTCTGATGTATTGCTGATGATGATGATGTTTTAGATGATGTTTCTGATGTATTGCTGATGATGTGCATATTTTATGCTGAGTCTGATGTCATGTGTAGTATAGTGTATCTGATGCTTTAGATGATGATGATGTCAAGGTTGGTCTGTGTGGGTATACTGCTTCTTCCTCTGATGTTGCTTCACACAGAAACCAACCAGTTGTTCTGATGTTCAGGAACACACAAAACACAACGTTCACTCCCATCCACTCGCATATGATAGTCCAGGCAAGTGTGGGTACGCGAGTGTGTAGTAGCGTGCGTCGTGCACGAGCCCATTCAATGTCCAAGGGCTACACACTGGATTGACCGATTGCACTCACGGTTACCGATTGCAATATCGCGTCGCCGATTGCAATATCGCTGCAGCGATTACGTAAACGGCGCATCTGCTGGGAATTCTGAAACTGAGAGCTCTCATTTGGAAGGGGAATAGGAATGGGAATAAGGGACAGCTAAAGGCTAAGAAGTTAAAGGCTTATTGTATTGTATTATATGAAATATTATTAAGGCTAAAAGGTTGAAAGCTTATTGCATTGTATTATATGAAATCAAATTATTCAAGTTTTTAAATTATAAAGAGCCTGGAAAATCAAAATAAAAATGTTTAGACAAAAAGCTCACTGTATTGTACTATATAAAATAATATAATTTTTTTAAGTTTTTATAAAATAAAGAACCTGAAAAAAAAGTAAATTTAAAAATTTTCAGACAAAAGGGCCTAGAGACTTGGGTGGACTTATCAAGGGAAAGAGACTTGGGTGTTCTTGCTAAGTGCTTTCGGAAGGAAAGACACTGATTGCTTGCAAAGCTTACAGACTTGGGAAGGCATATATCAAGGCAATATAGTAGAAATAATATATATATATGATAAATAAAATATATAGCAATACAATAAATATAACAAATAGCAATATAGTAAATAATAAAGCAATATTACAATACAATACCACAGAACTCACCAGGTATCTGCGAAATAAAAAGCAGGAAGGAAGTGCCATGTAGAGCTTGCACTGGTGATGATGTATAGCTGTGGAATAAAACACTAAAAGCACTTTAGAAAAGAAGGCTTAAGGCCTTGAATTGAATCAAAAAAGAGGCTTAAGGCCTTGAATTAAATAGAAAAGTAGGCTTAAGGCCTTGAACTGAAAAGAAAAGAAGGCTTAAGGCCTTAAATTGAAAAGAAAGAAGGCTTAAGGCCTTGAATTGAAAAGAAAAGATGGCTTAAGGCCTTGAATGAAATAGAAAAGAAGGCTTAAGGCCTTAAATTTAATAGAAAAGATGGCTTAAGGCCTTGAATGAAATAGAAAAGAAGGCTTAAGGCCTTAAATTTAATAGAAAAGATGGCTTAAGGCCTTAAATTTAATAGCAAAGTAGGCTTAAGGCCTTGAGAGACACTGAAAGCACAAATAAAAAAAAAAGGTTTGCAGACTTGGGTGTTTTTGCTAAGTGCCTTCAGAAGGAAAGCCACTGATTGCAATGCAAAAAAAAATATAAAATCAGACTTGGGTGGGCAAGAGCAAGAGAGTTGGGGTTTCTTGTCAAGTGCTTTCGGAAGGAAAGACACTGCATTGCAAAAAAGAAAAAACCTAAAGGCATGGGTGGGTTTGTTCAGGGGCAATACCAGGGACAGGGGCAATATAATAAAATATAGGACTAACCTGGTACACCAGTAAGCAAGATGCATGGCAACTTCTGATGATGATGTGTCGTATGCTGTGTATGATGCATTGCCGATGATGTGCATATGTATGTATGATGTGTAGTATGGTGTATATGATGTTGTAGAATGTAGATGATGATGGTGTCAGGGTGGGTCAGTGTTCTTCCTCTTCACACATAACCCTATCAGTTGGTCTGATGATGTTCAGGAACACACAAAACACAACGTTCACTTCCTCCACCACTCGTACGACAGTATGTTCAAGTGAGTGTGGGTACGAGCGCATAGAATAGCGTGCATACGAGCGTGTACGAGAATCTTACGTGTACATATATGCATAGTACGTCATAAAAAAAAAGAAGAGAATTGAAAGGCTTTGGCCTCTCTTACACTCCCGCTCTCTCTTACTCTCCCGGTCTCTTTTACTCTCCCGCTCTCTCTTACTCTCCCGCTCTCTTTTACTCTCCCGGTCTCTCTTACTCTCCCGCTCTCTCACTCTTCCGGGACCTCTCTCCAAGAACAACTCTCAACATAAGGTCCACGATGTGAACACCTCGACGGCCAGCACAAGACTGAATCTACCCCAGCCTGGCGCCACCTTATATATGAAAACCAAAAACAACAACAACTTTTCCTCTGTTTAAATCATCTTTGTTATTTTTCCCCAATTTTGTTATTTTTGGTAATTTTTTGTTGTTTTTCGTTCATTTTGGTTTTTTCTTTTACTTTTAATCCTTTTTCTGCATTTTCCCTACATCCTCGTTTATTTCTACTCTGTTTTCAATGGATCCTTACTCCTTTAGTCTTCAAAAATGCCCATTCTTCCAATTCCTAAACTTCTCAAGCGTGTTTTTTTAACAAACAAAACTCAATTTCCTCACGGCTAGATCACCTCACTCCATTCCCTAGAATCAGCTTAACAATCCCCCAAAACGAGATTCTAGGGGAGTCTTCAGGAATCAAGAACAAGCCAACAACCTGCATATGAAGCCTACATATGAGACGATTTTGTCTGTCTGACAACCCAGCTGATTCGAGAAGCCTCTTTGTGTCGTCCTCAATTGGATTACAATGAAAGTGTCATTTGAGCTGCCAGTAGTGAATAGTCCCACATTACCTCCACCTGTGAAACCTTTTTAAATGGTTCTTTGTAAACGCCTGAAAGAATCTTCCTATACATCGTCTGCGTGGCTCAGCCGCTAGACAGGTTGTCTCTGTGAACAGCTCTCCTAGGAGACGTGTTTTCTTACGTGTTTAACAGCATTTTACAGCACATTTGGACCTTGAAATCAAGTTCAGGAGTTTTCCTGCAATTAATATTCGCATAGTTAATGAACAGTTAGTAGGATCTGCCTTTGTGCAAACTAAATGCAGAAGTTAGGTAAACAAGACCATTGATTTTCTATTGTTTCCATGAACACTTTTCTAATTGTTTTCGGTGGCTGTTATTGCTATTGATCGGATGATGATTCAGAACTGACAACTGGTATCCTTCTTCCGCATTGCAAGGAACAACTTAAGCCGTTCACGACTTCTTAATGTTCCGTCAAAATCGTGTATAAAGTCATCCTATTCAAAACTGTTTAGACATTTTTTCTAGCACATGCCTCCAGACAAGGATTTCTTGAAGCAGATTTCAAGTTCATTTCCATCCATGTATACTACTCTCAGATAAATGCCGCATTTAGGATCCAAATCCAAGGCCTTTTGCTGAATAAATTGATTATTTGGCTTCCAACTGAGTTTACTGCTGCTCCTTGTCAACTTTTTCAAACATTTCCTGTAGCAGTACTGGTTGAAAGAGTTTGTAAGGCCTACGAGAGTAACCATCAGTCTAATTGACGACTCCGAACCGCGGATTACCCTCAAAACTTTGTCATTGACTGCTGAGAGGTGGAGGCTCGAATAAATGTTTATTTACTCGGACCTGTATCTCAGTTCTCTTAACAGTCCGCATGCACTTATCACAAACCAACAAGAGCACTTCAATGTTTTTTGATTGCTTCAACTCCTTGCTATAGGTGATCCGTTAAGAGATTCTTAAGTCATTCGATGTTGCAAAAGGGATATCCAATATTACTGCGGAGTCCTTGATTGACCATAAGATGGTGATCAAGTACCATCTCGTGTCGGCCTGGTGTCTGTGGAAATTTTTCCACCGAAGGCATTCTAGAGATAGACGGCACAACAACATCTGACAATGGTTGGCAGTAATTCTGTTGGATAAACAAATAGTGTTGGGATTACCGGTTGAAAGACAAGAATGCTTTCAATATCGTGGGTGTATAGTACTGTAACACTTACTTGTCCATATTGCAAGCTGTGCCATTAATTAGCCTCCGACATCTTGGGGTATACTATCTTCATTTTCTGTCCTAAAGCGCTTGACTAGCCTGTCATCAAATCTGAACAAGTCCTTGAAACCAATAAGATGATCTCTGACTTGAGCTAGGAACACGTCATCATCCTTTACTAGATTGCTGTCCATACAGGATTCACGAAGAATGAAGAAGTCGACTCATTGGCTAAAGAGGACAAAAAGTAGAGCACTGCTAATGCCTTACTCTTTCAGGTTCCATGTGGTAAATTCATGCAAGTCAGTCTTTGTTATCTAGTATGATTCTTAAGTCCCTACTTGGGTTCGATTCCCGTTCAGTAAAAACGTATATCACCCGAATCGTTCTTAAGTGGGGCAGAAGGTATCTTCTGGAAAATTGTATCCCACTTATCCTTAACCTAGCCCCGAGCCCATGGCCACTAACTACTACGCTTCGTATTAAGAAGTATTCGTCGGTTAGTACAAGTAAGTTTCCATGGATCTGTCTTACTGTACGTTAAACCAGTTTTTGAAAAAAGCGTGGTGGAATTCTACTTGCCTCAACTGTAGCTGAATGGAAAATCGGGAACAGCAGTCAATGCACTGTTGGAGCGAATACGTAAGCATCGTGCTCGGAAGAAAACGGCAGGGAATGTCCCAATATTATCTCAGAGCCACAGCCGTGCATTACGAGCTTGTGGACGTGTTTGTACAGCAGTGATAGTTCAGAAAGATTCAGAGCACCATTGCGCTGAAGACCCCGATATATGGAGCGTTGGTTAGGTTAGGTTGGATAAATTGGCTATCTTTGTCTTTCTCCTAAGCAGAAGCACATTTAGACTGGAATGTAGGTCCATTGTTATATCACGTTAAGTACCGACTTACAAGCGCCAGGAACTTTGTATGATTGCTTTCCTTGAAGATAATATGGGTTGTCCTGTCGGTGCAGACCCTTTGCTGTTCCAGACTGTGTATGCTACCATCTAGATCCACAGACAAAGCCTCTTATTTTAAACATATCACGCTTGGGTAGATCGCTCCTAGGGTTTGCCCTTTCTGTCGGGCAGATTAGGTGCAGGTTCTGTAGAGCTTCTACAGAAATCATTGGAAGGGACACCCATTTTAGTCGCGTAACCATCAAGCAATGCCCTGTGAGTACGAAACTAAAAACAAGACCTCTGACAACAAATTCGTTAACAACCCATTCGGACATACTTATCTGTGACACACGTGACAGACTCTGGTTCAATCTATGCTTGAGCCTCAACATCAAATCGCAAGTTGTCGTGATCAAGGAAGTGTTAGCCATGGGTTGCCTATATTTAAGCTTTGTTGCTAGGCGCTCACTACCCAGACAAAGTTCTACATGAATATATCCTTTAACACTGCGTCGGTCACCAGGGCTAATGGGTAGTGCATTGGACTGCTAAAGAGGGAACACTGTTTTGAGCCTCAGCAAATGAACTAGAAGTTGGCAGGCAATGACAGACCTCCAAGAGTATAATCTGCCATTAAAAGGCTGCTTGAGTACCTTCCATTTGTGCTAATGGTTGCGAGAAGCAAGGCTCTACTGGAAGACGCCAGAGGTGGTTGTTGCCTTCCTCCAGTACTCCCTGCAACTTAATCAATTAAAAATGCATGTGTGGCTTGAATAAGATACCAAGGTCGTATGTAACACATTTCTTAAGCTACTATTACACGGCCATTATTCTCTACCATTGCAATGACGTTGTGACGTCACGAAAAAGGGGCGCATATGAGCGCCATTCACACAACGGACTGTCATTGGACATTTGCGAAAAAATGGCAATCACACGGCAATGGCATAACGAAATTTTTGTCACAAAATTGAATGACAGACGTTGCGTGGCATTTAAGTTTTTTCCTCGCGGTGCCATTGCAATGACACACGAAAAAATGGCATTCACACGGCAATGGCATACCGCAAGGCAATGACAAATAGCAAAAAAAAAATATACACAAACCGACAGAAAAATAAAAAAATTGTGAATAATAAAACACGGCTATTATTCCCGGATCTGGATCTGGATCTTCACAGGATAATAAAACAACTTAGATTATTTTGCGCCTTAACTATGGAGGGTTTCAGCCTTTGCTTAGCAAAAATTTAAGTCAGCTGTCAATTGTCAGTTTTTTAACAGAGGAACAAAAGAGATGGTTACTACACCTTTCTTTTGTTCTAACGAGAGGTTTTGTCGTTACTAATCAGTGCTTCCCAAATTTAGGATAGCAAATGCCATCTACTTGTTAGAACTAAAACTAATTTTTAGATCAGGAAAATTGATCTTGATAAATAGCAGGATCCTGTGTTGTTGTTGTAATGCATACAAATCAATGATCGATATGGATCATCGGCGATAATAAAATACGGCTAATATCCGTCAGTCAGTTCCTGCGAATGGAACTGGCCTCCTGACCGATCAGGAGGTCAACATGTAGAATTATTGAGAGATTTTTCCGCATTTGTTTTTTTTTTAATTTTACAATTTTTTGTTCAGCACCCTCGGGGGAACGGAAAACAATCAGGAAAACGTTTCGAAATTGAATTTTTATTTGTGATTCATTTGAAATTCCAAAAGTCGGTCACTTGACCGAGTTTAATTGTGTCACACACATACACACACGCATTTAGTGGGGGAGGGCACATAATTCAGTTATGAATTGCAATTTCTCAAGCGATGTGTTAAATCACGCATCGGTGAGTTGACGTTTCCCTTAGGATTTCACAATGCTGGGTTGAGCAGGATGTTTCCCAAGTCTTGATTGTGGAACATTGAATTGACCATACCCGTTCATATCCCGCCACCATCGCTTATAAAACTGGTCACTAACTGGTCATAGCGTAGCGACGTGAATGCAGCCGCTGATGTGATAACGAAACCATCGTCCTTGCAATGAACTTCTTTATCCGTAACAAAATGAAGCGTGTGGCTTGACTTGAGCTGCAAAGAGGCTATCAGGATCAAAGAGGTAAATTTTTTGGTCCTTTAAAGCCAATTTATTTGGAGTCCTCTTTTACGGGAGAGAGCTGGGCAGGTGGGGTGGGGAATAGTTTCCTCCTCCTCCTCGTCCATGCAGCTCCTACAGAAATCGTTTGAATGGACACCAAGCCGTGTTGCATGCTTGCCTATTAGACAGTGTCCTGTGATGACACCTATTATGGAACTGATATGCCATCTGTTGAGAGAAATCGAATTCTTAGTGCGTTTCAGATCCAGCCATGACCAAATCAGTTTCGTCGCTAGACACGTTTGGCCTTTGAGGTAGGTTTACCTTGGTAGGTAATCTTTGTCCCATAACCTAGAAGACTACATTGTCTCAATTGTAGTAACAACTTTTGATCATTCGTCAAGAACATACAAAATTCTAACTCGTCATCAATTCCAACGCTTATTTACAATGAAACCCCAGCTGTCCGCTCCTCAGACAAGGTCAATCTGGTTGCTCGGCACTGTGCAGTCAGCATTACGCTTCCAGAGTGTGCTCTGTACTGTAATCGAGATCGTTGAAATCCTCATAGACAGATCCATCTTCGCACTCGTACAGTTACAGGGGCACGAAGAGATCTCAGGCTTTACAAATCTACTGATCCAGATGGTATCCCACCCTTAGTTC
Organism: Criorhina ranunculi; assembly: GCA_951813785.1. Taxonomy (NCBI): domain Eukaryota; kingdom Metazoa; phylum Arthropoda; class Insecta; order Diptera; family Syrphidae; genus Criorhina; species Criorhina ranunculi. Next base: position 4,706,134 of record OX638383.1, read on the forward strand.
CGAAGAGGTCTAATTCCACACTTGCACAACAACTACGTAAGCTTCTCCATCTGTTCTACTCCTCTGATTTCTTTCCGAGTTCATAGAAAACTGCATTTGTCCAGCCCGTTCATAAAGAACTAATCTTCTTCTCCTTCCAAGTACCGACGCGTTGCACTTTAGTCCCTTCTTTCCAAGGTCATGAAAACGCTGAAAATTGTAAACTCTTCAGCTGAGTTTTGAAAGCAATAGATTCACAGGTGACTTTATAGCATAGCTCACCGAGAAGTGGAATGAATTTCGCCATAACGTTTGACGGAGTCTAGCATCAGGCTCTTTTGTCTAAAATGTGCGAATGGCATCAATGCATGTCTTCTTCAGTGCAATTTATTGTGGATGGTTTCAAGTCTACACTTCCCGAACCCTCGCCTCTACTCTTCAAATGTAGGTGGGGAACGGCAGCGTATGCTCAACTCATTAAATTCCAATCCCAACAAGTCTACAAATAGAGTAGGATGCAATGCTTCCAAATCCCGATGCTGTCTTCTAACATTCAAGCGAATTCCAAACATCGGACCATTATCCATGAACGGTACCTGCATCGAAGCCGAAAGCCTTCGTTGAAACGACTACATATTCGAAGACGCAAAATATACTTTACTCCTTCTGATCCGGGTTCAATGTATCAGGCTTTTAATTGCCCAAAACTCGAGGACAATGCTCACATCTGGTCTAGTGCACCCATGTCCTGCATAAGACTCGAAGATTGAAGAAATATTTCCTGTCTTTCACTATTTAATCAATTCTTCCACAGAGAGTCCTCTAAAGAAATACTTAGGCAGTTTAATTCCACCTTCAACATTACTCCAGCAACACAAGCCTTATCTTTCCAAAGCCGTTCATACTACTCGGTCTCCTCATCACTACAACCCGCAAGAATTTAAAACAAATATGCATGGGTATCTCCTTCGTCTCTCTTTAAATTTCTCTAATGCCCGTGCTCAAAAAACCCTTTACCTCCCGCAACATACGGTCAAGGACTTGTCTTCAACTTACGAACATTTTGTCTAGTGCATTTGTCTTCTAAACAAATTTGTCCCCATGCTCTCCTTACGAACAAACAAACACAATTCCTTTGTCGTAATTTGGTCCACAAAACAGGCAATAAAATCCTTTTGCATCCTTGTTGTGAACTTGGAAACATTTTTAAAAACCATTTTGTTGCTTGGAACAGTGTTAATTTAACTTTTCCCAAACATGGTTGTTGATCACATACCAAGGTTTCGTCGTGAGCATACGAATAGGGATTTGTTATTCGGTACCGAAACCATGTACAAGGTCTTGTATGTAAGGAGAAGAATAAGGGTTCATGTGGTGTGATTTCATTAGAGAAACAGGATCATGGAGAGTTTTAGAAATGTCGATGTTGGCGACAAAGTTCGTAATCACTGATGTTATCTTGTCTTCGTGTAGACTGGGTTTAAGTTTTGAACATGCTTTGAGCTTTGAGCGGCAAAAGGAGTGTGAACACTTTATTGAATAGATAGGAAGGATATTTACTTTTGAAGGCACAGTGGAAGGTTTCTGAATTTTACAGATATATGGTCATGTCTGCGTTAAGCTCGAGAATACACATCACTGTATCATTGTAGTTTTCACTGAAATAGGTCAAGAAAGTCCTTATAAGCTTAAGTCTGGTCTCAGCAGGGGCGAAACTAGTAGATTGCAGTCTTAAAGCAATAAGTCAAGCAGAAGATTGAGACTTTGGTGGCTTGAGTAACAATTCGCTAAGCAACGATCAGTTATGGGTTTTTGATAAATTTTCGGAAGAACATGTTCAGCAATTGCGTTCATAAAAACGATTAAACGTTTTCGAGGTCTTTTCCTTTTACTCCTGAACTCCAGCGATAAGGTGCTCAACACTTGATATATCGTAGGCCAGTTTACCCTTTAGACTTTGGACATCTTTGCATTGGAAGGATTAAAAAAGGATTGATTGGCAGCCTTAGCTTGAGTTTTACAGCTCTTTGGGCTACTTAGGGCGGGAAATACAGAATGTACGTCTTCTTTTAAAGACTGAAACATATTTTAGTTGTCCAGATTAGCTATTGGTTTGCACAGAGCTTTGCTGCTATCTCACAGTCTTCTCTAGTGGGTCTTCAAGTGGATTGTGGCTTCTATCAAGTTGGATACAGAACTGCCAAAAAGAGAGTTTCAAGTAAGATCTGTGCTCGTAGTTCCTCGTCTAGGACCCTAACTTGTGGTTTCCATCCATTTGGAGCTTCGAATAAAGATGGTGTTGAAGTAAATTCTTCCAACTGGAGCCACCTTTTAAGGATGCGGTCAAGACATAAGCTTAGAAGGTCCTCTTAAGCATCGCGAACAGTAATACGACAAAGGGTTTCGGCCTCCCCTTAAACTAGAGCTCAAGCATTAGGAAGATTAGAGAAGAGACGAAAGAGGAACCAGTGCACGTTGGTTTGAAATGCTTACGAGTTGTAGTGGTGAGGAAACACAGAGCTAAGCCTTTTGCGAGTTTATCAAAAAGGTGATGATATCTACTGTCAAACTCTTAGAGCGTTTTACATGTAGCTTGGACCAAATTTGCCTTGTTGTCTGGCACGTTAGCCCATCTATAGTTCGTCCTGCTTATTGCATCCAACTTAATCAGAAGCTTATTTGTATCAATGGACATATCTAGATTTCGTATTTCTGATGAAATTGGCATTGAAGTGCCATTGAAGAGATCACCATTACCTTCTCATTTACCCTTAAGCTCAATCCTTTGTTGATGACATTGCTGCTGACCTTATTCTGTCATTCAATTACAAGAAAAATCTTCCAAAGGATCTTCTCTTATCTGCAATCAGATTATTCTCCTCCCGTCCATTGACACACAATGTATCGGCCTATTACCACCTTATTGACTTACTAAAAACCATATTTCCAAATCTGTTACTTTCCCATCAAGCTTATTATTACAGTCCTGGGACACAAACAAAACCAACTAGAGTTCATAAATCACATGGGCTTTACCCCTAACGCATTGTAGTGGATTTACCACATAATACCACTTCTCCCGAAAGAAAAAAAAAACTGAGCCGCAAGCAAAAGTTTATTGAACATCAGTACATCATGTACGGTCCATGTGGGAGCTGGAGGCCAACGTGACTGGGATTTCTCGCCAACAATTTTCTCACACACACAAACATACGCGAGGACCAAATGAGATCACAAAATGGATTTTCCCAAAGAAATGAAATAAAAATTTTTTTTGCGCTCTTCTTCGTCTTGATTTCCAATTAGGGACACAGCATACTAAGTGTTTCCTTCATATCCTTGCACAAAAAAAAAAAAGAAAAAAAAAAGTATGCTACCCATGTACTTATTGGTGATTTCAAGGACATGCCTCCCACGCGTTGAACTCCCAAATTCATTATCCCGATAATGTAATCGGTATTTTATGGCCAACAAATACGTGTGCCATATGAAGATGCTTTTCCCAAATAGCTTACGTTACTTAAGCACGATGATGGTGTGGTGGGTTTTTGCCAAAAAAAAAGGATCTCTCCGAAATAAATGGCAAAAAACTCACGCACTATGTGCACATACTTGTAGGTTCTACGAAGGAGATTTTCTCGTTCTTATTTTTTTCGGAATTTTCAAGGATCGCTGGTTCCTTTTTTGTTTTTTTTTTTTTGTGGAGTTTGCGCGTGCTACTCTGGGAACAATTCCCTTGTGTACATTTATTAATTTTAATAATGGGCTCTACGTGTCCTTGTGTGGATCTCGTGACTGATTTAGATTCAAATCAAAGTGCGGACAGATTAAAATCGCCACCCCAACAACGGGTCAGTGGATATACATTTGTTTTGTTATGTCAGGTAAGCTCAAGGGATGGAGGGTAGGTTGACCCCATATGGAATGAAGAAACCTTTTTTGTCCCAGTCCAAGTTGAAAATAACTATAGTTTCACAATTACGTGGCAATTTTCCACTTCCGCTGCGGTTTTCCAACTGCTTTTTGGGGGGAAAAAATTCCTTCATTTGCATGTCACTGCTAAGTGGGTGGGAGGTGGCATTCCTTGAAAATTGTGCTCCCTATAGTTTGTTTGTGGTTTTGCATTTAATTACAGTTATTGTAATTATCAAAAGGAATATTTGATGAAAAATATCGAGGTAGTTTTGAACGGTATTTTGATGAGTTTCAAGTAGGTGTATCCTGTGGGACTGTTGTGTGTGATTAGAGTAAATAGAGGTGAGTCGTTAGTGGAAATAATAATCGTCATATCAGGTGGTGGGTTGTAATTAACCATTTAATCTTTTGTGAATTGTGTGGATGGAATCTTGTTGGTTTGGTGATACGAGTGAGCCTCACATAGACGGGTACCCTACGCAATGAAGAAATCAGAACTAACTTTGCTTTTGTGTTACAATTCGCCCTGGAGGAGGTCGGTAAAGTAAGAAGGCCAGGATGCCGGACCTAAAAGAAAAATGGGCAGAATACTGTGAGATGGAGAACTCCATTCGAGACTGTGGCACAAGAAGGACTATCAACATCAAGTCTCTGGTCGAACCCTACGTGCAACCGATTCGACAACGACTGTAATTTCTCAGCCTTCTTCCGAGAGTGTACAGATACACCTACGAGTATATGGACTCTATATCCTGTTGGTGCCTCAAATTGTCTGGCTTAGGGACGAGTATAAAATATTTGACCAAAACATAAGCTTTGTGTCCAGCCCCACTCAGTCCAAAGTATCTTCAGTGGTTATTGTCTCCAGACGTACCAAAGAAAGTGAGAATGTGTCTTCTAGTCACCAGGACTATTTTCGCCTTCTCTGTTCCTAGACTTAGTCCATGGTCTCGCATCTCGCGTCTTTAATTTGGTCAGGTCGTCCTTGGGCATCTTCGGTTTCTCGACGTAAACTTTAGGACCCGGCAAAGATAAAAAATTGTCTTACCTCTAGAGTTGCCATCATGACGATTTTTCTTGAATGAAGGCTGCAACACTGGGCCTCATAGAAGGTTCCAATCACACCCTATCCTATTCCTATCGTTGAATATATATCACCATGGAAGCGACCGATTTAAAAAAGGTACCTACCCAAAACTCTATCCATCCCTTTTGAGCCTACTGAAATCCCATCTTGATTGTCAGTCCCTTCTTGATTTCTTCAAATCCCTCTTGAAAGCATTCTGCAATTCTTTTCATCTTTTCACGACCAAGTAGCTGAAAATCCATACTTCCAGCTCTAGGGTCGTTTGCACAAGTTAAGCTGCAATAAACCTCAATGCACCGTAAAAAAAATGCTGTCATTCGAGTGTCAGTGGTGTTGCTTACGCCTTTTAACGATGCAATCGTATCTGCATGACAACGTGCAGAAACTTCCTTCAGAAGCTCAAATCGCTCGTAAAAATGTTTAACCCGCCGAACACAGAAGACATCACATCACCGCCGCCGCTACCGTCGTCGTCATCATCATCATCATCATCATCGTCGTCGGTCACATTTTCGTCTTGTAGCGCTGCAAGTGATTGTCATTTGTCCAACAAGTTTAGTCTTATGACTTGTGTGGCGGGGTTTAATGGGTGCCAACAACCAACGGAACATGCTCGTATATCCCTTCGCTAAAAAAAAAAAAACATAAAAGTACTCAAGATGTGTCACGACGAGTCGTGGCATTCAAAGGTTTATTAGTTTCGTTTAGCATCGATCACACATCGTGTATCTCATCACTGGGGACACTGGAGCGCAATACGTTGGTTGCAATTGATATGACATACTCGTATGTATGTGTACGTGACATCAAGTGCTTTTTAGGTAAAAGGTAGTTGTCTGCCCTGATCGATTGCAATTTGGAAGACTTGTGTGGCTTGAGCAGGAGATGATTTCATTTTTATGACCCTGGCCATGATTGAACTTTAAGTGGGTTACTGCCACCGGCCTCTACTGTGTATCTCTTCCAAATGACCGGCATTAGAGCCTCGTCCGGTCCACTCAACCGAAGTAGCCTCATCTGCCATCATCTACCGCTCGACTGTCTGCTTATTTATGGCGATTTTGTGTGCAGTGCAGCATAAATTTTTACAAATTATTGTTGCAACGCGTGCAGTAAATTTGTTCCACTCATATGCAGCTTCCAACGACGTCGTCGTCGTCGGGACCGGTAGAGATGCCAGTGAAAGGCCGACTAGAGCCGTGAAAATACTGCGCTCCATAAATAATGTAAATATGGACACAAGCCAATGCCTAACGTAGCAACATCACTTACCAACAACGAGGGCAGGTGGAAGCTCTCGTTGAGTACCCAACAAGCCACGAACAAAAACACCACCGTTGTCGTCGTCGTCAACCAGGTGTATGGCAGGACTTCCCGAAATAGATAAGCGATGCGCAACCATAAAAGGAATCGCCAGCACTTGAATCATCGTCGAGCCAATGTCGAACGGTACGCAGCAATAATGCGCGCACCCCTTTTTCGGAGTCCAATAAATCCAATGGTGGTGGCCGCACAAAGACGTCAGGGATTTGTACTTGCAACATGAGGTGATTCCTCATGTGCACATTTGTGTGTGACATGTCACCAGCGCTAGGATTCATAAATTTCGCCGCCCTGACCATCGTGTTCGGCCGCTCGGAAAGAGAGTTTAATCGATGGCGATAGACACTTAAATGTGTCAGCGTTTTGATTTACTCCGCCGCCCGGCCAGGTCGTCCGCTGAACCAGAAAGAAATTGAGGGCAGGTGCGTGCAAACGGATCGGTGGGATCAAAGTGTGTAAAGTGCTCACATTGGTCAAGGTTCACTAAACACATCCCGATGCACTTGATCGAGAACGGGTAACGAGAAAAAAAAGGGTTGCAGAGCGCAAATGAGCCGTGCACCCATAACCGTTTATTATGTCCATTAAAAGGCACCTTGCTACCCAATATGGAGGGAAACTCTGATGACGATGCGCCCCCCGTCCTTCGGCATACATTCCTTTGCAATAAAATGTTGCCACGCCAAGGAGGTGCAGGACTCGACGGGTCAGACGAGGAATTGGCATTTTATGCGACGAATGCGCATTTGGCGGCGACTGCAACAGCAACGGTGCGCATCCCTAATGAATTTATAATTGGCTCCAGGTAAATGACTGAGCATTCCATAAGGCATGACACACAATGCCTTGGCAGCATGCAAGCGAGCCCCTCGTATGGCATTGCGCGAGGATCGCAAAATTTATGAATCCTTTTTATTGAATTAGTGATACTATCATCGTCATCAACATGGTCGGCCTCCAGCAGCAGCAGCATCAGAAAAAGAAGAAGAAGAAGAACAATTTTTCTGGTGTAGTTACTGTTCGATGATGTCTTCTCTTAATCAGGTCGGGGTATACAGCACCAAGATACAGACCTTGTCATTTATGGAGGCGACCATGTGATGTGATCATGATAATAATGATCTCCCTTGCTAGTTGTTGAAATTGATGTTTGCTCAATGTTGGTGTGAGGAAAAAATGCCAATAAATGAGGTTAGGACAGTGTAAGTGATGGACGGACTTCAATTGGAACCAAGCTGATGAAAAAACTAGGTTAGACATGATAAGCCATCATGCAAATGGATCTGACATGGTAGATGCCCTCGGAATAAGCTTTCGGTCAATCCTTTCAAAACTGAGTTTATTCTTTTCACAAGGACGATCGTGACCGGTCTGACTAAGCCATTGGCATTCCATCTCTCTTAACTGGACTTTTCAACATTTAGATAACAATCGAAGGCACCTGGACCATCATCAACAGTAATGTCCTTGTTGTTAAGATGAACAATCAAGCAGTACTTAGGAGTGTTATTGCCAAACGTTTCCTGGCATTTGTAGTTATCAGTCTTGACCTCTCGACGTCTGTGGAATTTAATCTCTAAAGCCATGAGAAACAAACTTCTTTACCGAGTTCAATAGGAATGGGAGCTGTTCACAAAGTTTGCTCCTAGGACTTACAACCTTCATCCACTCACAGTTGATCCGAAGAGTATATACACGAGTACACAACTCTCATGTGCGATTCCATTAATATTTACGCATTCATAAGTCGACCATCAAGTGGCTGACCATCTTGCCAAGACCACTCAACATTGCCTGCACCGGCTAAGACATTGAAATTGAAACAAGAAAAAACAATCACAAGGACCAACAAGATGATCAAATGAAACTAAACCACAGAAAGCAGTCCAAATGGCGGCGACTCTGGACATCCCGCCGACAATTCACATATTAAATGCACATAATACGTCCTCGGCACAGTCATTCTCCTCATCCTTCTGCCTCATCCTTTTTGCGTTGGCAAAATATTTCTCCGTTTAGACAAATCATTGTTCCCGCATCTCGTTTCATTGTTTTCATGAACGCGATTCTCATTACCGCAGCGGCAACTTGAGGGACCATTTGGTCCAATCCACAGCCTCCCGTTCGCATCCTTAAAAAAACCAAAAAAAAAAACAACTCCAAAGAACGTTCGTTTCGTTTTGTTCGTCCGTTTTCACCACTTCACCGCTGCCGACGCTGTTCGTTGTGTGATTTATTCGATGTGTCAAGTAAAGCGTTCAATTAGACCTTAAACTGTGCACTGTCGTCCCGCACAGATATTGTCCTCCACACTTGGAAGATGCGCAAGACGACGAGAGCCAGAAAGATCCTTGCAACTACAAATCAATGACCACCACCATCATCATCATCATCATCATCGTCAGATGCGAGGCATCTTCTTACAAAATGCGCACGAGGAGAGGACAAGACAGGACAGGACAGGACGCAGCGAAAATATTTTGTGAAAATTGCTGATGATGAACGCGTTTGCTGCTTAATGGCGATTCACTTTGATCGTAAATATTTTCCGGCATACAAACGTAAATCCACAAGGACTGTGTCGGTCGGATGGGCTCTGTGCACATACAAACTTTGGCAGGATGATGGATATGGCCGGTGTCTGGTGAGGCTGTTTGCTGCATCGTCTGGCCAAGTGAATTATTTAATGTGGCCGAATGCGGGCACAAACGTTGGGATTCATTGAATCCCAGCTTTCGCAGTGGATCATTGGAAAAAAAAGGCCCGACGCGCCACGTCTCCTGGGCCTGTTCGTTTCGATTTTGCGTGTATTTTTTCGCCAGGACTTTAGTTAGTTTTTTTTTGCTTTGTTAATGCGGGTGGATTGAATGAGGTGGGAATCGTAATGAGCTAATTTATGGTCAATTGATTATTTAGTGGCATTCGGAAACATCAATTACTGGATCTCTGGTCAATGTTACACCGAGCGAGGGGGGAAGGATGGGAGGTATACCTACATGCGTGTGTGCAGTAGAACTGAGGCCAAGAGAATTATTACTCGTCGTGGTGGCAAATGATTGTATACAAAGATGGACGATGTCGATAGAATGAGAGGGGGAGAGAGAGAAAAAGCGGGGGGTTATCTGCAGTACAGTGTACTTGGGTACACACAAGCTAGCAGAAAACGAGCTCGTAATGGGCACAAATTGAACAACGCTTGATTGAGAATTATGTTTATATCGAATCATTAGGTTGGCGACCCTTCATCAGTTTGGGTCTTCCATGGGAAAAGTGTTCGAAATAGAGATAGACCAAGGACATTGGAATGTGGAGCTATAAATTCATTCAGGGGGCAGGTGGGTTATTTGTGATTTGTTGATGGTGAGGTGATTGTATTCAATAAATTGTCGATAGCGTCACCTAGATGGGCCACTTGAAATCTGGAAAAAAGGATGGGACGGGTAAAGTTCATTGTCGGTACGTACGCAGGAGCATGGATATAATTTGCGAGACTCAACTGAAGTCCAGCGATTCATGGAACTCCTAGATAAGTCTTACGAAGTCTTTGATCTTGCATCAAAGACTTTGTGAAACTCTTGGACTGAGTCCCAAGAATCAGATGCAAAGGGTCCCTGTCATTCTTCTGTGAGGAAGTGCAAGACATTTATAGAATAGGTGCTGAACAGATTTAATTAAAGATTCGTCCCTGGAATTTGTTTAGCTGGTCTATGTGCCCATGGAACAGTGACCAGTAACGATGCCAGAGAAGAAAGTAAAGGTTTTGTATCTTTTCTAACGCCTGCTTGTTCTACATAAAGTTCTCATCAAACATTTGACACAAACTACTGAGAGCAAGATCCTTTCTAGTGCCATTGCTTTCCCAGGTCAACACATCAGCAGCCTATGCGTCGCTAGTGTAAATGCTGCTTGCAGGGTCCATATTTAAACGCTAACGACTCCGGAATCTGAACGATCTCTTGGCTGGCGAAGTGCATAGAATCGACAATATCGACAATACTATGATGGTCTGTACCGACTTGTATTTTAGATCTGTTGGTGTAAAAGTTTCATTTACTCGCTGTCAAATAAGCGACGCAATCACGTTGCTAGTTCTCCTCAGTTAGTCTAAAGACTTGCATCAATATGGCAAGCAGGTGTATGTATCTGCTCTCGTAGCACTTTTCCTACTGCTGAGAGCTACAGTATTTAACCAGTCCATTGAAACTGTGGTGGATATAGTCTTTGGATGCAAAAGCTCAGTCAATTCTGCTTGAGCAGCTTGCCTTGGGCAGCAAAACTCGCGGTTTAAAACCAAAGCGAAGTGCTACTTCCCTAGACTAGGTTCAGACAAAAACTGAACCGTTTTATCCTTTCAACAGGTGTTGACACGATTTGTGACCATTCCTCACCTCTTTCGTGATTCTATAAATGGCACAGCTGTCACCACTATTCGCTGCTTCTTCTACATCTTTGGCCAACATGTTGATTCAGTGTTGTGAGCCAAGGTAGAGCCACGAAGGCAACTTCGCTGTAGGTGAGGAAGACAGCGGCACGCTTGTCGTTGCTCGGCACAGCTCGTCGGACGGGGGTAGTTCTTGTCAACCCCACCTAGCATCACCTGCTCAGCACACAAAATCTCGTGCCTTTCACGGTAGCTAGAAGAAGAAGAAGTTCCCTTATACCCTAAATTGACGTCAGACGGACAGAGAAGAAAGAAAGGGAAGAAAGGATCATTTGTCCAAGGACCTATGCCAATACCCGAGAGAAAGACAAGAAAAGAATCTCGCGAACTACCCTAACTTGCCTAAACTAAACCTAAACTATTCTTACACTTAAAGCTAAACCTATCTTTCTTACGACTATCCTTAACTTAACCCTAAACGCATTATCTTTTCCGGTATCTCTCCCGGATAAGGTTCGTCAAGAACCGAGACAAGCCAGATTTTGTTGGCAAACGATGGCCTGCCCACCCTACGTGAGACACAACATGCGCTATCTCCCATGGCCGATATTGCAGGAGATAACCCCTTAAAGACCTTCCGGTCACCACCCTACTCATTACGTAGTGGAGAGTTCGTTTGTCGTCATATTCTAGTCAGTAAGTTTCGTCCTGTATGCCCACAGAAGGACGGCCTTCCCGAAGATTGTTTCGCTTGTCACGCTGTGTACTGCGCTATTCTTCTCTCATTTTTTTTACAGTATTGGGGACCTATCTACTCCGCGATAGCTATTAGGGGTTATACAAAGTCAGCTTTAGGTTGTTTACGTTCGTTAATCCACATCTCGGTATCATCAGTTAACCACTTGCGATGCCTTTCCTGAGCTCTACCGAGAATCCTTTGACGTACATTAATGGTTTTGAATAATGAACTGCTGATTGCTACCACAGGTGGTCCTTTAATTGTTGGCGCACCGAGGAATTCTTTATCCTACCGATGTTAAGCCTGTGCATTCTGATGCTAAGATCGTGATCTTCTGCCATTGTCGGCCCAAAGCTGTCATTTCCTACCTTTGGTCGTTCAATGTACGGAAGACCAAACAGAACCGCTTCTACCTTTTTGGCACACTAAATGAATTCCTTTTCATTTCAGTGGACATTTCCGCATTTCATTCAGAAGATTGCTGTCCCATTGCTAAGTACCGCTGCAGTCAATTAGACTTGGTGGCCTCCAACCATCACACGGATGACACTCTACTTACAATATCTTACATTCAATCTACAATCTCTCTCCTTCACCTCATCATCGCCATCATGTCATCCTCCTTAGAACGAATACGCACATCATTTGCATCACGTGCATTCCACCAAGACTCGATGTGATATTTTAATTAATTTGCCCTGCAAAGCACTGGTAACGCAGCTGAAGAAAAAAAAAGGTCCTTATTCCCATTCACCATATCGCTGGGAAGAGTGTCGGATCTGATATGTCTCTCGCGGTTGCTGATGATGAGGATGATAAAAATCCCAAATAAATCCAATTAAATGCGAAACCACAGGGACAGAACGCAGTACGATATTATCCGTCATCACTGCCACGCAAGTGCCAGTCACAGTACAAAACGAGAGATGCCAGGCTTGTTACAGCTTCACAAGGATTATTCCTCATCTGCTAATTAAAATGATTGACAAATGTTTCCTTTCCATTGATGTTGGCATAAACACAGTTTTCTTTCATGTCTACATCGTGCCAAGTGCGTTTCCTCAAAAGGAGGATTGACGAAGAAGAGTATAACAAGACCAAGACCACACGACCATGATGGTCTTGTGTATGGCACGGAAATATTTCTTCTTTTCGGGGACACTTGTGTACGCGTGTTAGTTATACCAAGGAGATTACCTATGCTTCCTTGTAGCCGATTGAATCAAACAGAAGTTTGCTATATTTACACTCTCTCTCCCGATGACATTTCACAGGATGTTGCCGTACAGAAATTTCATTCCATAAGTCGAATACTAAAATAATTAGTTAAGCACTGCGGAGGTTAACAATGGGTGTGACAAGAAAGGTGACACTTTAAAAGATATGGCATTTGCTTTGGCTTGATACAAAGGAAAGAGTCTTGAGACTTAAACTTATTCACTCACTTTGCAGAATGTGTCATGAGTAATATAAGATGTGCTAGGGTTCATCCTTGTGGAACCCTTTAGCCGACTTCAAAGTTTGGACACTGCAGGTTTTTTCTTGAGCTTCGTGATGTGAAACTTACTTAAACGTTCACTTTGAGAAGTGTAGATGTCAGAAGTGGAAGCCTTCGAGAAAAGTGTATCGAAGTCGAACATTTCGTGTAAACAAAGTTGTTGTGGACTTCTCTCTGTTCACAGGTACCTCCTAAATATGACATGGAGCGGGTTGCTAGGTGTAAAATATAGTCAAACACATCATCCAATTCTAGACAAAAGTCTCGTCTAGACAAAGTGCCCTCTATCCGCAACTTTAAGTATTCATTTTCTAGTTGGTTTGTGAAATTGCTAATCGTTGTGTCCCCAGAAGATGAGGGACACAGTAGAAGGAAACAATAGAGAGCTTAACCTACAGTAAGGAAACTGATGTATAGGAGTTGATACGCCTAGAGTTATAGTAGGAGGGTGCCTCATGAGACAGCATTCGAAATAAGTTTGTAGAATTGCTTAGACGCTTACTGAACTCAACAACTTGAAAGACATGGGTTCAAAGATTCAGATTCCATTGACGCGAAAGGCTGTGGACCAGCTAGACCAAGGAATACGATCAGATTTTCACCAAAATTGTATGCTGTTCTGCAATTGCCTTAATGGATTCGATACATTTGCTTTTATAGTTAGAGACTTCAGTCTTGGACTGATATAATTCACCTTGCCAGCTTCTCAGATAAGGAGGAAACTTATAGGAGTCAAACCCGTCATATCTGAATGAATGGAGACCTGTCCTTGGATCCCAGCATCGAAACCTGGATCAAAGACTGAAGATAGTCACACTCGACATCCCATGTTTTGATTAAATTAGTGCCTTTCAGTCTTCTAGCAATTAAAAAACCATCTGGCTTCATGAGTGCCAACGCAGGTTTGTGAAACTTTACACACCCACTTAAGAACGAAAGTTCTTACAAGGGGCATTCTTAATTAGCAAGACTCAAGTAGAAGTCCAATCCATTCTGTGGTTTGTACAACAACATCGACCAAGAAATATTCGAATTCGTCACCTTAGTCGAATTGAGCCTACAGAACGCATATTTAACGCAAAAAAAAACTGTTCGACAGCGAAGGTAAGGCACGTGAGTAGTCTATGATGGAGACGGAGGCGAAGATCTTCTCATGCAACAGAACTGAGCTTAGGTAAGCCAAGTCTTTTGGGCGTTAGACGAACAGTCTATATAAGTAAGAAGTTGTTTTTCAAGATTCCTTTTGAGTTGAAAGAATGCCTTTTTATTTTGATAAGGCTTCCACCAAGTAAGAACGCAGTCTTGCAGGGCCAGCATGGACAGCAGAAGACACCCTTAGACGTTAGAAAGATAGCATTAGTTATTCAAAAAATGACAGGTTATGTTTAGAGTATTGTAGCGTATGACTTGTGTTTCATCACTGTTAAGACTGGTAGCCTTGCCTGGAGGTTTTTTTACAAGGCGGCTTTGTAGTCTAAGATTCAATTAAGGTCGTTCTATCACTACATGGATTCGAGTAAAACTAAATCGATTTGATCGGCAAGTTGAACACCTGACTGGTAGAGAGGAACCTGGACCAACTTGGAGTGCATAACTGGAGGCGGTTAGCTAAGGACGGAGCTAACTGGCGAGGCTTGCTGGTTGAAGCCCAGGGTTGCTCCGAACTGTAGAGCCAGTAGAAAGTAAGTAAGTAAGAGCGTATGACACCAAACGTCAAGTTAGCTAAATTTGGATCGAAAGCACTGTGGAAATGCCTCAATTTCTGTTTAATAGAGCGCTCTACGTATAGAATTCACAAATTTTTTGGGTCAAGCTCTCTGTTAGAACTTACTCTCCTTGATCAGTACGAAAACCAATACACTCTGTCATGAAAGTGGGCGAATTTGTTGGGATCCCTCGAATGGATTTCAAGCTCCCATTAGTTATGTGGGAAAGACTACAAAATTCAAGAGCCAGCTTGTACTAATAGCGAAGCCTCAAACCATAACGAACTCAATGTGCATGGGAACTTTTTTTTTTCTTAACAATATCTCTGGCTTAGATTTGTATTTCTACGGACCGCCTATGCCTACAATTATGCTAACAAGGCCTTCAATACTCTAGATTTCTACCCTCCTCCTTATGATTATTCTAACCAACGAGACTCTAGGTACACAATTATCCAACCAATTTACTCTTTTCTTGCCGAGCAACCTGTCCCGCGCACACATAACATCGAGATACAAATTTTTGTGTTTGCAAAACATATTATACGAGGGAAGAATGTAATTAAGTACTAGAGCTTAACGCAGAGTGCAAACTGGCAGCGACAACGACGACGGGAGTATTCTGGGAAAATAAGTTAATTAAGGTCGTTGGCAGTTGGATGGCAGTGAAAAAAAATAAGGAGGGTGACGAGGAGGATCGTGTAGGAGGATGATGTTAACCTACTACAACTCACTTATTCATTCATCCATTTGCTCAATTCAGTCACTCACAGAGAGTTTACTCATGTACATGGAGACCTTGCTCTGTGTAATTTCCTGGTACTTACTCAAGTAAAATTTGCCATTAGTCGGAGATTGAGGAAGCTTACAACACACACACACACACACATGGAAGGGATTGTGCCATCTTTTTGGCTGCAATCGGTTTCACCAACACCACCACCCACTTAATTACATGCGACCCGAAACAAATTATTCAACAGATTTTCTTTTTCCGTCTCGTCGTCGTCGTCATCGTTGTGTCGAACATATGTTTCCTCAGTTCTAACCCCTTTCCCTCATATCGTGCCATAGTATGACGAGACAGTGTGTTAGTCCTCATAGTGTGAGGCAGGTTGCTAACTTGGGTGTCAGGTTGACATGAGTACTAAATCACCATGCCAATTTAAATGGAGAGAAAGAAAAGATCCCGCTGCCAGAGCTAGTGGCCCTCTGTTGCTGTATATGTCATGATGTGGATGTGCAGATACATTTGTTAGATACAAAAGTTTTTCTCTCCCACTCCCTCTTTCCCAATCTTTGTGGTGTTTGTAAAAAAAACATTTCGTTCAACCATTCGCAGAGGATGAGGAGGTGAATGAGATAAATAGATGAGGATAGATTCACTGGCATGAAACATGAGTGGATGGTAATAGTTTGCTCTCTCGCTTGAGCGGAATGAAAAAGCGAGGTGACCTTTTATAAAATAAAAAAATTAAACTCTCTTTCTGTCGAGAAATTGTGGGAAAATGGTATTTCGTTTGTTTGCACGTGACTTAGACAGATGGTCAGAGGGATACTGACGATCTGTTAAGTTCAAATGAAAAAGGTCTTGTGGTTTTCTTGGCCAGCAGTATCTGAAGCCATTCGAGTAGAAGATTTGAACTGCTTAGGTTTGGAGCGACTTTACAGTGTTGTGTCAATTACAAATCTTAAGCTGAATCGCTCCCAACTGTTGAAAGATAAACAGCACAAAGCACTAAAAAGGCATTGAAAGCAACTTAATCCGAGAAGATATTGGTTTCTGTATGCTCTTTTGAAGGATTTTATCCGTTCGAATTCAAGGTATGACGGAAGATATCGGTTGTACATCGATCTGCATACATCCTCAAGTCTGAGTGCGGCTTCGCCTCTCAAGTGCTAGAGTGGATACTCGAACCAAATTTGCAACTTGTAGCCTGCTTTTTGAACTTTTGTTACTCTCTAGGACTTTTGAGACGAATCTGAATCGTTGAAGTCAATAAAAACTAATCTGTCAAGCTTGAGCTATAAAACTCTAAACTTAAAGTACTTCATTGCAGGGGGGCTTTTGACCCGGTTTGACTATTTCCTCTATTGTACTAGGGTTCGTTTTTCATTGTCATGGTTGTGTTCGTAACAATGACATGCCATGCCATGCATTTCATCATCTATGTCCTCAGGGATTAATGGCTCGTTGAGATTTCTCTAAGGATCTCTGAGGATCTTAAAAATGCTACCGCTACTTCTTAGCTCAGGGCTGTGCGTCTCGGACTACATGCTCGGACTTTTTCTCCATGAATAGCTTGGTGCACTGTGTAGTAAAGGTAGTCCCACCAACAGTGTTGTATAGTGACGGATCAAAAATGGTCAAACCTTTTTAAAAAAGAAAAATATGATTTAAGCGACTTTAACAAATTTATTTAATAGTACCAATACCAAACGGAATAAACAAAATTCAACAAAGTAGTGGTTAAAAGCGGGAACATTCCTGCCTACCATTCTCTGTAAGCAGCTGGTGATGAAGCGGCAAAAGCGTAGCGAGCACCTCCAATAAAAGTTGGAGCAACAGCCGCATTGTAGGCAAATGGAAGTGACCTAAAGTTTGATGAATAGGCCAAAGTTGGATTGAAAACAGAACGAGTTTCATAGCCAACTGGAACAGATTTGATGAATGATGGAGCAGCATGAACGATTGGTGCTTCTCTGATGAGTGTCGGAGCAGTATATTCAATCGGAGCGGACTTGATTGAAGTCGGAGCCGTTTTGATGATAGTTGGAGCAGTATAAGTTACGGGAGCAACAGCCTTAACAATTGGTTGGCGATCAACAACAGCATTGAATCCATTGACATCATCAGCAGTGTACTTTACAGTTCTCTTGAAGCCATCAGCATCGATCAGTGAGTATTCTCCATTAACAACATTACCATCGCGGCTTTCGGTAAGACTCTTGGAGTCTCCAGAATCGATATCGTTTACTCCATAGGAATAAGTGTACTGAGGATGAGGATCGATTTCTTCGACGGAATGATGAATAGGCTCCTCATGTTCGATTCTGATTGATGGTGCATAGCCAGATCCACTAGCAACAGCCACAAAGGCGAGAACAACAAATAACTAAAACAGAAATAATTGAAATGATGATAGTCGAAAGGATTTTAAGGACTTTAAGGACTCACCTTGAATGCCATTTTACTTTTCGTAATTGGTAATTGGTTCTTAGTTGAAGGAAGTCCAAGAATTGAATGTCTTCCCAATCGAATCGAATCGTCTTTTATACGAGGCATTAAGTTCACTTTGTTTGCAACTTTTTCCATTTTGATTTCCGGTCTTTCTGCTTATGGCCTAATGAGGTAGGATGACAACTAACACCCGGTTTTCCATTATATTGGTAAAAATTAAACGACACTTCCAAACAATCAAAAACCTATTGGTGACCTTCAGTAATGCTTACCACAGTAGAGTATTGCTGGAGGGTAAGTAGCAGAGAAGAAGTTGAGGAAGTAAATTGAATTTGGGTGACCATGGTGTAGTGGTTGCATCATCGCTTGTCACGCTGAAGGTTTCAGGTTCGAATCCCGATGTCAAAAAAAAAGAAAAGTCGATCAATTGCGAAAAAAGCTGACGTCAACTCTACTGCATAGGCATAACACTGGCAGTAGGGTGGTCATATGGCTTGAAAGTGTTGATCGTACTAATGACATCGGGATGATCGAAAGAAATACTGTGAATTATAAGCAATGGCAACAGTACCAATAATTCTCCCCAGTCATTCTGGACACCACCCTCGGAGCAAGAAGACTGAAACCTAATCCATCTGAGTTCCAAAATCACTACACCAACACTAGCGCTGTGTGAATAGCATCATTAGGCTATTTATAACCCCTTTAGCGGTAGTGAATTATAAAAAAAATAAAAAATTGCAATACCAGGCGCTAATATTTCGCGTAATGTTCGATTCGATAGGATTCGATATTAAAACTGAGCCCAAACCCTTTCATTCAACTATCGTACCAACAATTAACGTTAATCATTTTTAGGTCTCAAAAGCTATCCCAAAAACCGTTTGTCTAAGCCAAAGTAAGAACATAACAAAGTGGCCATTAACAACCTATCCCTCATTTACATGTAAATTTCAGGTCAATCCTTCTGTAAAAAGCTTCTAATCACAACAAATTGTCGTTTTTGTATTCTTTTACGACCTCAAATTGTTTCCAATACACCTAGATACTTCCTCAATAGTTTATAGGCAACCAAAATCCCTCCACTTACCTCCAGCAATAACCATCAAACATAAGGTATCGTAAAATAAAAACTGTTTGTTGATTTTATAACACAGGAAGTCTTAACACTTTCCCAATAAAAATCAATTTTTTTTTCAGTAATTACACACTTGACAGCGTTCTAAAAGGCCTAATGAGGTTTGCCACACCATATACTACCAAAAATGGCCACGAAAATGCAAATGTTGACATGTATTATGTCCCTATACGACTTTGGATGGCATAAATTGATTAAACACCTTCGCTTGATGAATCATTTATTATTTTGGGACCGCTCAACGACAACAACAACCAACAACGGCGGAAGGCGTTAATTACTCCCTCTAAAACCAACCGAAGGAAATGAAGCTTCGCTCGTAAATAAGTTACAACAACCCGAAAACCGCGCGCTGTCAAAAACCCTATTAGTTGTCATAACACAATGACTGCATTTGTGTTACCAAAGAGTTAAGAGTAACACTGTGTGGATCATAAATCAGATCTGTGTGTGTGTGTGTGTGTGGACCTCATTTAGAATACGAAATGATTAGTGGGACGGCGCACAGTCCCGTCCGTTCAAAATTTAAAATGCAACCGGGTGTCTACACCTGAGGATGGGAGGGAAAAATTTGAAAATGAACAACCGGAGCAGGATGTTTCCCTAGGAGTTCCGTGTGACTGATTAAAATTCAAAACACACAGCACTGGTGGTGGAACAAAACAATTAGAATCTCACCGCGAACGGTACTGGTGCTGGAACAGTGTAATGATGATAATCTTTTAATAGTACCAGGTGATGTTCATCACCATTGGGGCACGTATGCGTCAACAATGTAAGATTTATTCTCTATTATCCGTTGCAACAGTTCTACATGCTACACCGTCCTTTACCATCATCGATATGACATGAGGACCATTTATCTCTCTCTCTCCCTCCCTATCCGGAGGGTAGATATTGGTTTTGGCATTGAATCCATAGATTCATTGGTATTCAAGGCGCCACCATATAAAACAAAAGACTTACAACTGTGGGTGGGCAGAAACATGAAAACACATTGAGTCCTTCACTCCTCGACAGAACCGCTAAACTCCTACTAAGCTGCTTAGTAGAAAATTGTTTGTTAAATACGAAGAGAGAGAGAAAGATAGAATCAAAAACTACTGAGGTTTCTATTCAATAAAAGTTCAGGACCGGAAATCCTTTCAAAGAACAGACAGATGGAGGGAAAAAAAAAACGGGAGTAGAAAACAAGTTCACGGAACCCGGAAGTGAATGAGAAAACAAAAGGATTCTCGGCAATGAATGAATGCTGCGATGCTGGAAGACGGCTTGACGCTTAGTTTCTGGATAAATTACTATTGGTGACAAATCGTGCGTCATTGATGGCTGACATGGAGAACACTGAGGAAAGGGAAGTGCCTTCATTCTGAGAACATTGTATAACTTGTTGTTCGGCACAAAAGAATAGAGAAAAGGACAAGAAAAATTGTAAAGGATATCATGTGGAACACATGTGGAGACGGAGACGTATGTTAACTTTTCTCTGAAGATGGAGGAAATTGAAAAGTGTTGATTAATGATGCAGCGATGGGTTGAGAGCTATTGTGTTAGGAGATGGGTATAAATGGAGGAAGGTCCATTTTGGCATGTAAGAGGGTGGAGGATGTGACACTTTTGGCAAAAGTTTCACTTAAGGTGAAAGTCCTATTCCTCTTTTGCTCCTCTTTAGAACTTCTTTCGTCTTGTGGTCTGCCACTTCGAGGCCTGATGCTTACAGTGAAAGAGTCTGATCGCCAGACTGCAGTTTTTGGAAACTTGTCCTAGTGTTGTTGCTACAATTACTTCGCAATTTCGTCCACTCCGCTCAACCTCGACGTTCTCAATATACCCGCATTCATTTTGTTTTACAGGACTGGGCTCTAGAACTTTTCCCCTGACTTTGTACATCTTAGGCTCATCACAGCTTGGTGCCATTGCATAGTTTAAGCGGCTCAAGCTATCATAATTTCCTCTTTTTCGAACGTCGTTAGTGAGGGAACAACAATGACGACGATATTCTTCGACTGCCTTTCAGGGTTCTACTCAGTGCCCCAAAACTCTTCTTGTCTGCCATGATCCTATCATCCCCCACAATGAGTTTACAGTCTTGGAAAACTTAGATGATATTTTTTCATTGAGGTGGACAATAAAAGGGTTTTAAGGACCGTGAGAGTCACAAGTGTGAGTAGCAGCGATACCGAATGATTCAACAGCCAAAGTGATGCTACGATCTCTTCTTAGCTTTACTAGGAGCAAGGCCTTCTCATGCTTTCTTTATAGTCTACGGAACTTCATGAGTGCTTACACGTTCAATACTGACTTAATGTTACAGCTGGGTTCAGGGTTACCTTCTATTAGACAGTCGGGCACTAACTCGAGCCGTTTCAAGAAATGGTCCAAGTTGATGTTGTCCCCTTTGAACGTTCGAACGTCTAAAATCTCCGACGATTTGAGTTGGCTGCTCGACCATCTGGAGATAACCAGGTTGCTGTGAGGATACAATTGGAAGTAGAGAGCTAACGCAAAGTCTATTAGCTGGCAGTTATCTGTTGTTGTGCCTATGAGGCTGTGCTTTCCAACTAAATCGCTAAAGAAGTTTTCCTTAACGATTTAGATATCGTACCCTGGACAGGCTCCGTAGGCCCAGGAGGTCATAAGATTCTTCCTTGATAGACATTAAAAGTTCGTCTTACACCATTTGCTTTTGAGAGTCTCTAGGGTAGTACCGAAGTCTTTTTTTCAAACTGAAGCTAAGTGGGTATCACCGGTGATTATATCTATGGAATTCCATCATTATCGCTTGAGTCAACGTGTGCAAGGGCTTTTACTATTAGTTTCTATGGACAACCACGGGATGTAAAGCAAGCATCTGGTGTGAACGTGCAAGTCGTCTTAGACAAGAACGCTCAAGTTCAGTGTACAAAGCCAAGGATTTGCCGGAAGTTGCGAATGTCTTGAGTCAACATGAAGCTGACCACACTGGCTGCAGAGGCCTTTTTGATTAAGGATCTGACTTAATCTGAACTGCAGGGCCAGCCAATGTCACTCATCATCGAAGGTGGCACAGCCCTTCATCATTAATCACCATTTGCCATCAACTATCATTCAAAAACTCCTCAGAGCGTCCCATACTTCAACACAAATGCAAACGAAAACATCTCCCTTCTTCTATTAAAAAAAATTCACAAAATTTTTTCCGGAAACGCCATGAAAATAACAACACAACACCAGCTTCCTTCGAAGGAGTACACCATGGGGTTAGGCGTCAAGTACCAACAAAATGAACGACACGTTGAGTAAACAAGCGAACAATGAACATTTTATGAATCTCTTGTGCAAACAAAATTTTCTAAAATATGCACAAGGAACCGGAATATATCCCGAAAAGATGTTCTTCGTATATGCCTTGGGATCGTGTCCCGAATGAGTACGGTGAGGTATCCTTGCAATAAAACTGACACCCGTCACTCCCACCATCGCTGTACAGGCAGATCGTCATAAAATAACATAATTTTCCATCAAAAGAAAACATCTCAACCCCACTACTATCATCCGGGATGAGAGAACAAAAGCAACAGTAAAGCTATCCAAGAGGAAGGAGTTGGCCTTCAATTCAGTGAGTCTTTGAATTGGATTGGGAAAAGGAAGATTAAGAAGACTTAGAAAGCCGGATGGATGAAAAGCACAAACATGCACACTGGCAAACACAAACACACACACACAAAAACTCATTCACAGGAAGGAAGGAAATGCCAGAAGGAACAAAGTGCAGAAAAAAAAAGAACACCAAAAGCTGGATCTCAGGCGGGGGAGAGTGGGGACGAAAACATTTTAAAAATTTAATACCAAAATGACAAGTGATCCAAGGAATCCTGCCAGTCAACTCTCGCCTCCCCGCCTTTGAAACACACACACTTAGTCCAGTCAGTGACTTTGTCCAGGATAATGACACTTTAACGTAGATATACGGAACAGGGATAGTGTTTTGTTATTGAGCGATACCATGGTACTCGCTTTCTGACCGTCAAAAGTTGAAAAAAAAAAAAACCACGAAGAGAACAAGGAACTGGAGCATTACATTTAATATTTTATGGCGTTTGCACAGGACACAGGATCCACACTTGGTGGCACGTCAATGGGTGGTTTGGAAATATAAATAAAATTTATTTTGTATGCTTTCAGGTTTTTTTTTTTAAGTGCAGTTATTTGCTGAATTCCGCTTGGTAAAGATAGTGAGAGAGAGAGAGACAGAGTCTCCCTGCGGTGAAGTTATTGCAAAAGTTTATGGATCCACACGGGAGTCCTCGGGTGCAGGACAAATAGTGAAAATATGATAAATGAATTCACAAGGATATTCACTGATGACCGAGTTTGGATATGGGTCACAGTAGAGTGAGTGACTTTGAGTGGAAAGTTGTCTGTATGGGAAAGGTGTATGGTGGACTGGAATCCGGAATTCTGAAGGTTGACATAACCAACTTAAGTTGTAGGATGATCGCGTGAAATGGGAAAGGATTATGCTTTGACAACAGTTCGAGTATAACAAAACAAGTCTTCAGGAAAGGAACTACAGTTTTAAAGATTCAACTAAGCTCCTGGATTGGGAACTCTTGTTAGAAGGGCTGATAAATAGGTTGCAGAGCAAGAGTTGACACTTCTTTCTGCTGCGGAGCAGAAAATGGAATCTCTAACCGAACAAGATTCAGGAGAATATTTCTCAGGACCTGAAGCCACTTTGGACTTTTTCGTTTGCCAGCGTTCTCAGTTTGGGCTTCTGTTTATAGTTGGGTCCCAAATAAACACAATCGGAAGCAGAATCAGTCTTCCGAATGCTGACAAACCAAATGGAGCCAAGATATTCCTGCTCATTTAGCAGAAAAGATTGCAGATAATGCACTAGCGTTCTTAGGTTCCACGACGCTTTTGTGAGCCACTTCAATGTATTAGACTCAACACCACTATCGCTACACTGCGCAGCATTTCCTCGGTGATAATCCTGCTGCCTTCACATGGGTAAATTTTAAGTCCTAACTGCAGATATGGTTAATGCTAACAACCTAAGCTCATTGTCTTGTCCTGGAGCGCATGCTCGTCGAAAAGAACATATTAACACGTGAAATGCCATGTCTTGTGTAGTCTATAGCCGTGTCGTTTCATGTGGTATCATAATAGGGTGTGCCCGTCTGAAAAAAAGGCGACAGATCAAGGATATTTTCATTCCCACAATCATAAAGACCGTCGCTAGAAGTCACTTAATGACAGCGAGCTGACTGGAGACGCTTGTTGGTTGAGGCCAAGGTCCACCCCGGACTGTAGCGCCACCTTAAGTAAGTTAAGTCGCTAGACGTTCAAAGGTTGCTTATCTTGGGATGCCCAGGATACATTTCTCGACGTCTCATTAGTTTCTCGGTTTC
Organism: Criorhina ranunculi; assembly: GCA_951813785.1. NCBI lineage: Eukaryota > Metazoa > Arthropoda > Insecta > Diptera > Syrphidae > Criorhina > Criorhina ranunculi. Next base: position 4,730,477 of record OX638383.1, read on the forward strand.
TCGGTAAGCTTCAAAACAGAGCTGATTAATGAAAAGCGCTTTCTATAAAGTGTGCCTCTGAGAAATGAGGCAACGATGAGTTAGGATTGCGTTCGCTGAAGGTGAGTTTTTAAGTAAACAAGGGCCTTCTTCCAGTTTCCTAATTTTCAGGAGTAGATAGCAACTCGCATCACTCTTGCGAAAGATAACAAGAAACACTTGGCCCTGGGGAAGCACGAGAGTTACATTGATTCTGAAAGTGAAATAAAAAGACACCACCCATTTCAAAACCGTTTCGTGAAGTCGTGCTTTTGTGTCCAGGACATGTACCTTCACTGCAACAGATTCTGTATTCATATATCCACAATAACCGAAAGATGGCGCTGATTTTATAAAATACTCAAACCCCTTTTCAATAAATGAGAACATGGCGTGCCTCATGAATGTCTAAAGTTCCCTAAGTACCCACTTTAACTTCAACCAACTTGCAATCTCTCTCTTGTCATTGCCGACTTTAAATACCTGGCAACAAACTATTCCGTTTAATTTATATTACCAAATTGCATTTTCAGTGAAAAAAAAAAGGAAAAAACTTTCGGAAGAACCAATTTCCGCAACCGAATTTCAATTTCCGAAACTTTATCCCATACACGATGGGGTTCCGCAACATAACCCCATAACATAACACAGTCATTGCGCTGTGTCTTCCATTTTATTTTTATGAATATGTTCCGAAAATTCCCAAGTAATTAACATACCAACTTGAACTACTGCAATAAAATTCCGCTTTTCCTCCGTGTGCAAAATAGTAACAACACACATACACAGTATACACCCCTTCCTTGGAAGCATTCAACAAATTGCACGAGTTCCAAAGAAAATCCTTTGAATATTCCCAACAAACGATGGCGCAAAAAAAAAAAAAAATTAAAAATTAAAATAATTTCCCCATTTACTTAAAACTTACTTTAATTAAAAAAGTTCATAATTACACACGAAGGATGGGTAAGACGCCGTCACCGCCGCAGCCACACACTCCGACGAACACATGGCATACAGGATCTCATGGACAAGTGCTTATGTGTGCCATACTTTCAATTCCTGAAATAGTTTCCGACTTCAACTAGGTGCAGCGGGTCTCGACAAAAGGATTGTCATGCGAAAAATTGTTCCCAATAAAAACTGCAACAAGGAGCACTTAATGACAGGCGAAATGTTTTCATGCAATCGGATTCCATCGTTGGATATCCTTTAAAAGTTGGAATGTGTCTGGCTGGGACAGGGTTTTCTTTCGAAACTATTCGAATGCAATTCTCGTTGACATGTTCCCTTTGACTGCCTGCAGTAGAGAAATAAATTTTCCATAAGAAAACATTCAAAGCGGACGAAGACGACTACCCTCCGATGCAAATTAAGATTTATACAGAAAATGTCCTTTTTTATCCTTAGGTTTGCCTTCAATTTTATAAGTTCAAAGTTTTCAATGCAATAACTGTAAGGGCCTGAAAAGAGGGGCGCCCATAAAGGAGTACAAAACACTCTTTACCCTGCAACTTGTAGATTCCTGATTCGGTTTGGTTTCAGTTAATATACAAAGCAAGCAACAGAGAGAGAGAGAGAGTTAGAGACGGGACTAGGAGTCGCTAAACTTTTAATGAGATCTTTTTATTTACAATTCGGGCGGCACAAGACCAGGGAATGCTTCAAAGTTCTGAAAAGAAAATTATTCAAGGAAAGGAAAATTCTTCTTCTTTGTGAAAGAACCTCTGGTAAGGAGAATGAGAGGGAGGACTGTGTGTTTCTGGCCTAATGGCGGCCTTTTGGGAAGGATAATAATTTCGTTGCAAAGTTCCAACGCTAAATTAATTGGTAGGAAATAATTAAGCTTGTGCAAGAAACTTTTCTGACTACGACTAACTGTACCATGGTGGTAGTGCTGGTGATGGTGGTCCTTTTGCAAAAATCGAGGTTTTACAAGTTTCGTAAATGAGGTTTTATTGTAATGGTCATGCGGGCAAGGATGAGTAAAGGAAGTCTTCTGTAGAGTTAATTGAAAAAAAAGAGAAGGAAGTAATGGGCCTACCCCAAGAAAGAAGTTTTGAAGTAGGGTGGCTACAGTGGAGCGACATAGGTCAGTGGTGGACAAAAAAGTTTCCGGATTACAAAGCTGTTCCTGGTTTAGCTTGCTCTGTACATTTTATTAGACGGAGGAGTTACTGCAACTGATGTCTTACAAAGAATACCAACCTGTTGATGGGATACGACACCTTGACAAGACACACGCTGTATGGCAGTTAGGAGAAGAAATTATTTCATTCACACGGATAACATCTTGATCCTGTTTTCCTCGAACAAAAACGTCCATGAATGGAAAAGAGCAATCTTTATAATACAAACCATCACAGAAGCATGACTACTCTTAACATGGAGGAAGAGCCTACTGCTATCCACTTCAGTCGCAAATAGATTTAACCTCCGTGGAGTTAACCATAACTCGAAGCTGTGCTTATCGCATCAAACGACAAGGACACTAGATAAAAAATGTCTACCATGGGCACAAGAAGCAATCTTTTAAGGTTCAGAAAGGAGATGCCAATGATATTCACCTCAGTCGCGAACAGGATAAGAACTTGAAAAACTCAAATTTACGCCGGTTATAGGCCGGTTGGCTTGAAGGCTTTTTCACGAAAATGCACGCCCCACGGACAGTCTACCGATTCCATTTCACTAAAAGACTGCGAAAATGCCAAGTTGGAGTGGTCCTCTAGCAAAAAGATGGGTCCATTCTGATACCAAGTTAGGTTGGGTTGGAAATCCCAATCTTCCCCTGACATTTGGATATACTAACGTGACAAATTAGATCGGATATATTGGCAGTATTCAGGTTACTTAGGTCATTGGAGAGGGCAGGGTCCGTCCCTACAACTTCTGTAGAAATCATCAGGTCGCTGAGGCTATCCGTGACCTGTAAACATGTACATGCCTTTGAAGGCCTGTTTGTAGTCGAAATAACGCTCTCGGTATCCTAGGATGGATATACCAAATAAGCCTAGCCTTGATTGTCGACAGAGAATCGGTTTATCTAAAGCACAAGTCCACCTATTGACTTCAAAGAACACAAAGCCAAACCATTTTATTTAATTCGTTCCCCTCTTCACGCACACACCCTCCATCAACCACGTCAAATCAGTCCCGAAACACCCAGTTCCGTTGTGCATAAAACATTAGGTCCTAAGCATCTCATAACAAATAACAATAACAACCGAACGCATTCCATCCCCTTATGTATATCCTTCATGGTACTTTCCATCTCATTAACTTGTAACTCCCAACAGAATTTACTTATCCACCTGTACAAGTTGAAGGAATTCCAATCTTATACCGACATTACACGCTATATCTTCCCCCCCTCCCCCACTTGAGCATAGTGTATCTACTACACACATCCAATTTTCCAAACATCCAATATAAAAATCCCTACGGCGGCGATCGGCGCAACAGCACCTTGAGTTCACATGAATATGCAAATCCTTTAGCCTCTCTGTTTCCATCCGGATACACTGTGCGCGTGTGTGTGTGTGTGTGCCTTGCTGCCTCTTTACCTCGTTCTCTGTCATGCCGACAATAGGGATTCATTTGCTTTGACTTTGTTAATTGATTGCAGCAATTTACTAGTAGACAGCCTTAAGGCATGTGCACCTTAGCACATGCGGAGTTCTCTGCCGTTTCGTGTCCTCCTCTCCCGTGCGACCGCAGTTTGATCTGATCGAAGGAGCACTTGAATTAATTATGTCAGGCAACAGGCAAACACACACACACAGGCAATAGACTTGAAAAAAAAATCTATAAATAGCTTAGGAAATCAAAGAGAGCATCTCTAGTTAAAGGATATTGGCCACCATTGGCCTCCCGATAAATATTTACAACCGTTCCGAGTCGAATTGATTCCCAGCGATGCCTTCTAATCGATGGGACGCAATTCGTATCGGAATTTAACGACCTTGTCAACAGCTTTGCAAATGATGGCAACAGTAAAGGTAGAGGTGGAGGTGGAGGAATCAGGACCTATAGTGACAAAGGAAAAGTAAAATCCTCTTAACGCTATTGCCGGCGTTAAACAGAGACTCTCTCCTCTTAATTATTCAATTAAGCTTGAGTGTTGATTTTAACGCCCTTCTTAGAGTGTGTGTACGAGTATACCCTTTATGTGCTGCGCGCAAAGAGGCAAGGAGTAGTGAGAATTTAGTCCAAAAAAAAAGGATTTTAATGAAGCAAAGGAATCTTTTTGTGTTTTCCAAGAAGAAAGATGTCGAGTACATGCGCTATGCTGCTACAGAGCATCACTTCTAATTTAGTCGTCTGGCGGCTGTATCTAGTTGAAAAACTGAATTTTGTCGCATACAATCCTTTTTTTTTATTATTTCACAGGATGAATAGAAGGCAACGACGATAGCAATGGCGCGATGGTAACCATAACCGTTAGTTTTAATTAGTCCTATATAATAGACTTGTCTGCATATTTTACAACAGTCGAGCGGCTAGGTGTTACATTCACCCAACCCGAACAGAAAGGAAAGGACGAGGTCATAAAAAGTCATGAAATGGCCGGATGACAATGTTAGGAAAGAAAACAGTGTAAAGGACATCGCTACGACTGAAGTTATGGAATCGTTAAAAGTCTGGTGTTAAAGTTTAAGGTTACAATGTAGAGTGGAATGAGTCCTTAAGGAATGGAAGAAGTACATTGAATTGTTGGAAATTTTGTGCACAAAGAGTCACCTTACAGAACAGTGAGTCTGAGTCAGCAACAAGAAAGTGTTTTGGCTGGACTCAAACGAAAACAAACGCCTCGGTTACAGACGGATACATCTTTGACTATTTGCACCGAACCACGATCAGTTTCTGGACCCTCCTTGACTCGCAAAATAAAGGTCCCCAAAATGTCAGATTCCTCCAGCTGAAAGCTGAAAAGAACAATTGGAAACCCAGCCGGAAGCATTCATGAATTCGCTGATCGATCGATCAGCTCCCATATAGGACGCGTTTGTATCCAAGTTTCGTATACATAAAGGGTCTTCCAATAGGGACTTCCGAACTTTGACAGTTGATATTGTTGAAGCAACATCTGTCAAATTGGCTGTCATTTATTCACTCTGTTCTGCCAAATCACCGTGGATGGATACAGCGTTCGACAACACGTGCAAATAATAAAATTGTTTTATCAAAATCGGTGTTCTGCTCGGCAACGTTCCGCGCAATTCGCCCATTTTACTGTCGCCATATTCGTCCTTCCGAGAGGACTATTCGCAGTGTGGTGGATACATTTGAGTCCACTAGTTTAGAAAACGATCAACCAACAGCCGTACGTTGACGAAACGCAAGATCTGCCGAAAGCATCGCAGCTGTCCATCAGAGTGTGCAGGAGAATCCGAGGCAGTCGATTTCGTGTCGCTCACAAGAACTCGACCTTTCGCAGACCACAACTTGGAGAATTTTGTGTCGTGACTTGGGCCTGCACCCGTACAAAATTCAACTGACCCAGGAGCTGATGGTAAACCACCATAGACAACGACGTGTGTTCGCTGAATGGGCTCTGGAGCAGTTGGAAACTGACGATACCAATCCACATGAGATCCAAGAGCGTCCAATGCATCCCGAAAAAGTCACTGTTTGGTGTGGGCTTTGAGCTGGCGGCGTCATCGGTCCATATTTCTTTGAGAACGACGTTGGCCAGACCTATAGGTCGATGATTACCAACTCCTTTTAGCCCGAATTGGATGATATGGACACTAACGACATGTGGTTTCAACAGGACGGCGCTACGTGCCACATTGGAAATTCTGCACGAGCGATTCGAGGGCATGGTCATCTCACGTGGAGGTGATGTGAACTGGCCACCGAGATCGTGCGATTTGACTCCGTTAGACTTTTTCTGAAGTCTCAGGTCTATGCGAATAAGCCACAAACCACAGCGGCCCTCAAAGCCAACATAACCCATGCCATCGGTCAAATTCAGCCAGAGTCATGCAGAATTGGACATTTCGTATGCGCGCCATTCAAAGAAACCGCGGCAGACATTTGAACGATGTTATATTCCATACATAATGGCATCGATAGGCCTTTCAAAAGAATAAAAAATGTCGATGATATCTCACACACACTTTGTTTTATTTAAATTTAAAAATAGGAAGCGCTTAATGAAAGACTCTTTACATAAACAACATCACCAAACTAACGACTTCATAGACATCCAGCAGGGTGTTCAAAAAAAAAACTCAAGGATTCCCTCCACATCGTCCTTCTCACCTTTATATCTCGTTCCTTCAATCTTTAATTCATTCTAACCAATTTGTCGCATTAACGGATGCATAGTGTTAGTTCCTAATTTACAATTCCTCGACAAGCCCCCCCAACAAGAGACAGTAGCCACCCGGCATACTAAACCAAGGGGAAGCAGAAAATAAACCAACAATGACCCTGACTAATGGTAGTCCTCCTCAAGCGGACACGACACCGACAAACATCTCAACTACACACGCAATGACTAATTGTCACTTGGCATCGGGCGCAAGCGCGCACACGTTCGCAATTCACCCAGCGTTGGCATTAATAATCGCTAGCGTCTGTCACATAAATTCCTTCTCAAACGTCGCAGACGTAATCGTAGTCGTAGTCGGTCGGGTGTCGTTGTAGTTACTGGGTTCGGTCCCTCTTCATAGGAATGACCATAGCCAATGTCTTTGAGGTGATGATGACTTCTTTCGTTCGGCCTTCAGCCGGCAGGCCGTAGCAAAACGAAATGACGCTCGTAAATGAGCTTAAGCGGTGTGCGCGGTTGAACTACTATGCAACCAGAATTCGTTCTATTCTGCTCTCCGTCGTCGCCGAAGGAGCTCGTCCGACTTGGGATTATTAAATTGGCCCACAGGAATGCATTGTCCGTTTGGCATTTTCCCGCTTCCTTTTTTGTTTTTTTTTTTATTTTTTTGTTTTGTTTATCATCTTTCGGTTTGGTGCGCAGTCAATAATCGTAAATCAAGGGATTTATGAGTTTTATGTCTGGAGAATGGACTATGGACAGTGGTGTGCTGTTTTAAGCCCGCGGTATTAATTCCGTTTTGACTGATTCTCGCCATGACCGAACGGTGTGTGTGTGTGTGTGGAGTTAATAGCGTTATTGATTGCCCGATGCATTTGGGCGTCTTGTTAGCACGGTGGTAGGTGAACATATGCGCCGGAGGCTAGTGGCCAAATAGCAGTTTAATGGAGAAAATCGTTGCAAGTGGCATTCGAATAGACATGGGGAAGGCAAGCAGACTAATCCGATAAGGAGATTTCGATCCCCGGACTTAGAAAGTAAAGTGTTTTGGATTTTCAACTCAAAAAGTGGGTGGAGGCCGTATGTTGATGGTGCTTTTCGGGTAATGAACTTACGAGTCAAGGAATTAAGTATGATGTATTGAGGAAGGATGAGGATGGTGGATGGGGATGCATATTTCTAGTCTTTAATCGTTTTTAATCGAATGGGAGTAAGTGAAACTTGGGAAAAGCTGAAGTAAAATGTCCTTGTCAACTTAAAAGAAGGCTTTTGTTGAGACAGGGATTCACTGAAGCTACTTGTAGACAATCAGCTGGGGTTAATCTTTTTCTTTTCCTTGATTCGAAGGCAGGATTTTTCAAAGGTTTTCCGAAGGTCGTGAGTGAGATGTGTTACTTCTTTTTCGCCGTCCACATTGTTAGTCAAGGGATTAGCTAGTTCGCTTGTGAAGGCATCCCAGCAGTTCTTTTGTGGTTTCGGTATAGCCGAAGGTATGTATGTCGTTAAGTAGTAGAGTAGAGACGAGTAGAGGAAGTCCTTCTCGCGTCACACGTAGATCAATGCAGATCCATTGCGGTGTTCGGTATGACTTATGCTCATCAATATTGTCTGTGATTTGAAAAAGTGACACAGTCGGACACGATCTAGTCCTTTTCTACTAGGGAGTTGGAGTTGGTCACCTCTTCCTTTCTACTACTTACAACAATGGTGGGTTCTGAAACTTTCATTTTCAAAAGGAATATTGTTACTGATAAAAATATTCGAATAAAGACTCACCTGTTGAATTTGTGTTCTTGCTACCCCATTGGACATGATGTGAATTTGGAAGATACTGGGTGAAGCTCCAAGGCCCAAAATTCTGCTTTCTGAAAATGGATAAAAAAACGCCATTAAATGCAAATCAAAAGCAGCTAGATATATGCAGGTATGAAGCCATAAGAATACAAAAGAATAAGAACACCTCGTTAAAGCAGAGGGCCTACGGGATCTCAAGACAATCGAAGAGTCCCGCGAGCGCAACAACATCCAGACAGCTGGGTTCAAATCTAAAACAAAGGCTCTTCGAAAGATCCAAGCAAATTCAGTTAGAGTCCAATTTGTTGGGAAAACTACGCCAGTGAGCAAGTAAGTTAAAAATATTCCAAGCTGTCTCTGCGCAACTTTCCCAACTGACTATAACCAGATGAGATGAGGGCATCAGATAGAGGGAGTGATAGCATAAAAGAATTCAAGCCCAAATCTAGTCAACGAAGAAACAGTACTCCTCCCAGCTTTGAAGAAGTTAACGCAGCTATAGAGGAGCTAAAAAACAGCAAAGCTACCGCCTCTTATGACTAACGAGCGGAACTTTTCAAATAAGGAGGTGGTGTCTTGATAGGGTCGCCGAAAGCATGCACGACGGTTGGAACATCAACTCTTTATGACACAACTTCGGAACAGGAGATTCTTTATCAAGATGTGGTTGTAGTCCAAAAAGTCAAGCCAAGTCGACTACATTGCCTCAGCTACATCGAGCGAATGGACAACATTTCTCTAGCCAAGAGAATCTGCAAGCTCAAGACGGCCAGAAGGACAGAACTTTTGTTATAAGAACCAAGCTGTAGCGGAAGCAATAATGCTTAGCCTGACGAACTGTAAGCAATATTCCCGGGATCGGAGAGGATGAAAGATTGCACCATCTAAGGCAAGCTTTCTATCGGTCAGGGACTCAATAACTAAGTTTGGTAAAGCTCTAATTGGTATACCTAACGAATGTCTCTACCTGTGAAAGCGTTAAGAATCAATCGGCTTATCCGAGGTGATGGATACTCGTATTTTAAGTCTTAAAATCAAGAGGAAGCAAGACATAAGCAAGTTAAAAGATTCTTTTATGCAAAAATGTGGCCTGTTCTGAACTTTTTCGTAGAACTTCTGCAAGCCCATTTGGAAGATTCAGCAAACTTGTTTACCCTATTAACTTTAAAGATTTTCTCTATTGTGGGAGAGATTCCCCTTATCCAAACTTAACTCACATCGTTAGCCTGCTGCTGTTCACTGAAGGTCTGAAAACAATATCGTTGCTACCATCTATGCTTCGGGTCAAACTCCGGGGTCAAGTGAAACGTGTAATTAAGGCACACAATTCAAATAAATCCCCATAAAAAAACGGTTCTTTGCACATATTACACGAGCGTGAGGTACCAGCATTGTCTACCACCATGGCATACCATTTCAAGCATCATCATAGTAGCAGTCATAGCCTTTCAATATTAAGAAGCTTCCCAAGCAAAGCAATTTCCTCGATCGCCAAATTTCTATTCAAATTAACTTCCTTGTGACTCTTTAGAGGAATTACTTTCTAATAGAAGCAATCAAAACGGGATATTGCCATTCCCATTGAACCAGCCCAAGGCACATTAAGGAGTTTGAAACTAAACCTACCTCTCTGACCAAATTGCATCCATTCCCAGATTCAATTGAAGGAGAAACCAAAAAACTGAACAAATCCAATGTATACCGGAGCTCCTCATCCCAGGTGCGACTTCAAGCCATTCTAAGACATTCTAGACGACGAAAACAAAAACAATAACAACGACGACGATATGAGGACGGTGACGACGACGTAGAGCGTCTCCTAACTTCCCTATTCAGCAAATCGAATTGTAAAATAATTGAATGGAAATGGAAATTGGCAACAAGAAGAAGCACAAGAAGACCAGGTACCGGCAGAGTGCTGGAACGTATGCATTGTCATCTTTTACGAAGCAGCTAAGCCATAGCCGTTCGTATTGCTGTGTTATGTGTCATTGTTGTCCAGCAGCAACGACGACAACGATGACTACGACGACAGCGACTGCGACAACGACGAAGACTTTTCGACTAAGGCAACAGGATTACCATCACCATACCGAGCGAGAGAGCAAGACTTTGGCGATGACATTGTCTTAAAGCGCGACATTTCTAATTTGGCATTTAAATGCTCATACCAATTACGTTACGGAGCGGATGAGGATGAGGATGAGGAGCCTATTGCTACCGCATTTAACCTGGCCATGCATGCGAAGTCGCCTCGGCCATCGTCTATGTTTGGAATTTATTGGCGAAGCGCACACAACACGAGGAGCTGCTACTGCTGCTCCCTGTTCAAATTATTGGACTTCAAGGCAAATTGGAAGAAGCATCTCACATGTGTAACCTTTCGCTGGAACAAATATGTGTGCCTGTGCACGTCGTCGTCGGGGAGAGGGAAGGAAGAGTCATTTGAAACAAATGCGACATAAAATGCCGGGCTACCGTTCGACAATAAACTGGTTTAGCAGCTTGGCATTGAGACTCTCTGAATCTCATGTCTGCCTTGTCCACTTGCAGCACAGCACCCCTTGCCGTTCGCGCAATCAACGCACTGTCAATGTAATTTACTGTGCGTAATACACACTGCACCTGAAGGTATGTTATTATCCTAAGAGGGAGTTTCGTTTTTTTCAACGTTAAAAGGGTTGATGACAACCCCTGGCATGACAACAAGCCTGGCATGGGGGTCAGGCAGTACACGAAAAGTTTATTTATCGAGAGTCATTGCGAGAGGGAGGGTCAAACAACGACAGAAGGTGGAACCCTTATTGCAAAGAAGGAAGACGCTATACGGTGGAAGTTGCAATTGCAATTTGGCCGAAAGTCATTTGGACGGAGATGTTTTGTGCATGTGATGACATAATGCTGAAGGAATGGGGAATCATCTGTAACATGTTGTGGAAGTTTATTGCTAACAGCATTTTGAATCCATTTTGGGGTGACCAAATCCAAGGAATGGGACTGTGCTTTTATTGGAAGACACACCTCGTGTTAATTGTCCAGAGGTTGGAGGGTGATATTGTAGACGTCACATGGATGGGATGGACCCAGTCGTACTTTGGCAGATTAATTCCAAATAATTTGTTTGCTTACTAATTGAAGAGACCTCTGGCTGGGATTAGGAGGGTTTCCCTATCTATCAGTATCCTCATCGCAAGTTGTCCACTACAAAACACTTATGCACAGCATGGTCCCTAATCTTCTTGAGAATCATACCCTGCAGTGCATTCTAAACATGGAATTGTTTGAGTTCGATGTAACTTGGGTGGAGCGGATCGAATCAAATAAGGATTTGTGTGCACTCCTTTGAAAAGGGAAGACCTTTCGGATTGGTTGTTGGATTTAACGGAAAGGAATGAAGTTGAGAGAGGTGCTTACTAGTCCTCCCATGCAGACTTTATTAAGGTGCACACTGACAGATCTTTTGGATGAGTACTGGAATCCTTGAAGCCCAATTGTAGTGTGGTTTGGAGGATGAGTTTTTCTTGCCTGTGATAGTCAAAAGCTTTCTACTGATAAGGAAAGGTCATCCAATCTAAAGTTAAGATACATAGATAGACGCCCCTTCAGTACCTGCCAGGGATCTAGTTGGGTTCCGTACCAACTCGACTCTCTTCTTATCCGTCCGTATACGTGTCATAAGCTTTCAGTCAAAGAACGTGACTTCAAAGAACTGTCTGTCTCGGCTGTCCAAAAACAGCCACGGTTCAGGTCCACAGATCTTTGTGGCAGACTTCTGTCTTCTTAGTAAAAGTGTATGCAATACACCTAAGGGGTACGGCAGCAAGCAACCTCTTCCACCTTTCCCAGGAACCACCATGATAATGGGAATCATTTTCCAGCTAGGACATTCCGTCAAAGACATTCACGCCCACTGGTCCCTTCCTCTAGATGCACATGGAAGGCATTCGTATTCCCTCGCACGAATCTGCAATTATCAGCTTTGTATTGTTCATAACTCTTGTGTCATCACGCACTATAATTCTGCGTAACATCAAGACTTTTGCCGCCCCACAACATGGTGACATCCAACAGAGAATCATAATGCCACACACAGATTGATGCACCACACAATGTATCTTAAGACTTTCTAACACTCTGCAGTTGATTACAACTGCACTGCGGTGCAATGAACAGAGATTACCAACCCATGTCATGTGGCACACCTCGAGACATAAGATAAAATCAAGCTGAGAGGGTGTGCCATCGTACTATTGCAATTGTCTTCCACAACCCACATCTACACAATCGAAACAGACTTCTCTCATTAGGAGTGCCAAGTCGCCAGAAAAAAAGGAATCCCATGATGTTCCTCTCATCGGATCTAACGACGGAAATCGTCGTATGAGTGACATTCCAACAAAGATTGCCATACACCAGCCTCCTAACCACTCAAGCCACTCTCATTCATAATGCGCGCGCGAATTGGAATTCTTGTCAGCAGCATCATCGTCATCATCTGTGATATCCAGAACCAGGAGCAGCCCATAAGATAGCCCATTCCATGTGACTCTGTCGAAGAGATTCCCCCTCCTGGAGAATTCTATCTTTCAATGCTAATTTCTCCACGAGGATAGACATTCTAGCATTTCTAGTTGGCTTCCTCCTCATGGTCATGTTGCCATTTTCGTTTCTTATTGTCCACATCCTCCAGAAGTAGCAGCACTAGCTGTCACATGACATCATGGGTGGAGGGTAAAAGAATGCATGATGCTTCCTGGATGAGGTCGGGAGAGAGCTGACAAGAGTGTTTATCCTTGACTCTGTGTGTGTGTGTGTGTGTGTGTGGAAACTTGTTCACTCTTCCTTTATGATAATGATAAACGAGTCTCTATGATGGTGTCTACAAAGTGTCCAGTTGGTCTCATTTCACAAAACTCCGATTTGAATTGAGTTTAAGCTGCGAAATCGCACCAAGTATGGGCTACCAGTGTGTAGTGAGTGTCCTGGTATGGACCAAGTGAGAAGTGGAACTTGTCCAAATCCACAAATTGATATTGCTGCAACGTTGTGGACAACGAGAAAACAATTGAGGCTTACGAAGGCTTTATTGCAATTTGTCTAGGACAAGTTGTGGTCTGGAGTTAAGCAATGTGGTTGTGGTCCATTGTGATACAGGAAATGTCATGGTTTGACCTTGTTTGGAAGAATCACTGACAGTTGGAGTATATTTGTTAATGAAATGAGAGAAGTTTTGGAAGACAAGAGAAGAGTCATGTTTGGGAAGTGAGAGAGCATGAGCAAAGAAGCAATTAAGTTTCCGTTAAGTGTGGGTCATTTAGGTGAAATCGGGAGTTTTATACGAGAAGTACCATGTGCTTGAGCCATAAGGATGCGTTATTTTCACTTTCTCAAAGCTAATGGTCATTAACCAAACATTCTTTGCGAGACTCAACAAGGATAGGGTAAAGATCGTCGCGTATGTGGATGAAGAAATGATTTCTAAAAAGTTTCCCTATGAGATTCATATATGGGAACCTCCATGAGAAAGGAGAGCTCATAAACTGGGGCAAAAATGGATGAGGGAGTGGGCTCCGGGATTTATGCAGCAGAACCAAGAATTGCACGGTCAATAAGGCTTCCGAATCACAGCGTGTTTCAGGCGGAAGTTCTAGCAATCGCCTAGGCCTCGCGTGAAATATCACAACAACCACTCCCAAAAAGTCACATTGACAACAATCAGATCCAGAACTGTGAAATGCTGCAACGACGAGCTTAAAGCACTCAGCGCTAATCATATCGTCACACTCATCTGGGTCCCGGGACATAAGAGCATCCACGGAACGAAAAGGCGGACGAGCTCGCAAGAACAGGCTGGGAGATGGATCTGATAATGGCCAATGACTCAGTCCTGCCCCCATTTGAACTTCAAAAGTCCAGCATCATCACGAAATCCGCGAGAGATGGACCTCACACACAACATCCCGCACCTCAAAAACACTCTGGACAGAACTAAATAAAAAAAAAAAACAAAGGAAAGCATCGCACTCAACAGAAGTCAACTAACACATCTTATAGGTATTATGACAAGCCACAACCTGCTAGCGGCCCACCTAAAGAGAATGCGTTGGAACACAACAAAGAGGATGTGGATGTGGCGACAAAGACGGAGGACACATTCCACCTCCTATGCGAGTGCCCAAGCCTAAGCAAAAACCGAAAGATAACCCTCGGAGAACATTTCTTCAGTGATCTGGGCGAACTGTCAAGCAAGCCACCGAGAACCATCCTACAACTGCTGCGGAACTCGGGATGGTTCAGAGAGGCCAACTGATAAGAATTTAACAATCTTTTCCATTTATTTTAGGTATCGGGGAACTCAGTGGATCCATTGAGATCCGAGTGAGGCTGTACATAAATGCAGTCACCCCTACAACCTAACTTAACCCAGCGCTTCTGCTCTGTTATTCCCCACTATGTTACAATGGCCGGGAACCCAAAGGAGAGTGATATAAAACTGTGCGCTTCAGGTTAAAGTGGCTCTATAAGTTTTAGACTGACCTGGTCTGGTAGCCAGCAATGAGTAAGGCTTACACTCAATACACTAACAAGGGTGCAAAGAATAGCAAGCTAAGGCACAACATTGGCTTTCATTTATTGAAGAATTTCCCTTAAAATATCGCTCCGATTCAAATCAGTCCCACTGGAATTTTAAGCCCTCCTACTACTTGTGAGTCATAGTCTTTAAGAAAAAATATTCCAAAATTGTACCCTCAACCCCGAATAACATATCAATTTGAACCGCTTAATTTGGATTTTCATAATTATTGGCATTTTGACTTCAATTCGCAACACAAAACATAATTTATAGCGTTGCTTTTACAAAATCAAAAATACATACGTTATAAGCGTTTCATTCGCCTTAGGCAACTCAATAGGATAATTGCTAACGTTGTTTGAAAATACAACCAAAGATCGCATCGACTGCGTATGTATATCAAAATCGTTTATAAGCCATTTAAGTTCAATTAATAAAATGTTTTAAATAAAAAAAATAAATATTTCAACACAAAAACGGTCGAGCGTTGATGTTGTAGCGATAAAATTTACTCAATCGATGTCTGGGGCTTCGGCTACAGTGTTGTGTGCGACTGGACTGAGACCAGTAATTTCATATCTAAATGATGACCCATAATTTGGGTTTGGTTCGGCCAAACGGGAAAAACAAAATTTTTAAAATATCAAAAATTATGACTGAGATGAATGGGAAGGAAGGACCTGGAGTTGGCTTCTTGTGTGAAGAAATAAAGTTTAGACATTTTCCGACTGTTTGTGGTTAGTTTTGAGAGTTTTTGGTTAGAAGTAGCTTGTGTAAGAAGTAAATGATGGGGTCTGCCATCATAAGTCAAGCGGATCCAAAAATTCTTTGAATATTGATTCACCTAACGAAGTTTTAAATGCAAACTTGACAGAAGAAGCGCATTTTTCCACAAGGAAATACGTCATTAGATGATCTTTCTTTCTATCGTCCACTCTGCATGTGAGACACGATGTGTACAGTTCTAGGGCAAGCTATTATATGCACACAACAGTAAAATGTGTTATGAAAAGCTCTACACCCACCTATCTACGAGTTAGTCGATACAGTTTCGAATCGAAATTATTCTCGAACTATTCTCGCCCTGATTCCATTAGACCTCTACTTAAAGGACGCAGCCGCGAAAAGTGCCCTTCAGCCTAAGCATAAAAACGATCTTCCCCTCAAGAGACGAGTGGGCCAGCGGGAAGACTATCAACCCGACGAAAATTTCGATTTTCACAGACAGGTCAAAACCGAAGAAGGAGTAAGTTTCTGGAATCTACTCACTAGAACCCAACATTAAGCGGTCAATAAGACTTCCGAACCACGGAAGTGTGTTCTAAGAGGAAGTCCTAGCCATCGCCGAAGCAGCCCGTGAACTATCAATGAAGCTAGTCTCTAGGAAAACTATCGACATTTACATTCGGCTATTAAAGCCATTTCATCCACAGTAGTCAAGTCGAAAATGGTAAAACGCTGTCGTGAAGAGCTCAAAACCCTCACCATGAATCACAACGTAACACTCTGGTGGATCCTGGGACACAGAGGTATCCACGGGAATGAAATGCCGGATGAATTAGCCAAGAAGGACTCGGAACAGGACCTATCAATGGTTCTGCCCCTCCTAGCTCTCGTCAAATCTAGCATTGCACTAGACTTCCAAAGACAAACTGATGAGAGATGGAGCACACTCTCATCATTCCGCATCTCCAGGAAACTCAGGACAAATATCAACAAGATAAACAGATCAAACTAAGCTCTCTTCACAGAGATCATCACAGGCCACAGACGAGTTATGCAAAGGCTGCGGTAATTCAGACGCGGAAGAGAACACAGCCCACTTTCTTTGCGAATGTCCCAGTCTATATAGAACAAGAAATGCCCTCGGTGAACACTATTTCAACGACCTGGGCGACCTGTCTAGCAAGCCACCAAAAGCCATTCTTCATCAGGTAGGCCGAAAAATCATAACTGCACTCACCCAGACTTTCCCCTCTTTTTTGTTTTTTCGGAATGGACATTCCACGTCAGGGGAACACAAAAGATCCGTTTAGAGATCCGAGTGAAGACTGCATCACGCGATCCAACCACCTACCACTACCTTACCTAGTCGATATAGCCCAGATAGCCATAGAAGTAAAAAGATTGACTAAAGAAACTTGGTGCTGTGCTCCTAACAAACTTCCTCGCTTGACATTGCTTACTTAACAGCATCTCGACAAGCTGGGTACAAGTTCCAAAGACATGTGCCGACACTGCTTCGAAGATTAAGACGACGTCTTCGAATTCAAAGCCCCATGCCTAGCAGAACCAACCGAACCGATCGAGAATGTCTTGAAAGCTCGATTTTGCAAAACTGGAAGCCAAGTAATCAAAGTCAGGGAGTCTTAGACGAAGACTCTTCATAAGTGGTGTTAAGTGTTTATTTTTCCAAAAGTAATTGTCAATCCTCGGTCAGTTAACGCTTCAATTAAAAGTCTTGAAATTGATCACTTCATAGCCACCTCTACACAGGATTCTGCAGTGCTCATAACCATGGAATTATTACATCAATTGTGCCCCATTAGGCATGTTTTCGAGTACAAATTGCACTCTCTTTTCATAGCTATCACCAACTTGTTAGGCTAGCCATCATACCAAAGTCCCCCTGAATTTCATATACAAAGTTACCCCTGACTACGACCCATCATCTCACTTCCCAAACTCATTGACTTCTCATCACTGGCACCACGTTTTGTGCGTGTGCACCCAAAAAAAAAACCCCACACTGCCAGATTCCGTTTGGAAGTCATCATTCCATGATGTACGACTTCTACTTCTGTGCGGCACATCATAGCCCTCTGGTTCCAAGGAACTCTTACAAGTAAAAGTATGCAAATTAATATTAATGTCTTCGCCAACTCAATTTCCGAAGAGGAACCAAAAAAACACACACACACGCGCACACGCCCTAAGTGGGTCCTTATTCCTTGTCTTTACCGAACGCGTTGAGGAGTTTTCCTTCATTTAAATAATTGTTATTCATTTTCGTTTCGTGTTTTCCCATAAAAACAAGAAAAACTGAACCAAACAAAAACGGAAGAAAAAGGAAAAGAAAATATCCTTCAAAACTGATTTTTAATGTCTTGTCATTGGAATTTTATTTAAATACTTGAGACTTGAGCAAGGAGATGGAAGCACACGAATGGTTGACTGGTTTGAAGATCATTCAGAATCTTGTAAAAATTTACCTGTTTCCTTCCGTGAGAGGATTCAATTCAACTTCAAAAAAAAAAAAACCCATCACATTGCCACAAAACTCAAACACAAACACAAACATAGAGTTCATTGAATGCGACAAAAGAAAAAGTTTGTGGTTGTTTGTGTGGAAAATTGGTTGATTCAATTGAAGCGGAAATCTCTTCTTGTGTTTATGCAGAATCAAAATGCTCTAAGGACCCTTCAAAATTGGGGCGGGATTTTAGTTGAATCTTTGTTAGTATGGTGTGTGTGTGGTCGATGGTATCCTTTGGTGAGACAAATGGGAAACAATTGAATAAGAAATTAGTTACGATTTGTTTTCATTTGAGGAAGTTGTGATTTTATGAGAATTAATGTTGCATTGTGCGGTGATTTTGGTGGTGTTCCACAGGAGTATATTGTTGGACCAGTATATTTTTTTTGTATTAATGTGAAAAGGGTTTTTGTTTTAAAGATGAATAAAGCTTGAGTGAAAGTAGCCGTGTTTTTTTGATAGCTGTATACCCAACCCAGTAAGATTTTACACACAACGCAATAACAACACACCAAGTGGGGATAAATTTGCCAGTAGCAGTAAGTGAGGATAGAACTACATAAGCTGACCACCAGAAAACGCTAAATCTCATAAATAAACCTTTAGCCGATCGTATTTGTTGCTTTTCCTCGGTTTTAACATTTGCAAACTGTTAAACGAAGAAAAAGAAATCGAGCCGCAAACCAATTGGTTGGTGCGCCTGCTACTGTGGATGAAGTGAGTATAATTCGTTTTTTTGACTGAAGTGAGTATAATTATCAAAAAACACGGCTTGTATTAACAGGCTTTGATATTGGGTAGGACTCTAAGATGCATTGCGATTTTTTTGTAATTTTATGAAAGATGAAGTGCAATTTTTTACACTTCCAACAGAGTTCCATTGGAGCAGAGTATTTCAACGTAGAACTACGTCTTTCTCCGGTTTAGGTATGGGGAGAATATTTGAGAAATGAATGTCACGAAAAAACACCGCTCGTTATTGAAGTGATATTGCGTCTGAAAGGATCGTGATAGCATTAAGTTCAGTACATATGTTTGTAACTAGAAATCTGCGTTATCGAACGTGCGTTGCGCGTATTTGAATTTAATTTCAGAGCTTGAAGGCGGATAATAGGTATAAAAATGTGCAAAAAATGCGAGGCAAAATACAGTAGAGATCGATCAGTTGAAGCAAAGGAAAATTAATTTGGTGGGGGCGTAAGCCCCCATTTATTCGGCTTAATACAAGCTAAACAATCTTAAAACTAACTTAAAATTAGACTTAAACTTAAACTTTAAACTAAAATTAATTGGAGCGGTGAAGGAGATCTGATTTAAGGCAAGGAGTGGTGCGGTTGAAGTCAAAAAAGGTAAGGTTCAAGCGAGCCATAGGGTGTGTGGTGAGTTGGTAGATAGAAGAGACGATGGGTTCGTAGATTACGAGGGTTAGTGTTGAAGACTCTGTTGGTGAAGTGACGCACATTCAATGTGACTCGCCAGTAGTCGATGAATGAAGAGAATGTCGAATGAATTCTTTGGTAGCGTTTTACAAAGCCTAATACAGAATTGGCCTTAAGGATTATCTCATCCATATGTGAACGGAAATTGAGCTCCCTATCACACAAAATGACGAGGTTGCGAAGAGATTGAACGGAGGAGACAGGTTGATTGTGCAGAAGGTAGAGTTTGCGGGGAGATCGATGCCGCTTATGAGAAAAGGTGATGGATTGGCATTTGGCTATATTTAATTCCAGGCAATTTATGTAAGGCTCTGGTTTGTCAAAAAGACCAACCAAGATACTGGTGGAACAAAAAAGTGAGCAGCGTGCCCGGGAGAAGACGGTAGGGTGCCAAAACTATTGACGAACCGAAAACGTCGCTGTGCAACATGAGATTATTGACGTTTGCAAAGCAGCGATCTTCCAGATATCTGGGCTGATTTGTTGGGGCAACACGGCTCTGTAGATGTCGATATACATAAGGAATGAAGCGTACCTACTGACAACACATTACACCTGCTATTTGTCAACCATTCATTCAGTCATATGTATATTTTTGCAATGTATGCTCTCTGATTTAATCAACACTTGAGCCTGATCATTTCGTAGCAAGAAGGAGATTGACTGTCTTTTTTCAAGCTATGTTCCACTTGTCTCTAGGCGCTCACCAGTCAAATGTTGGGACACTCGGTCGCAGGGCACAATATGTGAAAAAGAAATGGGATCCCTGCGAGCTTTCTAGGCTTGGTTGAGAAGATGATTTCTCATGACTTGAGCCCATGTCTTCGATTAGAGCCTCCATACACTGTTGGGTCTCTTTGTTAACACAATCGAAGTTAGCCTGACTCTCCTGGATTCAGACAAACTAAACGAACGCGCCTCTACGTCCATCGGAAATTATCGACTTTCTCGCTGATTCTTAGCAAAAAAATATTGAAATACTGGCCTTCGCTTACCATGGTACCCTTCGCTTTTACGAAGCACCTTAGTGTGGTATGTCTAAGTAAAAAAACTCCAAAACACTTTCTTTGTGATTATTTAGCGTTTCCTCGGATCAGGTGGCAAATCTTCGGTGCTGATGTGGTAAGTACTGACAACCTAAGGTCTTTCTCAGTAAAACCCTACTTGTCGTTTAAGTGGGAGTGCCAAAGTATGGTGTACCGCGTTTTAGCAAGAAATAAGCGACACCATACACTCCCAGAGTTATTGAAGTATCCCGCCGAAGTGACATTCAATTCTCAAAATATGTACAGTTGAGAGCTTCCTTTTCAATCGTGAAGTGCAGTATGCATACGCAGAAGTATCTCCAAACACAACATTTGTCCAATCTGCAGATACAACACCACCCCTCTAAGTTCAAAACCTATTTTCATTTTCCCCGCCTAATGAAACCCATCAGACGATAACCGAAATGCGTCAAAGCAAAAGATATCTTTCGCGAAAAAGAATTTCAAAATCTGTTGCCGCCAACAACCGAACCATGGACACACACAAACAGCTTGTGTTGTCCTTGTGTCAGTTCTGAAGAAAAAAACACCCTACATGCTCCATTCATTTGGAGCATATTTCATCAAAACAAAAAAAAATTCCCATTGCCATGCTTGAGTTATGATATTTCTAAATCGTCCTCTCCGTCCTACGATAAAGTCGGTATCGTTTGTTAGTTTTAGCTTCTCAAGCTACTGCTTGTCTTAGAAGGCACATAATTCCAACTCCCGTGTGTTGTCCAACAACTATCTGTCAGACAGTGACTCTCGGCTTGACTGCCCTTTTGGACTGCGTTTTGTGTGTTCGCTTTGAATAAATTATTTACGACTTGCCTTCGTTTTTCTAAGACGGGAACATTGCTTGCGTTTATTATTTATGAACGTCGCATTCGTATTTTTTTTTTTCTTTCAAAAAACCAAATTTTTTTTTGCATTTTGCAACAGGTTCAGCGCACATCAATTCCCCACCGTTTCGGATAAAAACGACGAAAAATTCCAAAAATATGCTTTTGAATGATGAATAATTTTACTTGTATTTTTCGGTTGAAATCAAATAGTTTTTTGTGAATTTTAAATGTGGAATGCATGGCCGAGAATATGTGATGACGTTCAACTATGCGAGCAGGAGACAAGTTGGCGAAAGGCATGAGTAAAACAGATTTAAAATTTCGCATCAGAATCTTGATGCAAGGGAGTGTTTTTTTGTGTGGGTTGGGTTGTGGTGCATGTGGACTGATGGATGAGTGAATGCCTGCTGTGTCCTGTGTGGCTGGGGAATGGAATTTTCCCGTTTCGGGTATGAAATTCTCTTTGAAATTCTTCTCTAATATCATTAGGTTTACGAAATTGGATCGGAAATATCGTGTTTTGCACATATGGGCGCGCAGAGGGCTCGCCAAGGGGGGCCCATTAGTCTGCCCTTTGTTGAAGCGATCAAGGAAGCGTCGGTCGAACAGTGTGAGGGGAAAGTCAATTCTTAAAGACAAATTTAAGGTTTTTCAGAATAGGTACCTTTGAAAGTACACACAGTGAGAGCTGCGACCTAATCAAAGACCATGACTTTTAGATATTTTATAACGAGGGGTAGCATGGATGTGTTCAAATTAAGGTTTTCTGAAACCAGAGAGGCAACGCTAGCTAGAATAATTTTAAATCAAACTTAAGACGAAATACCGTCGGGAGGATGCCACAATAAAACTCACGGATAAACCATAAGAAAGGCCACCAAAATATACTAGGTTCTAATCGCTGGAGAGCAAGTCTTAGATTGATGTCGATGTAAAGAAGTATCTAGTATTCACCGTCTAAGCTTAAAAGAGCAATGCCTGAATTCGGGATCCCAACAAAACTGATCAGGCGAAACATATTGGTCTTGAAGTAAATGAGGATGAGCAGGGAAGCAGATCAGATATAAAGCACTTTCGACAAGATACAACTGTGAGCTCTATTAATTTTTGGATGTAGTCCAAACACCCAAAACCCGTCGTCTACTTTAGCTCTGCTACAACGAGGGAATGGACAAAAATACTCCAGCCAAGAGGAACTTCGAATCACAACACCCCAGGTTTGACAAGATGCGGAAAACCAAGCTTCGTGAACGCCAGACTGCTTGGTGGGAAAAACTGGAAACAGCGAGTCAGAGATGGTAGAAGATGGAAGGCTGTAGTGTCTTAGGCAGAGACCATCCAAGGGTCGGGAGTCTGTTAAATGATTAAGTAAACATCGATTTCCAAAATCAACATCCAGACTTCGACCTGAAGCCATTAAAATCAAGCACTATGCCACGGTAGCTTACGCAGTAAAAATTATCGTTCAAACATAGTCCAAGGCGGTTGTTCGCTTCCTATAGCCAATAAGGAACGTCGATTACCACGCTAAGCTAGGAGAACCTTAGCCGAACTTCGTTTGAGCTGATGCTGACAACTAAACACCTACCAATCACGTCTTGATCTCAACACTGAAAAAAAAAATGCCATGACTGTGGGAATGCTCTACCTACACAACATAGGTTGTAGGGATGGCTGTACTTAAGAAGATTCTCACTCAGATCTAAACGGATCCATTGTGTTCTACCTACACAACATAAAATACCTGGCAATCAGGCCATACCCAATTCCATGCGCCGAGAAGCAATGTCAAGCAGTCTCACCGAAAGCATCCGAATTTACCACCAAGAAGCGCTTGGATGGGATTGGAATCATAGGGGCTATACGCATGCCACCAAAGTGTGCGATAGAAGTGATTCTGGGAATCCTGCCGCTTGACTTATTTTTTTAAGAAAACAGTAGCACCCACAGCACTTCTCTTGCACTGAGATGATAAATGGATAAACGGGACGATCTATGGATAGAGAAAGATCCGGTGAAAATGAAGATAAAAAAGAGAGTCAGGGCTACAGAAAGGCATTACAGAACTCTTATTGGAGATAGATCGATTTCGGATAGAAGGTTTGGAGACTTACTCTGTTTATGGATGGACCCATGGCAGATAGTGGAGCTGGAGCAGGTATCTTTTTGAATGATCTTGATCCAGCCAGCCATCTCAGTCTGGAGACAAAAAGCTGAGTACAAATACCAAATCGAGGTGTTGGCACTGCTACACGAGCTGGACCACGTGTGCGAATGATACAGGCAGAAACGTAGCGATGGGATACGTTCAAAAACTTAACGACAATGGAGTTCTAAATGACTTGATACTGGCTTGGAATAAAGGACACGTAGGTATTGGAGGAAACAAAAAGGCAAACAACCTGCGGAAGCAAGTATCAGCCCATGAGTTTCTAGCTCTTGAACTATTAGGACTGCCGAGGACATGAACGTTAATTGTGCAGCTAATGACTATCTGAAGTTGGTAAGTTTGACAAAATGCAAAAATCCGCCGGACGATCAATTGGCTTCTCAACCCCACTGTTAAGGTCTGGCATCCAACGAACGAAAAAAAAAAACCCCGCAATCGGTGCAATCAAAATGTCAGTCCAAAAATTATGCTGATTCCTTTCATGTTTTTTCTGCACCAGCCTCTGTCTGAATTACCTACCAAAAGCAATACGAAACCTTGTTCCACGATGACGAAGCAGACCGCCCGTAGAGAGTTACTTTTGGGACCTATAGGGCACACCGGTGTGCAGCTATAACCGTGTTCGGTTCATAATTAATGACCGGACATCATTTTCTCGACGATTCACTTACCAATTTGGAGTATATTAATATATTTCCCATAGAAAGGATACAATTCGCAGATTTTTTGTGGTTTGTTCTCTCCCCCCCTCGTCGAGCGCTTATAGTTCATGTTGCATCCTTTATAGTTCGACGGTGATTTATTTGCTCCTTTGGTAATAAATTACAATTTTCTGCCGTTTTGGCAATAAAATCAAAGAAGTCAGTGTCGTTCTTATTTTTTATTTTTTGTATTTGTGCTGAGTTAATAAAAAAAAATTAAAATTTACTTTCGCAGCAAGGATCGTAAAGTTCCCCTTTTTTTTTGTTTTTCTGAACCTATTCACCTGTTCGAATGGCGGGACTCTTAATTAACCAAACAATATGATAGGAGGGGGTTGGAACTCTTGTTTCACATGCTTACCACCGTTAGAGGAAATATATTCGGAAAAAAGAAAGAACAAAAATCCACACACATAAACAGAAAAATCTGACAGCATTTACGCCGGCCGTAAATCATGGGTTTTATGAGTGCTCCACACACACACATACACAACATTTGCTTTGGCCTGTGTTGACATACAGAGAGTGAGCTGCTTCGGTACTCTTTTCCGTTTGTTTGGCACGCAGATACGAGTATTAAGTTATAAAACCGAGGTGGTGGCCTCTGAATGCCTGGAAAGTGCGTACTAAAAATGAAACCCATCTATACCAGTGAATCTCTGCAGTGTTTGTGTGGGGCTGGGGTAAGAGGCATATTCCCTCCCACGGAACGTTGCAGGTTGCAAAGGTCGAAGTGCGACGATGTTTTTCGTTTCTGTAGAGCTGTGTTGATGGATTTTGACGCAACCAAACGTGTCAGAGATGAAATAAGATACCAAGAACCGTAAGGTTTGGTGGAATTCCTCAAAAGTAGTTTTATGTATCGCACAAGCGATCGTTAATGCACGGTCGCAAAGGTGTGTATATTGTGAGATACATTGCTGAAACATTTGATTGCACATTCTGTGAGTCGTCACTTAAAATGGCTAAAACCGACTTCCCACGAAGAAGGTGACAATATAAGTCATCGCTCACGAAGAAATGAAGTTTCGACATTTGTTTTTTGGTTCTACTTATGAATGATGACGAACGTTGAGCAGATCAGAAGAAGTCGATCAAATGACAAAGACCCGTTAAAGCGAAGGAAGGTTGGTAGGTAGCGCAGTATCGCCATTTTGAAAACCACGACTCACGTAGGTAATTGTACGTGTCTTGTTTTGAACTCTTTTAGCCCAATTGTAGGAGGGCAGTTACATATGTAGACGGCCGGACATTGTAGGGGCAGTCTATCTGTTCGGTAGGAACTCGGCAACCGAAAGCTCGTCCTTGTTGTACTGCTGCCACTTGCTTTCTGTATTTTTCTTGGTCAAGCAATGATCGCACATCCGTAAAGAAGGATAGAATGCGTGACTGTTATAAGGAGTTTCGGTGACTTGCCTTTGGTCCTATCAAGTTTGCAATTACTCTTTTCCATGTTGTATTGATCTTTCCAGCCCTTTCGGACGCCGACTTGATCTGCTGCCAATATGTGAGCTTTGTATCACCTGACCTGAAAACTCTACAGTGTCCTTCAGCGAGTATTTTTAACAGTGCTGTTGTTTTTCAGCTTTTTAAAGGCTGCCTCGACCTCATGTAATGGTTTCTCAGACTTAAAACGACCATAAGGTCATAAAACCTCGGTATCTCTTTCAAAAATATGCGTCAGGCTTTCGAAAGATCTATGGATAAGCACGACTGATGGCTGGATTCCTCATCGTTTATTTGCGGTTTGCTTCGTTATGAATTTACTCTGAGTGTCCTTTTTCTTAGTTTACAGCTTTGATAAAATTTACAACTTATGCCTACGCCCTAAAGCCGAGTCCTTGCAGCAAAACAATAAAGTAATTTCTAATTAAAAATTGAAAACCTAAACCAAACTCTCTGTCTCTTTCTCTCTCTTGCTTCTCCTTAAACAAGAGTAATAAAAAATTAATTAAAAAAAAAGAAAAATGTCCTTTCCGTTCTACAAAAAAAAATAAAATAGACGGAACCCAACGATAACTGTGACAATTCGAAATTACAGAAGCAAAAGCGATAAGCATCACTTCATTTTATTGTTCGCAACCCTTACACCTATTTCACAAGCAAAACGAAGTTTTTGAAGTCATTTCACCGTTTTATTTGCCAGCAGAGGGGTTCCTATAAAAAAAACGCAACAGAAACAAGGATATCCTGCGAAGTAAAATATGTATTTGTTAAACATTTACAGGAAAACCAGAGAAAAAGGCCAAATTCAATCGCTCGGTAAAAGCAAAGGATGTGGGTTGCGATGCCATAGCAATAGATGGAGGCTTCACAATTATCTGCGAAACGATCAAAGTTTTTCGCCGGCAATTAAACGACAGAGATGGAGAATTTTGGTGTGAGAAAGGTTTTGGAGAATAAGAAATCTGCGGGGATAAATTAAAGGATGTAGGGTCCTTTTTTGTGAGCCAACAGATTTATGATAAACTTTCGTTTAAAGTGAAATAAAATGAAAGTATTTTGTAAGAAAAGTAGAGAGGACAGCGTTCCTTGAATGAACAATAATGGACAAAGGGAAGTCGGTTTTAGAGTGACTAACTGACTTAACCAGTCGGAAGGAGGCAATGAAGGTCTCCTACGAAGTCATGTTCATGAAGCTACCTGACAATAAGGGCTCTGTCCTTATATTCGGCAGAAAATATGAAGGAAGCTTTCCTGAGAGGGTCAAATGAGACGGCTAAAACCAAGTAATGAGATGTGTCCAATCCTGAATGCAAGACCATGCACTTAGCCTAGCAACAGAAAAGTCGGAGATAGTCCTGCTGACTAGGAGGCAGATCTCCACTATCTTTGAGGTACAAGTAGGCCAGGAGTCAACAACCACTTGGGAGTGAAGCTGCACCCAAATCAAGTCTGTCTCCGAAAGAGATGCAAAGATAAATACACCATTGAGCAGACTAATGGTAAACTTGAGAGGACCAAAGGCAAGTCGCCGAAACTGTTGATAACACTCACGCATTCTTTCTATCTTTGCGGATGTGCCATCTGGGCTGATGATTACTTACTTACTTAAGGTAGCGCTACAGTCCGGGGTAGACCTGGGTCTCAACCAACAAGCGTCTCCAGCCATCTCGATCTTTAGCTAGCTGCCTCCAGTTTCGCACGCTAAGTTGGTTGAGGTCCCCTTCAACTTGCGTGCGCCAACTGAGTCGCGGTCTTCCTCTATTGCGCTGTCCCTCGGCGGCGGATTCGAAGATTTTTCGGACCGGAGCATTGGTGTCCATCCGCTCTACATGACCCAGCCACCTCAGTCGTTGGACCTTCACTCTTCTGGCTAAGTCGATGTCGCTGTATATCCCGTACAGTTCGTCGTTGTATCTCCTCCTCCACTCACCATCTATGCAGACGGGACCGAAAATCACCCGAAGAATTTTCCTCTCGAAACAGCTAAGAGCACCCTCATCCACTTTTGATATACTCCTGGGCTGATGAGCTCAACCAAAAAAAATATAGACTGCAAATGGCAGCGGTACAGAGAAGGGAAGCTCTGCGGCTGACGAATTCCTACCGAACAGTGTCAGAATCAGCCGTTTCCGTTGTAGCGCAAGCAGTCCCCATCGATCTCCTAGCGACAGGTAGAAAATACATGGTGCATTGTCGGCTTTGTGGAAGTGTAAGGCTTCTTCTTTCCGACAAGACTTCTGCTTAACAAATGCGTCGATTGTGTGGTTACTCCAAGCCGACCTAAAGTTCTTGTCCTTGGCGGTGTGTATATGCGTCTGTCTTCCAAGCGCAGGTTAATGCTTTACGAACTATGCACTTGTGGCAACACTCAAGCAGTGCACAAGGCATTTCGTAGACCCAAAATACTTTAAGACCGATTCCGAATCTTTTTGTCTCTCAACCCATTGTCTGGATCTACCTCGTAATTCATTGCAAATAAGGTATGCCAACGTTTAGCTGCTCATCCAACTCACTGTTGAGGTTAATTTACAAGCTTCCGAAACGTCTTGTAAAAAACTACCGCATCTGACAATGTAGCCAGCAATTAAAGTCAAAAACTTTCACATCCTCCAACTGCATCTGCCATCTACCTACAACCTATGTCAGCTCCATATCCAAAAGCCATGCAAATAAAGAATGAAAAAGATATTCATCTGCAATAATTCTTTAGTTCCCCGCACATAGTGGGAGATCCGAGTCTCAACTTAGTTCCACTGATCTGTTCCCCGCTCAAGAAGTCATGTTCATCGGTTTTGAACATGGCGCATAACTCTTTGTATGGCATCGTCTCGAAAAAACGAAAACCTTCTTGCTTCTGGTACCAGAGAGTACTCTTCAGATTAATTCACGCCAAAGAACAGATCACTGGAGGATCCACTGTGAACGCGATCTAAGTCTAGAACCGTGCGCTCCCTTCCTCACGAAAATGGCCTCTTGCAGTAGCCAGCTCTCTGGTGGTGGGAATTAATCACCGACAACCAAAAAATTAATTTCCTTTGACAACTACATCGCGTTCGGTGTGGCGATGCGGTTGAATGCGCATTCAAAGCCAGCCGAGGTAAGGTGCATACCGCCGGGCTCATCTGTCCAAGAGACGAAGATCCATCCATGGTTCCAGATGCAATAGCAGCAGCAGCTTCCACATCAAAGCCGTAAACGGAAGAAAAGAAAACGCGCATGACCTTTGCAAGCGCTAAATTTTAAAACAACATGACAAGCCGGCTATGTACCGCGAGACAAATGGGTCGCGATAATCATCTTGACAGACGATCACGTCTCGGTCGCCCGGTGGAGGAGAGCACAGATCCGCATCAAGATAACCCCCACTTCGATGCGGAGGTGGACCCAATCAATGAGTAGGTACTGCTGACCATCAAATGTGTATCGAGATACTGATACCTAATTAGTTGGACTCATAAGCCCCAAGACTGTCAACAATGCTCTGCACGGCTAATTAACGCCCTAGTGACACTGGTCCGATGCTCCTATTGGCATTTGCAAATATTTCCCCAGTGCTTTGTTGTTTATGGTCTCATGTAGACACAACATGATCATGACCATGGCTATTGTGTGCCATCGCCAGCATCATGGGCACAATTAAAAAAAGAAGCCGCCACTGTGTTGCGATGACAAAAATAGCCGGAGGACGGAACCGCGGGAGGGACCGGTCCTGGCCAAACACCAAAAATGGGAAATTATCTGCTCAGATTATGTCAAGATTAATTACATTCACCCCATTGTATTGTCAATTGTCGATTGTGTATGGTTGGGCTGCGATGGCTGGACACGGTCTAGGGTATGTTGACTACCTGCATGCGGGATGCAGGTTGTTGGGGATTCCAGATTTCTGTTTGCTAGATGTTTTGCTAATTAATTTAAACGTTCGTTTCATTTTTTTTTTTACAAAAAGGCTTTCCTGCGCGGACTTTTGAAAGGGATTTCAAGGAGATTATCTCAAAGCGGTCCCGCTTTGTACGAATGGTGATGCCAGTTTCATAACGTTTGTCCCCCGGGTAGTTAATAATTTTTGTTTGTGCATTTTGGGTGGAATCATCTCGTTTATAGATTAACATCGCCTTGGGGATTGTTGGTAAGGATGACAACGTCATCTTTTGGTGGCTTTATATGGGGTTGGACGGATTCATAACTTTTTGTATAGGTTTGGGTGGAGTCTTTGTGGAAAAGTGGAATGCAGTGAGCTGGGGATTATGATTTGGAATGGCGTCGGTTCAGTATTCAGTTAAGAAGACGACTTGGTGGTACAAGCACGCTATTTCTTCTAAAACGGAAGGACTCCGAGTCGGGAAAACACATCTTTCCGGATAGCTTCAAAGCCAAAGATGGCTCAGTTGTTGAAGTCATTGTAGAAAGGTGCCCTTATGTTTTACATAAATGCGCCGGTCTTCCAAGCAGATACATATGCGAAGAACAAATAAAATTGGCGGAATATCGACTACTGTACCGATAGCAAGGCTGCGCTTAAGACCTTGCTCAATCCACTTTCAAGATCCAAAAGTTATCTAGAACGAAGGATTACTTTGAATTCGATTGGAGGGCTGAATCTGATTAGTCTCGTCTGTGTCTCAGGATACACCGTAGTAACTGGAAGTGAAATCTCCGATGAGCTTGCTAAACAAGCACCAAATAAGAATTTCGTCGCCCCCGAAAGACTTTAATTTTCCCATAACCTCGTAGCTTATAGCTGCAGCAATCAGTTTGTAGACAACAAATTGACGAAGCTTGGTTGTTAACAGAAAGCTTGTCTCTTGGCATTTCGGACCGCTCATCACAGAGTACAGAGGCCCTATGGCTTCCTTAGCCACAGATGTCCTTATTTGATACCCACAGCTACTGGGGAGCTGTTATATGGGCATATAGCGCGGGTATAAGGTAACTTTGGAGAAAGGCAAACAGAGGTTCACTTAAGTCATTAGGTTTACTGTTAGTTCCTACTGTCAACAAAAAGAGACAACCAACAACGACAAATCGGATAGAATGTCACAGTGGGCAGCTTTAACTTCAAGGTAGTAAAGGACTTTGTGTACCTTGGATCTGCTATCACTTCTGACAAAGACATCTCATCAGAAATCAAAGGAAGAATAACTCTTGTCAATCTTGGTTACTTTGGGCTGTTAAGGCCTGAAGACGACTCCACATAGGAACCTTATCATCCCAGTCCCACTTTATGACGCTCTCAAGGGCTCTCTTGAAGGCAGGTGAAGATGTCATTGATTGTTTTAAGCGAAAAAAAATTCTTCGTAAAAAATGCGGTCCCGTCTGCATTGACAGTCTTTTGAGGAGAAACTTCAACGACGAATTGTACGATGTTTACAGTGAGAACTTAGTCAATAGACGTTTCAAATGGCTAGGACGTCGAGAGCGATTGAACGACAACGCTCCGGTCTGGAGAATATTCGAATGCAATCTGGAAGGATACCGCAGAAGAGGAAGTCCTTGCCTTAAGTGCTGCGCAGAAGTAAAAGCAGGCCTTCAACTAAATGGAGTGCCCAACTGGAGGCAGATATGGACCTGGGCTTGTTTGTTTAAGTCCAGATTCACCTCGAACTGTAGCGCCATTTGGATGGCCCATGGGTAAGTAAGTAGAAAAAGATTGTTGCCTCACGTTAAGCATCCGAAGTGCAGGAACTTAAACCAGCGGGACTCGAGGCCATCCTTAACCTGCTACCGCTTGATATCTTTATTCAAAAATCAGCGGCCATTAGTGCCCTAAGAATAAGCCAATCCGAAGGCTGGAAGTCAAATACAATGGGTCACACCACGAACCTCCAGAAATATCTACATAGGTAATGGGTCTACCGCTGACTACACAACGCCATACTTAGACTTCAAAAGACCATTTTTAAGCGTATTTTTAAGCAGGGAAGAATGGAAGGCCGATAGCTGTCTATACCGACGGATCTAAATTAGACATTGACGTCGGTGCAGGAATCTTCTCCGAACCGCTGGGAATCAGAAAATCTGTTCACCACAGCAGTGTTTTCCAAGCGGAGGTCTCAACACCCGCCCGTGAGACTGCGATGAAGGCAATACCGCTCAATGATATTACCTTTTTCATTGACGGCCAGGCAGCAATAAAAGCTATTTCTCCTGTGGAAGTAATATCGAAGCTTGTGAGGTGCTGTCGAGAAAAGCTCGGGGTTCTTGGAACACAGTACAAGGTTACGCTCTGCTGGGCATGAGGGTATACCAGAGAAAGAGAATGCTGACGAATTGGCTAGAGAGGGCTCGGTACGTAGTCTAGAACAAGCCGACCTCGCGGTGAATATCCCACCTTGCTCATTGAAGCTCAAAGCAGGGAACAAAGCTCAAAGAGAGGCAAATAACAGATGGTCCTTCTTAGACACTTCAGAGAAGTTATGGCCTGTATTTGATAAGGCTAGGACGGCCAGACTTATACAAAAGGATAGAAAATCCCTCTCCACCCTTGCAGGTGTGATAACGGGTCATAACACTCTGCGGTACCACATGAAGAAACTCCGTGTTACGGCAGAAGACCTGTGTAGAGGCTGTGGGGACGATGAAGTTCATGAGGACACAACCCACTTCCTCTGCCACTGCCCCGGCCTGTACCATCTAAGATACAAATTCCTCGGGCGACATTTCTTCCGGGATCTCGAGGAAGTCTCTGGTATACCGGTGAACGATCTGAACGGCTTTATCAAATCCACAGAATGGTTTGTTCTACTAACGCAATATTAGTACACTTTTTATGCGGGTAGCGTTTAAGGGTAAGATTTCCCCCTCTATGGGTAGCACAATGGGTCTTAGAGACCTGAGTGTGGCGCAGAGGATCTCCTCTTCGCCGGCCCACAGACCTAACCTAACCTAAACTTGATAAACTACAGATTTTTTCGTACATATAACTCTAAAGTTGAGCTCTCACCTGAATGTGCACTCAAAACTCCAGAATAACTCATCTCTCCAACGAGCACTTACTTACGAAGTAAAAATTATAACATCGCTTCCTCTTTCATTTATTTTTCAATAACCACTCCGATAAAAGGATATCGTTGCAGCAAACATTAATCACGAAGAACTATCCTGCGATACCATAACCATTCGACTACCACTTGTCAGAAAAGTTCCTCTGACGACATTTGTCATTTGAAAAAAAAAAATAAAAATCTCTGAAAAGGATATTCGAATGAAATTTATGGAAATTGGAGAAAAATAAAACACACACACATATAGAGCTATCCAGGCAACCAATTGGAGCGAAAATCAAAACAAGGATCCAATTATAAAATCCGCCATCCAAGCCAGAGATGAAATGACAATTTGAATGTTTTTTTTCCCCGTGCTGCACCCTCTGTCAATTAAAATGAACGCGAATATCAATTAGACTGACTACCGACTGTGTGGAGTGTCTAACACGCTTGTAGCTATCGTCGTTTGGTTGATCTTGAAAGTCTTGTCGGGAGCGGGACTGGAAACATAATTACCATTTGTTGATTTTTCCGCCATTTAAGCTCACCGAGTGTTGTTCTTTGCTAGGGAACAGTCCTGCTACTGTGCTACGCAATGGCAGCTGCAATTTACGCATTTTTTT
Source organism: Criorhina ranunculi (assembly GCA_951813785.1). NCBI lineage: Eukaryota > Metazoa > Arthropoda > Insecta > Diptera > Syrphidae > Criorhina > Criorhina ranunculi. Next base: position 4,763,637 of record OX638383.1, read on the forward strand.
GTTTCCCACTTTTTCTGTTGGACCCCACACTCTTTGGGGGCGGAAAAATAACAGGGAAATTCCAAAGTCAACGTTCTCCCGCATCCCTTCCTGGATTTTCCGTTGTTGGAAATTCTGTCAAGCGAATAATATGCAAATTATGAAACAATCTGTTACTATGTTGTGTATCTGTGTGCAGTTGGAAAGGTGAGAGAGTCGGCGACGTTTCATGACTTATTTATGGTGTTACCCTCTGTTATTGTGTCCCCTCGGGATACACACATACACATAGAGAGGGGATTGTGAACACAGCATAAATCGCGAGTTGTTCGTCAAAAGTTTCAAAGCCAAATTAGCCATAGCCATCGACTAGGACTGAGACTGGGACTACGACTGAGACTGGGACTAGGATTGAGATTGTGAGTGTGACTAAACTTTTTGAGAGAGGGGGGGTTTGTTGGGTTGGAGAGCGATAATTGATGATGCTCAGGATAATGATGTGTGCATGAGTGAAATTGTTTTGTTTATTTAGGTTCAAGCGGCAAGTGCTTTGATGGAATATTTTATAAAAATGTTTAAGGGTCAGGTAGGACATGGCATGTGCGCATATGGGAAACGTAATTTTGCACACACCTGGTAATTGTTATTCTGTCTACGGATTCAGGAAGAATCAGGTGTTCGACTGATGTTTTGAACGAATACGTGGTTTTGATTATGATTTGGCGATAGAAAGACGACAGATGTTTTTTTTTCTTTTTGTTGCGTCATACCGCGGAGAAGGTGTGAATGAAAAATTATTCGACTAGTATGCTGTATGCAGCACCTTACGCATGGTTAACTCAGTGCATCATAATTCATATTCATGTCATCCGGTCAATTGGATAGATTAGACATTGCATTACGTGGGTATATCCATGGTTGCTTTGAGTGTGTAATTGATTCCGTGGGGATGACAAATTGCTGTCGGTAATCAATTTTCTCCTTCCCGACGTCTGCTGTAAAAAGTTCGCGGCATTCTTGATGCCACTGAGCTGGAAAGATTGCAGACAACTTACGGGACACTTCTCCTTTGCCAAACATCTCAACGTGTTAGGATTCAGTAACATCACTGTCTGTAACGCTTGTGGAGAGGGCGACGACACTGCGAAACATTTCCTATGTGATTGTGCAGCCTTCAAGTGGCAGATGTGATGAGTGCTGGTAACCTAAGCTCCTTATCACTGAAGCTCTTACTCGACTTTCCTAGAAAAATTAAGAAAACACAGTAAAAGGGTTGTACCAGCTGGAAGTGGTGTTCGAACACCACCAAAGGAAAAATAAAAGAAACATTTGCCAGAACAGTCGCCTACTTAAAACGTTTCTGGCCGACACACTGATTAAGAATCTCTCGGTAAGTAGTCGTAAAAATTGTAAGAATTTCGACTCGAAAACGCCTTCAATGTCGACCAGCAAGGGGCTTAGGTCATCTTCGCCGATTAAGTCGATAAATACCTGCAGGTCGCAGTCATTTAGGTATAAAGATCACAAACGAATTTCTTAAATAACTTTGTGAAAGCACAACCATTCATTGGATCTTGTCATGAGTCAAGGGCATCAGAATCCCTGCTTGTGGTGACGATTTCATAGCACTGACCAACCAATAAGTCAACAATTTTCTTACTAACTTATGATGGCACTACAATCATCAAGCATCTATAGCCAGATAGAGCTTCAGCTGACTGCCTCTAGTTTTGCACGTCAAGTTGGTTAAAGTTCCTTTCGATTAACATATTGGCATAAAGGCATCTTCTGTAAAAGTTCTCCATCTCTTGCATCTTTGGATTTTTAAATTTTTACGGAGCTAGATCCTTTTCCTTTTGCAGCTCTGCATTATCTGTATCAAACCAAACTTCGAGCAGATGGTTATGTGAAACGTAGCACATCGCTTGCAGTATTTCTATTGATCTTTCGTCGAACGCCTGAAATTGTTGCTAGGTTTTCGAATGGTGCCACGAAAAACATGCTCCCATTCGACTTTGACATTAAAATCACAAAAATGAAATCGTATTTCTGTTACTACTCCTTCGTTCTTCCGAGAAGCCTAAAAAATAAGTCTTTGGTTCCGACATCTATCCCCAGAAATTTGCACTTCTATCACTGATACGCGAAAAGTTCAAGACACATTGACCAAGTCTGAGTTTAGTCATAAATTTAAAGCCCCAAAGCTACATGAGTCTTCCAGCTTATCCATTGACCCAAGCAAAAACATCACCCACCCTCTTTCTTTTTTCACCCCAAATTGTATACATTCTTCTCTGCATGATCTAAGAAGTGTAACTCTTGACCATAATTGAACTTAAAATGCGTCCGGGCAATAAGCCCAAAAGTTAACCACATAAAACGATTCCTTTTAAAAAAATAAAAGTATTCTGTGCATGTGTGCAACTTCATGGCTCTACACGCAAAACCCAAGACATACATAGTAACTAAACTATCCCAGCAAGGGTACATACAGACAACCAACTTGTCTAGGACATAAAATAGAAATCCACAGAGGAAACTGAAATTATAGTGACTCCTCCATCCCGCAGAGCCACCATTACCACCACGATAGCCCATCGCCCATCAACATCGCCACCATTTACCATTTTACCCATCGAACCATCAGCACTACGGGACCAAATCGGCAACTTTTCAATTTATTACTTAAAGTGGTTCAATTGGCTTAGCCCCAAATGGTTTTCTGATTTACGGCCCGATGGCACGCAATGCCACTTCTCTTGGGCTCCTAGGACACCAGAAAAATGCCAAACAAGAGGAGGCGCGCTCTAACTCACAAAGGAATCAAAAGGATATGATTAGGCGTTGAGCATTTTATAAATATGAATGAAGAAGGGAGAACAACGATCTTTGCTCTCTTCTCCCTGCTCAACCGATTTCATTTTGCTAATCGCATACCATGCTCTCATGTCAAAAGGCCTAACAAGCAATTAAGGCCTTCAACACAAACGGACGCGCGCGTCTTAGTTCAGCGTCAATGCTAATTGCCCACGTCATGGCTGAGGCTCGCTCATGTGCAAGCGGTTGTACCCTGGTGTCCGTCAAAGTCAACAAGCCACAGATAGATATCCATTGCGGTGGTGGCGTCGGCGACTGTGGACCCTGTTGCAGAGCAAGCAACAATGCGAATTAAGTGCCAACGGCTGACATTTATTCAACACGTTTGCGTATTGTTTTCGTCGTTCGTCTCCGCTAACATCATCAGAGTGGACGAGCTCACAGATACAAAGTAAAAATTAAGTGCATTCATCATCAGTGTATCTATCAGTGGTAAAATTCATTCGAATATATAATGGGTTCCGTTTAACGGACTTGTTAGTCGGTCAAAACAGTGGATTGTGTAATATAAAACCATGGCTCAGAATTTGAATTTCATCTGGATAGGTTACGGAAACTACTGCAAGGACATGGTGATATAAAATTGACTATGATAACGTTTCAGTCTAAGTACTCTACAAATATTCGTTAAAAAAATGGAACAAACCAACCCAACGTCCTTTCTTGACTGGACAAATACAATAAACGCAAGGTACGTGAGATGTACTTACTTTCAGTGAATCCAACGTCGATCATATGATGATCATTTGGAGCTCATATGGTGCTCATATGACGATCATATGGTGATCATATGACGATCATATGGTGATCATATGGCGGTCATATGATGATCATATGGTTCTCATATGGTGATCGTAAGGTGCTCATATGGTGACCATACGGTGTTCATAAGATGATCATATGGAGCTCATATAGTGATCATATGGTGGATTATATGGTGCTCATATGGGGATCATATTGTAATCATATGGCGGTCATATGGTGATCATAAGGTGATCATATGTTGCTCATAAGATGATTATAAGGTGCTCACATGGTGATCATAAGGTGACCATAAGGTGATCATATGGTGATCATATGGTAGTCATATGGTGATCCTAAGGTGATCATATGGTGCTTATATGGTGATCATATGGTGCTCATAAGATGATCATATGGTGATCATAAGATGCTCATATGGTGATCATATGGTGCTCAAAAGATGATCATATGGTGATCATATGGTGCTCATATGGTGCTTATAAGATGATCATATGGTGATCATAGGGTGCTCATATGGTGATCATAAGGTGCTCATATGGTGCTTATAAGATGATCATATGGTGATCATAAGGTGCTCATATGGTGCTTATAAGATGATCATATGGTGCTTGTTAGATGATCATATGGTGCTCATATGGTGATCATAAGGTGCTCATAAAGTGCTCATAAGATGATAATATGGTGCTCATATGGTGATCATATGGTGATCATATGGTGCTCATAAGATGATCATATGGTGATCATAAGGTGTTCATATGGTGCTTATAAGATGATCATAAGGTGCTCATATGGTGCTTATAAGATGATCATATGGTGATCATATGGTGCTCATAAGATAATCATATGGTGATCATAATGTGCTCATATGGTGCTTATAAGATGATCATATGGTGCTAATAAGGCGATCATATGGTGATCATATGGTGCTCATATGGTGATCATAAGGTGCTCATATGGTGCTCATATGTTGCTTATAAGATGATCATAAGGCGCTCATATGATGCTTATAAGATGATCATATGGTGCTAATAAGGTGATCATATGGTGATCATATCGTGCTAATATGGGGATCATAAAGTGCTCATATGGTGCTCATAAGATGATAATATGGTGCTCATATGGTGATCATAAAGTGCTCAAATGGTGATCATATGGTGATCATATGGTGATCATATGGTAGTCATATGGTGATCCTAAGGTGATCATATGGTGCTAATATGGTGATCATATGGTGCTCATAAGATGATCATATGGTGTTCATAAGATGCTCATATGGTGATCATATCTTGCTCAAAAGATGATCATATGGTGATCATATGGTGCTCATATGGTGCTTATAAGATGATCATATGGTGATCATAGGGTGCTCATATGGTGATCATAAGGTGCTCATATGGTGCTTATAAGATGATCATATGGTGATCATAAGGTGTTCATATGGTGCTTATAAGATGATCATAAGGTGCTCATATGGTGCTTATAAGATGATCATATGGTGATCATATGGTGCTCATAAGATTATTATATGGTGATCATAATGTGGTCATATGGTGCTTATAAGATGATCATATGGTGCCTATAAGGTGGTCATAAGGTGCTCATATGGTGGTTATAAGATGATCATATGGTGCTTATAAGATGATCATATGGTGCTTATAAGATGATCATATGCTGATCATATGATGCTCATATGGTGATCATAAGGTGTTCATATGGTGCTTATAAGACGATCATATGGTGCTTATAAGATGATCATAAGGTGCTCATATGGTGCTTATAAGATGATCATATGGTGTTTATAAGATGATCATATGGTGATCATATGGTGCTCATATGGTGATCATATGGTGCTCATATGATGCTTATAAGATGATCATATGGTGATCATATGGTGCGCATATGGTGATCATATGGTGCTCATATGGTGCTCATATGGTGATCATAGGGTGAGCATATGGTGCTTATAAGATGATCATATGGTGATCATAAGGTGTTCATATGGTGCTTATAAGATGATCATATGGTGATCATAAGGTGCTCATATGGTGCTTATAAGATGATCATATGGTGCTTATAAAATAATCATATGGTGATCATAAGGTGCTCATATGGTGATCATAGGGTGCTCATATGGTGCTTATAAGATGATCATATGGTGATCATATGGTGTTCAAATGGTGCTCATATGGTGCTTATAAGATGTTCATATGGTGATCATAAGCTGCTCATATGGTGCTTATAAGATGATCATATGGGGCTTGTTAGATGATCATATGGTGATGACCATATGGTGCTCATATGGTGATCATAAGGTGCTCATATGGTGCTTATAAGATGATCATATGGTGATCATAAGGTGCTCATATGGTGATCATAAGGTTCTCATATGGTGGTTATAAGATGAGCATATGGTGCTTATATGATGAGCATATGGTGATCATATGGTGCTCATATGGTGATCATAAGGTGCTCATATGGTGGTTATAAGGTGCTCATATGGTGCTTATAAGATGATCATATGGTGATCATATGGTGCTCATATGGTGATCATATGGTGCTCATATGATGCTTATAAGATGATCATATGGTGATCATAAGGTGCTCATATGGAGATCATGAGGTGCTCATTTGGTGCTTATAAGATGAGCATAAGGTGTTCATATGGTGATCATAGGGTGATCATATGGTGCTTATAAGATGATCATATGGTGATCATATGGTGCTCATATGGTGATCATAAGGTGATCATACGGTGCTCATATGGTGATCATAAGGGGCTCATATGGTGATCATGTGGTGATCATATGTTGCTTATAAGATGATCATATGGTGATCATATGGTGCTCATATGGTGATCATAGGGTGATCATATGGTGCTCATAAGATGATCATATAGTGATCATAAGGTGCTCATATGGTGATCATATGGTGATCATATGGTGCTCATAAGATGATCATATAGTGATCATAAGGTGCTCATATGGTGATCATAAGGTGCTCATATGGTGATCATAAGGTGCTCATATGGTGATCATAAGGTGCTCATATGGTGCTTATAAGATGATCATATGGTGATCATATGATTCTCATATCGTGATCATAAGGTGCTCATATGGTGCTTATAAGATGACCATATGGTGCTTATAAGCTGATCATAAGGTGCTCATATGGTGGTTATAAGATGATCATATGGTGCTTATAAGATGATCATATGGTGATCATATGGTGTTCATATGGTGATCATGTGGTGCTCATATGGTGATCATAAGGTGCTCATATGGTGCTTATAAGATGATCATATGGTGCTTGTTAGATGGTCATATGGTGATCATATGGTGCTCATATGGTGATCATAAGGTGCTCATATGGTGCCTATAAGATGATCATATGGTGATCATATGATGCTCATATGGTGATCAAAAGGTGCTCATATGGTGCTTATAAATTGATCATATGGTGCTTATAAGATGATCATATGGTGCCTATAAGGTGGTCATAAGGTGCTCATATGGTGGTTATAAGATGATCATATGGTGCTTATAAGATGATCATATGGTGCTTATAAGATGATCATATGCTGATCATATGATGCTCATATGGTGATCATAAGGTGTTCATATGGTGCTTATAAGACGATCATATGGTGCTTATAAGATGATCATAAGGTGCTCATATGGTGCTTATAAGATGATCATATGGTGTTTATAAGATGATCATATGGTGATCATATGGTGCTCATATGGTGATCATATGGTGCTCATATGATGCTTATAAGATGATCATATGGTGATCATATGGTGCGCATATGGTGATCATATGGTGCTCATATGGTGCTCATATGGTGATCATAGGGTGAGCATATGGTGCTTATAAGATGATCATATGGTGATCATAAGGTGTTCATATGGTGCTTATAAGATGATCATATGGTGCTTATAAAATAATCATATGGTGATCATAAGGTGCTCATATGGTGCTTATAAGATGATCATATGGTGCTTATAAAATAATCATATGGTGATCATATGGTGCTCATATGGTGCTTATAAGATGATCATATGGTGCTCATATGGTGCTTATAAGATGATCATATGGCGATCATATGGTGCGCATATGGTGATCATAAGGTGCTCATATGGTGCTTATAAGATGATCATATGGTGTTTATAAGATGATCATAAGGTGCTCATATGGTGATCATATGGTGCTCATACGGTGATCATAGGGTGCTCATATGGTGCTTATACGATGATCATATGGTGATCATAAGGTGCTCATATGGTGCTTATAAGATGATCATATGGTGCTTATAAAATAATCATATGGTGATCATAAGGTGCTCATATGGTGCTTATAAGATGATCATATGGTGCTTATAAAATAATCATATGGTGATCATATGGTGCTCATATGGTGCTTATAAGATGATCATATGGTGCTCATATGGTGCTTATAAGATGATTATATGGCGATCATATGGTGCGCATATGGTGATCATATGGTGCTCATATGGTGCTTAGAAGATGATCATATGCTGATCATATGATGCTCATATGGTGATCATAAGGTGCTCATATGGTGCTTATAAGATGATCATATGGTGTTTATAAGATGATCATATGGTGCTCATATGGTGATCAAATGGTGCTCATATGGTGCTTATAAGATGTTCATATGGGGCTTGTTAGATGATCATATGGTGATGACCATATGGTGCTCATATGGTGATCATAAGGTGCTCATATGGTGCTCATAAGATGATAATATGGTGCTACTATGGTGATCATAATGTGCTCATATGGTGATCAGATGATGATCATATGCTGCTCATAAGATGATCATATGGTGATCATAAGGTGCTCATATGGTGCTCATATGGTGATCATAGGGTGCTCATACGGTGCTTATAAGATGATCATATGGTGATCATATGGTGTTCAAATGGTGCTCATATGGTGCTTATAAGATGTTCATATGGTGATCATAAGCTGCTCATATGGTGCTTATAAGATGATCATATGGGGCTTGTTAGATGATCATATGGTGATGACCATATGGTGCTCATATGGTGATCATAAGGTGCTCATATGGTGCTTATAAGATGATCATATGGTGATCATAAGGTGCTCATATGGTGATCATAAGGTTCTCATATGGTGGTTATAAGATGAGCATATGGTGCTTATATGATGAGCATATGGTGATCATATGGTGCTCATATGGTGATCATAAGGTGCTCATATGGTGGTTATAAGGTGCTCATATGGTGCTTATAAGATGATCATATGGTGATCATATGGTGCTCATATGGTGATCATATGGTGCTCATATGATGCTTATAAGATGATCATATGGTGATCATAAGGTGCTCATATGGAGATCATGAGGTGCTCATTTGGTGCTTATAAGATGAGCATAAGGTGTTCATATGGTGATCATAGGGTGATCATATGGTGCTTATAAGATGATCATATGGTGATCATATGGTGCTCATATGGTGATCATAAGGTGATCATACGGTGCTCATGAGATGATCATATGGTGATCATAAGGGGCTCATATGGTGATCATGTGGTGATCATATGTTGCTTATAAGATGATCATATGGTGATCATATGGTGCTCATATGGTGATCATAGGGTGATCATATGGTGCTCATAAGATGATCATATAGTGATCATAAGGTGCTCATATGGTGATCATAAGGTTCTCATATGGTGGTTATAAGATGAGCATATGGTGCTTATATGATGAGCATATGGTGATCATATGGTGCTCATATGGTGATCATAAGGTGCTCATATGGTGGTTATAAGGTGCTCATATGGTGCTTATAAGATGATCATATGGTGATCATATGGTGCTCATATGGTGATCATAAGGTGCTCAAATGGTGCTTATAAGATGATCATATGGTGCTTATAAGATGATGCTCATATGGTGATCATAAGGTGCTCATATGGTGCTTATAGATGATCATATGGTGTTTATAAGATGATCATAGGGTGATCATAAGGTGCTCATAAGATGATCATATGGTGCTTATAAGACGATCATATGGTAATCATATGGTGCACATATGGTGATCATGTGGTGCTCATATGGTGATCATAAGGTGCTCATATGGTGCTTGTTAGATGATCATATGGTGATCATAACGTGCTTATATTGTGCTTATAAGATGATCATATGGTGCTTATGAGATGATCATATGGTGCTTATAAGCTGAACATATGGAGCTTAGAAGATGATCATGTATTGATCATATAATGCTTATATGGTGATCATAAGGTGCTCATATTGTGCTTATAAGATGATCATATGGTGCTTATAAGATGATCATATGGTGCTTAGAAGATGATCATATGGTGATCATATGATGCTCATATGGTGATCATAACGTGCTCATATTGTGCTTATAAGATGATCATATGGTGCTTATAAGATGATGCTCATAAGGTGATCATAAGGTGCTCATATGGTGCTTATAAGATGATCATATGGTGCTTATAAGATGATCATATGGTGCTTAGAAGATGATCATATGGTGATCATATGATGCTCTTATGGTGATCATAACGTGCTCATATTGTGCTTATAAGAGGATCATATGGTGCTTATAAGATGATCATATGGTGCTTATAAGCGGATCATATGGAGCTTAGAAGATGATCATATGGTGATCATATGATGCTCATATGGTGATCATAAGGTGCTCATATTGTGCTTATAAGATGATCATATGGTGCTTATAAAATGATTATATAGTGCTCATATGGTGATCATAAGGTGCTCATATGGTGCTTATAAGATGATCATATGGTGCTTATAAGATGATCATATGGTGATCATATGATGCTGATATGGTGATCATAACGTGCTCATATGGTGCTTATAAGATGATCATATGGTGCTTATAAGCTGATCATATGGAGCTTATAAGATGATCATATGGAGCTTAGAGGATGATCATATGGTGATCAAAAGGCGCTCATATGGTGCTTATAAGGTGATCATATGGTGATCATATGGTGC